>CP141127.1:6543000-7143000 GCA_035236585.1 Warburgia ugandensis
TATAGTAATGAAAAGTACCAACTCCTTCATATGCTTTGGAAAATTGAGTGGATTCGAACCAATAAGAACATGTAAAAAATCATCTGTGACATAGATCACCCAATACAATATGGTCGAGATATTCTAATACTATAAGGTTGCACATGATGCAGATTGAGAAGTTAGATGGTCGAGAAAGATGACACCTTGACATGATTTTATCTTAATCTGAATGCAAAAAATTACGAGAATCTTAAAAAGGATCGGAAGCAGAGCGGAGACCTCAACAAAAATAGAACCTCACTCTATTATTAAATCAAAAAGATACATGATCTAGTAGAAAACGCATCTAGCTTCTTCCTCTACATAATAATACATGTGGCACTTCCACTTTCTCATGTCTTTGTTATGTTCTTACAAACATAATTGCTTTTTCATTGCATTCTTCATAGGTTTACATTGTGATCCCGAATATGTAATAACTCCACAATGAAAGGAAGTATAAATTCGGTAAATAACACATTCTTGAAGTTCTTAACTCTCTTAGATCTAGACAAATGGCGAGACACATAATTGAGTAGGAACAACAAGAGGAATACCTCGACTACTATGGTCCTATTGTTCTCACATTTTGACTCAATAGGTTCCCCCTACGACCGAAAGGAGATTTAAAATATGCTGAAGTATCTTCCGGTACGTCATTTTGGTAAGCAAGTATTATAACCTTGCTCCTACAACATATTGTTGAACATGGTAAAAAGTGTAATCGAGTAGAAGCCTTGAGTGGTAGAAAAATATATAGGATAATTTGGTCCACCACATGATTTTGATCAATAAAAGTATGCCATTCAACCAGCTATGAATTTGGTAATATGTAGTCGATATAAACACTCTTAAACCATAGAAAACAAGTTATAAGGAGAAGCGATAACTAGGTTAAACACCTCTTCATCATAAACGAGGCATCTTTCGGATATGTTACGGGGCAAATCGAAAACCCGAGAAGGTCTCAATTGATGTACCTTTGCCATCAACTTTTTTGTTCTATTGCGCAATAAGAAGGTGCTTACAAGGAACTCATTAAAACATACAACACATAATATCCAAATTCGCTAAGTTTGAAAAGTCCATAGAGCATCTGGAACTAGCTATTGAATATCGTTTGGCCTGGTACACAAAGCACCCGTGTATACAAGGTCCAAGAAAGGATAAACTACAAAAGGCCTATAATAAAGTGTTTTGCTGCTTACATTTACGCGAAGTGACTATTTTTTTATGCCTGGAACTCATGACATAAAACCTACCCCAATAACTCAACCATTGCTTCAAAGCTCCCCTTCTAATGTAGTTACAAATAAACTATGTCATAATCAAGAACCTATCTAGGATTTACATCCTTCGTAGCATTTGTTTTTGGACGTCCTTTTTGAATAACTATTTGATATAAAGGTGCGGATCTTGCATCTTCCCCTTTGTCCAATAGATAAGTTGGATCTTATATATATACATTTTCTTATTGTATGTTGTTAATGTAGATTGTGTACGTTACATTCATGTAAAACGTGCAATGAACATATTGTATCTAATTGGCTTTTTTGCTAAAAAAACATAAAAATTTTGAATATTTTTCATTCATACCACCAAAGAAAATTTTGATCCTTCAATTTGTCTATCAACTTTGACTCTTTTTTTTTTTTTTTTTTCTTTAGAAAATAATTCTTAGTCATTAGATCACTTAACTCCATTAAATAAGATATGACATGACATAATGACCTAGATGTTGGAATTTAAGCTGTAATGCCATATTGGATTTTTGACTAGCGGACTTAGCATTGACACCAAGTTGCTATTTAAGCATTAAAAATAAAATAAAAATAAAAAATAAAACTTAGCTCTCCCTTTTCCTCCTTCCCCTAGAAAAAGAAATGGAGAATTCGAGGACATAAAAATTCAAACATAAACCCTGAAAAATGGAGTATTTCAGCAATAATCACTTTCCTCAAATCAGTCCAAATTCCCTGTCCTCGAAGAATAATTTTCACAAAGGAAAGAATAAGCCCCTACAAAATAGCAAAAACATTTCCAGATTATCATCAAATGGCAGTCAAATAGACAAAAATGACACTGAAATCCACATGATATTTTTTCAATCTTTTCTCAATCTCCTTGAGGTGAATGTCTCTTCTTTTGCTTGTAAGATAATAGTTTCTCACCTTTCACGAGACAGTTTTGTGTTGCTTCTCGATAACTTGATCTAGTGGAATTTCAGGGAAACACTGGTTCTTTTATGTACTTTTTCAGCTTGAATATCCCCTATTGTTGGAGTTCTGCAAATCAGAAAAAAAAGTCTCGTTTGAAGTGCATTTTTGGATTTAGGGTTTTCCTTTTTCCTTGAGTTGAATTTCAAAGAAAGATAGTTTTTGAAGGAGAATGAGGATTTCAATTGGTTAATCATTCGGATTGGCCCAGAGATTACCCTAAGAGGTTGGAATTTTCTCTCTCAAGTCTCCCTCTATAGGTGTGCTGATTTGTGATTGTAGCGATCTAATGGCTACAGAGGATTATATGTGAAAAAGAGAGAGTCAAAGATGAGGATTAAATTGAGAGACCAAAATTTTCAGGATATAAATAAAAAGTCGTCAAAAGTTCGAGGTTTTTCTCGGAAAAGGGCTTGTCTGGTTGCTTTCCTTGCCGTCAGAATTGCTGTTGTGGTGGTATCATTAAATGAAGGGTGTACCACTGTCTATGCACTTAGACATGTGAAACGGCATTCTATGTGGTCACTTCCCCCTACTTTTTCCAGTTTTACGAGACGGTCCCACCTACGATTCATCTCCTGTCGTGCATTCATTTATTTTGCTTGCAAGTCGAATATCTTGCGGTCCAAAAATCATGCCTAAATGAACACCTCTATCATCGAAAATAATGTGTTTTTGGTTGCAAGACCTGGACGGACGACTGGCAACTTCAAATAAGCAATGGTCCACACGCAATGACTGGACGAAAGCACACTTTTGGTAATGCTGGGTTGTTGGTTTGGCGTAAGTTTTGGGCAAACCAAGTCGTAAAGAGGAGACATCTTTCTTCCAAACAAAAGTACTAACATGATGGTCCCAAAATTTGCCGGACCATCGGCCACGCGATTTCCATCCTTGCCTATAGAAGTCAGGTGGAGCATCCACCACTTGTAAAAAGAGGGCAGCCTTCCGTGATGACAACTCTAACATTCTGCCAAAACTCCCCTTTTAGCATCCATCACTTTTGTAGCCAACATTATTCTTCCAGATTTTCTAGCGGCAGAGTTGTCGTCGTACAAGCGATCTGAATAAGTTGAAAGAGAAGCACACGGTCTCCCTCCACCCGAGGCCAAATAAAAGGCCAAACCACAAGGATTATTGATGGTTACGTATCACAAAGGTCATTGTCTGCCATCATTTTTTGGCCGGTCGTTTCTCATTATTTCAACACCAAAAAATGTTCTTCCCTATTGCCGTGTCGTTAAGGCTATTCCCTACAAAGATTGGCCTCCGCTCTCATTGGCCAAAAGTAAGATAATTAAGCCTGCATAAAAGGGAATATGACAGATTGAGACTCTTTAGCCGGGCCTAAGGGCGAGGTTCATTAGCAACTAAGTCTTGGGCTCCGATGCATTTCAACGCCCGGATAACTGGTAATGCAAAGTGCTTACTTTCATATTTTAACTGTGTTGTATTCGGATGGGTTTTCATATCTACACCCTTTCCTATCTATCAGATGACTTCAACCCTCCAATTGAAGTTAACGTTTCTGGGTTTCCCGCTTTTTTTACTCAAGAAAACTAGTTTCTCCTTCTGTTTTGTTTTTGTGTTTTCCTTTTGTTTTTTTCCTTTCATTAGGACCGTCCAATGGGGGAAGGTGTTTGGTGCAAAAATTGCGTAAAATTATGGTCATCTTGAGACCACATCCTAGATATGGCATACCAAGAATCTTCTCCTGAGACCAACGTGATAACATGTTTGTTTACCTACCAGATTCTTTCAAAAGAAAAGATTTCTGTAGTAGTCCATTTATCTTATAGAATTATAGTTTTCTTTTCTAATGGTGTATCCTAACCAAAAAAGGCCCTAAGCTGCTACTTTTCTTAAAAATCAACCTTCAGACGCTTGTAATCAAAGCGCTCCAACTTTTGCATGAAGAGGACATGATCTACCTAATCCATCTAATTGCTTTGGCTTTGGATATCCCATGAAGTTTAAAAAATTGTACCAAAATGAATGATTCTAACATCTATGGGGTCAAAATTTTCACTCTTTTCATGGATGACTAGAAACTTTATAAAAAACATTTTTCATTTTCTATTTGTACAGATATCTAAAGTATGGGCAATTGGATAAACTATTCAAATCATCCAAAAGTGGGCTAACTTTTATGTTAAAGAGCTTTTACTCCAAATGCTTTGGTTACGCATTCCTCCAACATCCTTATCATGTCTCGCATATATATATAACTACATCTATCTAATGTCCTACTTTCCAGAGGATACATGAGAGAAGTTCAACATTTTCACACACAACACATTTCTCTCTCTTTCTCTCCAATTTTTTACAGGGACAATTACCTATCTACTAGCCCCCTCTATCACTTTCTCCAAGAAATTTTTACACTGTACACTTGCAACGTTGCGTACCATCTTGGCAGTAAGTATATGCTAAAGGAAGCCATCCTACATCAGTTTAAGGGTCTCTCCCACATATTAAACCTAAGGTTTGAAAAAAGACAAACAAGTTTTATTATATGCGCGAATTTATAAAGAGGAAAGAATCCCTCACTCGATATGAGGGGCCATCCAAATAATAAACATATTTTTTGCAACATAATAAATTAAGTTCTAATATTTGTAGTGGCATTTTGTCTAATAGCATTCCGTCTTTTTTTTTTCTTCTAAAAAAAGACTCTAAAGGATTCGATACCCACTTCCCATTTCTTCCCCAAGTCATCGAGTCGACCTCACATGGAAACTTGTTGGAAGGGAGGACTAAAGAGTTTGATCCGGTCAAAATCAATCACGCGACTCTTTCCCCGCCACATCGTCTCTCTTTTCTTCGCATCTATAGCGGTAGCCCTTAAATTTAGCATTTCTCCTCCTTACACCCATAAGTTTCTTCTCCGTACCATAAACTACTCTAATGGATCGCCATCATACTGTTTTTCTCTCTTGCTCTCTGCATGCCTTGTTTGCCTGTATCTCTATCGAAGCCAACCAACTTGACCTTAGGCTCGTCTCTTTTCCCCACGAGAAACCCCACTTCGTGTAGCTTTCACCACCTTCTCGTGCTTTCGCTTTTGGTTTTTACAAGGAAAGGAATGGCTTTGCAGTTGGAATCTGGATGGAGACTGATCGAAACAAAACAGTAGTGTGGACTGCAAACCGAGATGACCCACCAGTCTCTAGCAACGCCGCTTTGTACTTTACTCGTGATGGTGGGCTTCTTTTGACAAACCCAGGCGATTCAGATAAAAGCATTACCGATGCCAATGAACCTGCTTTGTCTGCATCGTTGCTCGATTCCGGTAACTTCGTCCTCTCCAGTTAAAATTACAAAATTATTTGGGAGAGCTTCATGCACCCAACCGACACGATTTTATCAGGTCAGTATTTGCCATCACATGCAAATATCTATTCAAGCCTCTCGGACGTTGACCATAGAAGCGGGCGGTTTCAGCTTAGTATGCAAACTGACGGAAATCTCGTGTTATATCGAAAAGATAGCTACCGATTAAGGAGAATTCTTATTGGTCTACTGCAACTCAAGATCAAGGATCCTCTGTAGCCCTCCACCTCACTAACAATGGCAAATTTCACTTGGTTAATGATACTCAAGTAACTGTAAAAACTCTGGTGGGGGAGATGGAGTCTACCAGCGATCTCATTATTCACCGTGCCAAACTAGAACCGGATGGGGTTTTGGTGCTATATTCTCACAACTTTTATAGGAATGGTAGCTCATATATGTCGATCAGATGGTCGGCCATTGATGACATATGTTCAGTAAAAGGGTGTTGCGGTAATAACAGCTACTGCACTCATGATACTCAACCTGATTGCCTTTGCTTACCTGGTTTCAATTTCAGTGATCCCATGCAAAGATTTCTTGGCTTGCGAAGCGAACTTTAAACTAGAGGACTGTATGGGCAACAAGGACAATGATACCGCATACTCCATTTCGTCTGTGGAGAATATCATCTGGGAGGAAACATCATACTCGAAGAACTCTCTATTTAGTAAAGAAGAGTGCAGCGATAACTGCCTGAGAGATTGTGACTGCAAGGCTGCAACTTTCGAAGCCGAGGGATGCAGGCAATTCAAACTTCCATTGGTACATGGAAAATGGACAACAAGCGGATCGACGACTACTTTTGTCAAAGTTGGCACTTCCCGTCCGGAGAACCTCCATGAAATGCCCAAAATTGTGGTTTATGAGGAGAAGAAAGGATTGGGGATGGAGATTTTAATTGTCTGTATTGTTCTTGCTACTCTCTCCTTCGTGGGCTTTGTAGTTTCTGCTTTACTTTTTTCCAAATATCGATTTCAGAGGTATGAAAGGATGATGCGTGATAGGAATTTCAGTTTGACTGGGGAGATTGCACTGCGATCCTTCTCATACAGTGAGCTACTGAACGCAACAGATGGATTCAAGGAAGAATTAGGACGTGGTTCTTTTGGAGCCGTTTATAAAGGGGCTTTGTCCAGTGGTGGTAGAATTATTGCTGTAAAGAGATTAGAAAAGGTGATTGAAGAAGGAGAGAGTTTCGAGCAGAGATGAGGGCAATCGGAAGAACCCACCATCGAAACTTGGTTCGATTACTTGGCTTCTGCGACGAAGGGCAGAAACAGGCTTTTGGTTTACGAGTACATGGGCAACGGTTCGCTCTCAAAACTTCTCTTCAAGTCACAGCAACGCCTGGATTGGGATAACATGGTGAGAATTGCACTAGATGTAGCCAGAGGGATACTCTAGCTACATGATGAATGCGAGCCCCATATCATCCATTGTGACATCAAGCCTCAAAACATACTGATGGATGATTTTTGGACTGCAAAAATATCAGATTTCGGGCTGGCAAAGCTGTTGATTCCAAATCAAACAAGAACATTTACTTGTGTCCGAGGGACAAGAGGATACTTGGCACCAGAGTGGCAAAAGAATATACCGATATCGGTGAAGACAGACATCTACAGCTTTGGAATTCTGTTATTGGAGATTGTTTGTTGTAGGAGGAATTTAGAGTTGGATGGTCCTGAAGAAGAAATCTTGCTGCAGGAATGGGTGTATAGGTGCTTCCTGAGTAGAGAACTGGACAAGATATTGGGTGGTGAAGAGGTGGAGAAGAGGATGTTGGAGAGGCTGGTGAAGGTGGGGCTCTGGTGCATTCAGAGGAAACTCATCTTAGGCCATCAATAAAGCAAGTAATCACGATGCTGGAAGGGAATATAGATGTGCCAGTTCCTCCATCTCCACTTTCTTCCGCATAATTCTTTGTGACGTGCATATTTTTCTAGTCTTTCTTGTTGTCGTCGTATTTGTTTGGTAGTACTCGTATTTTATTGGAGATCGTTTGCGCTCATGTAGTTGTAAGCTTCTAATGTGGTTAGTAGTACTTGTATCCTATTCAAGAGAACGTGCGTGTCCAAGTAATCGTAAACTTCCAATGGATGATCCTACAAAAATTGTATTTTATTATATATATTTTTAAAAGTTAGACAAAAGTGCACAGCCTTTGAATCCTGGTTTAACCAGGTGAGAGACGCCATTATCCTGCTAACTATTGGTACTCCACATAGGAAAATAGATAGCAAATGTCTGCGCTCATTTAATTGTAATACACAGAAGAACGTGTAGATATTGGGCTCTACTTCCAGCAATCTGGACCGTCTATGACAGCACCTCGATTTGGCTCTAATTAGCCCCAAAATCATGCAGACTAGACAATCATAACACTAATTAAAGGGTTTCGCATCATTGAATAGTCCAGCATCAGTTATAAGCAGGGTTTCCATCTGACATCCAAAAGGATTGTCTGCTGGGCGTATTTTCAGGCTATAAGATATCTAAAACAAGTGCTCTAGACGGATGATCCGGATCATTGATTAAAGTTTCTATAAGTACCAGGGAGCTAGTGTCCTATTATCATACAATGAGGTCGAGGCTCCATCTGAAGCATTAACTTGAAGGAACAGCTCACATTCAATGTGTGGGCCCCATGCTGGTGATCTCAGCCGTCGATTTCTGGGTCATTATAGATTCCTACCACGAAACTCTTCTCCCCTAGCCACACAACGAAAGGTGGAGACACGTTCAACGTGTTGAGTTCTGTAGTCACTAATGCAGCGAGAACGTCAAGAGTTGGCCCCGCGTATACAACAAGAAAGCTTCTTCGTTGAAAGTGCTAACAGAATTAAACAGGGAGAAAATGGCATATAGAGCTGCTACATGCATTGGCAGGAGAAACAGTTCTCTGCTTTCACCTCTTTCTGGCTCCAACACATTTCCGGCCGCTTCTCAATCTCCCCTTAGAATTTCCTTTCCCATTAATCAACCAGGTTATCTTTCTTTCTCCTTTTTTCTCATAAAATTTGAATGTTTTGGTTATGGGTAGTAAGGTTCTTGGGTGTTTCCTAAAGAGGAAAAGAATTTTTGGGTGTTTGTGAATTGGATAGAATTTCTTTTGTATGATTCGATGGTTTTTATATGCTCTCACGAGAAATGAAGGAATGAACAGCAGAAAGTCAGAATGAAGTACTAGAAGAATCCTGGAGCAGAGGATCATCATAAGTCTCCCTTTTTTATCAATTGCTTTCCATCTGTGAACTTGATTTTAAATAAATCAATGGCGTATTAGACACCAATAATAGTTGTAATTCTGATGGCAAGTTGTCTTTCTTATGTTCAAACTCATAAAGCCTTCATGTTGCTCATGGTTATTTCTTTATTATCCTTCCTTTCTTTCAACTTATGGTTATAATTACCTAGAGATTAAATGGTGACAACTCTAGCAAATCTAACAAAGACCCATTTTTGAACAATACCTGACTTTCATATTCTCTGTGTCATTGGACATTGCCTTCTTCACTAGAAGATTTGTGTGCTATGGTTTGTTGCAAATGGTTGTACGATTAGGCAAAACAAATTTTCAAAATTTGTAGTAGGCTGCTTAATTTTGTTGGTTTTGAGCTTTTCAAACCTAGTAAAGTAGGTTTCTGCATTTATGATTAGACTAATAAATATGTCACTGCTATTCTACTCCTTAAGATTCCATGCTACAGTTGGTTTTTCGGTGTTTAAAAAAGTTTCTAATTTCAGCATTTTTACATTACCCTTTCTTGAGAAATTTCATGCTGTCATAGTATCAGAATCTTCTTTAGGCTTTTTTCATTTTGTGACTAAATATTTTCGTCCCACTAGTTCCTTTATTCTACTTTTGACACTATACTTCTCTATTTGCAGCTTCTAAGCATCGGATTTGCAGTGCGCATAAGGAGGCTACATTAGAGCAAAAGGTTTCATCAAAAGAAGATGATGTTTTATCCAAGAATTGGAAGATTAAGATGCTTTATGATGGGGAGTGCCCACTTTGCATGCGTGAGGTACTCAATCTTAATCGTCTAACTCATTCTAAATTATGAAGTTTGCGTTTAATATGAGCATATAGAAGTGGGTCAGGCATAATGGATGGAAGCATATTCTGAGAGTAAAATATGTAACAGTCTACAAAATGAGCAAACTATCCCAAATCTTTTCAACCGATGGGTTCATTTATATTTGCAGTTCCATGAAGTCCTTTCTTTATAATATTTGCACTTTTCTTTCATTGTCATTAATATGGCTTTTCCTTTAACCCTTCCACTTAGTAAATACTGTAAGGCTTGCTATAATTAGTAGAGAACTCTGATGTAACGTGGTATGGAAATATTTGTATTGTGTCGACTTATAAGCACTTGAATTCTTGGTTCTTCCTAACCGAGTTTTTGCAATTACCCTGCATTTAGCCTCATAAACAGATCTGATTTGGGTCCTGCTCTCCACTGCTCCAAGAAATAATGTCTCTTTAAGTAACAGAAAGCCTTAAATGGATCTTCTATTATCAGATTCTCTTGCCCAAGTTGCATTACAAGCAATGACTATTCTGTCAAATGTTGCATAAAATAGAGGTAATTTGTTGGCACTTTATATATGTTTCAATATTCTCTGTATAAGGTGAATGGGTTGTCTTAAATATCATCATGCTCGACATCTGACAAACGAACAATTGGCATCAACTGCAACAATTGCAGTTGACCAGCTGTTGTGGGTATCTGGTGCAATCATCGATTAGTTCTTCTTCTATCTTGAAACTCTTATTCTAAATTTGGGGTTGCAATTTCCCATTATATTTCTCTTGAAAGACCTTGTTAATATATGCTTTGTGAGAGTTCTATTCCATCACCAACCAATCTACCTCAACGTACTTCGTTAAATGTATTTGGTCATACATCAGGTATAGCATCCATTTGACTTCTTCAATTGCTTTACGCAGCAACATGCTGATTGGTCTCAGTTATTGAACATAAAAAGACTTCCATCTTGACCAGTATTCATGAAGATTTCAGGTTGGTTAAGTGTACAAGGAGGGTTTATGGCTTGTTTCTTTTGTGTTGTCAGGTCAACATGCTTAAAGAAAGGAACAAACTCTATGGCGCTATCAAGTTTGTTGATATAAGTTCCAATGACTACTCTTCCAAGGAGAATCAAGGCCTTGATTATGAAACTGTATGCTATAAAGAAACCTGTATATTTGTTGAGACTACCTATATCTTGTCCACATTCTCAAGTTGCTGATAGAGTAATTTTGAGGGAAAAACAGACTACAAATAATCAAAACAACAGTCACAAATTTGCTGCCAACTAAAATAACTTTAGATGCAATTATGAAGTGTTTCTAATAATTTTCTTGTACTACTAAATCTTGACAAGAAATTTGGAGTAAAACGTGATAAGGATCATCATCATCATCATCATCATCAAGACCTTATCCCAATTAGGGGTCGGCCACATGAATCTTATTCCTCCATTCAACTCTATTAAATACCATGGCTTCATTTAGTCTCAAAGTTTTTAAATCTTTCCTCACCACTTCTATCCACGTTCTTTTGGGCATTCCCCTTGCCCTTTTAGAACCTTCTACTTGTATTGCCTCACTCCTTCTAATCGGTGTCGTTGTTGGCCTCCTTTGAACATGTCCAAACCATCTAAGTCTAATCTCCCTCATCTTGTTACCTATTGGTGCTACTCCTAAATTTCCTCTAATATTTTCATTCCTAATTTTATCCTTTCTTGTTTTACCACTCATCCATCTCAACATCTTCATTTCTGCGACGCTCATCCTATGAGTATGATGTTCCTTAACTGCCCAACACTCTAATCCATAGAGCATGGCTAGCCTTATGGTCATCTTATAGATTTTTCCTTTTAGTTTGAGTAGCACCCGCCGATCACACAAAACTCCAGATGCACATTTTCATTTGTTTCAACATGCTTGGATTCTTTAGGTAACCTCCCTCTCAATCTCTCAATCTCTCTACTCTCATGAATCATTTATCATAAGTACCAAAAGTGGTCTTTTACGGGGACTTCTTGGTTATCAATCTTGACTTGTGTTCCACTCCTACTCTCCTTGCTAAAATTATATTCCATATATTCTGTCTTAGTTCGGCTAATTTTAAATCCTTTAGATTCTAATGCTTCTCTCCATAACTCTAGCTTTATGTTTACACCCTCCCTTGTCTCATCAAATAAGACTATATCATCTGCAAATAACATGCACCAGGGAATCTCCTCATGCAGATGTTTTGTTAACTCATCTATAACAAATGTGAAAAGGTATGGGCTCAATGCTGATCCTTAGTACAATCCTACAGTGATAGGAAAATCACCAGTCATGCCACTAGTAGTCTTAACATTTGTTACAGCCACCTCATACATATATTTAATTATGTCTATATACCCCTGAGAAACCCCTCCTCCATATTAACTCTCTAGGGACTCTATCATAAGCTTTCTCTCCCTATATTTCTCTACTAATTGTCTTAGTAAGAAAATAGCTTCCATGGTAGACCTCCCAGGCATGAAACCAAATTGATTCTCTGATACACTTGTTTCATGTCGTAGTCTCTTCTCAATCACTCTTTCAAAAAGTTTCATAGTGTGGCTCATAAGTTTGATCCCTCGATAATTAGTGCAGCTCTGTATATCTCCTTTATTCTTATAAATTGGTATAATAGAGCTTTTCCTCCGCTCATTAGGAATTTTCTTTGATTTTATAATCTTGTTAAATAACTTGGTCAACCAAACTACCCCAATATCTCCCATATGCTTCCAAACCTCTATTGGTATACCATCAAGTGCCATGGCCTTTCCTAATTTCATCTTTTTCAAGGCCTCTTTGACTTCAGGTACTCTAATCCTACATTCATATCTATAATATCCAGTGTTATTTAGATTTATAGTATTTTCAATCCCTATATTTTCAGAGCCATTGTCATTTAACAATTTTTGAAAGTATGTTTCCCACCTTTGTTTGATCTCATCATCTTTGACTAATACCATTTGATCATCATTTCTAATGCACCTAACATGATCTAAGTCCTTACCCTTCTGTTTTCGTACTTTTGCAAGTTTAAGCACATCTTTCTCACCTTCTCTTGTTCCTAATCTATTATAGAGCTCATCATATGCTTTAAGTTTAGCCTCACTTACTATTCTCTTAACAACCTGTTTAGCATTCTTATATTGTTCATAGTTTTCATTATTTCTAGTCTTCTGCCATGCTTTAAAGCGCATCCTTTTTTCTTTAATAACTTTTTGCACTATTTCACTCCACCACCATGTTTCCTTTACTAATTGCATTTTACCTTTAGATACTCCTAAGACATCTTTTGCCACTTTCTTAATGAACTTAGCAATATTAATTCACATGGTATTTACTTCTGTTTCATAGTTCCAAATTCCTTCTACCATCAACTTATTTGTTAATGAGGTTATTTTCTCTCATTTTAAGTTCCAACACTTAATTTTTGGATACTTTTTAAGTTCATTTCCTTTCTTCCATCTTTTGATATAGATATCCATAACCATTAACCTATGTTGTGAGGTTAAACTCTCACCGGGTATCACCTTACAATCCTTACATATAGATAATTCATTATTCCTAAGTAGAAAAAAGTTTATTTGGCTTTTATGAAGTCCACTTTTAAAGGTTATTAAGTGTTCATCCCTCTTCTTAAAGAGTGTATTTGCAATGAACAGGTTATATGACAAACCAAAATTGAGGATATTCTCCCCCATCTTATTTCGTTCACCTATATCATACCCTCCTTGTATTCTATCATATCCTTCCTTATCTTTTCCTACATGGTCATTTAAGTCTGCTCTTATAAAACGTCATTTCTGTTATTTTCCTTTCCTACGTACCATAATTTATACCCATCTATTTCTCTAGCTTTAGCCCCTTTCCACTTTGTTTCTTAGATATAAGTGATGTTGACTCTCCTACGTTTCATCGCATCTACTAACTCCAAACTCTTACCTGTCAATGTCCCTATATTCCATGTAGCGATACAAATCTTATGTTCTGGAGATATCTTATTTACTATCGCCTTTCTCGACCTCTATGGCATGAACCCATGTCCACTTTTCACTGTACCTGGGTACTGATGCAATGTGTCACTTCCGAGGGGACGCTCTAGCAGCCCTTGCCCATTTTTCACTACACCCAGGATTTAATGTAGCACGTTGCTTCTGGGAGAACGCCCTAGCAACCCTTGCCTATTTTTCACTGCACTCGGGATCCAATGCAACGCATCGTTTATGGGGAACGCCTTAGCTTGAAGGAATGTCGGTTTCGATTCATGTCATGTTAGGATTGCTATAGTTTTAAAAAGCTGAAGATGATTTTCATTTCTTCCTCACAAACTAATATACAAATGTATATTCATTTGCAAGTAGAAAAGAAATAACAAAATCATCTTTAGCTTCACCCTTGCCCGCGGGCTACTTGACGCAAGGGTTGCCATATTTTAAGAAAATTTGGAGATGATTTTCATTTCTTCCTCACAAACTAATATACAAATGCATATTCATTTGTAAGAAAGAAATAACAAAATCATCTTCAACTTCTCCCTTGTCGACTGACACCTGACGCAAGACCCTCCTCCTTACATATTCATTTGTAAAACATGATAAGGATGATTTGGCTAAATCATGGTAGAGCTCCCCTTGTTTGTTAATGCTTGTGAAGGCTTACAAAAGGTGAAAGAAAGGTTAGGCCTAACACATGGTGACGCCTTGGCTTTTAGCATGTGATGACATATTGGAGCTTGCTTGTTGCCACTATCTTTGCTTCATTGGATGGGATAGGGTTTACAAGTAGTCAAGTTTTAGTTTGTTGATCATCATCATATTTATCTGTTACCTTTTTCTTTTTCTTTGGCTTTTAGCCCATGCTATTTCATTCTTTTTCTCTTGGTGAAATTTGTAATGCCTCCTAATTAATTGAGACAAAAATAGATTTGACGCTAACATAAAAAGATATATGGGTGCATATAATGTAGTAAGGGGAAGGGGAGCCTTGGTGCAACGGTAAAAGTTGTCATCATGTGACCTTAAGGTCACGGGTTCAAGGCATAAAATCAGCCTCTTGCAAAATGCAAGGTAAGGCTGCCTACTATAGGCCCTTGTGGTCCACCCCTTCCCCGGACCCTGCATAGGCGGAAGCTTCGTGCACCGGGGCTACCCTTTATATAATGTAGTAAGGGAATATGATCTGATGAATGTTGCCATCTCCTATCATAAATGCTTTATCAAGACAGATTCAATTAAAGAAGGGTTTCTACTTCATATTCTTTTTAAGACTGAGCAATCCCTATTTTCAAATTTTCTCTTTCTCTGTTTGAGTTAGCCAAATCATCCTTAATGGAATTTGTTCCTTGTATTAATGGACATTTTGCGCACTAATGGAGAAAAAATAAGAATTTTATAAAGGCTTTAAACTAAGTTTTCGAGGAGAAGTATGCACTTAGAGTGCCTATGAGTTCTATTGGATGACTTGCCTCATTGATTCAAATTTGTAAACCTATCAGAATATGGAACCTCTGGATAACTTTCATGAGTGGAGGAATCCTATCATTTTCCCACTTCCATCAATGTTAGGCTTTTATGTCCATCTAGCCCAAAATCTAAGTTTAGGTTCTTGGCGGATGTACCTATGTTCACTTCGTTCGATTCAGGAAAAAGAAACTCTTAGCTGTATGCATCAACCAAAATATTTCAACATGCCCATTTCAAAATTGATCAAATGAAGAAATAGTAAGGACCATAACATATCCGACTACAGCACTTTTTACTGTTTTAAGTGCATTTATGAAAAGTATTTATAAGATTAAGAGTAACATATTTTTAGTGTGTTGTATTGTAATGACTCAAAATTTTTAAGCTATTTTTGTATCACTTTATCAGCTACATGTTTGTCATTTACTAAATTGTTATAGATTGTTTATTTTAGAAATTAATATATATATATTTAACTATATTAATAGGTGGATAAATGCTCTATTTTAATTAAAATATGAAATGAAAGAATTTGTGAGAAGTAGCTGCATAATTAGATTCTATGCTCGAATTGAAAACTAACGCCTCAAAGAACACTAAAAAAGGAGTTTGTATAAAGAAGTTATAAGCATTGAAAGGCGGAGGGCAGTTTGGTAATTTGAATGCAAAAAAATAAGGACTGAAAACGCAGGGGGGTTGTTTTGATAACGACACCCCCAGGTTGTCCCCTACCTCACGACGCCTGCACTGCCTTTCTCAGGCAGCAGTGCGGCGCAGCAAAGAATGGCGGCACCACCTTCGTCAGCTATAAAAAGTCCTCTCCCCTCTTCCTTCAATCATCGTTTGCCCCTCTTCTCCAGCTGCTTCAGCCTAGGTTTCTGGAGGAAATGGGAGAAATCGCACCACCGGCAAAAAGGGGGAGCCATCTCAGGCTGCCCAAGTAAGCCCTCGCCCCCTCTCTCTAATTTTTCCTTTTTCCAGGCCAGATCCATGCCGGATCTAGTATTTCCTGGCTAGAAATTGCCGGAGAAAACCCAGGGTCTATGGATCTAATGATCCATCGAACCAGACGCGTCCCGGGGATGCAGCGTGTAACGTTCGCCCAGAACATGCTCCCTGGGACTGTCTTCGGGAGCGAGCGACGTGCGGGCGCTGTCCTGGTTGGACCGGGACGTGCGAATGTCCTGGGAACCGTGACACTCGCTGCCCGCGCCGAAGACGCACCTGCACAACGCTGTCCAGGACGCATGCCCTGGAGCGTCGTTTGAGCGTGAGCAAGCGTGCGAGCGTGATCTTGGTTCGACCGGGACGCACACACGTCCTAGGAATCATGACGCGCGGGCCCTATACGGACAAAATCTGGTTCGTCCGTTGATTTGTGACACTAAAAAATGCAATTAAGAAGGTTATATAACTCCGATCGATGATCCGAAAGAACTGTTGCGTTCGTATTAACGACGCGGACTTAATGATACTATAAAATTTAGGATCATTGGACTATTTCAGGTGACTATAGCCTAAAAACCATAAAAATCTCATAGATCTATAAGATCAAAGATGATCAAATCTCCTGAATTGATCCATTAGAGGTGTTAGGAGATTAATACCTCAAGATCAACCCTACATTACATGTATCCATCCTTGAATTATAAGATCTGACCATTCAATTACACGATCTAGATAACATAAAGGTTATTGAAGGCAATCTAACCACTAAATAGTAGATCCATACGTGAGATCTAGCCTGGAAACACATTAAGCAAGGATCTATGATCCTAAAAGGCAGATCTAGCCATTAATCTATAAATCTAATTAATAATCTATAAAGGATGGAAAATGATACTTGAATCCTTGTTATCAATTAATATCCAGGGTTTCACAAAGGTGACTCAGGGTCGAGCAATGAAGAACACGATTCAAGAGACATCGAGGTAGGTAGTCTGATACTACTAAGTTTTCAAATGCATTCCAAACCCTAAGTAATTTACTTGACTTTGTTACCGTATTTGTATATGCTTTTTGTGATATGATGTTCTTATACGAGCATGCGGAATTGTCTTCATGATTTATAGCCTTGAATGCAATTACTGGCATGAACAGATTTTATACATTGCTCGCATGTTTTGAAAATAATTGCATAAATTGCCTGATTTAAGATGATTGAAATTTGGATTATTTATATATGCTTTTTGGGCTATTGAGCCTGGTGGGCACTATGCTTAGAGGTTGTTTATGTACGGGGTTGGCCTCCCGGCCTCTACCACAAGAAGTGGATGGTATCGCTGCCAAAATGGCATTGTCCCTTCCTCGACTGCTGTGGTAAACAGGGACAACCACTGGAGGTGTTCACGGCAGCCTTTTGGGGACACATCCATAGTCGCCGTGGAGGCCATGGTGGACTAGTCTCTAGATACCGGAGACACGATTCCAGATGTGTTCTGATCGTGAGCATAGAGGACCCTATGATTTCAGTATCATCAATATGCATATAGCATTGAGATAGTCGTATACTAGTACTCGTGACCAGTTGGCGTGATGTGTTCACCGAGAGACCCATGTGCATGATATCTATAGTGATGCTATCATCTACTTTGACCGGTTACTATTTTAAGAATTTCGTAATTATGATTAGTTTATGATTCATTATGTGATCACTACTCTATGATTTTTGTGATAGTTATATCGTTGATTTTTGGATTTCGATAAAAGCTTCCATGATTGAAAATGTGCAACAAGCTTATGATTTATGCATAAAAATGTATGTTTACACAAAGAGAAATTACATGATGTTTCACATGGAAAGCCGTTTTTGAAACCATGTATGTTGCATGCCATGTTTTCAAAATAGTGGTATCAGATCACCTACTGAGTATGAGGAATACTCACCCCAAATATATTATTTTTACATATTAGCTCCAAAAGGATTATAAGAAGTATCAGAAAATGTTAGTACTATACTCAAGAGAATGAAGAGAAGACAAGTATAAATGTGAGTATATGATCTACGTTTTGGACATGTATCTGTAATTATTACAATTGGGCTGTGAGCTATGATTTGGATAGACACAGGGTTTATATACGATTGTAGTATTTTTTCAAAATTAATTTGTTTGTTTTGAAAGCTAATGACACTCGGGGTTTTCAAAATGAATTTAAAATAAAAGATTTTTCACTACATTGCATTATTTTTATAAAATTGTTTTCAAATAAGGATCGATCCCGCATTAGGAATTAGTTTTGCATTTAAAAATGCATGTAAAAACCCGAGACGTCACAGTATGCAAATAAAACAAACTTTTTTTAGGTTATGGGAAGAATCCATGCAATCCTTGCTTATGGAATTGTTGTTAGAGATGTCGAGTATGCTCTCCAACATTGTCTCATTCAATGTTGTCGCCTCTAGCAGATATAGTTCTTGTTTTTGCTTCCTTATGTTATCTGTTTTGCAGAGAGAAAGTTTTCCTTTTGTTATCAGTATTATGTCTCTTTTCTTAATTCTTGGCCTTCATTCATGTGCCCTATGTACCTTGTAATTTCCATTAGTATTCCTATTTTCACCAATGGCTATAACAGACTATCATACAATACCAAGGACTCTCACTTAATCACTTGACAATAGTATGCTCGACCTTATACTTTAACCACTTCGGTTGGCATTTTTGTTTTTTTCTCTTTTACTAATTTCGAGTTGTATATTTCTTTATAAAATGAAAAACTGCATTTTTGACCAATTTAATATCCACCTTTCAATTGCTTCTTTTAATGCAGCCTTTGCATTTGAAAGTTCCAGAACCAACTAATTAGGTCTAGTCGTAGTTGCACTATTTGCTTCATCTGTGAGAATCTAAACAAACTTCTTGAAATTTTATATCTATTTAAACTTAACTAGGATGAAGTTAGAGCCCCTTCTTGTTACTTCATATGGTTATGTTGTGTTTTTCCTTTGAAAAAGACTTGTTTAGAAAAAACATGGTAATTCTCAACTTTGTTCTCCAACACAACAATCAAGAAATCTAGGAACATATACTTGCTACTGTTGTCTTGATTTCTTCAAGGAACTCATGGTGCTTCAGTATCGAACCACATACTAGTATTGAAAACCTGAAATGAGGTCTTTCAAACTTGAGTACCCTTGTATAAAAGGAACTATTTCCTTCTATATTTTTGTTTCTCCTCGCTTTGGCCAAATTTTCAAAATGTGGAATGAGATAGAGAGATGATGCTAGGGGGAGAACCATGTACTATTATTTACTCCTGAGATGAACCCAGGTGCAGTGAAAAGTGGACATGGGTTTATACCATGGAGGTCGAAAAAGTCGATAGTAAATAGGGTATCTCCAAAACATAAGATTCGCATCTGTCACAGCCCCGTCGGGCCCCCAGCAATGATATTGTCCTGTGCGCACGCGCACGGGTTTTGGTCCTTCCCTCGCGTCCAGGGGAAAACGCGTCATTGCTGTGAAGGGAGAGAACCCCCCTTATAACCAGGCCCATCATCCCCCCTAGCCTATGTGGGACTAACTCTCCTGCGTCCCGCCCTCAGACCATCTTGGGTCCCCTCACAAGGCCAACCCTCAGGCCATCTTGGCACGGTAGCCATCTCCTGCCTACGAGACACACGCCCCCGTGTGTCACCACACGAGCGACGGTGCGGCTAGCCATCCACCCTCGGGGTCGGGGTTTGGCTCTGATACCATTTGTCACAGCCCGTCGGGCCCCCAGCAATGATATTGTCCAGTGCGCATGCGCACGGGTTTTGGTCCTTCCCCCGCGTCCAGGGGAAAACGCGTCATTCCATTTAAGGTCCGATATTGTCCACGGTCTTGGGTCTCCCCTCAGAGTATCTTGGGCTATTGCTCAGAGTATCTTGGCCCGAAGCCTCAACCCATCTTGCGCACCCTCAACCCATCTTGGTTCCACCCTCACGGGTTTTGTTCCCTTCGAGTGCACAGCGGAAGCGGTGCCTCTCGGGATGCGTCATTCTTTGTGAAGGGAGAGAACCCCCTTATAACCGGCCCATCACCCCCCCTAGCCGATGTGGGACTAACTCTCCTGCGTCCCGCCCTCAGACCATCTTGGGTCCCCTCACAAGGCCAACCCTCAGGCCATCTTAGCACGGTAGCCATCTCCCGTGCGCACGCGCACGGGACAATATCATTGCTGGGGGCTCGACGGGGCCGTGACAAATGGTATCAGAGCCAAACCCCGACCCCGAGGGTGGATGGCTAGCCGCACCGTCGCTCGTGTGGTGACACACGGGGGCGTGTGTCCCATAGGCGGGAGATGGCTACCGCGCCAAGATGGCCTGAGGGTTGGCCTTGTGAGGGGACTCAAGATGGTCTGAGGGCGGGACGCAGGAGAGTTAGTCCCACATCGGCTAGGGGGGGTGATGGGCCTGGTTATAAGGGGGGTTCTCTCCCTTCACAGCAATGACGCGTCCTGAGAGGCATCTGCTTCCGCTGGGCACTCGAAGGGAACAAAACCCGTGAGGGTGGAACCAAGATGGGTTGAGGGTGCGCAAGATGGGTTGAGGCTTCGGGCCAAGATACTCTGAGCAATAGCCCAAGATACTTTGAGGGGAGACCCAAGACCGTGGACAATATCGGACCTTAAATGGAATGACGCGTCCTGAGAGGCATCTGCTTCCACTGGGCACTCGAAGGGAACAAAACCCGTGAGCGTGGAACCAAGATGGGTTGAGGGTGCGCAAGATGGGTTGAGGCTTCGGGCCAAGATACTCTGAGCAATAGCCCAAGATACTCTGAGGGGAGACCTAAGACCGTGGACAATATCGGACCTTAAATGGAATGACGCGTCCTGAGAGGCATCTGCTTCCGCTGGGCACTCGAAGGGAACAAAACCCGTGAGGGTGGAACCAAGATGGGTTGAGGGTGCGCAAGATGGGTTGAGGCTTCGGGCCAAGATACTCTGAGCAATAGCCCAAGATACTCTGAGGGGAGACCCAAGACCGTGGACAATATCGGACCTTAAATGGAATGACGCGTTTTCCCCTGGACGCGGGGGAAGGACCAAAACCCATGCGCGTGCGCACGGGACAATATCATTGCTGGGGGCCCGACGGGGCTGTGACAAATGGTATCAGAGCCAAACCCCGACCCCGAGGGTGGATGGCTAGCCGCACCGTCGCTCGTGTGGTGACACACGGGGGCGTGTGTCCCGTAGGCGGGAGATGGCTACCGCGCCAAGATGGCCTGAGGCTTGGCCTTGTGAGGGGACCCAAGATGGTCTGAGGGCGGGACGCAGGAGAGTTAGTCCCACATCGGCTTAGGGGGGGTGATGGGCCTGGTTATAAGGGGGGTTCTCTCCCTTCACAGCAATGACGCGTTTTCCCCTGGACGCAGGGGAAGGACCAAAACCCGTGCGCGTGCGCACGGGACAATATCATTGCTGGGGGCCCGACGGGGCTGTGACAGCATTGCTACATGGAATATAGGGACACTGACAGGTAAGAGTTTGGAGTTAGTAGACACAATAAAACGTAGGAGAGTCAACATCGCTTGTATCCAAGAAACCAAGTGGAAAGGGGCTAAAGCTAGAGAAATAGATGGGTATAAATTATGGTGCGTAGGAAAGAAAAATAATAGAAATGATGTAGGAATAATAGTGGATAAGGAATTAAAGGATAAAGTTGTGGACGTTAAAAGAATCAGTGATAGAATTATAATAATAAAAATGATTCTAGGAGAGCAGATTATAAATATTATAAGTGCATATGCACCACAAGTAGGGTTACAAGATATAATTAAGAGACAGTTTTGGGAAGATATGGAGAGAGTCATGCAAGAAATTCCCAATACTGAGGGGATATTTATAGGAGCAGACTTAAATGACCATGTAGGAAAAGATAAGGAAGGATATGATAGAATACACGGAGGGTATGGTATAGGTGAACGAAACGAGATGGGGGAGAATATCCTCAATTTTGCTTTGTCATATAACCTATCCATTGCAAATACACTCTTTAAGAAGAGGGATGAACACTTAATAACCTTTAAAAGTGGACTTCATAAAAGCCAAATAGACTTTTTTCTACTTAGGAATAATGAACGATCTATATGTAAGGATTGTAAGGTGATACCCGGTGAGAGTTTAACCTCACAACATAGGTTAATGGTTATGGATATTCATATCAAAAGATGGAGTAAAAGAACTGAACTTAATACACACCCAAAAACTAAGTGGTGGAACTTGAAAGGAGAGAAAATAACCTCATTCAAAAATAAGTTGATGGTAGAAGGAAATTGGAATTATGAAACAGAAGTAAATACCATGTGGACTAATATGGCTGAGTCCATTAAGAAAGTGGCAAAAGATGTCTTAGGAGTATCTAAAGGTAAAAGGCTATTAGCAAAGGAAACATGGTGGTGGAATGAAACAGTGCAAAAAGCTATTAAAGAAAAACGAATGCATTTTAAAGCATGGCAGAAGATTAGAAATAATGAAAACTATGAACAATATAAGAATGCTAAAAACGTTGCTAAGAGAATAGTAAGTGAGGCTAAACTTAAAGCATATGATGAGCTCTATAATAGACTAGGAACAAGAGAAGGTGAGAAAGATGTGTTTAAACTTGCAAAAGTAAGAGAACAGAAGAGTAAGGACTTAGAGCATGTTAGGTGCATTAGAAGCGATGATCAAAGGGTATTAGTCAAAGATGATGAGATCAAACAAAGGTGGGAAATATACTTTCAAAAATTGTTAAATGACAATGGCTCTGAGAATATAGGGATTGAAAATACTATGAATCTAAATAACACTGGATATTATAGATATGAACGTAGGATTAGAATGCTTGAAGTAAAAGAGGCCTTGAGAAAGATGAAATCAGGAAAGGCCATGGGGCCTGATGGTATACCAATAAAGGTTTGGAAGCATATGGGAGATGGTGGGGTAGTTTGGTTGACCAAGTTGTTTAACAAGATTATAAAATCAAAGAAAATGCCTGATGAGTGGAGGAAAAGCTCTATTGCACTAATCTATAAGAATAAAGGAGACATTCAGAGCTGCACTAATTATCGAGGGATCAAACTTATGAGCCACACCATGAAACTTTTTGAAAGAGTGATTGAGAAGAGGCTACGACATGAAACAAGTGTATCGGAGAATCAGTTTGGTTTCATGCACAGGAGGTCTACCATGGAAGCTATTTTCTTACTAAGACAATTAGTAGAGAAATATAGGGAGAGGAGAATAGACCTACACATGGTCTTTATTGACTTAGAGAAAGCTTATGATAGAGTCCCTAGAGAGTTAATATGGAGGGTGTTGGGTGTTAAAGGGGTTTCTCAGGGGTATATAGACATAATTAAAGATATGTATGAGGGAGCAAGAACAAATGTTAAGACCACTAGTGGCGTGACTGGTGATTTTCCTATCACTGTTGGATTGCACCAAGGATCGGCATTGAGTCCATACCTTTTCACATTAGTTATGGATGAGTTAACAAAACATCTGCATGAGGAGATTCCCTGGTGCATGCTATTTGCAGACGATATAGTCTTACTTGATGAGACAAGGGAGGGTGTCAACATAAAGCTAGAGCTATGGAGAGAAGCATTAGAATCGAAAGGATTTAAAATTAGCCAAACTAAGACAGAATATATGGAATGTAATTTTAGCAAGGAGAGTAGTAGTGGAGCACCAATCAAGATTGATAACCAAGAGGTCCCCATAAGAGACCACTTTCGATACTTAGGATCATTGATCCATGAGAGTGGAGAGATTGAGAGGGAGGTTACCCAGAGAATCCAAGCGGGTTGGAACAAATAGAGATGTGCATCGGGTGTTTTATGTGATCGGCGGGTGCCACTCAAACTAAAGGGAAAATTCTATAGGATGGCTATAAGGCCGGCCATGCTTTATGGATCAGAGAGTTGGGCAGTTAAGGAACATCATACTCATAGGCTGAGTGTTGCAGAAATGAGGATGTTGAGATGGATGCGTGGTAAGACAAGAAAGCATAGAATTAGAAATGAAAATATTAGAAGAAATTTAGGGATAGCACCAATAGGTAACAAGATGAGGGAGATTAGACTTAGATGGTTTGGACATGTTCAAAGGAGGCCAACAATGGTACCAGTTAGAAGGAGTGAGACAATACAAGTTGAAGGTTCTAAAAGGGCAAGGGGAAGGCCCAAAAGAACGTGGATAGAAGTGGTGAGGAAAGATTTAAAAACTTTGGGACTAAATGAAGCCATGGCATTTAATAGAGTGGAATGGAGGAATAAGATTCATGTGGCCGACCCCTAATTGGGACAAGGTCTTGATGATGATGATGATGATGCTTGAAACTTGCAAACTAGAAGCCTGCAGGAATCTTAAAATAAGAAAAGAAATTACTTAAGTAGTTGATCTTGGACAAAAAAGCTAGTTATATTTGAACAGATGACTAAAATGAAATTTTGGTGGTGAGACCATTATTTGGTCATCACTTCTTTAATAGTTGAACATTAATTCTTTTAGCCAGTTCAAGAATATTGGATTTCATTTTGCTTTAACATGACTATGTCAAAGTTAACATCATCGTTAAAGCCTTATCCTAATTAGGGGTTGGCTTTGTTAAAGTTAACACATTGTTAATTAAGTTGTTGTGATGAACATAAGATCGACATTGGCAAATCATAGTTGGCAAGAACCTGCCAAAGGTAAGAACTAGTTGACTTCTACCAATCAAATATTGATGTACTAGATTTATTAGATTTAGATTAGTCAAAGGGATTTTCAGGCTTGATAAAGCCAAAACTTGCCGAACTTTAGCAAGTTTATGATTGACTTGGTAGTCCCTCAATGCAGGATGACCTCCAAAAAGCCATCTGGCAGAGTTGTTCGCAGATAATAAGGCACCTCTCCTCACAATTGGTCAGAGGTTTGATGTGGCAGTTTCCCCCTTTTTGAGAAGATTTCAAGTTTATTTAAGAACTAGGACAGTTGGATTTACTATAGTTTGCTTCACAGTTCTTTGCTCCATCCAAAAAGAAAAAGGAAACAAAGAAACAGAACTAGGTGATGTTTCAATCTCACAAAACTTTTTGTGTTTCAATTTATCTTACTAGGTTTGGATTTCACGGGTTACGTATCATCTGAAACCATAGACTGTTACTGGAGCATTTAGGGAATTTTTGCAATCAAATATTTAGCTTCATTTTAAAACCAATTACTATAGACCTCTACTTTATGAAACTTGAAGAATGATAGATATTTGGGATAATTGATTATGCACTTTTACATCTATTGAACTTTGTTCTAATTGACATAGGCTGAGTAATTGGATGGGTGATGATTATTTATTTTAACAACATACTCGCTCTTAACTCTTGATTTTGTTCTATTGACGTAGACATTATGTATGCAGGACATTTGTGTTCTTTTGGTTGGGACTTACCAGGGTGCAATTTTAGCCCATTTCAATCTTGACACCTCCATGAATAATATGTCATGTAATTATTATTAACTTTTGCAGGCATTTAGAAGGTTGTATGAGGAAGTTGGTCTTGGATGGGTCTATGCCGTTACAAAATATGAGCCTGTAAGACTTCTGCTAGTAACTAATTCTAGAATCAATTTATTACATGGACAATTTTGACCAATTTATGCTCATGAAACAAGCACGCATCCTCTTGCATGTAAGCCAGAAATGTGCTTTGTATTTCCACTAGAAATTTTTGAAGGTGAATATCAATAGCCACTTTGAATTTAACAAGCTCATGCAGATCAACTTAGGATTTTCCTAGATATGATTTAATTCTTCAACTATTATCACTGGAAATTGAAAATTCTTCCTAAACATTGACTATAGTGAAGGCTCCCATTCAAAATGCACACGCACCATTTATGTGAAAGCCTCCTTGAAAATTTCTTTTCTCCTACAATTCCTGCTTCACATGCTTATAATTATATATTCATAATGCCTTCTCCTAACCTAAATCTTATAGTACAGGGCTCTTGTAAGTGTTATTGAAGTGCTAGATGAGGAACCTCAAGCACTGTAGCTATGTCTGCTTGGTTTTGGTAAGAAAAAGAGAAGCTAAATCTGCATGGTTTTGGAAGGAAGAAGAACTTTTGTTAGCAAAAGGATCTCCAAAATTTTACCCAAAGTCAAACAGTTTTGTAAAAATGATCTGCGAACTTCATCTCATGTCAGACAGTTCTATGTAAAGGTACAAGTTTTGACTTGTAGGTTGTGGTTCAGCAAGAACTACGGTTTTGACTATTAAGAATGCCGTTGTGCTGAAGCCACTACAATTCAAACAACTTGTCCCATTCTTTTGGGCCTTTCTCACCACTTCTATCCATGTTCTTTTGGGCCTTTCTCTTGTCCTTTGAGAAACTTCGGTTTGGATCTTCTCATTCCTAAATAGTACAGTTTTCTGTCTCCGTTGGACATGTCCAAATTATCTAAGTCTAATCTTCCTCATCTTGTTACTTATTAGTGCTACTCCTAAGTTTCCTCTAATGTTTTTATTTCTATTCTATCCTTTCTTGTCTTGCCACTCATCTATCTTAATATCTGCATTTTGGCGATGCTTATCTTATGTATGTGTTGTTCCTTAATTGCCCAACATCTGATCCATAAAGCACGGCTAGCTTTATAGCCATCCTATAAAATTTTCGTTTCAGTTTGAGTGGCGCCCATCAATCACACAAAACTCTAAAGGTGCATTTCCATTTGTTCTAACCCACTTAGATTCTCTAGGTATCCTTCTTCTTAATCTCTCCGCTCGCATGAATTATTAATCTCAAGTATCGAGAGTGGCCTCTTAGGGACTTCTTGGTTATCAATCTTTATTGATGCTCTAGTCTCACTCCTCTCTTTGCTAAAATTGCATTCTTTATATTCTATCTTAGTTTGGTTAATTTTAAATCCTTTCGATTCTAATACAGCTTTCCATAACTGTAGTTTTGTATTTATGTCATCCATTGTCTTATCAATCAAAACTATGGCATCTGCAAATAACATGCATTGCGGAATCTCCTCATGTAGGTGTTTTGTTAACTCATCCATAACCAATGTAAAGTGGTATGGGCTTAATTTTGATCCTTGGTGCATTCCTATAGTAATTGAAAAATCATGAGTCTCTTCGCTGGTCTTATTGTTTGTTATTGCTTTCTCATACGTATCCTTAATTATTTCCATATACCCTTGTGAAACCCTTTTCTTACCCAATACCCACCATATTAACTCTTTAGGGACCCTATCATAAGCTTGTTCTAAGTCAATAAAGACCATGTAGAGATGCTTCCTCCTCTTCCTATATTTCTATATTAATTGTCTAAGCAGGAAAATAGCTTCCATGGTATCTAGGTATGAAACCAAATTGGTTCTCTGATACACTCGTCTCATGTCGTAGCTTCTTTTCAATCACTCTTTTAAAAAGTTTCATGATATAACCCATAAGTTTAATCCTCCAATAATTAGTGCAACTCCGTATAGGTCCTTTATTCTTATAAATTGGTACAATAGAGCTCTTCATCCATTCATTCGATATTTTTTACAATTTTACAATATTACTAAACAATTTTGTCAACCAAACTATTCCGGTATCTCCTGTATGCTTTCCAACATCTATTTGTATATCATCGAGCCCTAGGCCCTTTTTTTATTTCATCCTTTTCAAGGCCTCTTTCACTTTAGATTTTCTAATCTTACAGTCGTACCTATAAAGTCCAGCATTATTTGGGTTTAGGATACTTTCAATCCTTGTATTTTTAGGGTATTTGTCATTTAGTAAATTTTGAAAGTAACTTTCCCACCTTTGTTTGATCTTGTCATTTTTTAGTAATACCCTTTCATCATCACTTCTAATGCACTTAACATGGTCTAAGTCCCTACTCTTTGGTTCTCTTACTTTTGAAGCACATCTTTCTTGCCTTCTCTTGATCATAGTATATTATAGAGATCATCATATGCCTTGAGTTTAGCCTCAATTACAACTATCTTAGCAACATTTTAGCATTCTTATATTACTCAAAGTTTTTGCTATTTTTAGCCCTCTACCTTGCTTTAAAACACACTCGTTTCTCTTTAATAACTTTTTCACTTTTTCATAGAGCTTAGCCTTCTGTTACCTTATAAATTTGCATCATGTCCTGATTTTTCTTGTGTACGAGTTGGATTGACAGATAGATGCAGCTATATACTTAGGAAATTCTGGTGGTCCTGCTTTTAATGACAAAGGCAAATGTGTGGGTATAGCATTTCAGTCACTTAAACATGAAGATGTAGAAAATATTGGGTCTGTCATACCAATGCCAGTAATTACGCACTTCATTTGTGATTATGAGAAGTCTGGAGAATATACAAGTATTCCTAGAGTACACTATTTTTGTTCATTTGGTTCCAGTGTATTGGCTTACCATAAGCACAATAACGTTTTTATGTAGTTTTCAATTTGAACTTCTTACTTAACGAACATTTTTTTTAAGCTCTATACTGAAATTCCTTTTCCTTTTCCTTTTCCTTTCTCCGCCCCCCACCCCCCCCCCCCCTTCTTATTCATTGCCTTTTTTACTTCCAGAAATCATGTATGTGCTATTGCTCATGCAATTAACAAAAATAAATAAATAATCCTTATATTACCATTTTATCATGTTAGGGTTCCCAATTCTTGGAGTTGAGTGGCAGAAGATGGAAAATCCAGATCTGCGCAAGGCAATACGTATGGCATCTAGCCAGAAAGGTGTTCGTATAAGAAGACCAGAGCCTACTGCTCCAAAGTCCCAGTGTTTGAAGCCGTCCGATATTATTATTAGCTTTGATGGAATTGATATCACTAATGATGGGACTGGTAAGCATTTAACATTTGATTCCTGACTTTTTGAGCTTCTTTCTCATACCAATACTCATTAGACCTTTCCTCTTTGCTGTGTGCTTCTATGTCAAGATATTGAGCATCTATATTTTACATGATCAATGATAGTACTACATATAATTCTACTTCGTGATTCTATGTCACATTTATTTGTGTGATGTGATTTGTTTAAACTTTATATTATACGAGTTCTATGTCTTTGTGGTCTGGGTTTTCCTAGGTGATATATACATGTTCAAGCAGCTGCCATGGTTTGATATTGGTTTAGTGGCGATAGCATGGGAGGGGCTACTCAGCTCTCAAAAAGTCCCTTAAACAACTCACTCATAATTTGATGCTTGCTTTTCTATTGATACAGTTTCCTGCTATATTGTTAAAACAAACAGAAGAAAAGAAAGAAGTGCTCCATTTTAGATAGACACAAGTAGGTTGCTATAGACACCTGCAATTTCAATTTATCCTCTGTAAGAATCAAGCAATCTAAAATGACAATTGGTTAAGAGTATCACTTTTTCCTTTATATTCTAGAATATTGGTTTATTATGGAATACACACATACACACATGCAGCATTGTGACTGCTACATCATCTGATTATACCTGTTTCTGCTTGCAAATGCGGAGGTTTCTTGCTTCATACTTGTCTCCTCCATTTAGTTCATCTGGTTAATTGATATAAAGCATTCTATGAATTGCAACCTCTCATTCATTGTCATAATGTTTGCTACATCTCTTTCTTGGTGTGGCAACTATAACATTGATATAGTAATTAGGCCCTTATCAGAGATATCCATTGTCCCAGGGTCAAATGTAGCACTTACCCCTCCTAAAGTTCTCACTAGCAATTACACATATATTGCTGCGTGGAAGAGACACGGGTTATGTTTTTAATAATACCCAAGTGAAACTATGAGTTACCATTACCATTAATATTTCCCCCAACAAAAAGACAAAAACAAAGAGTTATCATTTGAGAGTGACATTTTTTAAGTCTTGCTTTACAACACTTGCCCCTTTGATCCTTCTCATGTTAACTTCATGTATCATTCTGTGTAGGGATGCATTATACTCACTATATTTCTTTGTGTTGTTTTAGTTCCTTTCAGGCTTGGGGAGCGTATTGGTTTTAGTTACCTTGTTTCACAAAAATATACTGGAGACTCTGCTGAGATTAAAGTTCTACAGAAGTCTAAAATTCCTACTTTCAATATCAAACTAACAACTCACAAAAGGCTTATCCCTGCACATATTAGGGGGAAGCTGCCTTCATACTACATCATTGCTGGATTTGTCTTTACGACCATATCAGTTCCATATCTTCGTTCTGAGGTGGGGCATCCAACTTTGATTGGGTCATAATTTTTTATTCCTTTTCCCTACACGTCACATGATATGCTAGCTGAAATAATACTTGTCAGATGATATCTGTGTGTGAACTTTGAATGTTCTAAACATTTTCTGGAAGGTACTGGGAGGGACCTTGGTTCCCAAGTTCTTGATGAATTCCTTTATATCTGTCTAAGTCCTCTTGAGATTGAAGGAAAAAGTTGTCATTGATCCATTGTAATTCGGAGCCCTTACATAATAAAAATTAGCTACACTGCCTTCTCTACTGGACTTACCCTAGAGCCTGGTTCCGTGGTGGGGGTATGGTAAGAACTAGAGCTAACAAGGGTGAAACAATGGAGAAGGAGGTGGAGAACATGTGAGCAGAGTTTGGGAACATGAAAGAGGAGGTCAACTGGTTACAAACCAGTGTGAAGGCCATCGGCAACTACTTGTTGGAGATAAGAAGCTGGATTCGGCAAAGGGAAGAGGGGACCGAGAACTTACTGGAAAAGGGAAGACCCAGAACGACCGAGGTAGGGGAGTCGTCGTGTGGGGACAATCACGGACTGCCGGCAATGACAGACAACCTGAGGATCGACCTTCAACCCCAGAGGTTAGATCTTCTAGTCTTCGAAGGAAAAAATCCACACGGCTGGCTGTGTAGAGCAGAGCGGTACTTCCAGCTAAACTAGCTCACGGACAAGGAGAAGGTGACGAGGGCATCGGTATGCTTGGAGGGAGAAGCCCTCCACTGGTTTCTCTGGTCAAATGCTAGGACGCCGATTAGATCGTGGCTCTTGTTCCGAACCGCCCTTCTTTAGAGATTCCGGCCATCGCAGTCCGACAACGACTATGAGGCATTGCTGGTGCTGCAGTAGGGCTCCTCTGCCGCCAACTATCACCGGGAGTTCGAGCTGATGTCGGGCCCCCTTGTGGATCTACCCGACGATTTGTTAGAGGGGACTTTCCTTAATGGGCTGCAAGAGGATCTGAAGGCGGAAGTAAAGATCTTTCGGCCCGCTTCCTTAACTGGGCTCATGGACTTGGCCCAGAAAGTTGAAGAGAAAAACACAGCCCTAAATCGAGTGAGAGCCCATGGAAATAGAAGCGGACTTGGGCCTAAGCTATCTGGGGCCCACAGCTCTTCACTAAAGAGTCCCTTATCTGAATCCGGTCTACAGGGGAAAATCCGTAATTTTCTCCCTTAAACCTAACCAGGCTGCCAGAGACGACAAAGGAGGTAGGGTTTCGGGGAGAACGATCCCCCTGCATCATTGAGTCTTCTCTGGCCCAGTGCGACTCTTTCTAGCTACTATTTGAGCAGGAACTCCAGCAAAAACGTGCCTTGGGATTGTGTTTCAGATACGATGAGAAATACTTGCCCGAATATTGATGTAAGAACCATCAGCTACATGTGTTGATTATGGCGGAGGAGGAAGACGACTTGGAGGACTCGGAAACCCCAACTCTTGAGGAAGCTGCCTCGCACGAGGAAGAGGCGACCCGGTTGGAACTCTCGATGCAAGCCATCGTCGGGATGTCGATCGCCGATGTGATGAAGCTGCGAGGGACTTTGGGACATCGCGAGGTGGTGGTTCTGGTGGACACCGAGGCATCCCACAACTTCATCGCCAGGAAGTTGGTCACGTGAGTTGCAGATTTCGGTGACTGACACCAAACCCTTCGGCGTTCAGGTGGGAGATGAGTACTGCGTTCGGGGAGATGGGGTCTGCCGGGATCTAGTCCTACTTCTACCAGGGCTAGTGATCCAACATCATTTCCACCCTTTCGACTTGAGCAGAACCAATATTGTCCTCGGAATAGCATGGTTACAAACACTCAGAGAGGTTTCCACCAACTACCATGAGCTCACTATGCAGTTCTCGGTGCAAGGCAAGCGCGTAACCATTAAGGGAGATCCATCCTTGTCGATGTCATCCCTGTCCTTCAAAGCCCTGCAATGACTCATGCCCAGCACAGGTGCTAGTTATGTGATTGAGTACCAGGGTTTGCAGATTGATAGAGAGCCGCAAGCACCTATGAGCCATCCACGACTGTCTACCCTCTTGAATCAGTATGCACATATCTTCGACCAGCCACTCCAATTACTGGTCAGTCGTTCACAGGATCATGCCATTCGGGTCCATGACAACACCCCATCCCCTAATATCTGACCTTATCAGTACCCACACTGTCAGAAGAATGAAATTGAATAAATCATCAAGTAATTATGGGAGGCCGACATTATTCGAGCTAGCACTAGCCCCTACTCAAGCCCAGTATTGCTGGTCAAAAAGAAAGATGGGGGTTGGCATTTCTGTGTCGACTATCGCACCCTCAACAAGATCATCATTCCCAATAAGTTTCCCATTTTGACAATTGATGAGTTATTAGATGAGTTGGGAGAAGCCACTATCTTCTCCAAGTTGGATTTCCAATCCGGTTACTACTAGATCTATATTAAGAAAGAAGATGTCACCAAAACGGCGTTTAGGATGCATGAGGGTCATTACGAATTTCTGGTCATGCCTTCAGCTTGACGAATGCCCCATCCACCTTCTAATCTCTTATGAACGACATCTTCCGCCAGTATCTCCGTAAGTTCGTTTTGGTTTTTTTTATGACATACTTGTCTATAATGCTGATATTAATATGCATTTAGAGCATTTAGCAACTGTACTACATCATTTGGGATCTCATAAACTAGTTGTTAACAAGAAGAAGTGTTGTTTTACCCAAACCCAATTGGAGTATCTTGGCCATGTAATATTGGCAGGCGAGGTGGCAGTAGAAAGCTCCAAAGTGGAGTGCATGCTCAACTAGCCCCTTCCACATGATGTTAAATCATTGAGAGGATTATTGGGTCTCACGGGTTATTATTGCAAATTTGTTAGAAACTATGGAATTATTGTAGCACCCCTCACCAATCTACTTAAGAAGGATAACTTCCATTGGACCCCTGAGGCACAAGTCGCGTTTGACGAGCTAAAAAAAGCCATGACTTCTGTTACTGTGCTGGCTATTCCCAACTTTAGTAAACCCTTTGTTCTAGAAACGGATGCTTTGGGTAAGGGTATTGGGGCCGTTCTCATGTAGGAAGGAAGGCCCATTGCCTTCTTCAGTCAGGTTCTTGCCCCCCGCGCCCAATCTAAGTCCGTATACAAGAGGGAGCTTATGGTTGTAGTGCTAGCTGTACAAAAGTGGCGTCACTACCTATTAGGCAGGCGATTCACTTCCATACTGATCAAAGAAGCCTTCAGTTCCTAATGGATCAATGAGTACTTAACAGTGAACAGCAGAAATGGCTAATCAAATTAATTGGATTTGACTTTGACATCCAATACAAACCTGGAAGGCAGAATCGTATTGCAGAAGCTCTCTCTAGGAAGGCTGACCTTGGCATCACTGAAGGTTCTTCCAACTCCCAACTGGATTACCCAGTAGATCTAGAATACAAATACAACTTACTAGCCCTCTCTACTGTCCAGTGCCAAGGATTTCTAGGACTAGAAGATGAAATTCGACAAGATGAGAGCCTACGGTCCATCCTACAAGACCTTCTGGTCAACCCGAGCAATCACAAAGGCTTCTCTTTGAGACATGGCTGCCTACTATTCCATGACAGATTGGTCATTCCTAAGACTTCTCCTAGAATCCCCACCTTACTCAACGAATTTCACTCAACTCCAGCTGGTGGGCATTCAGGATCCTTCAGAACATTCAAGAGGCTTTCCAATATTGTGTTTTGGAAGGGAATGAGGAAGGACGTCCAGAAATTTGTGTCTTCTTGTGACGCGTGCCAAAGAAATAAATATCAAGCCCTCAAACCAGGAGGGCTTCTTCAGCCTTTACCTATTCTAGAACAAGTTTGGGATGACCTTTCCATGGACTTTATTGCGGCTTACCTAGATCTCAAGGAATGGATACAATACTTGTGGTGGTAGACCGTCTCTCTTAATACAGTCATTTCCTACCCTTAGGCCACCTGTTTTCTGCTCAAGAGGTTGCTACTCTCTTTGCTAAAGAGATAGTCCGGTTACACAGGTATCCTCGTTCCATAATATTTGATAGGGATCGCCTCTTTGTCAGTCAATTTTGGACAGAACTATTCAAGTTAGTTGGAACAGAGCTGAAGATGAGTACTACCTATCACCCGCAGACGGATGGGCAAACTGAAGTAGTCAACCGATGGTTGGAAACATACATACGCTGCTTCACTTCAAACCATCCTCAGCTGTAATGTCCCCATTCAAGGCCCTTTACGGAAGAGAACCCCCTACTATATTACGGCTTTTTGATGAAGGGTCTGGGGTGGAGGCAGTAAACCAACAAATCTAGGACAGGAATGTTATCTTGCAAGAACTAAAAGGTAACTTATTAGTGGCCCAAGCTAGAATGAAGTTCCAAGCAGACAAAGCACATAGAGATGTTCAATTCAAAATAGGGGAACCAGTCTTTCTAAAGTTACAACTTTTTAAGTTCAAGAAGTTGGCTAAGAGACCCAATGAGAAGCTCAACCCTAGGTTTTATGGCCCTTATCCACTCTTGGAACAAGTGGGAGAAGTCGCCTATCGCTTGGATTTACCACCCTCTACCGGAATCCATCCTATTTTCCATGTTTCCCAACTCAAGTAATCCTTGTCAAGCTCTGCCCAAGCTCAGCCATTGCCTACTGATCTGACTGAAGAATTGGAACTCGTAGTGTATCCGGAATCCATCAAGCAATTCAGAACACTACCAAATGCCCAGAAGGAAGTCCTGGTGAAGTGGAAGCATCTGCCTGAATGTGATAACACTTGGGAACTCTATGATGTGTTAGACACTCAATTTCCCTCCTTTCACCTTGAGGACAAGGTGAAACTGCTAGGGGAGGGTAATGTTACATCACCAATATATCAGACCTATCCTAGAAGAAGGAATTAGTTATGGATGATGCAGAGTTGTTACATAGGTCTGTTGAAAGATGATTTTCCAGTCAGTTGAGAGAGAATCATGTAGTTACAATCCAGTTTGTTGAGAGATGTAGTTACAATCCAATCTATTGAGAGATGACTGCAAAAGATTAGTTAGTTACAAGCTAGTAGGTACATGGTTGAGGAAGTTGGGAGGTGAAGATAAAAGGGAGGGAATTGGCAAGGGAGAGGGGAGAGGAAACTGGGAAAGTGGAAGGTACTGGGAGGGAGCTCGGTTCCTAAGTTCTTGATCAATTCCTTTATATGTGTCTAAGTCCCCTTGAGATTGAAGGGAGAATTTGTCATTGATCCATTGTAATTCTAAGTCCTTACCTAATAAAAATTAGCTACACTCCTTCTCTACTGGACTTACCCTAGAAGTTCAAATCAGAAGGTCTATCATTTTCTGTTAATTGTAACATTTTTTTCTGGCTATTTTGCTTGTTCTCTGCTGTTCAAGTTATGAATCTTTGCTTGCAAATGTGGACAGCTGATTGTTTTGCGTTAAGGAACACGAAATGCCTATCATCAGTTTCAGACATCCTTCAGGACTTTGTTTCTATATTTGGTGACCATACTGTTTTGTATATCATTGATAATCGTCCTTCAACAAATATATGCAAAGATAATGAAGTTTCTTCTTTGTTGATGGTGGCATGCATCTTGCAAAAATAGCATTGATATCGTGCAGTAAAAAATTTCCATCACACAACATCGAATAGTTGGTTCTAAATCTTTGCAGTAGAATTTTTCCTCAGCACAGAATCAAATAGTTGGATGTAAATCAATGTAATAACTACCATATGCAAAAATTTAGATTTTAAGAGTTGTCAGCACTAGGTAAAGTATTTGATGAATGTAAATATTGGTGTCAGGTTTTTCTGTAATCCACACTGCCATCATCTTTTGGTCATGTTGAAAGTTAACATGTCAATCTATGTTATTATTGCACCGAGAATTTCTACTTGCAGCCTATGTTGTTGAATAAAATGCTAGTACATCTTTCATGATTTTACTTTTTGTGCGATTAGTCCAGCTAAAGTTTTTACCCTGTTTTCTCTAAGAAAAAACGAATGATGGGTTGAAGTTTAGAAAAAGGCCTTGGAACTTATCTTATGAGATTGATCTGGCTGTGAAATGGTCCATGGTCATTTCGACTGTTTTACAGCTATTGTATCAAATCTTCTGAACCTCATTTCTTACTCAACAAGTAGTATTTCAAATAACTCAAGGGAAAACTTTCATAGTTAATCTTACGACCCTAAACTCTTGTTGCTTGTTCCAGTATGGAAAGGATTATGAGTATGATGCCCCTGTCAAGCTGTTGGACAAGCACTTGTATGCAATGGCACAATCAGTAGATGAACAGCTAGTGCTGGTTTTGCAGGTTTATTTTACCTTCCGCAACATGCTTTAAGAACGGATTACTTATTTTGTTCCTTGAATGGCTTAGCAGTAACCATAACGGTGGATTTTGACCCCTGCTTGTTTTTCCTGTGCCACTTTATAGGTGCTTGCTGCTGATATTAATATTGGTCATGAAGACATTGTCAACACTCAGGTTAGGCAGGATATCAGAAGCTTTTCTATTTCTTGTTTTCTATTTTTGAATCTCATTTGCTGACATTATTCTTTTGTGTACTTCTAGGTTGTCGCATTTAATGGTAAACCTGTCAAGAATCTGAAGGGCTTGGCAAGCATGGTGGAGAGTAGTACTGAGGAATTTTTGCAGTTTGATTTGGAGTACCAGCAGGTCTCTCTCTCCCTCTGTGCATGTGATCTTCTTTACCTTCCCGTGTTTGAAATTGGCAGTCTCTTCATTTAAACCTCCCTTTTGGTTGTTGGTTGTTTGCTGGGAGTTGTAGCTGCAACGGAAAGTTCAAACTAGAAGGGTGCCAATGTCAAAACATGGGGTTTTGAATGCCGATATCCAAACGCATACATGTCCATACATGTGCAGAAAACCCGGCCAACCATTGAATATGGCATGGGTATGTCAAACCTAAAATTTTAAATCTTAGAAATAGGTAATATCAAAATCCTCGGACATAATGTGAACATTATAGCAGTGGTCCCAAAAGTAAGAATCAGATTCCTCGTTGCTAGAAAAATGCCTAATTGTTCTCTTTGCCACCAGTAGATAGTCGTCCTACATAGAGAATCGGCAAAGTCTGCCACACGAGATATTCTCACAATGAGTTGTATACCTTCAGCAATGTCAGATGATCTAAAAGCATGAAGTCAAGTAGTTCAGCTGCTATCCTTTGCGCTTATAAATTCAAGTAGCTGCCTGACTGGCCAGGTTTCCTTTCTGGCGGAAGTGGCGCAGGTGGTAGAAGCTATGAGGGAGTAAGCAACTTTCATTTATGAAACTAGGCCCGAGTGGAGAATATGACTTTGAAAGTTTTGATGACACAATGTCTTAGGGAAGTTCGCATCTAATAGCACAAGCCGGGATCATACACTTATAGTGATTGGGGTTCTTAGAGAAGTTCGCATCCAGCCGGGATCATACACTTAAAAGGTGATTGGGGTGGCCATCATTTTGATGGCCATGGGCTCGGAGGTTGCTCAAGGAATATGCTTGGATTAGATATTATTTTCTGGGGGCAGTGTTTAAGGATAGCATAATTTACTAGCATTCAACTTCTTTATGTGAATTTGATGCATAATCTTGCGGTGTTATATAGGAAGTTTTCATTAATTAGGATCTATTACTTATTTCATTTGTAGGATAATTTGTTAAAGATATAAGACATGCGTTTATATCTTTTGTTGTGCTTGAGTTACTTGGGCCATTTATCTTCTTGCCTTTCTATCCTACTATGCTTTTGTTTATTATAATTGCGCAGTTTTTTTTTTTTTTTTTACATACATCTTATGTTTTGGTAATTATTTAGAAGGGTGAGCCCCACGTAATTACCATTATATTACCTATAATTTCAAAGTAATGGCCCAGTTACTTAGAATATTAAGTAACAAAGTCATATTGCAATGTTTATCACCCATATGTAATTGGGGTCCTTTGATCGTTACTGTTAAGGAAGGATGAGACCAAGTAAGACGTGTAGGAATAAACGTTTAAGAGAAAAGGAGTACGCTCGTCCCCCTTTTTTCCTTACATGACAAAACTTATTTTTATAGGGTAGACCTAAGCTATTTATCGTGTTGAAGGATGACTCACACGGGCTAGACATCAAATTTCATGTCTACATGTATGGTTATTTTAGACAAGTTATGACCATCTAATTTTCGTTGATTCTTCTCAAAGAACCAAAACAAGTGATTAGATCATTTAAATGCTTTGATTTCTCACTTGTATGAACAGCTTAGATCTACTAAAAAAGTGTTGTCATGCATGAAAAAAGAGGCATTTAGTGTTCTTGAGCAAGTACTCTTGAGTGCTTGAAAAATGTCTCCATTTGATGGTCTTAGCAGATAATTTTGGGATTAGTCCTTACGGACAATTTCAAAGGTTCAATGGGAAGATTTCAAGTAGATTTAGGCAATATCATCCTAAGTTCTAGATTGTTTGCTTTATAATTCTTTGTTGTAGGTAAGAAAAAGAAAGTTGAACAACGTACCCTTTTTTGGGTGAAAATTAGAGGCATACACTCATTTACAGCTTTAAACCCGGGTGGCTTGGGTGAGAAACTCATCTTGCACTCTGCCGTCGCTAGAAGGCATTAGTGCAGTTTGAACAATCACACTAATGAGTGATGAAAGTGGAAATGAAAAGGATGCGACAAGAGGCTTTCACTTACTCGAAGAGAGGTGTTTGAAAAGGATGGAAAAATCGAGAGGCTAACGCAAGCAATAGACGAAATGGATGTATAAAGTCACAGAGGAAGTTGAAATGGAAGAAGATGAGACTAAGTGGAAGCAGTGTTTCTGCTGTGTTGGGCCTTGTTATTCGTGAGTCAGCGGAAGGCTTCTTATTTTTCCCCTTCACACATCTCTGCACTATTTTTCGCAAGCAACAGTAATTATATTTTATCTTGAATAGGCTGTATAGTGGAGCATTCAATGAACATGACTTTTTGCATAGAGCCCAAATAAGAGAAGTCGAACGGGACGAATAAGTCAGATTATCCAAAGGTGGAGCTTAGCCATGTGGGGTTTCAGAGTCAGTCCAGAGACAGTCTGGATATCATTTCTCAAATGAGGCTCTTTTGCCTAAGATCTTATCAAAGACTGGATCCGCCAAAAAAATATGACTGAAGCACGAGTGCGCACAGATTCAAGCTTAATCAAATCACTGACGTAATGGGTAACAGGTAAGGAAATCTTACCTCTTCCTCCAAATGACGAGCATCTTGAGGGGCTGCATCTGATGTAGGATGCCTTAAAATGTTCTTCATTAGATAGAATATCACGATCATCCGATATAGGATGATCCATTTCTCTAACTGGTCCCGATCATCTAGGAATTAGAGAGAAGAACTTGCTTTTTGATTCGTTAAAATGTGGAGGGGTATGGCTCCCCAACCATCTCTACATGCAATTCAAGAAAAATTTCGTTGCAGCACTCTTATCCTCAGAAACTATCCACTTAGATATGATTGTATCAAGTCACAGCCTCACAGACACGCCCAAATGAAATCCCAATATCTTACACGGTTCAAAATCTTTCGTATCGAAAACGGGTAGAAAATCCATTTTAATTTGGACATGCGTTTTCTAGAAGAGATTAGTTTTCTTTCTTTGCGGCGAATGGGGAGAGATGCAGCAGCTGAAGTTCTTGCTGAATTCCACCTAATTTGCTTTTAAAGTTGTTGTTGGAGGATGTCCCCCAATAGACAGACTAGCCGGTGTAGTTATTTAATGAGGTAAATATCTCTATGGACAAGGGCAAACAAAGACTACAGTAGGTCAGCGTGGTAGTATGAAAAGTGGGTCGAGAGAGAGAGGAGAAGAACAGGTGGCTGGGTGAATTTGAGAAGCATTGGATAGAGGGTAGAGAAGACATGAAGAGAGAACCTCCTCTCCCATAAACCTTTGTATACGGAGGCTTTGAAAAATTCACCAGTGGATGAAGGTTGGACATGGAATTCATGGACTTACAAAGTGAATTATCTTTTAAGGAATCATGGTTTTGAATTTTCTTCTTGAAAGGATGTAATTTCTTTGCATATGGTTAATATCGAAGGGAGACATGGTCAATGGAAACATGGTCTCTACGGTAAGACTTCTCCCTTTCTCAGGATCCTGGATTGGAGATGAGCAAATGAGCTCTTTCCAATCCAATAATTGCCCATTATGAACTACACATTGGTATATATTCGTTTGTTGCATGGAACGGAAATTGAAGCAAATCACTCTGGCACTAAATACTTCAAGTTGGATTTTGAAGGTCCTTTGTTCACAGGAAAAGAGTTCATTGACTAAGATCATCCAACGCAAGAGATTTCTGGTGCACTGCTAGCTAGAGACCCACTTTGTGAAGGGTCTGGATTTGAAGAATTGTTAGCCCAAACTATTCATCTACTTGGCATCTTCATCTATGGCCCATGACTCATGTTCCAAAAGTATTTCTCAAGGAGCAATCTGTAGCCACACTTTATGCCATGGACGGCGTAGTTTAGGAGCATCTTGTCATCGTTGGATGAACAAGACTGTGTTCAATATTTTGATGGCCCACCATATCAAGGGTCCTATTGCTCATGCATACACTGGAGTCACTCTTGCATTCGTTCATTTTGGGACCCACCAAGATGTGACAATTATTCATTTATACGACCAAAATGAAGTCTGGTCATGTAGCAGGTGCGAGGTTGGGACCGATATAGACTCTTTCACCACTCTCTTCTAAACCCATGGTGCACGATTAGATTGTAGATTGGACTATTGACTTTCACATTATCTCTAGTTTAAGACGAAAAATAAGAGCACGTCCCAATCACACCGTGATACGGTCCCTGATCTAATCCTAGATTAGCCAGGCTATGTTCAGAAACCTCACATCAAATAATCCATACCCTTGTCTCTGGGAGGCTTTGCATATTCTAATGGGAAACCACCAGGAATCAAATGAAAGAAAAGGCCTTACTTTCCTGCATCGCTTTTGTATGTTGTTGTTTTTGAAACGAGAGACCAATCGATCAACAACAGTTAATTAGCGTGATTGACGGGATGAAAGAATACTTAATTTTCATGCACTTGTTAAGGAAGAAGACGAAAAAAGATTGGACCCCACCTCCATTTTTTCCACATAATTAGTAGAGATGCAAGGAAAAACTTGACTAGGAATGGAGTAGTAGAAAAGTACAACTCAGTTAGTTCATTTTTGTTGGTTTAAAAAATAAAAATGCAGCTCTTATGTTTTTTTGGCAGCATACCCTTGAAATATCAAAGGCTAAGATCGGTTAGTGAAAATGGAATTGAATTCTATAGTGGATTCCACCATTTCCAAATGCACTATTAATATTGAATTCACCTTTGATGAATTAATCTACAATAGCAGGAAATTCTACCTACATGATGGGCCCCACCTTTTGTTGACCCAACCCATTTATCAGAATTTGGATTTCACATAGCCACAAAATCGAGAGGATGGGATAATTCTAGCTTTAGATCAAGTAAAGTACGTTCAATCACAGAAAATGAACGGTTTGGGAGTATGCATAGGAAGGGTGAGGCCAGAATAGGGGTTTTTGGTCATATGGTTTGAGCTGCCAGCTAGATGATTTAAGTTTAAAAAGGATACACATAGTAGATGAACAAAATTTGGGGCCATTGTGTAAAAGTGTTGGCGGTCTTGTTCTTGGGTATATCAGTTATCGTTGATAGTCTTTGTTGAAGGTCAAGTGGAAATTTCCTTGCATCTCATTGTTTTAAAGAATTTTTTATTTTAGTAGTGTTAGTTTTCTTACAAAGTATGTGGAAGACTCAACCTATCATTTTTCTTGCAGATCATTGCACGCAAGATATGTAGAAGCAATAAGGAGTTTGGTGCTTTCATTAGAATAAGAAAAAGGTAATAGGTTTGATATGATTCATAGATTTTGTAGTCAGTTGTGTGGAAATATAATGAAATAAACTTGAGCTATATATTTTCATAACATGGACTGTGATTGACAAGTCTTGAGGCTAGACAATAGTAAGTCTTGTTTATTTCTTAAAATTATCAAATGTATGTTTATCAGGTACCTTACAATTACATGTGTTAAATGTCTAATATTAAAAAAACAGAGAAAACTGTCAAATTTTTTATAGAAATATAATACTCATTTCACCAATAATTTCTTTTAAAAAAGAAAAATAACACTCAGGGTTTTGCAAAATAAGTTTTTAAAACAATAAGGTTTTTCTGCTGTCATTTGATCTTCAAAATGTCTTTAATAGAGATCGATCTCGCATTATAATTGTCTTTTGCATTTAAAAGGTATTATAAAAACCTAAGTCATTATAGATCTATGGTTTATATTTTATTTGATGTCTCGGATCAAAATTTGGGATTATATAGCCTCCTGAAATGCAATTTTACTATTTTAGATCAATTTTAACAGTCCATATCAGAATCTGGATCAAAATGGTAATAAAACAATGGCACCAGGATGTACTTCCTAGGACGCATCCCTATGCATCCTGGGATTCGAGACGCACCCATGTGCATAACAGTGCATCTTAGACCTAATATGATTCACTGTATGACTGCAAATGTCATTTTCCAATGTTAATTTCTCTAACCAAACGATGTCAGAATTTAACTATTTTTTAACCGTTTTTCTTCTCTTGAGATTGTGATCATGATAAATGGCTTAGATTTTTAAAATTCATTTTTTTAGAATGTCCATCATCATAGATTCTTCTCACTATTATTTGAAAATTTACTTACTCAATTGACATTTGATCAAAAAGATTTTTTAAGGATTAGATCTTGTTACCTATATAGAGATGATGAATGATTTCAATTTTTATTTCAAAATATTGCAGTCTTTAAATCAGTTCCCCTCTCTCTCTCTCTCTCATCATTTCAAATAATAGACTAGATGGTCTATCTTGATTTTCCTTAAGAGGGGAGTGCCAATATCAAAATGACACCTCCTTTTTCAAGTATTGATTTTTATTTTTTACTTTAATTTATTATTTAAGCTTTTAACCTTTAGTAATATATTTTAACTAAATGATTTTGTTCCCTACATGATAATGAGTGTATGGCAGCTTGGGTTTTTTCAAATTTTGAGTAAGTCCTACATGGTAAAATTACCACAATATCCTTTATGAAAAAATCCCAACTTATTCATCCAAACTTCGATTTAAGAAAACTTAGTATTATTTGTATTTTTTCGAGCATAATTCAAATATGAAGGTTTCATCACCTAATTTGATGCCAATAAAATTTTCACTTATAAAATCTTAAAATTTAAAATTTTTAATATTCTATTTTCATCCCAATTTAACATTATTCAAAATTCATATTTAAAAAAAATCAGGAATGTTACAAGTTGCTCTAGTATGTTTTATCTTATCTTTCTAATTTTAATTATGTATTAAAATAATGTATTTATAATAAGGAAAAATTATAGTTTACTGTCCTTAATTATCTATTCATGACACTTAGTTTTTAAACTTTTATTTTTTTCATTGATGGGCGTCTCATATGTGCTCTACAATATACATTATAATGTTTTTGAATATATTTTTACAGGATTGGTCCAAGGACTAATGTAAAAAAAACAAAAACAAAAAACAATAATTAAGAGACTAAACTATTATTCATAGATAATTTTGTATCTCGCTAAAGAAGATAACTGGAATGAATTTTGGCAGTCTTTTTTTAATAAAAAATATCAACTCATTTCTCATTAAATCTTTCTCAAATATACGGGTCTCATAGATTGGATAAACTAGAACCTAGATCTAAAATTTAATTTCAAAAAAATTAAAGAGAAGAACTAGATGGTAAAGAATTGATGTGACAATAGATGTTATGTTTTTTTTTGTATTTTTTTCTCTTGTAATAATTTCTTTAGAACTCTTTAAAGACTCTCTGGCTCTCAACATCTTTTTGCTCATGTGTATGCATATATTGGCAATTAGCATATCCATGTGATATGGCTTAGCTATTGGGTCATTGACTGTTTTTTTTTTTTAAAAAGCTACATATGAAAATATTTAATATTTAATTGTGTTATTAATATGAACCGACTATAATGAGGATGGTGTGAGTATAGCCTATTTGTACAAGACTTGCCAACACTTTTAGAATCATAGGGATTATTTGGGTGGAGATCATTGCAAAAATGGTGTCTCGCCTAAGTTCATATGAGAGTAAATGCTCGCAAGCATTTGAGGAAGTAGAGGATGCCCCTGAAGCCTTTTTTGTATTAGTTGTGCCTGTTGTTAGAAATCCTAGCCTAGCAGGCTTGATGAAATTGAGGTCGGACTACTGACACTAAGACTATCAACGAGATCTGGTCCTCTAAACGAGTCTCTTTGGACTATTTTAGTACTTTCCACCACTCCATTTTGTTTCAAGTATTCTGAACCATTGTTCTAAATACTATCTTAGATAGGCCTTGTCCAAAATTGTGGTACATCACACCATCTTAGCCTTTGTTTGTCAGAGCTCCTTTACCTTATAAAATGAATCATGGAGGCTTGGTCCACTGTAAATGAGGCCCACCAGAAATCAAATGCAAGAAAAATTTCTCTCATCTCATGGGTAGCTCTTGATTGTCCTTTGAAAGAGAAGAGATAGATGATTAATGTGAATTAGCAAGGATTTTTTAATTGATTGATGCAGGAAGACTTTTTCTTGCTGACTATCGTGGTTATGCGCCTTAGGAATGGAGACCAATAAATCGTCTTGATTCATTGACAAAAGTCAATATAATGGTGGCGTGAGATCGATGACTGTCAAGTGAGATTGTCGGATCACTCTCTTTTGATCGGCCAAATAATTCTGCCATGTTCATCCATCCCCAAATTTACGTTCATCTCTCTCATCGTCTTCTCTTTGCTTTGGGAGTACGAGGGGTGTGCGTATCAATTTTTATGACATTGTGCTACGTGTGTCTCTGTACCTCTTAGAATCTTTAGCAACTGTTCGGCCTTGGGCTGTGCCAGGACTAAGGAGGATTGGATATCTGCACCATGGATTTGGACGTAAGGGTTTGCTGTTAGCTATGTACCATTGCGTGAAAGGGTCAAATTGCTCTTGTAGCCTCCTAAACGAAAGGCCTAATCATTGTACCATCATGTGAATGACTAAAGATTATCCTTCCCATATTAAAGATTTTTCATTTCTGAGTGAGCTAAGGCTACTATCATTTAATTAGATAATGTCTTAGATAGGCCATACACCACAAGCCACAATCATTAAATAATACTGATTTCAGTCGTTGTTCTCGTAGCTCCCACGTGAGCTGACAATTAAAGACGAAATATCACTCCAGCGGGCCAATTCAACACCCAATTAATGCGATTTTAAACATCAGATACGGGTGATAAGAACCTATAAAGAAAAGCAAGGATTCTCAAATCATTGATTCTATACATAAAGTGATTTTCTTCACTATCTTACAATTTTTTCAAAGAAAATATTTGAGAAGAAGATGCAAGAAAATTTCCACAAGAAGACTACAGCCAACAAGATGACTCATCGTGTGGACTGGTTGGAAACATCTGCGTCAATTATTCAAGAAGGAGTTGTAAGGAAATATCCATGAATTTGCTGCTAAAATGTTTACGAATGGCTAATATTTAAAAATTTGGTCAAAAACTAAGGAAAAAGTATTATTAAGGATGTGAATTTATGTTTAATAAAATTTAGCTTTATTTGGAAAGAGGAATAATATAATATGTTGCCGTACTTAGTCATCCCTTACTTTCAGGTAAAGGGTCCCATCAGCCTATTTCATCTAATTTTTCCAGCTTTTAATTTTTATGGGAAACAATGTATTTATATTAAGTGAAAACTATAGTTTACTATCCTTATTATTGTTTGATGACATTTTAGTCTCTAAATTTTTATTTTTGCAGATTAATATTTCAAGGATTGGAAAGTTTTTTTTTATCAAAAGTCCTTCCATCTTATATCTATCCATAGAAATCAACAGACATTGAAGGACATCTAATATGGGTCCCACAATATACATTATAATGTTTTAGAATATATTTTTACAAGATTTGTTCAATGATTAACTTGAAAAAAACAGTAACCAAGGGATTAAACTGTTATTTGCAGACAGTTCTATATCTCGCTAAAGAAGATGATAATAACAAATTTGGATGATCATTTTAAAGTAAAATCTAAACTCATTTCTCATTAAATCTTTCATAAATATAGGGTTTCATAAATTGGATCAATAGAACCTAGACCTAAAATTTGATTGCTAAAAAGTCAAAGAAAAAAGTACAAAACAGGCTGTTGTCTATAAAATCTAGCAACCATTTTAGGCAGAGCCTGAAAATTTATTCCTCCTTTAAAATAGTTTAAACTCTTTAATTAGTGGACTATCAACAAATATGTTAATGATCCAACGGTTGCAATCATGCAGTGGGTTCCTCCGGGGGCCTACTAAATGAAATTTCCAATTATTGTACCGTCATGGGAATCAACAAGGATTACGGCTCTCATATAGTTGTATTATTGATTTATTGCTTAATAATTATTCAAGTTCTCTAAGCAAACAAATGCAAAAAAGAGATGATATAGCAGTGAGAAGTTGTAAGTGTGAATCCATGAAAGTTGGGTCAATTTCACAAAAGCATTTGCACACCAAGTTTTTGGGTGATCTAGGACGTTCATCATTTAGGCTACCTCTTAGATGGGCTGCACCCCTAAAATCCGGACAGTTGAATAATATTAGTGCATGCTGCTTTTGTTAATATCATTTCTTACTTTTTACCACTGGGATTTACAAACACTTTGAAAAGAGTCTTAATTTTGTATTGGTTGGCCAAAATTCATGTATGCAATAATTATCTTTCTGATTGCTGAATAGTTTTATCTGAACCGTCCATTGAAACCTCTGAAAGATAACGGTTCTGGGATCATCTAGTGGATCATATAGTATGTAATAAAGCAGGGCCCATATTTTGAGATCCAAGCCATTCATCTTCTAGGCGCCTTTTTGTTTTGCCCTCGCCAGTCGTTGGAAATCCTATCTTGGCTGGCCCTGCCCGAACTCGCCTATGACAGAATCATAGCCCATGTTTGTCAGAGCTTTTTAAGAAGTTGTAAAATAGATTGAGGAGATTTGGGTCATTCTCGTGGGGACCCACCAGGAACCAAATGAGCTTTGATCGTCAATCAACAATTGATAATTAGAGTGATTGAGAAGAAGATGCAAAGAATTCTCATTGATGGATGCCTGCAGCAAGAGACCAAGAGAGTGCGATTGGGTTACAAAATTATTAGAGGAAGAGATGCAAGCAATGAAATAAGATCCATCGATCGGTGTAGTTAAAAGTCATGTCTAGAGGGGTCCTTGTTTAATGTGATCCCACAATAACCAGTTTAGACCATCAAGGTCTGGACTACCGACCATTAACCGTATAGTACATGATGAAATTGAGGTCGGACTATTGACGCCAAGGCTATCAATGAGATCCGGTCTTCTAAACGGGCCTATTAAAACTTTTTTAGTGCTTTCTACGACTCCATTTTGCTTCAGGTAGTCTGGACCGTTGCGTAAATTCCTATCTTAGACAGGCATTGTCCAAAATTGTGGTACATATATCACACCATCCAAGCCTTTGTTTCTCATAGCTCTTGTACCTTGTAAAATGAATCACGGAGTCTTCATCCATTTAAAATGAGGCCCACCAGAAATGAAATGCAAGAAAATTTTCTCTTATCTCATGGGTAGCTATTGATTGTCCATCCAAAGAGGAGAGATGGATGACTAATATAAATTAGCAATGAATTTTCAATTGATTGATGCAAAGATTTTTCTTACAGACTGTCGTGGTTGTGGACCTTAGGAATGGAGATCAAAAGACTTTTCTTACTAACTATCGTGATCATGGGCCATTAGAGTGGAGACAAAAAAATCGCCTGCAGTGGGAACACTAAGTTCACTGACAGATATTATATATATAAATGGCGCGTTCATGTACTTTACCTTTTCTTGAAGCAGCTTACATTTGGACGGTTGAATTTCTCGTGAGTCACACAAGAAATTCAACTGTCCAAATTACCGTGCACGGAGTAGATGAACAAAATTTGGACCATTGTGTCAAAGGGCTGGCCGTCTTTTTCTCGGTTATATTGGTTACTGTTGATCGTCTTTGTCAAAGGCCAAGTGAAAATTTCCTTGCATTTCTTTGCGTTAAACTTTCTTCTAATTGGTTGAAAACGGCAAAAACTGAGTTTATGAGTGAAGCTATATATAAGCCTGCCTCAAAATGATCACTCTCATAGTCTTCTTCTCTGTGCTTGCTGATCAGTAATGAAGGGTGTGCGTATCAATTTTGATGTCACTGTGGCCTCGTTAGTGGTAGTGAGTGCGCTTAGCTGCTAATGTTGGCCCAGCAGCCAAGCATGTTTAGCCGGAGAAAGGCAGGCTCTGCTACAAATTAAGCACTCCATCAACCACAACTCAAATTGCTCTGGGTGGCGCAGCCGGGAAGGAAAGAACTGGGTGGGAGAGAACTGCTGTAAATGGGAAGGCATCACGTGCAGCAACTCTACAAACGCTTCTGATTTACTAATACTTCGTGTTTATATGGGTGATCCCAAACCGTCGAGTCCATTTGTAGGCCACAATCACAACCCTCCGACTCATGGAAATTTTACACGTGCAGTTGGCGTTTCGATCATCTTTAAGTTATGGTCCATCCAGTGTTGAGCAATAAATGAAGGGTCCTGATCGTACATAAGTGCTGGAAGACACATAATCAAATAAGCATTGCATCAAATCATCCAATGGGAAATTGTGAACTACATACCAATTGCATTTTTATTTTCTAACCATCCGATAAACACTGGCTTTTTACTCTTTTTTCTTTCCAGATCTGAGGCGTTTACCACCGTTCTGTTTAACTTCTGTTTTAACTATAGTTTTTATTTAAATGCGGTAATCTAAAGACTCTTCAATGATATGAATGGGTTAAAATTTTCAAAAATCAAGACTAAAATTAGAAAGAGGCAACGTCTGAAAATAACAGGACTCGTATATGCATGGCTTGTGGTAGGATGAGTTGCAATAGAAGCAGTTTCACTTTAGTGGGTCACAGTTGAGGAGATGTTTAACAAGACTTTTGAATCGATCTCTTGTATAGTTGTTGATTGTTTAACCGCAAGTGCACGAGCTATTGTAGTGTAGCTTATGCAAGTACAGGTCGATCCCACAAGGACTTGATTTAAAATGATGGAGTTTCAATAAAATCTAATTATTTAAAATTAAAAATAAATCACTCAAAATTACTGAAATTATTAAAATGAGAATCAATGTTCAGATCTAATAATCTTCTCAAAAATACAGAATTTCCAGTTCTTAAAGAAAACAAACAAAATCAAATAATGAGAAAAAAACTACTTCCCTAGATCAATCTTCATCAAAATATTCACTTTTGATATTCTAAAAGCTGATCTTCCTTTACAAATATCTTCAAAACGTTCTTGATTAGTGATCCACCGGTTGGATTTGACAGATTCTTCAAAATGGTCAAGATCTGGGCTAAATTGTAATTCCAATATTTGGACGACTCAGATTGATTTATGAATCTCAGATAGAAGATCAGATGCATTGATTACGTCTAGGGATGTCCTAAGAATGACTCTGTAAAATTAATTTGAATTTCATTGAGAAACAAAGGATAAATTGAGGATTTGGTTTTGATTAAGGCTAACCCGTTGATTGGGTTAAGCCTTAATTGATCTGATTCAGATTAAGCAGTTGCTGGATAAGAAAAACGCAAATAAAACAAAACAGGAATAACTGGGACACAGATGTAAATAAACTGGGGACACAGATGAAATTAACGAAAAAGGACATAATTGTAATTGATTAAAGGAGAAAGGGGCAAAACGGGAATTATATGGGAAATCTGGTTTTTAAGAAAAAGCAGACGAAAACCATGCGAAGAAGAAGACCGGAGGAGGGAGAAGAGGAAGAGGGAAGAGAGGAGGAAGGAGGAGAGGGGAATGGAAAAGGATTAGAAACCCGATCCGGGTTTCCTTCCTTAGAACGTCCAGCTACCAAAAACGCCAGAGGAGGAGAAGATGGAACCGGAGGAGGGGGGTAATACAGGTTTGAGAGAGAGAGAGAGAGAAGGAGAAATCGAGGTGCCTGGGCGTGCCGAAGAGGAAGTCTTAAGCAGGGGAGATGCCGCACGCAGCTCCTCGAAACTCTGGGTAGAAGCAAATGACGCCGGGATGAGACCGGTGATGGTAGGGGAAACAGAGGTACGGGAAACGAGCTGAGACTGGTGTCGTGCTGTCCGGCCTGGGCAGTGCAATGGTTGGGTGGAGCTGGTTGTGCTGGCTTCGTGCAGGTGCGGTGCGGTGCTGGAGAAGAGGTGCGTAGTGGGGTGGGGTGGTGCGGTAGAGAAGAGAGAACCAGGGAGAATGGAGAAGGAGAGGGAGAATAGAAAGCTGAGAGAGGGAGAGAGGAGAAGAGAGCTGGGGTAGTGCGGCGACGCAGAGAGGGAGTGTGATCGGAAGAAGAAGAAACGAGAGAGAGAGAGAGAGAGAGAGAGAGAGAGAGAGAGAGAGAGAGAGAGAGAGAGAGAGAGAGAGAGAGAGAGAGAGAGAGGTTGAGTGCTACTAGTTCCGTTTCACACCAATTTGTGGAAAGGTGATATGTGATGGTATGTTGGACGCAGGAGGTGAAGGGGGGAAGAGTGATGGAGTCGTGTTGTGAGGGAGAGACAGGGAGACAATGCAGCGTTGGAGTGGTGTTGGAGTGAAAGAGAGGAACAAAGAGATGAAGAAGAGAGTGGATATAGAAGGAGAATGAGAGAAAGAAGAAGAGAATCGTTTGGGAAGTGGGGCAAAGGTTGAAGAGAAGGAGCAGTATGCAGGCCTGTCCGGTGGGGGTGAGAACAAGAGAGAGGGACGGTGAGAGAAGGAGAAGTAGAAGAGAGAAAGAGGAGGAGGAGGAGAAGGGAGAAGTGGGAGAATGGAGAGAGTTGGGTACGGTTGGGAAAGAGAGGAAGATTCTTAGAGGAGAGAATAGGATGGTGTGATAAAGACGTTGAGAGAAGGAGAAGAAAAATAAGGAAAGTGGATACGTGAGAGTGTGGAAAGGAAAAAGAAAAGGAAAGAAAGAAAAGGAAAAAGAAAGAAAAGAGATAAGGAAGGAAAGAAAGAAAGGAAAGGAAAGAAAGAAAGAAAAAGAAGAAAAAGAAAAAGGAAAGGAAAGAAAGAAGTGGGGAAAGGGTTGCCTTTTTCTCTATGATTCTAAATTGAGCTCCATTGTCTTCTAGGAAACTATCACATCCATCTTCATAGGTGATTTGGTCCATCCATTGCCCTTTAAGATGATCTGCATCGTTATCTTTTAATCATAGCTGTCCGTGCGTCCTTTGGTTGATTTGCAAAAGAAAAGACTAAATTAGAATCATCTAAACTATACATTAGTCATCTAATGATCTCTAATGATCATCTAACTGTTGATTTTGACAAATTAAGGTTTGGATGGTTAATTGAATTTAAATTCAAAATCAAGCTAAGTTTTGTAAAATTGAATAGTTAGATGATCTAATTGAATACTAAATTAGGAGTATTTTGACCAAAATTGAACACTTAACAATAGTACGTCGATGATGAAATTGAAGAGTGGACAACTGACTATCTACGATGTCTGGCCCATTAAGTGGGTCCCACTTTCATTGTTCCTGACTTTATGAAAAAGAGCGACCGATCCAGTTCATTAACAGTTAATAAGGAATTTATGATAGATTGTTGCTAAGGACTTCTTGAGCTCACCATTGGTGTCATGGGCTTTGGTCGGAGGCTACATGTCGATCGACTAACATATGGTGTCCCTTATTTAAGTGGATCCTAGTTTTGACCCATTTAACTTTGTCACAAAGACACTATATAATCGTAGCCTTAGTTTTTCATAGATCTTATATTTGTTTTTTTAATGGTAGATGCGCTTATGTTGGTCTTCATTCCTGACCCAAAGAAATATAAGTTAAAAGCTTTAAATTTGATTCGGGGCCATCTAATCCATTACAAACATGATGAATTGTTTAGATGTAGAGAGCATAATCACTATTATTAAGAAAAGAAGGCATGTTTAGACCATCTACATCTGTCCAGACTCAATCTAAAAAACTTTTGCAAGCCTTTTTTTGAGACTTAACTTCTACCAGTTTTGTTTTTGAGAGTCTAGTAGGCATAATATACATACTCTTTTGCATGTAGGAAAAATTCTACGCCCTTCTTTTTTCATATATTAATTTTTATTTTATTTTTGTAGATATAAGCTATCAATCATGTTCTCCATACAAAAAAAGGTAGTTCATTATAAATCATAGCATTGAGGCCAATGGAAACATAGATAAAATACGAAAGTAAACACTTTGGATCACCAGTTATCCGGCCCCAAATGCACAAGCCCAAGACTTGTTGCCGATGAGCCTCGCTCTTAGGCCCGGCTAAAGAGTCTCGATCTGTCATATTCCCTTTATGCAGGCTTAATTATCTTACTTTTGGTCAGCGAGAGCGAGACCAAGACCAATCTTTGTAGGGAATAGCCTTAACGACACGGCAATGGGAAGAACATTTATGGTGTTGAATAATGAGAAACGAACGACCAAAAAATTGATGGCAGAAACCAATCCAATGACCTTTGCGATACCTAACCCATCAATAAACAGTGTGGAATGAAAGATTACAGCGTCTCAAAAATGAAACTTATGATCAAGTGAAACGTGAAACAGACGGTCAGAAACTTTGTATAATCATAGCCTACATTCAAAGATCAAGCACAAATTTTAGGATGCTAAAATTGTCCAGTCATTATATTACGTAAATATGGTCCGACTGATGAGCAATTTGGACCATCAAAATCCCGACCCTGTTTGCTTCCAAAATTCGACTGATTTTATACGGTCTGACACCGCGTAGCAGCTCACTTTACACCATGTTAGGCGGTCCGATCGTCCGGACAGTCTGACGCTAATTGGAGGACCCAAGCTCCTTAATTGGGTCAACCGTTGGCATCTTTGTCTATGAAAAGGCTAGGACGGAATGGCACGCACCAAATCCCTCTTTCAGCAAATATCTGTCCGTCTGTCGTTAAGAGGCAAATAGTGCCCCGTAAGTATAGAGGAATGATAAATCCAGTAACTATAACTTTGTAAAATAATTATTTCCAAGTCCCAACACGTCTCACAACTTGTTTACTAACTCAGGACCAAATCACCGTACTTTTGCATGCAAAGTAGATGATTTGAAATATCTAGTGTTTGAATGATTCTCATCACTATTATGACCTTATGGTCCATTGCATGAATCTTGTCTCTATTTTTCTTTGTTAAGGGTATAGCTTTATTTAGTTATTAAGTTTTTAAATTTTTTCTCGCTACTTCTATTTACTTTTTTTTTTTAACGTTTTCCTTGTCCTTCAACAACCTTCGACTTGGATAGCCTCACAACAAATCTAAATTTAACGATCTAAAAGATGTTTGTAGGATATGGAATCGTCCGAAGGCAAGGCCCTTTGGTGCAAAACTTGGCACTTTGGTTTGGGCTTTCCCTTTGAGTGCTCTTGTTAATTGTTCTAGACGTTTTAACGCCTCCCATCCTCCTTCAATTCTCTTGATTGTTTTTCGAATCCCTTTCGCATAGAGAGGTTCTACATTTTAACGTTCACGCTCACAGTGTATACTGGGGCCTGCATTCACTAAACCTAGCAATAATTACTATCCCGAGACAAATTACCAAGATTATAATGGATGGGCTAGGCAACAGGAACAATCATGGTCTCAGGATTATCAACCATCTCAGAAAGAACCAGCATGGTCATAACCTAATCAACCCTACCATGATTATCATCAAGGGCAACAATTATGGGTCCAACCTCATCACTCCTTTCCCATTACTCCAATGACACAGCAGTATATGCCTGTTGAGTCAATGCCTTCATCACAGGAGGAGGACACATTCGATGAGACCCTTAGGGAATTTGCAGAATTGACTAAACAGCTTTGTGAAGTGATGGATAGAGTACATGCTACATTTATGGAAAGATTTGGAGAATTTGGAGCAAATAAAAATAAGGATGAACCATCTATTAGTGATGATAGGATAGATAATTCATGTAATCATTTTGAAATACAAAGTCCCCTACCATCCACAGAAATCTCCAATACAAATATACTCGAGGCAGATCTGAGTCATTGTTATGATTCCGATGAAAAGACATCCATTGAGGGAGATGATGAATTCATAGAAACCTCCAACAAAATACCCCTCAATTCGTGTCCTGTCTATTTTTACAAAATTGATGAAGGAACATCCTTTGAAGAGGTAAAGGAATTGTTGGAGATTGTGCCACTAATAAACACTCCTCCATAGCAAGATAGAGTAAAACCCCTTATAGAGCCTCAAATTCAAATTGAGCCATGTAATGTTGAAGATGTACTTGATTGGAACCTACAAACCTTATTTGAACAACCATTAGATAAGAAATTAGGCCCACCTGAAGTATTGCATGTGCCAATATAACAGGGCAATAAAGAGTCTATTGATATACTGTCCATATATCAACCGACTCTAAGGTACACACTAGGGGATAATAAGGATTTAAGCAAAACCATGCCCCCTCCTCTATTAATACCAGAACAATCTTTTAAGAGAGGGCATAGTCAACTTATACTTCAATTTCAGGAAAATGTAAGGAAAAACGAGGACCATCCACATCCATATGGTCTAAAAGAATTTAAATTCACGGTAGTTCAAATTGTTATAGAGATTCTACCACCTAAATTTTCAAGGTGGAGGAATTATATTGATTACCATGAAATTTTGAAGATAGGAGATCATAAGAGTTGTCCTACTCAATTTACATTCATTGTAGTGTACTGTGTCATAATGTTACCTTCACAAAAAATTTCAGGGTGGATAAAATATATAGACTATCATGAGATTTTGAAGTAGTGTGAGAAATGTTGTCATTTCATTGTTAAGATTAGGAGAACTCAATACCAATTGGGTATAGATTAGGATATATTAGAATATGTCTGGCTAAAGATGTTAAACTTAGCATTCACTGGGAGGCAACATAGAGTTTTTTATTTTTTGTTTTCTACATCACCCATATTCATTTTAGGTCCTACATTTTAAAACATTGAGGACAATGTTTCTGTCAAGTTGGGGGTGTAGAATTCTAGCAAATTCTAGTTTTCTCTGATTTTTAGGTGCTTTCCTTATTTTTTCAAGAAAAACATGAAAAAATTTAGGTCATTTCCTATACTATGATGAGAATTGGATTTTTTGGAGTATAATCTAGATAACTTTAGCTTATTAATGGAATTAAATATGATTAATTAATTATTTTACTCATTTTCTAAAGTATTCCATGAAAGCAAAGTCTCATATCACATATGTACACGCAGTTGCATATAGATAGTCTAAATTGATAAGTGGTGCTATAACTTAGAAATTCTGAAGAAATTTAGTGGAGACCTATAACATAAGTGAGTTTTAGAGCAATTCATTCATTTTGAGAGGTTATATATGTTCTTAATTTTCTTCAACAAGGTTAGAGGAAATTGATCCTAAACTCTTAAATTTGGCTAATTACCTAAATAATTAGAATACTACCTTTGAAATTCTGGAAGTTCATTGAATTTGATAGATTATAGGAAACCTAGAAAATGATTAAGGATATCCTTGTTGTAAACCTAGAGACATAAAGCCTACCCAGAAATAGTTTTACCACTAGTTACCCAACTTGAGCTTTCAGTATAAGCCTTTTCTTTTGTCACCCAAATTACCCTTTACCCATATTAACCCAATATAAATTATCCATTACCCATTTTCTTTGAAAAATAATTTAGAGATGAATGAAAGGATACCTTTTAGTTGCAATGAAAGTAGAAAGTAGATATTAAGAAAAGAAATATTCTTCAAAGTGATTCAAAAGTAATGAAAAGAAAGAAAAGTGTTGAAAAAAAAAGAGAAAAAGAAAAGAAGAAGAAGAAGAAAGTTTGAAGAATACAAAGAAAAATAGAAAAAGGAACATTCACTTTAGAAAAAGAAAAGAAGAATTGTCAACTTTAGTAGAAGACCTCTACTTATTTTTTGAAGAAACTTTGAATACCTTATACCCTTTCTTTGGTACATTGTCCTAAACTTATGTTTTGTCCTAGTTAAAGACCTATTGATTCTAGGTGAAATATAATTTTGATGAGAAAATGAATGGATAGGATCTAAAAAAGTGGTATTTCTAAATATTCAAAGGTAATGGCATTCATTCCAGAGGGATCAAAACAATTAAATTCCTTAGTAACTCCCGTTATTCATGAGTATGTGTGAGATAAATTTGTTGACTCTTCTCACATATTTAAAAAGAGAGATATGATTTGAACCCTCTATCTGAGAGATTTTATTTCTAAGCATATGTCATTAGTAAGGATTGAGGTCAAAACATATTTCAGATAGAGTTCAAAAGTTAGAAATTTACTTAGAGATAAAAGATTATTCTATGTGTAGACTGTATACGCACATACTCACTCTGAGATCTGAGCTTAAGTGGAATATTTTTAGCATATGGGTAGGGTTTTGAATTCTTCAGTCATCTTTATTAGTTTGCTAAAGTTAATAGATTTATTGAAGATAATTCTCTGAGAAAAAGTGGAGATAACCTGAAACATAAAATTTTTGAAAGTATGTGATCTGATTCTTCACATCTTTTACTAGGGACTAACAAAATGCTAGTTGAGGGTGTGTTAAGTGTTCAATTTTGGTCAAAATACCCCTAATTTAGTGTTCAATTAGAGCATCGAAGCCATTAATTTTAAGATTTTACATAAAATATTTAAGTTTAGCTTTAATTGGCCATCCAACCATTGAATTGCAAAATTAACGGTCAGATGATCATCAAATCTAATCAGAGAAAAAATGAACAATTTGGATGATTCTAATTGGGTCCTATACATTGTAGATCAATTGACTAAAGTATGGATGATCCAGATCAAATCACGAAGATCAGATGAGGATGATGAAGTTTCCTGGAAAGATAAGCATTTGAAGACTCCTAGGATAGAACAAAATTGAAGACTTGTAGAGTTCTAACGAGACTAGACTTCTAGTAGACCCCACTCATCTCTCTCTCTCTCTCTCTCTCTCTCTCTCTCACACACACACACACACACACACACACACACACACACATCTCTCTCGCTTGTCCTTTTATACCCCATCTTCTCTCTACAGGGGAAGCTTTTGGAACGCCTAGACAGGGTTGGGGGTGTGACGACCCGGGTTTTTGAAACACATTTTATAATATATTTTTCAAAGGCAAGGGCGTCCCCTCAGTAGAAATTTTTCGCAAAACAAAGCAGTGGAAATTCTTTTCTTTTTAAACTTGTTTTGAAAACCCAAGTCACCACTTCATACATAACATTAGTACAATTTGTGTACAAAATAAAATTCCATTGAAGGAATATGATTTTATTAAACTTCCAAGATCCATCCAGTGGTTCACAGTACACTACCCATTGTATTCTTACAATACTTGTCCAAATACACAATTCAAATTACAAAGTTCTAAATACAATACATGCTCTCAATACAATGTTTCAAGGGATATACCCTTATTACTTATTCTTCACTAGTTCTTCAAGTCTTGAGCTCCTAAGTCTCCTTCTCTGTATCTGAGATATTGTAAACATTCGAACATTTATAATATCTCAGCAAGCTATGCTTAGTAGGGGATAAGAATGTAAGTTATTGACAGTAAAATCTCAATATTCAACTATCCCATAATTCATTCTATCATAAACACATTCACAGACCACTATTATTGATATGAACATCTCATTTTCTTATCATTTGTGTTCACCTTTATACATACATATTATATAAGAACAAATCCGTTAAAATTGTAAAAATAATCAATAATCATTTCCATACAAAACTGATCAACTCCTTTCATTATAGGAGATTTGTATCTCAGCCAGTTACTATACTGGGATTTTCCCTTCTTGGGAAAAATATTGGTAATATACAATTACCTGGCATTTCATCATGCCATCCCTTAAAGCATTTCACTATGCCAATTTCATATGCATCATAATATACTGGGACTTTCCCTTCTTGGGAAAAATATTGGTAATATACAATTACCTGGCATTTCATCATGCCATCCCTTAAAGCATTTCACTATGCCAATTTCATATGCATCATAATGCAAAATAATCAAGGACTACTATGCTTGCAGTCTGATCCGTACAGCGCGCCCGGATAACTGTTCAATAATCCACTTATACCATTCTCAATGAAAATTACAATATCCATGTCCATATGGGAGGACCATGGCTGTCACAGTGGTGGCCTTCCCATAATTGCCCCACCCAACTTTTAGCCTTTCTTAGGCTTGGTATTCAATATATCAAGTTTTAAAGAGTGGGTGGCCAAACCCTCTTAACTCTCTTAGCATAGCATCCCCAGGCTTATGCCTGTTTAAAACAAAACCACAAGCCTCCAAGCTTGTATGTAAAATAATACTTATACATATCAGACTATCTGTCTGTTTATCTAGGACTGGAATATTTTCTACTTTCCTATTCACTTAGGGTTGTTCTCAATTCTCAACTTAACCATTGAATACTTATTTTCCTCATCATTTGGTTGGATCATATTTCAATTTGAGGTATTTACCTTAATATATTGGTATCATACATGTTAATACTTCAAAACATAAGATCATGTATTAGACATGTATCTTCATGTAAAGGCATTCTTAATAATCCACCTACCTCAATAAGGTATTCTTACTCCTTGAAACCTGCCATAGTCTTGATCAACATATATCTGTCAAATCATATGTATAATGTCATTTCTCTAATCAAGGGTACATACTACACGGTCTTTTGATCATCCTTATGTAGGATAATCTGACTCTTTCTTCCTTGAATATCATATATCCAAGGGTTTAATATCATCTATATAAATACTATCCATATCATACATAACAATCTAATTTACATTGATGTTTCTTTTTCCTTATTGTTTTTTATCATACATGATCTCATCTTGTTTGATCATCCTTATCTTACTTACTATTTTTATTAGGGTTAGATAATTTGCTATCTTTTTATGTTCTTATTATTATTCAACCAGTTAGTGTCTCACTTAGTTGAAGATGATTTATTTCTTCCTATTACTAGACAACTCCTCCTTATTTCAAGATGACTAATACTTACCAGTTAAAGTCTGCTCAAAAAGTGGTTAATACAACCCTCATGTAAGGAGGCGTTTAGACCTCTCTTACGTCAATGGGAGGTGAGGGAAAAGCACTTGGCTCTTGTATACCCCCTGTAACACCCCGGATTTTTAAGACAATTTTTTTTTTTTGACAATTTAAATAAGAGCATTTGGGATCCCATGAGAAAAGATTTATTTAACATTTTACTAAACCTATCTTAAAACTCTGGGTGTTAATTTTTCCTTTCTCAAAATGGCGTACATGTAATTTAAACACAAATAAATGATCCGCGTATAAATCAACGTCAAATAAATAGGCGCCTTTATTTTAAGTCAAATAAACGTCCAAAAGACAGTAATAATATGGCCCAGGGTCTATCCATCATAACATCCCATATAAATGTCCAATATATGTCCAAAGATCTAAATCACATCCAAATATAAAGTATGCAGTCCATAATAAAATTCAAATAATAATCCACTCTAATAACTCACATTACTTTCTAAAACTATAGGGAAACTAGTCTTCAAGACTCTCAAGGTTTATCAACCGCTTTTCCTTTCTGGTGTCGCGCTCGAGATCTAAGGCATTGCAAAACAAAGCAATGCCTCAAAGAAGCTATCGCTTGTGTAGGTACATAGACAATTAATGTAATAAATGCATAAATAATGAACAGCATTGATGAAAAGTCTAACATTTATGGAAATAGTGATATCATAATGCCATGTTCAAATAAATGCCAATTTATTCCATATGCTAAAACATGAAATTCACGGAGTTAAAACATGACATGAATCAATAAATGGAGCATACAACAAGAATAAGGGCACCCTAAGGTAATGGGTCCCACCACATCGCACTAACATCCCTGATCAGGAGTACACCTAGTCAACCTCTGAGTGTCGTCACACCCAGGCATACTATCTATAACCATGCTCATCATACATGCACACATAACAAGAATATGGGCCATCATGCTGCAGTGGCAACCCTCCATGGGTATCAACCACCGCCGCTCCCCGTCGACACCATAACGGGAGACTTAACGTCTGTCCCCATGGAAAGGCTCAGACCGGTAGTGTGGACTATCCATGTTACCAAACCCCTACCGAATGTCATCTATGGGCAGGTGTCTATCATATCACAAACTCATCACATCATAATCTCGGAAGGTGGGTGGCCGGCCCTATCCCTCCTAGCATGACGCCCACCGGGCGAGAGCACCCGTCATCAAATATAAAACACGGAAATCATAAGTATATGCTAAAACTCAAGAGCACTTATAGCTTGAAATCCCCAAGACATGCCCCTCATCCTGGGGTTAGCCTATAAAAGGACCAGCTACTAAGCCTCTATACTCATTTCCATGTAAATCCATGCATTTTCTATATATATAATAAGAAATAAATCTCTAATTAAGCATAACTAATTAACATCATGCTTGTAAAAGCATTTTAAATAAGTTTATTCAGGAAAAGAATTTAATTTGGAATAACCATCCTGTACGCAATGTCGCATGAAATCCATGGTAAATAAAAATCGCAATTTAAAACACAATCACACATGATGCTATGTTTAAACATGGTTTAAAATCAAGGCAAAACATTAGTTGTCGTCACCTACCTCAGTGTGAGATCACTAGCTTGCCAATAACTCCCTTTAATTGGTATATTCAAGTGCACCTGTACATGTCACATCACTATTTTAAAATTTTTCTAAATAAAAAGTGGTCATTTCTAAGTTTTTAAGTTAAAACTAGGTCTGCGTCGTCAATACGGTCACAACGCCTCTTTCGGATCGTGATTTGGACCTCTCTAGCTCCCAAAAATCAAGTTTTAGTGAAAACTACCCTCAAATGGGGCTTGCCGGACCACCATAAGGTGGTTTAAACCGGCGGCGCCTCTTTCCCGCCGGTTTACACCGGCGTACTCTGGCGCACGAAGACGCACGGCGTCGCAGACGCCGCACGGGACGCGCGTGTGCGTCACGGTCGCCAGGACGCGCCGCGTCCCGGTCCCACCGCGACAGCCCACTGAGGCCGTCCCGCACGCGCGCGGCGCCGCGCACGCATGAGACGACGACGTCACATGACGTCGTCCCTCGGGCGTCATGGAGTGCGTCCTAGCGTCAGCGCAGGGCGCCGACGCCGTTGATGACGCCGGAGAAGACGACCGGATTCCGGTCGCCTCCGGCGGAGCTACAGAGCTCCGTTTTGCGTGATTTTTGCGCCATTTTCTTCAGAATTCTCTCTAGAATCCATTTATGCCCTCCTTTTGCACTAATTTTCTCAAAAACCATGGTTTTTAAATGATTTTTCCCAAGTTCGTAAAAACCTCCCTAGGTACTGGTTTTTGAGTTTTCTGGGCAATTCCACCGTTGGATCACTCCCAAATTTAAAGGGTTTGCTCTTGGGTGTCTTTTGCACTATTTGGACGGTGCGATTTCCAAACGGACAATGTTTGGTCTATGAAATCACGCTCCAACAGTAGCGTGCACAAAGCCCCCAAAAATCCGATTTTTTTCCTAATTTTTAAATGGTTTTCTAATTAATAAATACAGAAAAACATGGATTTGAGGCTTACCTTGCACCTGGCCGGAGTTGCTCGTGTTGCCGGGGCTCCACTCGCCGGAAACTTCAGATTTTTGCAGGTCTAGGGTTTTGCGTATCATTCATGGAAAACGCTCAAAGTGGAGCGTTTTGGCTCCTAGAGGAGCATAGATATAGGGTTTTAGAGTCTTGGGAAAGAGAAACTCTTCCCCACACGGCTCTTCCCACGTCTCTCCGGCGATTTCGCCGGACTGGTAGAGACGTGTGTAGACAGGGGTGCCGTTATCAATTTGGACCCCTGTGTAACACGTTTCTGTCAAAAGACCATTTTGCCCTTACAACTTTGACGGCTCATAACTCCCTCGTTTGAGCTCCGTTTTTCGCGTTCTTGGTGGCGTTGGATTCGTATCGACGAGTACTTTCTAATTATTATGTTTTCAGGAAATAATTTCATCCATAAATTTTTTATTTTAATTTATTTAATAATTTTCTATTTTTATCTTTAAAATTAAGGATATTACACCCCCTATAACCACAATGTTCAGAGTCCACTGGAGTGGTATTAGCTCAACCTTTGACAAGGTTCCTATGAGCTCTTTACCTTAAGTCCCTTCTCTAATTGATTTTAATTAATTTCCATGGATATGCATAATGTCATCCATGGATGTTCATTATTTTCCTACTTTGGGCCAAGGAATTGGTAAATCATTCCTTATATTGTCCTACTAACTATAGTCCTTATTAAATCAAATCATTCATTCATCTTAGTTGTCCATGAATCTCTATATTTCATTAGTTTACATTTTTGGTGATTTATGCTCCTTATATCTTAACAATTACTTAACAATTGAATAAAATTTGATAATAAGTAAATCATAAACTTGAAAGCATAAATCAAATATAAGTTTAACAACTATATACTAACATTCTTCCTATGAATGTAACTTAAGCTAGTGAAATAAAACTAACATGATCCTAAGTTATGAAATACATAAAATTGTACCTCTATCTTAATGGAATCATGTTTAAATATCTAATTTACACTAACATGATTCTAAGATAATCAAATCTACTAACAAATTACTCATTTAGGGCATATCATACTAAAATTTAAAGATTACACTATCATGCTTTCTAACTTAGAACATAAATCACATTTACACCTTTATGTCCAATAAAAGACAATTAAAACTTAGAACATAAATCACATTTACACTTCTATATCCAATAAAAGAAAATTAAAGTAATTATATTAAGATTATTATAAACCTTTAAATATGATCCAACCATTAGATCTTAGGTGTTTTCCTTTAGATCAAGGGTTTTAATTACCTTTAAGGCTTTTAATCTATTAAGATCCAAAAATCATCTCCACTTGATTTTGTCACATTTCATCCATGATCTAATTGGATTTCATCATAATATCATCCATTTAATCCATCCCAAGGATCTGATTATACTTGATCTTATTGATCAAGTGGGTCCCTTTGTATTTATTTTTATTTTTATTTTAGGGTTTTTCTACCATAAAGGGTAGATCCCCTAATTTATCCAAGACCTGTCCAAATTAACCATAGATATTAATTTATTATATTATTATATCATCATTAAAATAAATTTTCAAGATCTGATCACCTCAGATCTTGAAGATCTTAGAAATTGGACACTTATTTCCAAAATTACAGAAATAATTTTTAGAATTATTATGACTTCATTAGAAACTAGACATTACAAGATTTCCATAGCTTCTTTCCGATCTCAATTTGGAGTTCATATGACTCCACAATCTTAAATTGAAGTTTACAGCCGTTCCTAGGGTCCAGATTTGATCTGGGCCCAACAAAACTAATCTCTTTCAATTGAGGGTCCAAAACTTGCTAGATTTTCTTGAAAATTGTACCCTAGGAATTTGGGACCATTATGGATCGATTGGAAAGCTCAGAATTTCCATCTGAGCTCTCTATGACCATGAATTGAAGGCTCTGGTCTTTACTTTATTTTTACCATTTTTCATTCAAATTAAATTACAGAAAAATAAAAATTATAATAAACCATAATAAATATATATGAGAAGTAGTTCCACCTACCTGATTGGAGAAAAATAATATAATAGATGCCCAATTTGAGAGAATTACTGGTTGATGATAATATAGCCCGATTGTCCACCTTTTTGTGATTTTCTGTTGTTGGAACCGTTGGATCTTGAAATTGATTTGGGGCTTTTTTATATACTATAGTATAAAAGGTTATGGACGGTGGAATTTATCAGATTCTTCCTGGAACGGAGTGCCTAATTGAATTTAGGTCTCTTGTTCCACTTAGAAAGAGGAGAGAGAAATAAGAAAAATAGATATTGGGGAGGGATGAATGAGAATTTGGAGCTGAAACTCCAGGGAAGATTTGGAAATTTCGTGGTTAAGGTTGTGAAAATTTTTGGAAATTTTTGGGACATATTTATAGCCAAATTTGAATTTTTTATCATTTCTTTTGATAAGATATTTTATTACTTTAGAATTTTTTATTACAAGTGCATCCTCCATTCTCCACTACATTCTCCACTACCAGGAATAATGCACTGAGAAATTATTGTTGCTTCTAGAACGTTGACCCACTTTGTGGGCCCCACTTTTATGTGAAAAGATGTTTTTGCCCTTTTAACTCTAAAATTGGAGAAAAATAGGCATTATTTGTCCGAACTCGGAATCGAGTGTACTTAGTGGCGTTGGAATCGTATTTCTAAGTACTTCATGAATATTGAGGTCTTATTTCTTGAATATGGAATATGGGTAAAATTACCATTTTACCCCCAAATGGAGAAAATTAAGGAATTTTCATTTTAACTCAGAATTGAACGTACTTAATGTTGTTTCGATCAGTTTTCCAAGTACATCTATAATTTCTATGTTTTAATTCATGATATAATCTTCATAAAAAGAGAATTTTTAATAACCTAATATTCCAGCCTAGAATTTCTAAAAATTCAAACTTTATTAATTCGCCTTAATAAGTTACTAAAATTCGGGGTCATTACAGGGGGAGCTTGGTCAACTTACCCACTCCTTCCTCTTCTCCTATCCTCTCCTCTCTATCTCGTTTCTCCTCCTCTCTCTTAAACACACCACTCTATCCTCTCTACTCTCTCTGTGTCTCTGCATTGCAGCACAGTTCGGGGAAGGAAACCCGAAGTGGGTTTCCATCCTTCTTCCCTCTCTCCCTCTCGTTTCTTCTCCCTTTCTCTCTTTTCCCTATTCTCCTTCTTCTTCCCCATCTCTCCTTCGTCTGGTTTTTTCTTAAAAACTAGGTTTTTTTATTATACAGAATTCCAGTTTTACCCCTGGTCCTTTAAATGAAATCCCATTTTTGTCCTTTTCTGTTAATACCATATGTGTCCCCATTTTAATTCCATTTGAGTCCTCATTTTATTTTCATCTGTGCCCCTGAGTTATTCTGGTTCTGTTTTATTCTTGTTCTGCTTATCCAAGAACTGCTTAATCCTAGACAGATCAATTAAGGACTAACTCAATCAACGGGTTAGCCTTAATCCAAACAAAAACTCCCATTTCTCATCTGAATTCAAATTAAATTCATATAGTCATTCTTAGGATCTCCCTAGACATAATAAATGTTTCTGATCTTCTGTCTGATATCCAGAATTCAATCTGAGCCATCAAAATCCCAAATTCCCAAATTAGCCCAGATCTTGATTATTTTGATGAATATGACAAATCCGACCTGTGGATCTCCAACCAAGGATGTGCTGAAGACATTTTTAAAGGCAGATTAACTTTTAGAAGATCAGACTTGAAGATTTTGATAGAGATTGATCTAGGGAAGTAGTTTTTTCTTGTTATATGATTTTGTTTGTTTTATTTAGAAATTAAAAAATTTATAATTTTGTTGGATATAATCTCTTATTATGATTTTAATAATTCCAGTAATTTTTAGTGATTTATTTTTTATTTTAGATAATTAAATTTTATGAAAATTCCTACTTTTTAAGTCAAGTCTCTGTGAGATTGACCCGTATTTGCATAGCTATACTACAATAGCCGGTGTACTTGTGGTTAAACATCAACACTTGTTGCCCAACCAAAGGTTGTGGGTTCAATCTTCTGACCAACTTTTGAAAGAATATACTGTAACAATATTGACCCAGAAGAGATCTACACCTTAAAAGGAATGTGGAAAAAAAGCAAGGAATGGACATGTATTGACAAGACAATAAGCACCTTATATTAGTAATAACTAGAAATTTTAGATGCAGTGCCTCCTGTAGCAAGTAGGGGTAAAATTGGTACTAAAAACCAACAAGCAATAACCAGTCAATTCTATCAATAGCTGCAACCTACGGTGTAGTTAAGAGTCTTAAGATACAAACCTCAAGAATACTATTGAATACTTTAAACTACATATTGATCTTCAAAAAAGAAAAATTGGCCAAAATAAAATTTTAGAGTTCTAATTGTTTCTTATTGATAATGGGTTTGAGCATTCTAGGGAATCCCAATAATGCAGCATATGGAAAGTTCTCCCATATTTGTTATGACACAACGAATTTGCTCATAAGTTCCAAATATTTAGGTACAAATTGGATTCCATAGATTCGTGCACCATCTCTTCCTCTACCTCATCATATTGCCTTCTGATAAACCAAAGTTTGGTTGATTTTGAAATTTTTTCTTTTCTGTCTGAATAATATAAAAGTAAATAAGATAATTGAAGCATAACATCATGAAACTGAAAACACAAAATACAGCTCATAGAAGTACAGGAAGCCAAAATGTCATATGTAAAGTTACACATCATTAGATTGAAATTTGCCATCCATAAATAGTTGTGAATGCTGCAGTCCTTCCTTTCCACTGAATGGACCACAGAATTAGCTTCATAGTGACTCAAGGAGATCAAAACCGAAGAAATTAAATCAAGTAGATTCTTAACATAATCCACCCACCTCTCATGGTTCCTCTTGCCATATGTTCTTCCTGTTGGTCATGTTTCATTAATAAAGCAAATTGATAAGCATCCTTATCCCTCCTTAATGCAAATATCCTCACTATAATCCTTAAGACTAATTTACATGAATAATTCCAGTCAAACCACAATCTCATTATTCTCCAATGGTGCCTTTGATGATGTCCATCCCATTAAATCATCCAAAGACTCCTGCAAAGAATAGAAGTCTGTCACAGGTAGAAAACCTAATCTGATTAGGAGCCCTAATCATATAAGGATAAGAAGAAAGCATTGTGTAGAATACCTCTAGCTTACCTTTGATCTCTATAAATAGGATATAGAGGCAAAGCTAAAGGCATCCATCAGTTGTACATCTCTCCTCTATAGTGGATTGTTCCCTCCTCTCGTGGACGTAGGCTAAATATAGCCGAACCACATAAATCTCTGTGTTCATTGTATGTGTGTGTTGTTTGATCCTAATTTACTACGCATAACAAGTAGTATCAGAGCTTGGTTCACACCAAGGGCCTGCCGGAGTAGAGCCTAGTGAATACAAGAGGAGTGCTAGAGTAGAACAAGTGTCAGAGTAGAACCCAAATCCAGTCTAGACCCAGGCTAGGTGTGACATAGATCCAGTCTAGACACAAGCCAGGTGGGGCCCAGGTTCACATTAAGATCCAGTCAAGTTCGGCCTAGATCTTATTCAGATCCAAGCCGAGTAGTAGCCTAGAACAGAGAAACCCTAGATCAGAGGGTCCACATCTCCCGATTATCAAACAATCCAGGTTGCTCGGAGAACGAGCTCCGATCACTTCACCGCACCAAGAGAAACTCCTTGTAGTATACATTGCGAAGCAACGCTGGAAATTGCCACACCCAAAGAAGAGGAGGAAAATAAGGTTAGGTTTTCTGATCCTTACTTTTATATTAGGTGCCTAAAAGCTCAGATCCCAGATCAGAGGGTCCACATCTCCCGATTATCAAACAATCCAGGTTGCTCAGAGAACGAGCTCCGATCACTTCACCGCACCAAGAGAAACTCCTTGTAGTATACATTGCGAAGCAACGCTGGAAATTGCCACACCCAAAGAAGAGGAGGAAAATAAGGTTAGGTTTTCTGATCCTTACTTTTATATTAGGTGCCTAAAAGCTCAGATCCCATATTGATAAAGACACCCCAAGTGGCCAGAAATAGTGCATTGAAAAATTAATAATGGCACACCTTTTACTGCTTACAATAGTACTGCGCAAAATTACCAAGACACCCCTTCTTATACATCTTATTAGCACACTCTCAATTTAATAGAGACACCCCCTAACTAAGAAAATTTAGGGCACCCCTCAGTTTGTCTACACTAGAAGTTGACTCAGAAGCTGAACCAAAGGCAGAGGAATTTGAGTAGGAGGAGCATTAGTTCTCTACACTAGAAGATGTTGGAACATCAGATGCTGAATCGACTCCTTAGCCAGAAGCAGAAGTTTGGCCAAAGATGTCAACAAGAGGGCGTATTCTGATTCCATCACAGAAATATTATGAATCAGAATATATCATGCTCACTGATGAGAGGGAGCTAGAGAATTTTCAAGAAGCCTTGGCGCATGCAGACCAAGGAAAATGGGTGTAAGCTATGCAAGAAAAAATTAGCTCATTAAAGAAAAATCAGACATATGAGCTAGCGACACTTTCCAAGGGAAAAAGAGCATTGAAGAACAAGTGGGTCTTCAAAGTGAAAAGACGAAGCAATGGAGAACCAGTCAAGTACAAAGCTGATTGGTCATCAAAGGCTTCGAGTAGATGAAAGGAATTGATTTTGACAAGATCTTCTCACTAGTAGTGAAGATGACATCAATCAGGATTATACTCGGATTAGCAGTGAGACACAACTTGGAGCTTGAGCAGATGGATGTAAAGACAGCCTTTCTACATGGAGATCTAGAAGAAGAGATATACATGGAACGACCAGAGGGTTTTGAAGTTGAGAAGAAGAAGCATTTGATATGCAAGCTGGAAAAAAGTCTCTATGGCCTTAAGCAAGCACTAAGATAGTGGTATAAGAAGTTTGACTCATTTATGATGAGTCAAGGTTTCAAAAGAATAGCTGCAGATCAATGTGTGTACGTCCAACGATTACCCAAGGGTAAATTCGTCATCCTACCACTCTATGTAGATGATATATTGATAGTTGGACCAGATACAACTATGATTAGCAGGTTAAAGAGGGAGTTATCTAAGTCCTTTGACATGAAGGACTTAGGAGTAGCTCAGTAAATCTTGGGGATGAAGATCACACATGATAGGAAAGCAAGAGAGTTGTGGCTGTTAAAGAAAAAATATGTTGAACGAGTAATCAAGAAGTTCAACATGGAGAGTGTCAAGGTAGTCAACACTCCACTTGTCAATCATTTCAAATTGAGTAAAAAGATGTCCCTCAACACCATAGAAAATAGACAAAATGGTTATGATTCCCTACTCATTAGCAGTTGGGAGTCTGATGTATGTGATGGTGTGCACTAGGCCAGATATTGCTCATGCAGTAGGAGTCGAGCAGATTTCTATCAAATTCAAGCAAAGATCATTGGAAAGCTATAAAATAGATACTACGGTACATGAAGGGCACATCTAAGTTGTGCTTGTGCTTTCAAAGTACAGAAACACTCCTAGAAGGATATACATATGCTGACATAGCTGGAGACTTGATGGAAGAAAATCAACATCAGGGTTCTTTTCACTTTTGCTAGGAGAGCTATATCTTGATAGTCCAAGTTGCAGAAGTGCGTAGCTCTATCAACAACAGAAGCTGAATATATTGTCATAGCTGAAGCAGGCAAGAAAATGTTGTGGATAAAGCAGTTTCTCTAGGAGCTTGGTATCACACTGGAAGAATACAAGATCTGTTGTAATAGTTAGAGTATTCTAGACTTGAGCAAGAACTTAATGTATCACGTGCACACCAAGAACATTGACATATGGTATCATTGGATAAGAGAGGTTACAGTAGAACAGATGCTAAAGCTAGAAAAGATTCATACTGATGAGAATCCTGAAGATATGTTAACAAAGATGGTAACCTACGAGAAGCTACTGCTATCTAAAAACATAGCAGATATGAGTTCAAACTAGCGGAGTGTGGCATGGGGATGGAGAGCGGGGAGGATTGATGATGTCCATCCCATTAAATCATCTAAAGACTCTGGCAAAGAATAGAAGTCTGTTAGAGGTAAAAAACCTAATCTGATTAGGAGTCCTAATCATATAAGGATAAGAAGAAACAGTTTGTGTATAATACCTCTAGCATGCCTTTGATCTTTCTATATAGGATCTAGAGGCAAAGCTAAAGGCATTCATCGGTTGTACATCTCTTCTTTATAATGAATTGTTCCTCCTCCTCTCGTGGACGTAAGCTAGACATAGCTGAACTATGTAAATCTCTGTGTTCATTGTATGTGTGCTATTTGATCCTAATTTACTACGCATAACAGCCTTCACTGCCCACAACCACAAGGTACAACCTTAAACCATCAAAATATAATCTTAGTATATTTTAAGGAGGTGGATTTAGTCTCCATATATGTAATAAACGAAGTAAACAAAAGCCTCCCAAAATGTCTCCTCAATTACAGTAGAAACACCTCACAGTCCCATGCGAATACTCCTAAGATATAATATGTACCTACTGACAGGAACAGCACTATAGCTATCGCATCCCATGATTCTATCAGCACACATATTACTTATGGAACAATGATAAATTACCAATCAAATATTCCAATGTCTTCTACCTTGGATTATAGTAATGCAAAGTACCAACTCTTATACGCTGGAAAATTGAGTGGATTTAGACAGCAAGAACATGAAAAATCATATCGACACAGATCACCAAATGGCTGATGGTCCAAATATTCTAATATTATAAGGTTGCACATGACACTGATTGAGAAGTCAGATGGTCAAAAAGATGACACCTTGACATGATTTTATCTTAATTTGAATGCAGAAAATTGCAGAATCTTAAAGGATCTAAAGCAAACCAGAACCTACTACCAACAAAAATAGAACCTCACTCAACCCAACTAAATCAAAGATACATGATCTGGTAGAAAATGCATCTAGCTTCTTCCTCTACATAATAATGCATGTGCTTCTGCTTTGTCATGCTATTATGTTCTTCCAAACATAACTGCTTTTTCATTGCATTCTTAATAAGTTTACAGTGTGAAACCCTACCTTCTCATTATGATCGAATAGCAACAATAACTCCACAATGAAAGGAAGTATGAATTCATCAAATAACACATTCTTGAAGTTCTTAACTCTACCAGATCTAGACGAATGGTAGACACATAATTGAGTATGAATAGCAAGAGCAATACCTTGACTACCACGGTCCTACCGTTCTCACATTTTGACTCAATAAGTTCCCCTACGACCTAAAGGAGATTTTAAATATGCAGAAACTATCTTCCAGTCACCATTTTGGTAAGCAAGTATTATAACCTTGCTCCTACAATATATTGCTGAACATGGTAAAAAGTGTAATCGAGTAGAAGCCTTGAGCGACTGAGAAAATTATATAGGATAATTTGGTCCACCACATGATTTTGATCAATAAAAGTATGCCATTCAATGAACTACAGACTGGTAATATGTGGTCAATATGAACACTGTTAAACCATAGAAAACAAGTTACAGGAGAAGAAATAACTGGGTTAAACACCTCTTCATCATAATGCAGGCATCTTTTTGAAATGTTACAGGGCAAAACTGGAAACCCAGAAAGTCTCAATTGATGCACCTTTATCATCAAATTTTTTGGTTCTGAAGGCTCAATAAGTAGGTGCTTACGAGGAGCTACTAGTAAAACATGCAACATAATATCCAAAATTCGCTAAGTTTGAAAAGTCCACAGAGCATACAGATTAGCTGTTGAATATGATTCAGCCTACTGCACAAAAGCACCCGCGTATACAAGGTCTAGGAAAGGATAAACTTCAAAAGGCATATAATAAATAGTTTTACCTTACATTTCTACAAGTGACTATTTCTATGCCTCGAACTCATGACCAATAACTCAACCATTGCTTCAAAGCTCCCCTTCTAATGTAGTTAGAAATAAACTATGCATAATCAGGAACTTATCTGGGTTACACCCTTCATAGCATTTGTTTTTTACGTTCTTTTTGAATAACTATTTGATATACAGGTGCCGGATCCTGCATCTTCCCCTTTATCAATAGATAAGTTAGTTCTTTTTTATATGTCTTTTCTTATTGTATGTTGTTAATGTAGATTTGTACATTGCATTCATGTAAAACATGCAATTTCCATACTTATCTAGTTGGCTTTGATGCTGAAAAAACCTCAAAATTTTGAAGATTTTTCATTCATACCCTGAAAATGTTGATCCTTCAATTTAATCCTCAACTTTGACTCTCTCTCTCTCTCTCTCTCTCTCTCTCTCTCTCTCTCTCTCTCTCTCTCTCTCTCTCTCTCTCTCTCTCTCTCTCTCTCTCTCTCTCTCTCTCTCTCTCTCTCTCTCTCTCTCTCTCTCTCATATAATCCTTAGTCATTAGATTGCTGAACTTTGTTAAATAAGATATGACATGGCATAATGACCTGGATGTTGGGATTTCAACTGTAATGCCATGTGGATTTTGACTAACAGACTTAGCATTGACACCAAGTTGCTATTTAAGCATTACAAAAAAAATACTACCTCTCCCTTTTCCTTCTTCCCCTAGAAAAGAAATGGTGATTTCTAAGACATGAAAATTCAAACATAAACCCTGAAAAATGGGTATTTCAATAATATTCACTTTCCTCAAATCAGTCCAAATTCCCTGTCCTCGAAGAATAATTTCAGGAGAAAAGAATAAGACGCTACAAAATAGCAAAACATTTCCAGATTATCATCAAATGGCAGTCAAATAGACAAAAATGACATGAATCCCATGATATTTTTTCAATCTTTTCTCAATTTGTAATAACCTCAATTTTTGTAAATTGATCTGAGAAAATCAATGAAAGTTTGAAATTTCAGAAGACTCGGGCTAGAATATTAGGTTAAAAGCAAATATTTTTTTTATAGAGATTAAATCAGAAGTGAAAATAAAAATTAAGAATGTACACAAAAAATGAATCAAATGACACTAATTGTAATATCCTCAAATTTTAATTAATAAATTAAATTAAAAATTTATGCATAGAATTTGGTCCTAAAAACCTAAAAACTAAAAAGCACACATCAAAAGGAATTGAACGGTATAAAGAACGTGGAAAATGGAGCTCAATCAAAGAAGTTATGAGCAGTTGAAGTTGAAGGGCAATTTGGTAATTTGAAGAAGCCCGTAATACAAGGGGTTGTTTTTTATAATGGCACCCTCTTCTACCCTTCTACACGCCTCTATCAGATCTGACCATTTCATCGAAAAAAGCGACAATGGGTGATGTTGAAAAAGGAGAAACACCCCTCCCCCTTTGATCACAAACCCTTTCTCTCTCAAACTTTCTCTACTCCCCATCTTCTCCATTCTCTCTAACCCTGCCTCTGCTGTATCGATTTTCGGCAACTAGGGTTTTGAAAAATTTTCACCAAAAAAAGCCCTCCAGCAGCGTCAACGACCGCCAGTTGATCGAGGTAAGTCCCCACCCCCAAATCCCCTTTGCATGTATAGTGTATAAGTCACATGCAGTCGAAAAAATGACAAGGGTTTTCGTCATTTTTCCCAGAGATCATGTACCCTACTATTGGCCTGATAATACATTGATAAAATGATGTTAAAACAAAGATCGAATCGTTTATCTAGTGCAAAAGGAACCCAAGAATAAACCCTTTAAGTTTGTGGGAAATCTAACGATTAATTTCTTGGTGTAGCTCTCAACTTTAAATTTGTTAAATTATAAAATATTAATTAATAACTTAGAACCGACTGATCAAAGGGTGATCAAGCCTCAAGACTTGAACAACGAGATAAAGTATGACAATAAATAAGGGTTCTAAGGAGCATATTAGTATGACTACTCTAGAAATTGATCTAGACCATTAGTCAAAATTAGATCTTAGGAAATTATTGATCTTAGGATGATATAACCATTAGATTAATGTATAAACATTAGATACACACAAAAATGAACAGATGAACATGAGATGGGACTAAATTAAGAACCAAATCATAATTAGAGATCTTGGAGGATGATCCAACGGTTGGATCAACATAAATTCCCTTATGATGAAATAAATAACATCAAATAGTATTGTAGTATTGACAGGTAAATCTGAACGTACAAATAAGGGGATTATACGCTTGACTTGAGTGATCTCACATCAAGGTAGGTGACGACATTTAATGTTATATTTTGATTTTAAAAACCTTGCATTATCATAGCATCATGATTGATTGTGATTTAACTGCACTTATTATTAGTCTGTGATTTTGTGAGATTCAGAGTTTTATGCTATGATCAATATTAAATTTTGATAATGTATTAAATGGATTTATGATCAATGATATCTTGAAATTGATACTCCGTATTTATGTATAATTAAAAATTTTCTTTCCTGATTGCATCACTGAAATTGATAGGTTTTCATGAGAAAAGAAAGTGGAGGCTTGCTGGCTGGTCCTTTGAGAGGCTGACCCTGGGATGAGGGGCGTGCCTTGGAGATTGTGAGCCATGAGTGCTCCTGGGTTTTTGAGATACGTGATTTTTATTTTTTGTGTTTTATGACAGGTGCTCTCACGCAGTGGATGTCATGCTAGGAGGGAATAGGGCCGACCACTCACCCTCCGAGATTTGTGATGTGATTGTGATATGATGACACCTGCCAACAAATGGTTTTCAGTAGGGGTTTGGTAACATGGATAGTCTACACTACCAGTCCAAGCCTTTCCATGGAGACGGACATTAAGTCTCCAGTTATGGTGTCGACGGGGAGACGGGGAACGACAGTGGTTGAGACCCTTGAGGGTTACCATTGCGACGTGATGATCCATACTGTTATTCTGTGTGCTTGCATGATGAGCATGGATATGTATTATATGCCTAGGTGTGATGACACTCAAAGGAGTGATATGAGCAATCATGATCTATTATACAAGTGTATATGATACTTGTGAGACCCACGTACCTTAGGGTGCCGTATTGTTATTGTATGCTCATTTACATTAGATCATATCATGTTTTAAAATCCACAACATGCATGTTTTATCTTATATGATGTTTTGAGATTTTACTAGCACTGCTTAAAATAACTATATTCTGGTAGAAAATTGCTTTACTCATTGTATCAGTACGATTATTCTATTTTGTTCCATTGCTATTACATTAAATGTCTATGTACCTACCAAGCATTGCTTGCTGAGGCATTGCGCCATTGTTGCAATGCCTCAAATATTAAAGAAAGACAAGACTAATGGGGAGTTAGATGAATAGTTGTAACACCCCGGATTTTTAAGACAAATTTTTTTTTTTTTTTTGACAATTTAAATAAGAGCATTTGGGATCCCATGAGAAAAGATTTATTTAACATTTTACTAAACCTATCTTAAAACTCCGGGTGTTAATTTTTCCTTTCTCAAAATGGCGTACATGTAATTTAAACACAAATAAATGATCCGCGTATAAATCAACGTCAAATAAATAGGCGCCTTTATTTTAAATCAAATAAACGTCCAAAAGACAGTAATAATATGGCCCAGGGTCTATCCATCATAACATCCCATATAAATGTCCAATATATGTCCAAAGATCTAAATCACATCCAAATATAAAGTATGCAGTACATAATAAAATTCAAATAATAATCCACTCTAATGACTCACATTACTTTCTAAAACTATAGGGAAACTAGTCTTCAGCAGCTCTCAAGGTTTATCAACCGCTTTTCCTTTCCTCGCTCGAGATCTAAGGCATTGCAAAACAAAGCAATGCCTCAAAGAAGCTATCGCTTGTGTAGGTACATAGACAATTAATGTAATAAATGCGTAAATAATGAACAACATTGATGAAAAGTCTAACATTTATGGAAATAGTGATATCATAATGCCATGTTCAAATAAATGCCAATTTATTCCATATGCTAAAACATGAAATTCACGGAGTTAAAACATGACATGAATCAATAAATGGAGCATACAACAAGAATAAGGGCACCCTAAGGTAATGGGTCCCACCACATCGCACGAACATCCCTGATCAGGAGTACACATAGTCAACCTCGAGTGTCGTCACACCCGGGCATACCATCTATAACAATGCTCATCATACATGCACACATAACAAGAATATGGGCCATCATCTTTGCCGGTGGCAACCCTCCATGGGTATCAACCACCGCCGCTCCCCGTCGACACCATAACGGAGACTTAACGTCTGTCCCCATGGAAAGGCTCAGCCCGGTAGTGTGGACTATCCATGTTACCAAACCCCTACCGAATGCCATCTATGGGCAGGTGTCTATCATATCACAAACTCATCACATCATAATCTCGGAAGGTGGGTGGCCTACTCTATCCCTCCTAAGCATGACGCCCACCGGCGAGAGCACCCGTCATCAAATATAAAACACGGAAATCATATGTATATGCTAAAACTCAAGAGCACTTATAGCTTGCAATCCCCAAGACATGCCCCTCATCACGGGGTTAGCCTATCAAAGGACCAACTAATAAGCCTCTATTCTCATTTCCATGTAAATCCATGCATTTTCTATATATATAATAAGAAATAAGTCTCTAAGTAAGCATAACAAATTAACATCATGCTTGTAAAAGCATTTGAAATAAGTTTATTCAGTAAAAGATTTCAATTTGGAATAACCATCCTGTACGCAATGTCGCATGAAATCCATGGTAAATAAAAATCGCAATTTAAAACACAATCACACATGATGCTATGTTTAAACATGGTTTAAAATCAAGGCAAAACATTAGTTGTCGTCACCTACCTCAGTGTGAGATCACTAGCTTGCCAATAACTCCCTTTAATTGGTATATTCAAGTGCACCTGTACATGTCACATCACTATTTTAAAATTTTTCTAAATAAAAAGTGGTCATTTCTAAGTTTTTAAGTTAAAACTAGGTCCGCGTCGTCAATACGGTCACAACGCCTCTTTCGGATCGTGTTTTGGACCTCTCTAGCTCCCAAAAATCAAGTTTTAGTGAAAACTACCCTCAAATTGGGCCTGCCGGACCACCATAAGGTGGTTTAAACCGGCGGCGCCTCTTTTCCGCCGGTTTATACCGACGTATACGGGCGCACGAAGACGCACAGCGTCGCAGACGCCGCACGGAACGCGCGCCACGCGTCTTCGGCACCGTGACGCACGCGACCGTGCGTCACGGTCGCCAGGACGCGCCGCGTCCCGGTCCCACCGCGACAACCAACCACTCACGCTCCACACGCGCGCGGCGCCGCGCACGCGTGCGGCGACGACGTCATGTGACGTCGTCCCTCGGGCGTCAGGGAGTGCGTCTTGGCGTCAGCGCAGGGCGCCGACGCCGTTGACGACGCCGGAGAAGACGACCGGATTCCGGTCGCCTCCGGCGGAGCTACAGAGCTCCGTTTTGCGTGATTTTTGCGCCATTTTCTTCAGAATTCTATCTAGAATCCATTTATGCCCTCCTTTTTCACTAATTTTCTCAAAAACCATGGTTTTTAAACGATTTTTCCCAAGTTCCTAAAAACCTCCCTAGGTACTAGTTTTTGAGTTTTCTGGGCAATTCCACCGTTGGATCACTCCCAAATTTAAAGGGTATACTCTTGGGTCTCTTGTGCACTAGTTGGACGGTGCGATTTTCAAACGGACAAGTTTTGATCCGTGAAATCACACTCCAACAGTAGCGTGCACACAGGTTCCTAAAAAAAATCCGATTTTTTTTTCCTAATTTTTTTTCATGTTTTTCTAATTAGTTTTCTAATTAATAAATACAGAAAATATGGATTTGAGGCTTACCTTGAGCCTGGCTGGTGTTGCTCGTGTTGCCGGGGCTCCACTCGCCGGGAAAATCCAAGTTTTGCAGGGCTAGGGTTTAGCGTAAATACTCAGAGAAAACGCTCCAAGTGGAGCGTTTTGGCAACCTGGGGAGGGTAGATATAGGCGCACATTGGCCCGGGAGGAGAACCTCTTCCATTCACGCCTCTTCCCATGGCTTCTCCGGCGATTTTGCCGGATCTGGGTACAGACGTGTGGAAGACGGGGGTGCCAGTATCAATTTGGACCCCTGTCTAATACGTCTCTATCAAATGACTAATTTGCCCTTCCAACTTTGACGGCTCATAACTCCCTCGTTTGAGCTCCGTTTCTCGCGTTCTTGGTGGCGTTGGATTCGTATCGACGAGCACTTTCTAATTATTATGTTTTCAGGAAATAATTTCATCCATAAATTTTTATTTTAATTTATTTAATAATTTTCTATTTTTATCTTTAAAATTAAGGATATTACAATAGTGATCGAGATATCTCATTTAGAGCTATGTTCTGATTCCACATAGACTGTGTATGTATATCTATCTTATTGGACATGATTATATTATTGCGAGAATGTGGCTGTTGACTGGATGAGTCTTGGAATAGTAAATTTATTTTAAACATGGTTGCTTGGAATTTTTTATTTTTTTTTTGAGTTTGAGTCATTGGTTGACCCTCGGGATTTTTCTAAAAATGAAATTTGTTTAAAATTGTTTCTCATTGTTTTGGTTTTTATAAAATCTGAGGCCCCAACTTTTGAAAAGTTTTAATTAAAATTATTGAAAAACCCAGGTCTTCACACTAATTTTGTTAAATTCTAAGTTAGAATGAAAAATCTCAATTTTCTACATAAAAGGGTAAAATAGTCATTTTTACCTATAACCAAGATTTAAAATTTGAATATTTGGAATGTACTTGAAAAACTGTAAGGTACTCAAAAAATCGATTCCGACGCCATTGAGTACACTAAAATCCGAGTTTCGATAAATAATATTCATTTTTCTCCATTTTTATGAATAAAAGGGCAAAATGGTCTTTTGACATGAAAGTGAGGCTCACAAAGTAGGCCAATGTTCTGGAAGCAACAATAATTGAGCCATGCACTTCCAAATTATAGTGAAAGAAAAGGTGGAGGTGGAAACTCCGCCCATAAATAAAATAAAATAAAGAAAGAAGGAGATTTATATAAAAAATTAATTTAAAATTCAAAAACTTGCCTATAAATAATTCTAAAAATTTCATAAATTTTTTCACAACTTTACTACGAAATCCCCTAGACTCCCCTAGGAAAACAAAGCAAAACTCCTCCCCATTCCCCCAATCTCTCTCTTTTTCCTTCTTTCTTTCTCCTCTCTCTATAATAGTACCAAGAGCTCTAAGTTCAATTTGCTACTCCATTCCAGATCAAAATTTACAAATCCCACCACCTATATTGTTCTAAATTCCCTGATATATAAAATCCCTAATGTAATTTCAAGATCCAACAGTTCAATCAACGGAACACACAAATCAAGATTTATTTGGTGAGTTATGACATATAGCTAGGATTTATTTATTTTGGCATCAATTCTTTATTTTTAAGCAAATCAAGTAAGTAGATATCATCCCATATTTATTTTATGTCATGTTTGATATATTTAATTTTACTAAATTTGATTTTCTGTTAATTTTTGGGAAAATCAAGTTCCAATGAAAAACTCTCCATATCTGCATCATAGAGGCCTTAGACGAAAACTTGGAGCTATCCAATAGATTCAAAGGGTCCAAAAGCCTTAGGTATGAAATAACAACTAATTTCATAGAGATTTGATGGCCCAATTTGATGGAGAAAAGGGAGATGGTGATTTGACAGTCCGATCTAGATCGTCTCACCATTTACAAGTCACCACCCCATTCCTATCGGTGATCACCAGTAAAACAAGGGGGATGACCAGTTTCGCTGGTTCCACCTATTTTGTCCTATTCTAACAGGCAGATCAAATTTGGACGGTTAAAACGACTATGAGCTTCACAATTCAATTGTGGAGTCATTTGAACTCCAAATTGAATTCGAAAAGAAGCTTTGGAAAGCTTATAACTTCTATTTTCTTCTGAAATCATAAAATTTAGAAAATTCTTTGTGAGACTTTCTGTATTTAAGAATTAAGCTTCTAATTTTCATGATCTCTAAGATATGAGATGATCAGATCTTGGGCATCTGATTTATGAATGATATAATGTTGAATTCAAGTGATATCCATGATTTATTTGGATAGATCTATGATAAATTGAAGGATCTACCATTTATGGTAGAAAAACCCTAAAAATACAAAGTGATCCACTTGATCAATGAGATCAAATATGATCAAATTCTTGGGATGAATTGAATAAATGATATTATTATGATAGAATCCATTGAAATCATGGATTGAATATGACCAAAATCAAAGGAATATGATCTTGGACCTTAATGGAGTAAAAGCCTTAAAATTAATTAAAACCCTTGATTAAAAGGAAAAGACCTAAGATCTAATGGTTAGATCATATGTAAAAGCTTTAATAATGAGAAATGGGTTAGCTTGAGTTATGCATTGATTTTATTTGATTTATTTCATGAATATAGGATTCATGATAGATTATTTTAGTATAACTTCATTTCAAATGTCCATAAAATTATTCATGAATGATGAATTGTAACTTAGGATCATATTGGTATGATTTCATGCAATTGTAACTAGATTAGACTATGGTATGAGATGGTACCTTAGGTCCATGATAGTTTAATTTGAGTTTATTAGATAAATTACATTAGTTAGAAATTATGCTAGTGTAATCTTAAGTATCTTATATCATTATCATTAGGTTGTTCAATTATGTAGTTTTATGCTTTAAAATTATAATTCATTTATGGTTAGATTTTATTAGTAGATTTAATTGTTAAAGAGTTATGAGATAAAGAGCATAAAACACTAAAAATGGAATCTAATGAGAAAGTAGAGTTTCATGACACAAATAAGAGTAAATTATTTTTACTTAGACTTAATTAGTAATGGCTATAGTTAGTAAGACAATATAAGGATTATTAAATTCTTGGCCCAAAATAGGAGAATAATAAACCTCATAAATGATATTTTAAATGCTCATGGACTTAATTAAAATCAATTATAAAGAGTACTTAGGGTTAACATGCTCATAGGAACCTTATGAAAGGTTGAGCTAAGGTCACTCTAATAAATGTTGAACATAGTAGTTAAGGGGGTTTTCTAATAGAGCCTCGCTCTTCTCCTACCTTCAATTGACATTTGTGAGGTCTAAATGCCTCCTTACATGAGGATTGAAGTAACTACTTTATATTCACTCATTCAACTAGTAAGCCTTAGCCAATTGAAAATAAGAGGAGCAGTCTAGATTTAGGCTGAAATAAGTTATTTTCAACCAGTAAAACACTAACTGATTGAATAATAATAATAAGAGCATAAAAGGTTAGTAAATTATCTAACTCTAATAAAAATAGTGAGTAAGATAAGGATGATCAAACAAGATGAGATCTTAAATGATAAAAAACAATAAAGGAAAAGAAATACCAATATAGATTAGATTGTTTATGTATGATATATATATAGTACTTGTATAGAAGATACTGAACTCTTGATTATATGTGATTCAAGGAAGAAAGATTCAGATCATCCTACATTAGGATAATCAAAAGACCATGTAGTATGTGCCTTTGACTAAAAAGATGACATTATACGTATGATTTGACAGATATATGTTGATTAAGACTATGACAAATTTCAAGGAATAAGAATACCTTATTGAGGTAGGTGAATTTTAAGAATGCCTTTACATGAAGATACATGTTTAATACATGACTTTATGTTTTAAACTATTGACATGTATAATATCAATATATTGTGGTAAATACCTCAAAATTAAATATGATCTAACCAAATGATAAGGAAAATAAGTATAAAATGGTTAAGTTAAGAATTGAGAACAACCTTAAGTAAATAGGGGAGTAGAAAATATTTCAACCCTAAATAAACAGACAGATAGTTTGATATGTATAAGTATAGTTTTACATACAAGCATGGAGGCTTGTGGTTTTGTTTTAAACAAGCTTAGGCCTGTGGATGTTATGCTAGGAGAGTTACAAGGTTTTGGCTACCTGCTCTCAGAAACTTGATGATATTGAATACCAAGCTTAAGAAAGGCTGAAAGTCGGGTGGGGCAATTATGGGAAGGCCACCATTGTGACAGCTATAGTCCTCCCATACGAACATGGATATTGTAATTTCTACTGATAATGGTATAAGTGGATTATAGAATAGTTATTTGGGCGTGCTATACGGATCAGACTACAAGCATAGTAGTCCTTGATTATTTTACATTATGATGCGTATGAAATTGGCATAGTGAAATGCCTTAAGGGATGGCATGATGAAATGCCGAGTAATTGTATATTACTAATATTTTTCCCAAGAAGGAAAATCCTAGCTGAGATACAAATCTCCTATAGTGAAAGGAGTTAATCAACTTAATATGGAAATGATTATTGACTATTTTTAAAATTTTAATGGATTTGTCCCATACAATATGTATATATAAAGATGAATACAAATGACAAAGAAATGAGATGTCCATATAAAGGATAGTAGTCCATAAAGGTGTTTATGATATAATAAATCATGAGATAATTGAATATTGAGATTATACTGTTAATAACTTACATTTTTATCCCCTACCAAAAATAGCTTGTTGATATATTATAAATGTTTGAATGTTTACAATATCTCATATATAGAAAAGAAGACTTATGAGCTCAAGACTTGAAAACTATTGAAGAATAAGTAATCATAGTATATCCCTTAAAACATTGTATTGAGAGCTAATATTGTATTAAGAGCTTGTATTGTATTTAGCGCTTTATAATTTGGATTGTGTATTTGGACAAGTATTGTACGGATATAATAGGCTGTGTACTGTGAATCACTGGATGGATCCTAAAGTTTAATAAAAGTATATTCCTTTAATGAAATTTTATCTTGTACAAAACTTTACTTATGTTATGTATAAAGTAGCGACTTGTGTTTTACAAAATAAATTCTAAAGAAAAGAATTTTTAATGATTTGTTTTGTGAATTTTTTTTACTATTAAGGGCCCTGTCTCTATAAAATATGTTATAAAAACCCTGGTCGTCACACAATCTTCCTGAGGTGAATGTCTCTTCTTTTGCTCGTAAGATAATAGTTTCTCACCTTTCACGAGACAGTTTGTTTTGCTTCTCAATAACTTGATCCACTTGTAGTGGAATTTCAGGAAGCACTGGTTCTTTTATGTGCTTTTTGAGCGTGAATATCCTCCATTGTTGGGTTCTGCAAATCAGAAAAAAGTCTCGTTTAATGCATTTTGGATTTGGGCTTTCCTTTTCTCAGTTGAATTTCAAAGAAAGATAGTTTTTGAAGGAGAACGAGGATTTCAATTGGTTAATCATTCGGATTGGCCCAGAGATTGCCTACGAGGTGGAATTTTCTCTCTCAAGTCTCCCTCTATGGCGTGCGTTTGGAGTTAGCGATCTAATGGCCGAGGATTATATTGGAAAAAAAGAGAGAGTCAAAGATGAGGATTAAATTGAGAGACCAAAATTTTCAGGAAATAAATAAAAAGTCGTCAAAAGTTCGAGGTTTTTCTCGGAAAAGGGGCTTATCTAGTTGCTTCCTTTCTGGAATGTTTGGTTTACGCAGAAGAAGCGAAACTTCTTAATGTAGTCGTGCACGATGTATGCTTGTACGGGGTCTGTGGTGGGTGATCCTTGCCGTCGAATTGCTGTCGTGGTGGGATCATTAAATGAAGGGTGTACAACTGTCTATGCGTAGACATGTGTCGAATATCCAGCGGTCCAAAAATCATGCTAAATGAACACCTCTATCATCGAAAATAATGTGTTTTTGGTTGCTAGACCCGGACAAACGACTGGCAACTTCAAATAAGCAATGGCCCACGCGCAATGGACGAAAACACATTTTGGTAAGGCTGGAGTTGTTAGTTTGGCGTAAGTTTTGGACAAACTAAGTCGTAAAGAGGAGAGATCTTTCTTCCAAACAAAGTACTAACATGATGGGTCCCAATATTTGCCGGATCATCGGCCACACGATTTCCATCTTGCCTATAGAAGCCAGGTGGAGCATCCACCACTTGTAAAAAGGGCAGCCCTGGAACCCGTGATTTTATGGTTACATAACGACAACTCTAACATTCTGCCAAAACTCCTCTTTTAGCATCCATCACTTTTGTAGCCAACATTATTCTTCAGATTTTCTAGTGGCAGAGTTGTCGTCGTACCAAGGGATCTGAATAAGTTGAAAGAGAAGCAGAGAGTCTCCCTCCACTCGAGGCCAAATAAAAAGAGCAAACCATATAGCATAATTGTTTGATTTCATGCATGCCCAAGTGCGACATTAGAAGCTACCACCATTCTGCACATCCACCTCTTAATAGACACTCTTGCAAAACATATTCTTAGACGCTTCGCCTCAACCTACAAGCTCCCTACATCTCCTGGAGGGATGCTATGCACTATATTAGTGACCTACTTACGGGAGAGCGAGAGGCGTCTCGGCCCAACCACCGTGCTATAATTATTTCTATTAAGCCTAAGGAGGAATGCACTTATACAACACACCACTTTTGCACGATGCAATCAGCCTAAAAATGAGCTGATCCATTCATCCGACTGTTCTGGCTTTTAATGCCTTTAATTGGAAAATATAATGACTGGACAATTTTAGCATCCTAAAATTTGTGCTGGATCTTTGAATTTAGACTTTGCTTATACAAAGTTTCTGACCGTCTGTTTCACGTTTCACTTGATCATAAGTTTCATTTTTGAGACGCTGTAATCTTTCATTCCACATGGATTATTGATGGGTTAGGTATCGCAAAGGTCATTGGATTGGTTTCTGCCATAAATTTTTTGGTCGGTCGTTTCTCATTATTCAACACCATAAATGTTCTTCCTATTGCCGTGCCGTTAAGGTTGTTCCCTACAAAGATTGGACTCGCTCTCATAGACCAAAAGTAAGATTTAAGCCTACATAAGGGGCGTATGACAGATTGAGACTCTTTAGCCGGCCTAAGAGCGAGGCTCATCGGCAACAAGTCTTGGGCTTGTGCATTTGGGGCCGGATAACTGGTGATCCAAAGTATTTACTTTCGTATTTTAACTGTTTTGTTTTTTTTTGTTTTTTTTTCCTTTTATTAGGATCGTCCAATGGGGAAAGGTGTTTGGTGCAAAAATTACGTAAATTATGGTCCGACTGATGAGCCATTTGGACCATCAAAATCCCGACCCTGTTTGCTTCCAAAATTCGACTGATTTTACACGGTCTGACACCGCGTAGCAGCTCACTTTACACCATTTTAGGCGGTCCGATCGTCCGGACAGTCTGATGCTAATTGGAGGATCCAAGCTCCTTAATTGGGTCAAAAGATGGCATCTTTGTCTATGAAAAGGTGAGGACGGAATGGCACGCACCAAATCCCTCTTTCAGCAAATATCTGTCCGTCGTTAAGAGACAAATAGTGTCGTGTAAGTATAGAGGAATGATAAATCCAATAACTTTAACTTTGTAAAATAATTATTTCCAAGTCCCAACAAGTCTCACAACTTGTTTAGTAACTCAGGACAAAATCATCGTGCTTTTGCATGCAAAATAGATGATTTGAAATATCTAGTGTTTGAATGATTGTCATCACTATCATCGTCATTAATATCATGACCTTATCGTCCTGAATCGTGTTTCTCTATTTTCTTTTGTTAAGGTATAGTTTTATTTAGTTCTTAAGTTTTTAAATCTTTTTTCGCCACGTCTTAAAAATCAACCTTCAGATGCTTATAATCAAAGAGCTCTAATTTTTTGCACGAAGGAATTCACCTATGGATGATCTACCTAATCCATCTAAATACTTTGGCTTTGGATATCCCATAGTTTAAAAATTGTGCAAAATGAATGATTCAAACATCTGAATTTTTCTTCTTTTCATGGATGACTAGAAACTTTATAAAAAATGTTTTCCATTTTCTATTTGTAAGATATCTAAAGTATGGGCAATTGGATAAACTATTCAAATCATCCAAAAGTGGGCCCTTTTATGTTAAAGTGCTTTTACTCCAAGTGCTTGGTTAGCATTCCTCAACATCTTATCATCTCATATATATAACTACATCTATCTATACTATATACTAAACGAAGAGTACGGGTGGCAAAAGGTCAAAAAATTAAACAAACTCATATATTGTTTAGTACTAAAAAAACGTGGCAGTCAATATTGTAAATTTGAAAAAGTATTGTGGATAGGAAAAAAAAAGGGCAGCCCCGGTGCACGAAGCTCCCGCCTATGCGGAGTTCGGGAAAGGGGAGGACCACATGGGCCTAAAAGTAATGATGTCTCTCTTCTCCTACTTTTAGAGGATACATGAGAGAAGTTAACATTTCACACACATAACACATTCTCTCTCTTTCTCTACAAATTTTAAGGGACAATTACCTATTTACTAACCCCTTCTATCTTTCTCCAAAGTTTTTACATACACTTGCAACGTTGCGTGCCATCTTGGAAGTAGTATATGCTAAAGGAAGCCATCCTACATCAGTTTTAAGGGTCTCTCCCACACATTAAACCTAAGGTTTGAAAAGACAAACAATTTAATTATATGCCAATTTATAAAAGAAAGAATCCCCTCCTAGATATTAGGGGCTCTCCAAATAATAAACCTAATTTTTAACATAATAAATTAAGTTTTAATATTTGTAGTGGCATTTTTCTCATAGCATTCGAGTTCACATAGAAACTTGTTGGGAGGGAGGACTCAAGAGTTTGATACGGTCAAAATCAATCACCCGTCTTTCCCCGCCAGATCATCTCTGTTTCAATCACGCGTCGTCTCTCTTTTCTTCGCATCTATAGCAGTAGCCCTTAAATTTACCATTTCTCCCCCTTACACACATAAGTTTCTTCTCCGTACCATAAACTACTCTAATGGCCGCCATCTTACTGTTTTTTCTCTTGCTCTCTGCATGCCATTTGCCTGTATCTCTATCGAAGCCAACCAACTTGACCTTAGGCTCGTCTCTTTTCCCCACGAGAAACCCCACTTCGTGGCTTTCGCCTTCAAGGAATGGCTTTGCAGTTGGAATCTGGTTGGAGACTGATCTAAACAAAACAGTAGTGTGGACTGCAAACCGAGATAATCCACCAGTCTCTAGCAACGCCGCTTTGCACTTTACTCGTGATGGTTGGCTTCTTTTGACAAACCCAGGCGATTCAGATAAAAGGATTACCGATGCCAATGAACCTGCTTTGTCTGCATCGTTGCTCGATTCCGGTAACTTCGTCCTCTACGGTTCAAATTACAAAATTATTTGGCAGAGCTTCATGCACCCAACCGACACGATTTTATCAGGTCAGTATTTGCCATCACATACAAATATCTATTCAAGCCTCTCCGACATTGACCATGGAAGCGGGCGGTTTCAGCTTAGTATGCAAACAAACGGAAATCTCGTGTTATATCCAAAAGATAGCTCCCCGACTGGGGAGAATTCTTATTGGTGTACAGCAACTGAAGGTCAAGGATCCTCTGTAGCCCTCCAGCTCACTAACAATGGCACATTTCACTTGGTTAATGGTACTGGTGTAACTGTAAAAACTCTGTTGGTGGAGAAGAAGTCTACCAGCGATCTCATTATTCACCGTGCCAAGCTAGAACCGGATGGGGTTTTGGTGCTATATTCTCACAACTTTTATAGGAATGGCAGCTCATATATGTCGATCAGATGGTCGGCCATTGATGACATATGTTCAATAAAAGGGTATTGCGGTAATAACAGCTACTGCACTCATATGGATACTCAACCTGATTGCCTTTGCTTACCTGGTTTCAATTTCAGTGATCCCATGCAAAGATTTCTTGGCTGCGAAGGGAACTTTAACCTAGAGGACTGTATGGGCAACAAGGACATTGATACCGCATACTCCATTTCGTCGGTGGAGAATATCGCCTGGAAGGAAACATCATACTCGAAGGCCTCTCTATCTAGTAAAGAAGAGTGCAGCGATAGCTGCGTGAGAGATTGTGACTGCATGGCTGCAACTTTCGACGCCGAGGGATGCCTGAAATTCAAACTTCCATTGGTATATGGAATAAGGAAAACAATCGGATCGAGGACTACTTTTGTCAAAGTCGGCCCTTCCCGTCCAGAGAACCACCATGAAAAGCCCAACAAGGTGGTTTATGGGGAGAAGAAAGGATTGAGGATGGGGATTTTAGTTGTCTGTATTGTTCTTGCTACTTTCTCCTTCGTGGGCTTTGTAGTTTCTGCTTTACTTTTTTCCAAATATCGATTTCAGAGGTACAAAAGGATGATACGTGATAGGAATTTCAGTTTGACTGAGGAGATTGCCCTGCGATCCTTCTCATACAGTGAGCTACTGAACGCAACAGATGGATTCAAGGAAGAATTAGGACGTGGTTCTTTTGGAGCCGTTTATAAAGGGGCTTTGTCCAGTGGTGGTAGAATTATTGCTGTAAAGAGATTAGAAAAGGTGATTGAAGAAGGAGAAAGAGAGTTTCGAGCAGAGATGAGGGCAATCGGAAGAACCCACCATCGAAACTTGGTTCGATTACTTGGCTTCTGCGACGAAGGGCGAAACAGGCTTTTGGTTTACGAGTACATGGGCAACGGTTCACTCTCAAAACTTCTCTTCAAGTCACAGCAACGCCTGGATTGGGATAATAGGGTGAGAATTGCACTAGATGTAGCTAGAGGGATACTCTACCTACATGAAGATTGCGAGCCCCATATCATCCATTGTGACATCAAGCCTCAAAACATACTGATGGATGATTTTTGGACTGCAAAAATATCAGATTTCGGGCTGGCAAAGCTGTTGATGCCAAATCAAACAAGAACATTTACTTGTGTCCGAGGGACAAGGGGATACTTGCCACCAGAGTGGCAAAAGAATATACCGATATCGGTGAAGACAGACATCTACAGCTTTGGAATTCTGTTATTGGAGATTGTTTGTTGTAGGAGGAATTTAGAGTTGGATGGTCCTGAAGAAGAAATCTTGCTGCAGGAATGGGTGTATAGGTGCTTCCTGAGTAGAGAACTGGACAAGATATTGGGTGGTGAAGAGGTAGAGAAGAAGATGTTCGAGAGGCTGGTGAAGGTGGGGCTTTGGTGCATTCAAGAGGAAACTCATCTTAGGCCATCCATAAAGCAAGTAATCACGATGCTGGAAGGGAATATAGATGTGCCAGTTCCTCCATCTCCACTTTCTTCCGCATAATTCTCTGTGACGTGCATATTTTTCTAGTCTTACTTGTTGTCGTCGTATTTGTTTGGTAGTACTCGTATTTTATTGGAGATTGTTTGCGTTCATGTAGTTGTAAGCTTCTAATGTGCTTAGTAGTGCTTGTATTTTATTCAAGAGAATGTGCGTGTCCAAGTAATCGTAAACTTCCAATGGATGATCCTAACCAAAATGTATTTTATTATATATATTTTTAAAAGTTAGACAAACGTGCACAGCCTTTGAATCCTGGTTTAACCAGGGGAGAGACGCCATTATCCTGCCAACTATTGCTACTCCGTATAGGAAAATAGATTGCAAATGTCTGCGCTCATTTAATTGTAATACAGAGAAGAACGTTTAGATATTGGGCTCTACTTCCAGCGATCTGGACCGTCTATGACAGCACCTCGATTTGGCTCCTAATTAGCCCCAAAATCATGCAGACTAGAGAATCCTCCGTCGCCGACTATCACCGGGAGTTCGAGCTGATGTCGGGCCCCCTTGTGGATCTGCCGGTGATCTATTAAAGGGGGCTTTCCTTTATGGGCTGCGGGAGGATCTGAAGGCGGAAGTAAAGATGTTTTGGCCCGCTTCCTTAACTGGGCTCATGGACTTGGCCGAGAAAGTTGAAGAGAAAAACGCAGCCCTCGATCGAGTGAGAGCCCATGGAAATAGAAGCAGACTTGGGCCTAAGCTGTCTGGGGCCCACAGCTCTTCACTAAAGAGTCCTTTATCTGAATCCGGCCTACAGGGGCAAATTCGTAATTTTCTCCCTCAAACCTAACCAGGTTGCCGCAGGCGACGAAGGAGGTAGGGTTTCGGGGAGAACGATCCCCCCGCATCGTTGAGTCTTCTCTGGCCCAATGTGACTCTTTCTGGCTACTATTTGAGCAAGAACTCCAGCAAAAACATGCCCTGGGATTGTGTTTTTGGTACGATGAGAAATACTTGCCCGAACACGGATGTGAGAACCGTCAGCTACAGGTGTTGATTATGGTAGAGGAGGAAGACGACTTGGAGGACTCGGAAACCCCAACTCTTGAGGAAGCTGCCTCGCGCGAGGAAGAGGCGACCCGGTTGGAACTCTCGATGCAAGCCATTGTCGGGATGTCAATCGCCGATGTAATGAAGCTGTGAGGGACTTTGGGATATCGCGAGGTGGTGGTTCTGGTGGACACCGGGGCATCCCACAACTTCATCGCCAGGTAGTTGGTCGCACGAGTTGCAGATTTCGGTGACCGACACCAAACCCTTTGGCGTTCAGGTGGGAGATGAGTATTGCGTTCAAGGAGATGGGATCTACCGGGATCTGGTCCTACTACTACCAGGGCTAGTGATCCAGCATCATTTCCACCCTTTCGACCTAAGCAGAACCAATATTGTCCTCGGAATAGCATGGTTACAAACACTCAGAGAGGTTTCCACCAACTACCATGAGCTCACTATGTAGTTCTCGGTGCAAGGCAAGCGCGTAACCATTAAGGGAGATCCATCCTTGTCGATGTCATCCTTGTCCTTCAAAGCCCTACAATGACTCATGCCCAGCACGGCCGCTAGTTATGTGATTGAGTCCCAGGGTTTGCAAATCGATAGAGAGCCACAAGCACCTATGAGCCATCCATGGCTGTCTACCCTCTTGAATCAGTATGCACATATCTTCGACCAGTCACTCCAATTCCCAGTCAGTTGTTCACAGGATCACGCCACCCCCTAATATCCAACCTTATCAGTACCCACACTGTCAGAAGAATGAAATTGAACAAATCATCAAGGAATTATGGGAAGCCGACATTATTCGAGCTAGCACTAGCCCCTACTCAAGCCCAGTACTCCTGGTCAAAAAGAAAGATGGGGGTTGACGTTTCTCAAGGCCGACTATCGCACCCTCAACAAGATCATCATTTTCAATAAGTTTCCCATTCTGACAATTGATGAGTTATTAGATGAGTTGGGAGAAGCCACCATCTTCTCCAAGCTGGATTTCCAATCCGGTTACTACTAGATTTGTATCAAGGAAGAAGATGTTGCCAAAACTGTGTTTAGGATGCATGAGGGTCATTATGAATTTCTGGTCATGCCTTCAGCTTGACGAATGCCCCATCCACCTTCCAATCTCTTATGAACGACATCTTCCACCAATATCTCCATAAGTTCGTTTTGGTTTTTTTTATGACATACTTGTCTATAATGCTGATATTAATATGCATTTAGAGCATTTAGCAACTGTACTACATCATTTGGGATCTCATAAACTAGTTGTTAACAAGAAGAAGTGTTGTTTTACCCAAACCCAATTGGAGTATCTCGGCCATGTAATATTGGCAGGCGTGGTGGCAGTAGAAAGCTCCAAAGTGGAGTGCATGCCCAACTAGCCCCTTCCACATGATGTTAAATCATTGAGAGGATTCTTGGGTCTCACGGGTTATTACTGCAAATTTGTTAGAAACTATGGAATTATTGTAGCACCCCTCACCAATCTACTTAAGAAGGATAACTTCCATTGGACCCCTAAGGCACAAGTCGCGTTTGACAAGCTAAAAAAAGCCATGACTTCTGTTACTGTGCTGGTTATTCCCAACTTCAGTAAACCCTTTGTTCTGGAAACGGATGCTTTGGGTAAGGGTATTGGGGCCGTTCTCATGTGGGAAGGAAGGCCCATTGCCTTCTTCAGTCAGATGCTTGCCCCCCGCACCCAATCTAAGTCCGTATACGAGAAGGAGCTTATGGCTATAGTGCTAGCTGTACAAAAGTGGCGTCACTACCTATTAGGCAGGCGATTCACTTCCATACTGATCAAAGAAGCCTTCAATTCCTAATGGATCAACGGGTACTTAACAGTGAACAGCAGAATGGCTAATCAAATTAATTGGGTTTGACTTTGACATGCAATACAAACCTGGAAGGCAGAACCATATTGCAGATGCTCTCTCTAGGAAGGCTGACCTTGGCATCACTGAAGGTTCTTCCAACTCCCAATCGGATTACCCAGCAGATCTGGAATACAAATACAACTTACTAGCCCTCTCTACTGTCCAGTGCCAAGGATTTCCAGGACTAGAAGATGAAATCCGACAAGATAAGAGCCTACAGTCCATCCTACAAGACCTTCTGGTCAACCCGAGCAGTCACAAAGGCTTCTCTTTGAGACATGGCTGCCTACTATTCCATGAGAGGTTGGTCATTCCTAAGACTTCTCCTAGAATTCCCACCTTACTCAATGAATTTCACTAAACTCCAGCTGGTGGGCATTCAGGATCCTTCAAAACATTCAAGAGGCTTTCCAATATTGTGTTTTGGAAGGGAATGAGGAAGGACGTCCAGAAATTTGTGTCTTCTTGTGACGCGTGCCAAAGAAATAAATACCAAGCCGTCAAATCAGGAGGGCTTCTTTAGCCTTTACCTATTCTAAAACAAGTTTGGGATGACCTTTCCATGGACTATATTGGGGCTTACCTAGATCTCAAGGGATGGATACAATACTTGTGGTGGTAGACCGTCTCTCTAAATACAGTCATTTCCTACCCTTTAGGCCACCCGTTTTTTGCTCAAGAGGTTGCTACTCTCTTTGGTAAAGAGATAGTCCAGTTACATAGGTATCCTCGTTCCATAATATTTGATAGGGATCGCCTCTTTGTCAGTCAATTTTGGACAGAACTATTCAAGTTAGTTGGAACAGAGCTAAAGATGAGTACTGCCTATCACCTGCAGACGGATGGACAAACTGAAGTAGTCAACCGATGCTTGGAAACATATTTACGCTACTTCACTTCAAACCATTCTCAGCTGTAATGTCCCCATTCAAGGCCCTGTACAGAAGAGAACCCCCAACTGTATTACGGCTTTTTGATGAAGGGTCTGTGGTGGAGGCAGTAAACCAACAAATCCGGGACAGGAATGTTATCTTGCAAGAACTAAAAGATAACTTATTAGTGGCCCAAGTTAGAATGAAGTCCTAAGCAGACAAAGCACATAGAGATGTTCAATTCAAAATAGGGGAACTAGTCTTTCTAAAGTTACAACTTTTTAAGTTCAAGAAGTTGACTAAGAGACTGTTATATCAACAGAACCTAAAGAAAAGAGATTTGGCAGTTATTACACAAGAAGAAGTAAAGAACAAAAATAAACAAATGCATGCTTATATTGGTTTACTAGTTGTAGAGACAGCTTACTGTTGGTTAAATCAAAAGGTTGTTACGAATGGAAGGAGGGGGCATAAGAAGAGAGGGAGAACGAGAAGAGGGAAAATTAGGTTTTGAATTCAGAGTTGGCGATTCCATTTACCTGGAAGTACCTTTCTGCCTAGCACAGCCAACCGTATGGTTCTTGGCCGTCGAACACTGGTAAATCCAGTCTCCGACCGTGCCAATCTTGGTGATAGTGGGGTCCCGACGAAAAAGGGCTTCGTTTGGGGTTTTCTTATGGTTCCCCCATCTCTGGGTTCCGATGGCTACTCGTACCTTCGCCCAGTACCTCCTTGTTCTTGATCCATTCTCTGATTTTGACTAGGTATTCTCCCAGTGCACCTACATTGGTTTCCAATCTCCCTAATTGCTCCCTCACATCTCCTATTTCACCTCTAACTCCTTCTACAAGAATTCCATTCCACTCCAGTAGGAGGGCATTTAGGGATTACATGTACTTATAAACACGTATCCCAGGTACTTCATTGGGAAGGAATGCGACAGGATATTCAAAATTTCGTATCCAATTGTGATGTCTGTCAAAGAAACAAATATATGGCTACTAAACCAGCAGGTCCTCTTCAGCCTCTTCCCATTCCCTAGAAATTTTGGAGTGACCTATCTATGGATTTCATTAGTGGGTTACCTAGAGCCCATGGTTATGACACGGTGTTAGTAGTTGTTGATCGCTTATCTAAGTATAGCCATTTCATTCTACTCAGTCATCCCTATACAGCCAAAGAGGTAGCCAACCTCTTCAACAAGGAAGTGGTTCGACTACACGGTTATCCTAAATCCATTGTATCTGACAGAGATAGAGTTTTTATCAGCCAATTCTGGACTGAGCTGTTTAAACAGGCAGGCACTGCCCTCAAGATGAGTTCTTCATATCATCCGCAAATGGATGGATAGACAGAAGTGGTAAATAGATGCTTGGAGACCTATTTACGATGTTTTAGTGGTAACAAACCAAAGTCCTGGCCAAAATGGATTTGTTGGGCAGAATATTGGTACAATACCACTTACCAACAGTCAGCAGGAATGACTCCATTCCAGGCTCTATATGGAAGAGAACCACCCAAGTTGCTGATTTTTACAAGAGGAGAGTCATTGGTGGAGGAGGTTAATCAACAAATTGCTAATCGTGATTCTATTCTAAGTGAACTCAAGAACAATCTAGAGGTAGCTCAATTGAAGATGAAAAGATAGGCAGATATACATAGACGTCCTCTCCATTTCCAACCAGGAGACTATGTCTATTTGAAGTTCCAACCTTATCGTTTCAAATCCCTATCAGCAAAGTCCAATGAGAAACTACGACCCCGTTATTATGGTCCTTATGTTGTCCTAGAAAAGATTGGACAAGTAGCTTATAAATTAGAGCTCCTACCACAGTCGAAAATCCATCCTGTCTTTCATGTATCCCAACTTAAACCAGCCAGTGAACCCACTATAAAGCTGCAACCCATACCACAGACCTTGATTGACGAGTTGGAAGTGAATGCATACCCCACAGATGTCAAAGAGATTAGGCAGGCTACTAATGGACAATACAAAGTACTGATTCAGTGGAAAAATCGTCCAGACCATGACAGAACATGGGAGCCACTGGAGGACATTCTCAAGCAATTCCCTGACTTCCACCTTGAGGACAAGGTGCATCTGATAGGGGGGTATTGTTACATCAACAGAACCTAAAGAAAAGAGATTTGGCAGTTATTACACAAGAAGAAGTAAAGAACAAAAATAAACAACAGACAGTTATATTGGTTTACCAGTTGTAGAGACAGTTACTCTGTTGGTTAAATCAAAAGGTTGTTACGAATGGAAGGAGGGGGGGCATCAGAAGAGAGGGAGAACAGAAAGAGGGAAAAAAAGGTTTTGAATTCAGGAATTGGAGGTTCTAGCTGCTTGAAAGCTAGAGATTTGTAATAGTAGAACTTTGTATACAGAACAGAACCAAGATAGTTCTGCATTCTATTTCAGATTGTAATTGAACTCTGTATCACAATCTTGTTGAAATTGAATTCGATTGAAGCATCTATCAGAGACCCAATGAGAAGCTCAACCCTAGGTTTTATGGCCCTTATCCACTCTTGGAACAAGTGGGAGAAGTCGCCTATCGCTTGGATTTACCGCCCTCTACCTGAATCCATCCTATTTTCCACAGCCATTGCCTACTGATCTGACTGAAGAATTGGAACTCGTAGTTTATCTAGAATCCATCAAGCAATTCAGAACACTACCAAATGGCCAGAAGGAAGTCCTGGTGAAGTGGAAGCATCTGCCTGAATGTGATAACACTTGGGAACTCTATGATGTGTTAGACACTCAATTTCCCTCCTTTCACCTTGAGGACAAGGTGAAACTGCTAGGAGAGGGTAATGTTGCATCACCAATATATCAGACGTATCCTAGAAGAAGGAATTAGTTACGGATGATGCAAAGTTGTTACACAGGTCTATTGAAAGATGATTTTCCAGTCAGTTGAGAAAGAATCATGTAGTTACAATCCAGTTTGTTGAGAGATGTAGTTACAATCCAATCTCTTGAGAGATGACTGCAAAAGATTAGGTAGTTACAAGCTAGTGGGTACATGGTTGAGGAGGTTAGGAGGTGAAGATAAAAGGGAGGGAATTGGCAAGGGAGAGGGGAGAGGAAACTGGGAGAATGGAAGGTACTGGGAGGGACCTCGGTTCCTAAGTTCTTGATCAATTCCTTTATATCTGTCTAAGTCCCCTTGAGATTGAAGGGAGAATTTGTCATTGATCCATTGTAATTCGAAGCCCTTACCTAATAAAAATTAGCTACACTCCTTATCTACTGGACTTACCCTAGAAGTTCAAATCAGAAGGTCTATCATTTTCTGTTAATTGTAACATTTTTTTCTGGCTATTTTGCTTGTTCTCTGCTGTTCAAGTTATGAATCTTTGCTTGCAAATGTCGACAGCTGATTGTTTTGCGTTAAGGAACACGAAATGCCAATCATCAGTTTCAGACATCCTTCTGGACTTCGTTTCTATATTTTGGTGACCATACTGTTGTGTATATCATTGATAATCGTCCTTCAACAAATATATGCAAAGATAATGAAGTTTCTTCTTTGTTGATGGTGGCATGCATCTTGCAAAAATAGCATTGATATCGGGCAGTAAAATTTTTCCATCACACAAAATCGAATAGTTGGTTCTAAATATTTGCAGTATAATTTTTCCACAGCACAGAATCAAATAGTTGGATGTAAATCAATGTAATAACTACCATATGCTAAAATTTAGATTTTAAGAGTTGTCAGCACTAGGTAAAGTATTTTATGAATGTAAATATTGGTGTCAGGTTTTTCTGCAATCCGCATTGCCATCATCTTTTGGTCATGTTGAAAGTTAACATGGCAATCTATGTTATTATTACACTGAGAATTTCTACTTGCAACCTATGTTGTTGAATAAAATGCTAGTACATCTTTCAAGATTTTAGTTTTTGTGCTATTAGTCCGGCTAAAGTTTTTACCCTGTTTTCTCTAAGAAAAAACGAATGATGGGTTGAAGTTCAGAAAAAGGCCTTGGAACTTATCTTATGAGATTGATCTGGCTGTGAAATGGTCCATGGTCATTTCGACTGTTTTACAGCTATTGTATCAAATCTTCTGAGCCTCATTTCTTACTCAACAAGTAGTATTTCAAATAACTCAAGGGAAAACTTTCATAGCTAAACTCTTGTTTCTTGTTCCAGTATGGAAAGGATTATGAGTATGATGCCCCTGTCAAGCTGTTGGACAAGCACTTGCATGCAATGGAACAATCAGTAGATGAACAGCTAGTGGTGGTTTTGCAGGTTTCTTTTACCTTCCGCAACATGCTTTAAGAACGGATTACTTATTTTGTTTTTAATGCATTTCATCCTTGAATGGCTTAGCAGTAACCATAACGGTGGATTTGACCCTTGCTTGTTTTTCCTGTGCCACTTTATAGGTGCTTGCTGCTGATATTAATATTGGTCATGAAGACATTGTCAACACTCAGGTTAGGCAGGATATCAGAAGCTTCTCTATTTCTTGTTTTCTATTTTTGAATCTCATTTGCTGACATTATTCTTTTGTGTACTTCTCGGTTCTCGCCTTTAATGGTAAACCTGTCAAGAATCTGAAGGGCTTGGCAAGCATGGTGGAGAGGAGTACTGAGGAATTTTTGCAGTTTGATTTGGAGTACCAGCAGGTCTGTCTCTCCCTCTGTGCATGTGATCTTCTATGCCTTCCCGTGTTTGAAATTGGCACTCTCTTCATTTAAACCTCCCTTTTGGTTGTTGGTTGTTTGCTGGGAGTTGTAGCTGCAACGGAAAGTTCAAACTAGAAGGGTGCCAATGTCAAAACATGGGGTTTTGAATACCGATATCCAAACGCATACATGTCCATACATGTGCAGAAACCCGGCCAACCATTGAATATGTCATGGGTATGTCAAACATAAAATTTTAACTCTTAGAAATAGGTAATATCAAAATCCTCGGACATAATCTGAACATTATAGCAGTGGTCCCAAAAGTAAGAATCAGATTCCTCGTTGCTAAAAAAATGTCTAATTGTTCTCTTTGCCACCTGCAGATAGTCGTCCTACATAGAGAATCGGCAAAGTCTGCCACACGAGATATTCTCATAATGAGTTGTATACCTTCAGCAATGTCAGATGATCTAAAAGCATGAAGTCAAGTAGTTCAGCTGCTATCCTTTGCGCTTATAAATTCAAGTAGCTGCCTGACTGGCCAGGTTTCCTTTCTGGCGGAAGTGGCGCAGGTGGTAGAAGCTATGAGGGAGTAAGCAACTTTCATTTATGAAACTAGGCCCGAGTGGAGAATATGACTTTGAAAGTTTTGATGACACAATGTCTTAGGGAAGTTCGCATCTAATAGCACAAGCCGGGATCATACACTTATAGTGATTGGGGTTCTTAGAGAAGTTCGCATCCAGCCGGGATCATACACTTAAAAGGTGATTGGGGTGGCCATCATTTTGATGGCCATGGGCTCGGAGGTTGCTCAAGGAATATGCTTGGATTAGATATTATTTTCTGGGGGCAGTGTTTAAGGATAGCATAATTTACTAGCATTCAACTTCTTTATGTGAATTTGATGCATAATCTTGCGGTGTTATATAGGAAGTTTTCATTAATTAGGATCTATTACTTATTTCATTTGTAGGATAATTTGTTAAAGATATAAGACATGCGTTTATATCTTTTGTTGTGCTTGAGTTACTTGGGCCATTTATCATCTTGCCTTTCTATCCTACTATGCTTTTGTTTATTATAATTGCGCAGTTTTTTTTTTTTTTTTACATACATCTTATGTTTTGGTAATTATTTAGAAGGGTGAGCCCCACGTAATTACCATTATATTACCTATAATTTCAAAGTAATGGCCCAGTTACTTAGAATATTAAGTAACAAAGTGATATTGCAATGTTTATCACCCATATGTAATTGGGGTCCTTTGATCGTTACTGTTAAAGGAGGATGAGACCAAGTAAGACGTGTAGGAATAAACGCTTAAGAGAAAAGGAGTACGCTCGTCCCCCTTTTTTCCTTGCATGACAAAACTTATTTTTATAGGGTAGACCTAAGCTATTTATCGTGTTGAAGGATGACTCACACGGGCTAGACATCAAATTTCATGTCTACATGTATGGTTATTTTAGACAAGTTATGACCATCTAATTTTTGTTGATTCTTCTAAAAGAACCAAAACAAGTGATTAGATCATTTAAATGCTTTGATTTCTCACTTGTATGAACAGCTTAGATCTACTAAAAAGTGTTGTCATGCATGAAAAAAGAGGCATTTAGTGTTCTTGAGCAAGTACTCTTGAGTGCTTGAAAAATGTCTCCATTTGATGGTCTTAGCAGATAATTTTGGGATTAGTCCTTACGGACAATTTCAAAGGTTCAATGGGAAGATTTCAAGTAGATTTAGGCAATATCATCCTAAGTTCTAGATTGTTTGCTTTATAATTCTTTGTTGTAGGTAAGAAAAAGAAAGTTGAACAACGTACCCTTTTTGGGTGAAAATTAGAGGCATACACTCATTTACAGCCTTAAACCCGGGTGGCTTGGGTGAGAAACTCTTCTTGCACCACTCTGCCGTCGCTAGAAGGCATTGGTGCAGTTTGAACAATCACACTAATGAGTGATGAAAGTGGAAATGAAAAGGATGCGACAAGAGGCTTTCACTTACTCGAAGAGAGGTGTTTGAAAAGGACGGAAAAATCGAGGGGCTAACGCAAGCAATAGACGAAATGGATGTATAAAGTCACAGAGGCAGTTGAAATGGAAGAAGATGAGACTAAGTGGAAGCAGTGTTTCTGCAGTGTTGGGCCTTGTTATTCGTGAGTCAGCGGAAGGCTTCTTATTTTTCCCCTTCACACATCTCTGCACTATTTTTCGCAAGCAAAAGTAATTATATTTTATCTTCAATAGGCTGTATAGTGGAGCATTCAATGAACATGACTTTTTGCATAGAACCCAAATAAGAGAAGTCGAACGAGACGAATAAATTAGATTATCCAAAGGTGGAGCTTAGCCAGGTGGGGTTTCAGAGTCAGTCCAGAGACAGTCTGGATATCATTTCTCAAATGAGGCTCTTTTGCCTAAGATCTTATCAAAGACTGGATCCGCCAAATAAATATGACTGAAGCACGAGTGCGCACAGATTCAAGCTTAATCAAATCACTGACGTAATGGGTAACAGGTAAGGAAATCTTACCTCTTCCTCCAAATGACGAGCATCTTGAGGGGCTGCATCTGATGTAGGATGCCTTAAAATGTTCTTTATTAGATAGAATATCACGATCATCCGATATAGGATGATCCATTTCTCTAACTGGTCCCGATAATCTAGGAATTAGAGAGAAGATCTTGCTTTTTGATTCGGTAAAATGTGGAGGGGTATGGCTCCCCAACCATCTCTACATGCAATTCAAGAAAAATTTCGTTGCAGCACTCTTATCCTCAGAAACTATCCACTTAGATATGATTGTATCAAGTCACTGCCTCACAGACGCCCAAATGAAATCCGCATATCTTACACAGTTCAAAATCTTTCATCCCGAAAACGGGTAGAAAATCCATTTTAATTTGGACATGCGTTTTCTAGAAGAGATTAGTTATCTTTCTTTGCGGATAAATGCCGAATGGGGAGAGATGCAGCAGCTGAAGTTCTTGCTGAATTCCATCTAACTTGCTTTTGAAGTTGTTGTTGGAGGATGTCCCCCAATAGGCAGACTAGCCGGTGTAGTTATTTAACGAGGCAAATATCTCTATGGACAAGGGTAAACAAAGACTACACTCGGTCAGCGTGGTAATATGACAAGTGGGTGGAGACAGAGCGGAGAAGAACAGGTGGCTGGGTGAATTTGAGAAGCATTGGATAGAGGTTAGAGGTTAGAGGAGAAATGAAGAGAGAACCTCCTCTCCCCTAAACCTTTGTATACGGAGGCTTTGAAAAATTCACCAGTGGATGAAGGTTGGACATTGAATTCATGGACTTACAAAGTGAATTGTCTTTTAAGTAATCATGTTTTCGAATTTTCTTCTTGAAAGGATGTAATTTCTTTGCATATGGTTAATATCGAAGGGAGACATGGTCAATGGAAACATGGTCTCAACGGTAAGACTTCTCCCTTTCTCAGGATCCTTGACTGGAGATGGAGCAAATGAGCTCTTTCCAATCCAATATTTGCCCATTATAAACTACACATTGGTATATATTCGTTTGTTGCATGGAACGGAAATTGAAGCAAATCACTCTGGCACTAGATACTTCAAGTTGGATTTTGAAGGTCCTTTGTTCACAGGAAAAGAGTTCATTGACTAAGATCATCCAATGCGAGAGATTTCTAGTGCACTGCTAGCTAGGGACCCACTTTGTGAAGGGTCTGGATTTGTAGAATTGTTGGCCCAAACTATTCATCTACTTGGCATCTTCGTCTATGGCCCATGACTCATGTTCCAAAAGTATTTCTCAAGGAGCAATCTGGAGCCACACTTTATGCCATGGACGGCGTAGTTTAGGAGCATCTTGTCATCGTTGGATAAACAAGACTGTTCAATATTTTGATGGCCCACCAGATCAAGGGTCCTATTGCTCATGCATACACTGGAGTCACTCTTGCATTCATTCATTTTGGGACCCACCAAGATGTGACAATTATTCATATATACGACCAAAATGAAGTCTGGTCATGTAGCAGGTGCGAGGTTGGGACCGATATAGACTCTTTCACCACTCTCTTCCAAACTCATGGTGCACGATTAGATTGTAGATTGGACTATTGACTTTCACATTATCTCTAGTTTAAGACGAAAAATAAGAGCACGTCCCAATCACGCCGTGATACGTTCCCTGATCTAATCCTATATTTGCCAGGCCATGCTCAGAAACCTCACATCAAATAATCCATACCCTTGTCTCTGGGAGGCTTTGCATATTCTAATGGGAAGAGCTGGGAACTGGGTTTTGCTGGAAAAAGGGAAAACGAGAAACAAGAGGGGTTTGCCAAAAAATGGGGAAGAAAAGGAGAGAGAGAGAGAGAGAGGGAGACGCAAAGAGAGGAAAATGCAAGAGAGAGATAGACGCGGTAGAAGGGTGCAATGATGGGTTGCCTGGTGCTAGGTTTGGTGGAGAAGGCCGGGAAAGGTTGGGGCAAGCAAAGATGCAGAGGAGGTGCCGGCCAGTGGGGAATTGAGAAGAGGAGAGAACGGGATTTAGAGAGATGGCTGAGGAACAGTCCTTCCCACCTCTCCTCCGTCAAGAAGAGAAAACAAAAAAAATGAGAAGAAGAGAAGAGGTCAGCACAGGAGTGAGAGGAGAACAAGAGAGAGGTGAGAGGACCAGTCCTTCCACCTCTCTCCTCAAGGAGGAAGAGTGAAAGAAGAGAAGGAAAGGAGGAGCAGCTTGCTCCTACCCTTGCAGGAAAAAAAACAAGAAAAAGAGCCCAATCTGACCCCTCCTTCCTTTGTAAGGGCGTTGGTCAAATCTGCCATAATTGGTCAGATTTGGTCAAATGTGCCCATGATTAGTCAAATTTGCTCAAATTTGGTCAAATTTGCTCAAATTTGGTCAAATTTGCTCAAATTTGGTCAAATTTGCCCATGCTTTTGTGGCATTGGACCCATCAAAATAAGCTGATCTGAACCGTCCAACGTACTATGGATTATTTGCAAAACAAAATACAAAAGTAGAATTATCTTATGCAGGTAATTAGCTATAATGATCATCCGATCGTTTAACTTTTCAAATTAACGGTTGAATGGTCGATTATAGCTAAAATTAATTTAAAATTACAAAATTATCTTGTTAAATGATCTAATAAAATAGTAATCTAAGGTTATTTTAGGCAAAATTAAGGACTCAACAAATAGCCACTTTGAATTTAACAAGCTCAAATAGATCAACTTAGGATTTTCCTAGATATTATTTAATTCTTCAACTATTATCACTGGAAATTGAAAATTCTTCTTAAACATTGACTACAGCGAAGGCTTCCATTCAAAATGCACTCACCATTTATGTGAAAGCCTCCTTCTTCTTGAAAATTTCTTTTCTCTTGCAATTCCTGCTTCACATGCTTATAATTATATACTCATAATGCCTTCTTTTAACCTAAATCTTATAGTGCATGGCTCTTGTAAGTGTTATTGAGGTGCTAGATGAGGAACCTCAAGCACTGTAGCTATGTCTGCTTGGTTTTGGTAAGAAAAAGAGAAGCTAAATCTGCATGGTTTTGGAAGGAAAACGAACTTTTGTTAACAAAAGGATCTCCAAAAATTTACCCAAAGTCAAACAGTTTTGTAAAAATGATCTGCGAACTTCATCTCATGTCAGACAGTTCTATGTAAAGGTACAAGATTTGACTTGTATGTTGTGGTTCAGCGAGAACTACGGTTTTGATTATTAAGAATGCCGTTGTGCTGAAGCCACTACAATTCAAACAACTTGTCCCATTCCTATGTTAAAAGTTGAACCTTCCTCGGATATCAAAATCACCTTCCTAAATGACAATCTTCATGAGTACGCATTATACCGTTCGCTAAACTAAGCTTCCTTCGACAGAGTAATCCAAATTATTATCACTCACATCTTTCTGCTTTTATCAATTTTCCCTCTTCTACAAATCTACCCATTTGCATCAGTTTTTAGAGCAGTCTGGCAAATTCCTGAAACATATCAATTGAAAAGTTAATGTCAAAGTATTGCGCAATCCTATATTAGGATGTCTTGGCCATCTTCAGGGTGTAGCTGTAACTGTTGTGCTTATCCTGGCTAGCATATCATGTTGGTGGTGATCATTTTTCATCAATTTCTAAAGTTTATGGACATTTGCGACACATTTTCATTGCATAATCTGTACACAAAAGGACAGACCATTCTTAGGCTGCTTCCAAAGGGGAACTTGGCCAAACTTTTTGTTTAATATGGTTTGAAGCTTTTTCAGCATCACTTTTAGATCCCTTATTTGCATTGAAGTCAATTAGATCAACTAGATATCATCCCTTGGCCTGCATTCTCACGACAATAGATGTACACAAAATGATCCTTTTCTCTAAGAATGAACTGCTTTTTCTGCCATAGAAAAGTTCATAGGGGATGAGGACTTCTCAGTCAAGTTTTTTTCTTAAATTGGGCGTTTTTCTGTTGAAGGTCTGATAGATCTCTTTGAAACCTTTCTCACCAGTAGCAATTTCTTCTTAAAGTTAGCATTTACTTTAGTTGTGACTTTCTAATTGCTTTGCTTTAAATTGTTTTTTTCTTTTTAATCATTTTTGTTGCTAGCATATTGCTTCCATGCTATTGTTATATTACTTTCGTGATACAACTCTTCTCATGTCTGGTAATATCATGTCTAACATGAGTGTTGCAGCTATGGTAAATACATGCTTCTTTGTTCTACTATTTTACAATAACACATATACTACTCTGGATATGACAACTTTCTGTGTACAGTCCTCTCCGAAGTGAAAATCCTCTAGTTATGTGTGTTGTCACTTATAATAAGCAACACATGCACAGATTGCGACTATAGCTAGCACAGTTTATGGTGTTTGGGCTAAATACCGTATGCAGATTGCAGGTGAGCCATTTCTTTAAATGATTCAACCATTACTTTGGTGAAAAACGGTATTTTTGTGCAATTGTTCCCATAGTTCCTTAGATTGCAGTGCGAGATAGGAGCAGTTTCAATCATTATCACTAGCTCAGTTAATACCTGGTCCAGTGGAAATATTTATAGTTTGCTTTTGGAGCCTGTTAATTTGATATTCTAGATCTCATTGTGGCTTCATGTACGCAAGTCAAATTTAAGTGTATGTTGCAGTACAATTGCAATTGATAATATCAATTGCATTTGCAGACAACATCATGATATAGTTGTAAAATGTACAGGTACTCAGGTATCTCTGTCAAGAATTTTTGCATAGCATATTTTGCGTCTCTGACATTATTTGGTTTCTGAAACCTAGTTGCCTTATTTAAATTTTCTCTGTTCTTTCTTATGCTAGTAATTTTCTAAATGAAGCATATGAAAATAATTGTTAGAAATCAAACAAGATATGTCTACCCATCCAATGCCCATTTTCTCCTTCTTATATACATGCTACACTCAAGCAAAAACACAGATAACACTAGTATCCCCTATTCGACCAGGTCTGTACAAGAAGGGTAGTGGAGGTATTCCATGTTCAACTGCATGGATATAGATAACGTACCAGCCTGTTCAGTAATTGTTACACTGTTAGGAAAATGAAAAACTAATAAATACCAGATGTGCTCAGTAGATGTGTTTGTCCTGTTTTCACCCTGGGGGCATATATATCCTGCAAATTTCTGATACACCGTTCGTAAATTTTATTGCAAGAGCAAAATGAACAGCAAATTAAGAAAAACCAAAGTTGTGACTATTGAAGACAATTGCATCTGATTGAAAGCAGTAGAAAACCAAGAGATCACAACTGTTTAGTTGCTTTAATTTATTATTGCTGTATCCGTTCTATATCTCGATCTTTGGATCATTAAGTGTGCTTCATTACTGGACTTCAGTGTGCTATTTATAATTACTTGAGCATTATTTTGTTGTTGATATTGGTTGTCTGACAGTATGCAGTCCACTCAGCATACAGTCTGCAATCTTGGATCAAGTGTTAGCAAGAATTTTGTTAGAATATGACCATTAATCTTCAGTACTATTTAATACCTCCAAATCCACCTCTGGTTGGAACATTTTATTTTTTTTTGGTCCTAAACCTCTAGTAAGAACGTGATAAAACATTTCTGGTTTTCCTTTAGATTTAATTTGGTTAGTCATCTTTTAGATTTCCCGAATTTGGTATTGTGTGTGCTAATAAGTTTCCATGCAAATGCTTCTTCCTTTCAGGCCGACCTCCATTGGAAGAAATTTTTGAAGCCAGAAGGAGAAACACAGTACTCCCTGAAATCCATAATGATGCCTATGATCCATTTCATACTTGTAGAATAATGTAATTCTATGATTTCAGACATAGTTCTCCTATTTTTAGGCATCATATCTAACCATTCAAAGGGCATCATATCTATATGTCATCATAATAATGGAAATTAGCTAACAAAAACACTTGTTGAAAAACATTTTACACTTATCCTTTTCAGCATTGTCCATCTCAGGTAACAAATCTATTAAAAATATGATATATAAAAGAAAGTGGGTTAGATTTTAGAACCCTGAATTCTTTTAATAGTGTCCCTTCAGATTCCTGCAAAATGTTAAACATTAATGAAGGAAATAACTGTTGAAAATGTAACAATATATCCTATAATGCAAGGTTGTCCCAAGAAAATAAATAAAAAAGGATTAAGGGGAAGGATAGATGTAAGAATTGCTCATTTTTAGAGACTATCTTGAGCAACCAACATTCCACTAGATATGATACTCATAATGTGTGGAAAACAATGCTCACTGATGCTATTGCAATCTAGGGCAGGCAATTCGGGTTGGCGGGTCATGTTCGTGTTGTGTCAAGACTGACCCATTAAATATATGGGTTGACACGAACACGACCCGCTTAATAATCGTGTCAAGAGCCCGTGACTCGAACACGACATGATTATTAAACGAGTCGACACGACACGACTCGTGTAACACGATTAAATAAATATAAAATAACTAATATAAGACGGTTTTTCGTATAAGAATATAAGCGGTTGGTTTTTCAAAAACCGTAAAAATATAGGACGGTTTTTGAAAACCCATCCTATATTGATAGTTTTCAATAGTTATAAAAATATAGGACAGGTTTTAAAAAACCGTCCTATATTCCCATAAGAGCATAGGACGGTTTTTGAAAATCCGTCCTATATTAAAGGTTTAAAAAAAAATCATAATAACATAGGACTAGTTTTAAAAAACCGTCTATATAGAGTATAGGAGTATATGATGGTTTTTGAAAACCTGTCTAATATTGAAGATTTTTCAAAAACCATAAGAATTGAAGGTTTTTCAAAAATTATAAGAATATATGACCAGTTTTCAAAAACCATCATATATAAAGTATAGGAGTATATGACGGTTTTTGAAAACCCATCATATATTGATGATTTTAAAAATCATAAAAATATAAGACAGTTTTTTTAAAAACAGTCTTATATTAATATAGGACTGTTTTTTAAAAACCATCCTATATTTTCAACCAAATTGGTTAATAGGTTGCAGGTCAGATGGGTCAATACGACGAATTAATAGGTTGCATATCAAACAGGTTAACACGACAGGTCAATATTGATTGATCCAAACACCACGATTTTTGGCGTGTTATTTCAGATTAATACAAACACAATAAGACTCAACCCTAACCCGCTAAATCCGTATCAGATTCTAGTCGTGTTATTGTGTCGTATCATATTTTTGCCCCCCCATTACAATCTCTAGAAACATTGCTCATTATAGTTGGCACATACACATACAATGGAAACATCCAGCTTTCCCTTTGTCTGTTAAGCATAATGTTATCTTCCTTCATAGGAGAATTGCAGCTACATTTTATTTTCGCTGGTACTTGATCAGAACCAAGTATCCAGTTTTCTTTCTAAAAGGCATAAATGCCTTTAGATGACTTTGCAGGTTCATTTGATTTTGCAAGTTGAGGAACATTTCTATCCCTGCCATGCCTTCCTATTTCATTTTTCCAGCAACTGCCTGCCTTCTTTCAGAGCACATCTATAATTTTTTATTTTTTTTCCTTGAATGTTGAACATGCACCCCCTTGACTAGCCTCGAACCCATGACCTCCCATAGGGAGGCTCCTTCTTGTGCAGCTGCACTGGACGGCCTTCACTAAAAATTTAGATGTTATAAGTTAGACCAGTACTTTGATTACTATTTCTACTCATGCCGATGGCTAGGGTAAACATGACTGTTAAATACCGGAGATCATCTTTCTTGAACCCTTTTGTTTCTTGTTGCTTTACAATCTTTTGATATATTGTTTGAATCATCTGAAAGCGATTTATCTGAACTTGCTTGTACAATGAACCTGCCATTGCTAAGATGCCTGGTTTTTTGGTGTCATTTTATTCAGGGTGCAACGTGCAAAGATGACTGTAAGACGTGATCAATTACCACATGAATTGACATATTGCCAAGAGAATTTGGCTTGATAACTCCGGTCACTTTGTAAGTGAATACAGAATCCATGTATGTAAGCCTCTATCTATATCTTTAGATTCTTATTTTTGGTAAGCAAGCAAGCTGGGGGCCGTAAGCTCAACTCAGCCAACTCTGCCAGATATGTTGTATTTAGATTCAGCGAACAATGTAAATTAGTACACGTTGATAATGGTGGTTGGAGCCTTGGCGCAACGGTTGAGCTGTTGCCGTGTAACTTGGAGGTCACAGATTCAATGCATGGAAACAACCTCTTGCAAAACACAAGATAAGGCTACGTAACATAGGCCCTTTATGGTCTGCCCCTTCTCCGGACCCTGCATATGCGGAAGCTTCCTGCACCAGGCTGCCCTTTTTTTATTGATAATGGTGGTAAACTTGAAGCGTACTGCATGAGTAGTTATGTGGTCTTGGGTAGTGGTTCCTCCAATTTTTTGTAGCCACTAACCATGTCTATGAATGATAACAATGATCATCTGCCATTAAGTGAACATCTTTGCTCTTTCTTAATCATACTTTGAACCGTCTGGATATATGAGTACGGTGCTTTGGTGCAAGGGCGGGTCTCAATCATGCAGGTCACAAGTTCTAATTCTATTCAAGCGTAAGTATTTATCTATTCAAGGGTGTATGTGAATATTTATTTAATAAATGATACTTTCAACCGTCATTAGCTGAATAATTGAAATAAAATCTTGAAGTAGGCCGCACAACTGAAACTGCATCACAGTTGGAGAAAGTTAATAGGCTTTTCCTAAATAACTATACAAGTGTTTAACTTAAAGAGACAGTTAAGAGAAACATAAGCCCCCCTCCAGAATGAAGGTTTAAGATCATCAAATGGTGACTAATTACTGTAATATCTCACTCGTAGGAGCCCACCAGAAACTGTTTGAATCAGTGAAGCAGTGGGCCTCTAGTTGTGCTTTTGCCTGCTCGTACTTGGGGGTGAAATTTGGCCTGCAGGACAATTGCCAAAACTGAATAAGAAAAATTGGCCCTTGGGACAATTGCCTTATTTGGGGTTTTACAGTGAAAGCAGAACTCAGGTCCACCTTCTTTAAATGATTTGACTGTTTATCTGGATCAACTTGCGTAGAAGGGCCCTGTTCCAGGAGTTACATACTAGATGATCCTGCCATTAATTTTTCTGAGCTGTTTTGACTATCACCTATTTAAGAACTCAAAATCACTGGGAAAAAAGAACGCTAAAATTATTTGATGTTGGGAGACAACTCATCTATAGCATCAAGAATAGTTCATATATATACGTACATACATACATATAAGGGGAGCTTTGGCACAACGGTAAAAGTTGTCATCATGTGACCTTAAGGTCACGGGTTAAGGCGTGGAATCAGCCTCTTGCAAAAATGCAAGGTAAGGCTGCCTACTTTAAGCCATTGTGGCCCGCCCCTTCCCTGGACCTTGCATAGGCGGGAGCTTTGTGCACCGGGTCATCACCTATTGGGCTTCAACTTTTCTTGTGCTTCAACCCTTGATTTTTGGAGTGATTCAACCTGTTTATAGGATTCGCAGCCCCTCAAGATAGTGGTACCAAAAATGTCATCCAAAAGAAACCTCTACTGCGCCCTCTTCACTCTATTATGGAAGGCATTGAGAGAACATAATATCATTCATATTTCAAAGGCAAGAAATCCACCCACATCTTGAGGGCTTCAAATCTAATAAATTAATTGAATCACTCAAAAGATCAAGAGGTAAGGCCCAATAAGTGGTGTGGACTTTCACACATTTTGATCTAGGACTCTTTAGATTTATAATAGTCTACAGGTGGCGGGAGTATCATTTCCCATATTGAGGAATAAACCCACCGTAATGCACAAGTATTCAACTAGAAGATGATCCTAGTACAGAAAAGCATTTTATGTCACAGCAAATACGAGCATGTTGACCTGCCAAATCACAAGACAGTTAAAAGTACTCACAAGTTCGTGATCCAAACCAATCATAATCTGCACATTATGAACCATTTTTGTTGGATGATCTCAATGCTTTGATTGGTCAAAGATTTTAAACAACATCATCATTCTCGAACCATTTTTAGCTCTTCATTGTTCAGTCATGGCCCAGGATCATCCCCTGGCAAAGAGTCGCTGAAAATGCAGCGATTCTGACATCTGAGGATAGGGCACCTTAACAGTCCAGATCAGACCGCGTAGCTTACTCCAGAAAACAATAAGCAAACTCACATGGGTGAGAGAACAGACATGGGTATCTCACACATAAAGGAGCCAACTGCATTACAAAAATTTGCAAATACCACGAGGAAGCTGATATTTAGCATCATGTATACATATGGAGGAAAGTTGGCTGGATGGTCATGCCATAAAATAGACCAGATGCCAATAGAACTACACAAACTTGCTGGAAAAGAATACATCAATACATTCATTTGGCAGGGGATGTGAACAAAAAACGATCTCTCTTCCTACTTGATAAACGTCTATCCTTTGGTGAAGCCGTTTTCCCACCAATACCAGCCTGACGCTTCATTGCTGGAGAAAGTGCAGTTTATATTAGATTCATGGCACTTAAGAAATAGAAGAAATGCAATAAACTTAGCGTTTGATTCTCAGATATAAAGAGAGAACATACCTCGTTCTCTCTCAAGCTCTTCGTCCAGTTCTTCCTTCCACTTCCTCTGCATTTCAGTGCAGCTCAAACTACATCAAATAGAACGGTTAAGTATTCAGATATGGATAATAACACAATGTACGTGGGAGAGATAAGCCATAATTCAACAATTTGACAAACCTTGGGCTCTTTGGTTCTTGCTGACCATCTAGACAAAGGGTTTCCTGTTTGTTAAGATGGGGCAATGGAATCTCTCTCGAAATTTGATCACTTGCACCATTATTTGAGATACGCCTGCTGCAGCTACCAGGACTCGTTGTGTTCACGTCATCTGCTAGCAGGGCAGGTGATCTACTTGGAACCCTGCTAGGAGGTGACCTGCTTTTGGGAGGTAACTTTGAACAACTTGTAACACCTTCCTCAGATACTTTCCTAAAAATGCCCGGAGAAGTGCCATTTGAAGTGTTATAGAACTCTTCGTACAATGGTGTCTGCAGCTTCTTTAGATCCAAAGCCTAATATACAGAGGACAGCAGGTTTTTGAACTTAAATCACAAAATGCACTTCAGAACCTTCAGACAAGGAAATTAATCAATAGGGTAAACCAAATCATGAATACATACCTTCTCGTCCAGGAAAGCTCTAATTTTCGATTCTGTAACTTCTTCATCATCCTCACATGCTGGACCACAAGGAAAGGTGAAGCCATTCTCGTCCTTTACAGATTCCCCAAAGACATTGGTAGCTCCACTGACTGACACAGCACAGTCCTCTGTGTTCATTCCTCTAGGCACTGGACTTTCATCAAATTTGCAGGGCCAATCATCATCTAAGGGCTCTGACATGGGGTTAAAGCTCTGCCATAATAAACGAGCCTAGTTAGCAGGTCCGGTCATCACTCCTGTTATGGCAATATTAGATCCATACTAGGGGCACAAAGTATTACCTTGTTAAACTGGTCATATGTTGACGTGGGATCTGGTCTTACTGATCCAGCCATATCAAAATCATCAAGCTGACACATGTCATCACTTGTACTAGTGTTCCAAAAGGATCCAACTTTTGAGAGCTTCTCAGGATATATCGTTGAGCACCTCATAGGACCAGTATCATGAACATCCTTCAAGCTTCTTCCAGTTGTTCTGGGTCCAGTCATCGGGCTAAGGCTGCGTACTGTGAACATCAGTCTTGATTGTGGTTGCATAGTAAAATGTCAGAAATGTCAAGGACATTAAATTATAACACTCACAAGTTATTTGCACATGATGTGGATATCGGGAATGAGCTCGTAGATTGTTCCTGAAGGTGATGAGATGATTGTTGACATGAGCCAGAAGAAACTTGTGGTAATTGCTGACCAACAGACTAGAAGTCAATCAGAACTTATACTGACCATAACAGAAGCACGCAATATTGGATGAGGATCCTGGAATTCTGTAGTAACAAATGGATGCTGCTCACCATTGATGGAGTAAAAAGTTAAGAACTGGCAACCAAGTTTGTTAAAATTGGATAGACAGATGATAGATGGGGTTTTGGTTAAGAGATCACCTGGAGCAGATCAGCAGCAGTGGGCCTTGAGTTTGGTTCCCTGCCCAAGAAGCTCTGTTAGTCTTACAGGACTCTGGAAGGAGGACCATAAGAGCAGAGGTACTAGTGCAGTTGGCAAATAACTGCTTTATCCATACAGGTCGTAAAGATTGGAAGTAAAGTAATCCTAAAAATTACTTGAATGATTCCATTTTTAAGCACAGTATTACTCAATAAGTATTACAAAGTTACAACAAAGAATAGCTGTTAAGAAAGAGAGTAAAAGAGATAAACATAATTTAGGAAGACCAAGTTAAGACCACTGTCCATCTGAAAGCTTCAAAAGTGATCTCCCAAAAAGTGTTTCTTTAGAAGAAGAAAATGACTTTCAGTAGGTACCACCTAGCATGCTCAAACAGAACTTTATTTGGGCAAAGACCAATAGGCAAACCTCCAATGTTGAAGCCATTGCCCCCATCTATATGTGGGATCTAAATACAGTGTGTAAAGCATATTGAACAAAGAAGGCTGAGCTGGGAATGCATACTTTGCTAAACATTTCTCAAGGAAATCCTTTGCCTCCAACGAAAGATGCTCAGGGATGGGAGGATGTTCCTTTGTCGATCCCACATGGAAAAGAGCAGGAGCCTAGATGAAATACTGAATGTTAGTCATGGAATGATTGGCAGAACTGTAAGTTTAAACTTGTCTAACTAAATGCCACGAAAGATGTGCATCTTGATAACTTGAAAGAAAGCACTTGCTACCTCCAGTTGGTACTGCTGACTCCAAGGAGGTTTTCCAGTAGCCATTTCAATAACAGTACATCCAACACTCCATATGTCTGCAGAACTAAGGAATAAATTGAAAGTAGATTAGAAAAATAATGTTACATGCATGCTAGAAAAATTGACACAAAGATAAAATTTGTGAGAATGTGGTCATCAAAGCATGTTACCGACAGCAATTGCACAAGTATCTGCTAACAACAATGTGCAGCAAGTATACTGCAACCAGAAGAGAGGATGCACTACAAAGATATAGCTGATAATAATGGAAAAGAACCAAGATGCTCCACCAAAAAAACTGACAATATTTGCCAAATATCCCTCTTTGCTTCCTCAATTACACCACAAAAGAAAGACCAAGGACTGTTATTTGATGACACCAGATGAACGAGGAGAGACAAAAAGCCACAAAGGTCTGCTTAAGTAATCGTAATTTGGTATACATGATTGATGTGGCTAAAAGTGACTTGATAACTCAAGCAGGGCCCAATGAGCAGAGCGAAGGAGATTGACAAGTTGGGAAATAAAGCTCAAGTGGGCAGTGTCAATAATGTGGGTAAATGCTCATTCTGAGAATCAAGAGAACCTAAGGAGCAAAGCTACAATTCAGTCGTATCGACCTACAGCAAGACATACCAGAGTCAGAAACCCCAAACTTGAGTTTGCTGACTAACACCCACACCCCCAATCCTTCTTCATATTTGTGGGGTTGTGGGGAATTCTCAAGGGTGGGTCATTTCTTGATTTCCTACTTGACATTGTAGAGAAATTACTTTGGACTTTTGTGACAGCAACACCAGACCCCGTTTTGCTAAGAAACCCCCCTCCCCCCACCACGGTCTTAGCATTTTTATTTTTTACATATAAAAATTTAGAATTAGGCTCCCCTTCTAACTCAATTGGAGGCCTGGTTCTAGTAATTGTAGCAAGAAAAGGAGGATCAGCACCTTCCTATATTCTTACATGGTTCTTCCAGTGCTAACTTTCTAGTTAATACCTCTCCTCTTCTTAGCATCTTCCAAATTTAAAAATTTAGGATCAGAGGCCTAATCCTATTAATTGCAGCAAAAAAAGGATGATCAGAACCTTCCTATATTACAACTAAATTAAGGAAGTATAGTTCTTACTTGGTTCTTCAAATGCTTACTTTCCACTAAATAGGAGCTCATGCCCCTCTCCTATCTTAGTATTTTCTTATCTTCCAAAATATAACAGTTTAGTTTCCAATAAGTGTGAAGCACTTTTAAGTCCTTACAAGCTGTGCCCTGTTTGCCGAATGACTTCTGGAGCCATCCAATACGGAGTACCCTTCATTGACTTGGCGCCGGTTACAGTAGCCTGTCACAGTCCACAAGCCTCATAAGCATATAGAACTACATGGAGCAGGCTTGTTGTCAGAAATTATAAGCAGTAGAAAAGGAAAAGAAGCATAATATTCATACTTCATACCAGATCAACAACTTTCTTGGATGCACCAAAGTCAGCAAGCTTGATGCAGCCTTTATTATCAACGAGAATATTTGCTCCCTGAATTCCGAAAAAGTCCATACATACTATTAGATAAGCACAAAGCAGAACAACAGAAAGACCAAACTGGTGTATAGCTGTGAGCATCAAAGGGCCTGCCTTGATGTCCCGGTGTATAATTCCATTCTTATGAAGATACTCCAAGCCCTGCAACAGCTGTTTCGTATATGTTCTTATAACCTATCAACAAGAAAATAACAACAGACAGAAATCAGCTCCCCAACCATCTATAGCACAACTGAAGAAGAAAAAAATCACTTACAGCCTCAGGGAAGGAGCCGAATTTCCCAAGCAGTGATGAAATGGACCCACCAGGAACAAACTCCAACATAATATTCAGACTTTCTTCCTCCCTAGCAGTTCCTAGATATCTCTGTCCCAACAGAAAAAAAGAAAAAGAAAAAAAAAGGAGACACACTTCACCAACAGTTAAGGAACTTTATGTCGGAAACACATGAGCACCTAAAGGAGGTGAATGAGATCAGAATAAAGCACCCACAACGATATTTGGATGAGACAGATTCTTGAGAAGCTTGACCTCTTCCTCAAGCTCTCGAATATGAGCCTACACCAAACGTTAAAGCAAATCAGAAACACTCGCAAAATTTACCAGAGAAAGATCATCAGTTCAAGCACTAAAAGACCCCAACAGAGCATTATAATCCATTGATACCGCATTCAAAATTTCCAATTTGAGTACGCACACCAATCTCAGAGAAGAAACTAGCACACATTTCAGTGGTAAAAAAAAGAGGATTTCACAGACATTTCTGGAACAATTAAACCTCAAAATAAACGCAGAAATAGAAAAAAAGAATAGATTCTTATATGACCTGAGTTCTTTCCCTTGAAGCATGGTTTACCGCGATCAAGACCTAAAAACCAAACAGAGAAATGAACATCAGTCACAAAAACTGAATCAGAGAAGCACAGAAGAAATTTCATATCAAATCAACCTGTTTAACAGCGAGAAGCTCGCCCGAATCGAGATTCATCCCCATATAAACACTGCCATAGGCCCCACACCCGATCAATTCCCCCCTTCTCCATCGAATCGGCGGAGCACTATCCTTGGAAACAGGACGAGGAAGTGATTTAGGCTTAGTTAGCAAGCCAATCCTGGATTTTCGAAGACAAGATCCGATCTTTTCCGCAAGCCCACTTCCTCCTCCTTCTCCTCCTCCATCAGTGATTCCTAAAACTAAGGATCGACGAACTGAACCGAAAAGATCCTGCATTTCCTCGTTCTGGGTTTTTCTTCTTCGGTGAGGAGGAGATGTTAGGGCTTTCTAGGGTTTTCCTTCATGACCGTTTGAGGAATCCAAGAACAGGGGAAGGAAGGGATGGATTATTGCAGGCAAGGCAGGAAGAAATGAAATATCCGACCACAAAATTTCCCCTTTTTAATTCGATCGAACATTATTTTTCTACACTTTGTCCGCCGCTCCTCCCTCACTTAAATCCCTCCCTTTTTCTTCTTTTCAAAAACTTTCTCCACATTCCCAAAATACCCTTCTTGACCGTTGGGCTTTGTTGTGCGTTTTTCTTCCTTTCACCCCAACTCTTACCCGTCCACCCGGGACCCAGCTTCCTTTTATTCTGGCTATCTGTACCGTTTATCGGTGACAAGGAGGCCATTTGATTTGGGGTTCTTATGGTACAAAGAACAAGAGGGACCTACCTTTCAATGATCTGAACCGTTCTTCTTAACCATCTTGCTCCCATGTCCGAAAATCACATACTTTGGAAGATCGTGCCATTGTTTTTTCTAGCTGTTTTATGTATCGTCCACTTTAGAACTCAAACCAGCTCAGGGAAACAATGATAAGACCATCTAATGCATTTTATTTTCTGGGAAAAGATTCATCCATGGCAAGATGTTAGGATCAACGGTTTCAGATTATCGGAAAGGCGACCCATCTGAGCATTGTAAGGCTTTGATGTCGGGAAATCAAAGGGCTAGAATCATCCGAAGCCGTGAAAATTTTTATGTATGATAGCGAGCTCTACCAGATAAACAGATAGGATCATTCACAGAGTGGGTCCAACTTGAAGTTCATTATTATTTTGGGCATAAAATGGACGGCTTGTAAGGTTGAACAAAGTCCTGGTCCGTCCAATGATGAACCAACATCATATCTATAAGATAAAAAGGTTAAAATAAACCGACAGATTAGCTTTTCTTGTAGGAATCCTAAACAAGGCTTGATGGACAAGAGACTGGATCATTGATGAAGGTGGGCCCACGGAAATAGGTTGGAATTATTGTCTTCCATTGGCAATCAGTTCAGACCACATTTATGTGGGCCATATGAGACTTGAGAGCATATTCTCTCCCTTGGTATCATGAGAGGCACCAAATGGACGAATGAGATTACCTATACTCTTGCTTATTTTGTACTCTTAGAAGGAATACTAGGAGCAAAATTCTACTCATTCAGCCTCAACACTAAAAAGTAAAATTTCAGATTCGGAAGTAAATGGACCAGGGAAATATTCTAAAAAACCGTATTTTATTGGAATATTTTTAAAATAATATTAGAAAATAAAATTTATTTTATGTGAATTTAAGTTTTTAACTTAATTTTTTGACTAAATTTTTAAACAAGAGGAGAGTCTTGACACAATGTAGAGTTGTCACCGTCTAACCTGAAAATCACGGGTTCCATCAATACTGGTCTAATCCCTTGTTAATGCCCCTCCTAAAGAGTGATAAGATCACTATCCGTAAATAGTTTTATCCTAGGTTTGCTATCCCCGTCCCAAACAGCCCCACAGAATGCAAACCACAAGTTAAACTGATCCCGCGAGTCACCCACAGCCTTAAACCCCATCTTCTCAAAACCCCATTCTTATTCTTCTGAGAGGGTTATCTCTGAAACCGCGAGTTTTCTCCACATGATGTTGCATCGGCAAAGTTCAATGTTGTTGCTCCACTGCAGATTCTTCTCCTCCCTTTCTTCTTCTTCTTCTCTACTTGTTCCACCCTTCAGGCCATATTCTTCATCTTCCTCATCCTATTATTCTTCTTCTCTAATTAATCCTAAACCCTTGAGATTCCACAGAAGAACAAGATCATTTGCTACTTCCACTGCTTCCCAACTCGAAAATGAAGATAAATCAAATGCAAAAGACAGCTTCTTCGCAGAATCCGTCTCATGGGTGTCTCTTGGAATCTCCAATCATCTCTCCAACTCTCTTTGTAACGGTGGCTTAGAAAAACCATCACTCATTCAGGTAAATTATTCGAATTTCAATCTGTCCGTCAAAACTAGAAACCCCACTTGCAAATTGAGATTTTTACGAAGACCCATTTGTTTCACAGGCTGCGTGTATACCGTCTATACTTTCAGGAGTGGATGTGATAGTTGCAGCAGAGACAGGCAGTGGTAAAACACACGGCTACCTGATCCCAATTTTCCACAAGTTATCTTCTCACTCTTGTGGTGATAGTACTAATGACAATGATGAAGTAATTGCTCAATCCCAGAGGATTGCTTCCCTTGTTCTTTGCCCCAATGTGATGTTATGCGAGCAAGTAGTTCGCATGGCGAATTCGCTACGTGATTTTTCTTCTGGCGAACCCCTTCTCCGAACTTCCGCTGTTTGCGGTCGACAGGTTTATTATTTGTTAGTTTTCTTTTTATTGGTTACAGTAGTCATTGAGCGTGGTTGTGTTTTTCATGGAACTCATATCGCTATTCCTGCAACAATCAGTATGAGGATCAATATGGTTTACTTTTGAATCAAGTGGGTGTGCATTGGAATTCCTCGTTTATTTGAAATTGGCCCCTTCTCATGAAAGAAACTATTACTGCAGGGATGGCCGGTTGTTCAGCCTGATATTCTTGTCTCTACACCAGCTGCTCTCTTGAATTTTCTTTTTGCATTTGATGCCAAAATGGGGCGTCGTGCAGAATTTCTACGTGGTGTCAAATATGTGGTAATTGCTTCTTCAGCCTATTGCATCTGGTTCTACATTTTGAGCTTAGATATTGCTACAAACAAGTTATCCAATTTTTGTAAAGAGGGATGATTCATAGTGTTTGGGTGGTTTGGTTAATATTGATTATTGATGATATTTGAGGATTTGAACTCTTGTAATTCTACTATTCTTTCTAACTGATGCTCTTTATGGGGAACTATTCTGTTGCTTCTGGGATCCATGATTCTCAAGTTAATTGTTTTTCTTCTTGCATTGTATTGTCATTTATAAATGGCAGGTCTTTGATGAGGCAGACATGCTTCTCTGTGGAAGTTTCCAGAATCAAGTTATTCGTCTCATTAACATGCTACGCTTTGAAGAAAAGCAACAATCTAGGACGGACAGTTCTGAACCTGGGATTTCGATTAAGTTAGATGCTGCTTCTACAATGGAGTTTGAACCAGATGATGATGAAGAAACTTGCAGCTCTGACGAGGAGGGTACTGAGGATAGTGCCAATAGTGAAGAGTTAAGAAAGAAGGGAGCTAATGTTAGGCCCAGTAGAGGGAAAGACTGGAGGAGGGTTAGAAAAGTTTATGCACGCAGCAAGCAATATATTTTTGTTGCTGCCACCCTTCCTGTAAATGGCAAAAAAACTGCTGGAGGAGTGTTAAAACGGATGTTTCCTGATGCTAGTTGGGTTAGCGGAAATTACCTCCATTGTCATAATCCCAGGTGTGAAGTTTTTATCTTGTTAGTACTGGTTACTTGTTTTGGGATCTTTATATGATGAACATTGGTATAGCTAGCTATTTGCATGGTTCTGTTCATTGGTGAATGTTCTGCTCAAAAGAGAAGAACTTGGTTTTGGACTCGTTTTAGTACCACATTTCTTTCTTCCTCTAAAACATTGTTATTGCCTTCGTCATCTTCTACTGTTTGAATTGATTTGGAATTTCTTGTGATTTATGTACTGTTTAAGGATTCTATTGCACTTCATTAGATGTAGTGTTCTCTGAGTGCTCCACCGTTCTTTCTACTGGTTTTCTTGTTATATACTATTCTAGTAGCAGACCAGTTTGCAGTTCATTATGTGAAACCAGTGAAGCAAATCTACACATATTTCAATATGATAGGCAGATTCCTTTTTCAACTTCTCAATCTCGATTAAGGAAATAATGATGATCTTATGGATCCTTCATGCTGCATGTTGTTCTCAGGCCACCTTTAGAGGATAAAAAACTATGAACTATCACCATCAGAAGTAATAATTTGATGAGATATGCATTTTAGGTTTTGGGGATTCAGATGAGATATGCATTTTAAGGTTTTGGGGATTCAATTGCTAGTACATTTTTCCCATTGCATGATCATTAGATTCATTACTACTTTTAGCATGAAGAAACATTGAGTATATTTTCCACTCACTAATATTGTCTCACGTGGTTATGTTTAATTAACTAAACACATTTTCAGTTCACCGGTAAAAATTGTTGTCATGTGACCTTGAGGTCACAGGTTCAAGGCGTCGAATTAGCCTCTTGCAAAATGCAAGGTAAGGCTGCCTACTATAGGCCCTTGTGGTCCGCCCCTTCCCTGGACCCTGTATAGGCGGGAGCTTCGTGCACCGGGGCTGCCCTTTATTTTCAGTGAATATTGTAATTTCAACTTATGTCTTTGCTTTGATGCTTTCTTGTGCTCTAGTTGCTGCTTAACTTTCATGATCTAATTTGAAAATTTTCTCCAGGTTGGAGCAAAGGTGGGTAGAGGTTACTACTGATACCCAAGTGGGTTTTCTCATAGATGCTGTAAAACAAGGTTTTAAGTCTAAGATGTTTCATTCTGAAGATGGTGTTAATTGGACCATGGTGTTTGCAAATACTGTTGGTGCTGTTGAATCGATTGCCGAGATATTACTGAGATCAGGTATTGAATGCATTCCTTACCATAGTGACAGCTCTTTGGAGGAGCGTACTAGGAACCTGGGTTATTTCAAAGAAAGTGGCGGGGTTCTTGTGTGCACTGATGCTGCAGCGCGTGGTCTTGACGTTCCAAATGTTGCCCATGTTATTCAGGTATGTACCACTAGTACATCACTTATGCTTTCTCATTTTCATCGTTGGGGCCACAGTTCAGATCAATATTGGTTCATTTAGTTTGCAACTTTGCACGACTACAATAGTTCTCTTACCATTAAAATGATAACCAATAAACAAAATGATTGTTGCTCAATCGATGGGTGCCAGAGCTTCTGAATATACGTAGTGATGATCCATCATCTGGTGACTGCTAGCAATGCACATCCTACACAAAAAATGTAGCTTATTACTTCTCCAAGTTTAGTTGATTGTGTTGTTTGCATAATTCTTCTTTGCCAGGGTCTCTCTTCTGATTTAGAAATTTAGACATGTGGCACTCATTTTCCCAATTATGTTTTCTGACCTGCCATTTACATTTTGATTGCATATTCCTAAATCTGCAGCAATGTGGAAACTAATGAAACTGTTCTTTGTTCTAGGCGGAATTTGCAACATCTGCTGTAGATTTCTTGCATAGGGTAGGACGTACAGCAAGGGCAGGTCAGTCTGGACTTGTTACAAGCTTGTACACAGAATCCAACCGAGATCTTGTTGCTGCAGTGCGTCAAGCAGGGAAACTGGATCAGCCTGTGGTAATTCTTTGACTTAATCCACTATCAACTGGAGAATTTGGTAGTATCCACTATAATACTCAAACTCAGAAGTTCTTTGCTTTAGATAATGTGAAACTTAGAATGAAAATTACTCTTCTAATATTAGACCTTCAAAGGTTTGATAATTGAATTCAATGAAGTACTGTTTCTATTACTGATATATTGTGCATTTCTACTGAATAAATTATATAACTTCTCTCTGGCTCCATCTTAGATTAGAGAAAGACATGTTATCTGAATTTGGTCTTACATCTTTTCAAGTCTGTTATTAATGCGTTATGAATGCAGGAACAAGCATTTAGCAGGAAAAGGAGCTTTCGGAATAAGCTGAAAAAGAAAGGTATTGCAATTTTTTAAGTATATATGTTGGTATGTAGATATTTAGGCTTAACCGTGGGAATGAATGATGATGAGCTGTTCCAGCCAAAGACCTCTTCTAGACTGGTAAGGCCTTTGATGTGGTTTGTACCTGTGAACAAACTACAAGAAGTTGAGGTATCTGTCAAAATAGAGTCCTTGAGTAGAATTTACAAGGCAAAGCAAGGGAGGTTTCATATCACCGGCTAAGACTTCCCAAGGTGATCAACCTCCCCCAAGTTGATTCCCTTTTCCAGGTTTTATGTCAGTGATTTAAGATTCCCCAAGTCCATGATTTCCCTCCTACAAGTTGATTCCGTTCTGCTCATGATTTCTGAAGGCGGTGGAGGGAGGTCTTCTATCACCTTTTCAAGATTTCCCAAGTAAATGGTCGTCCTCCCCTGAGATTCCTTTTGTGCATGGAATCTGTTGGTCCTGTTCCAAGTTTTACCCTACCCAATTCACCAGCATTGTTTATGGCCTAACGAAATGGCCTGGTTGTCCAAGTTCTCAGATTGGCTGAGCTGAATTAACCCCTTATTGCCTTCAGCCATTTCTTGGTCTACACACCCTTTCTGGACATGATTCTATATAAACTTTACCAAGCCCCAACTTTCTATGCATTTACAAAAACGGCATCTAGTTAAAAAATGTATTCTTCTCATAATGAATGATGGGCTCAAAGCATTTATCTTCATAATGAATTTTTACCTGTAAACAGGGAAACAAATAAAAGCATATGAAGTAATGAGGCTTCAGTGTTAGCAGAATTGCACTTAACTGGGATCATAGTCTTGCAAAGGCATTAATGGTAGAACTAAGTGGTCGACTAGGTGTCCAGAGGGTAGAGACCAGGAAAAAAACGATGGAACAACTTCAGCTGGTAAAGGAATCAGTTAGGTGAGTTAGGTGACTGTTGATCTTTTGTAAAGGAGAAATGGAAAAGGATAGGCCCAGAGTGGAGTTGTGATCTGCCGAAAGATGATTTGAACCATAGCTTTGAATCTATGGCCAATTTGTTTGTCAAGAAAAGAATATATTGAGTGCTGCTGAGTATTTTGCATATACTGAATAACTGTCACTTAGTGAAATTTGCACTGAATTTGGCTGTCCATTCCTAACCTGAGCTGTTTATCTTGTAATGTCTTTTGACAGGTTTGAGAAATACTAAAGTTGCATCCAGTGCTGAAGATAGAGTCCTAGCATAATACAGTTGAGAGGAGCTCAGGCAACTTATGATTTGGTACGTGAATTGCACTGTAAAAGTCTGAGATATTTTTCTGATGACAAACTGCTTTTTCTGAATATTTTCAGGTGCACATATTTTCTATTTCCATTTGTACAAGTGATGTTTCCATCTTTGGACAAGTTGCACGTTTACGTTTTTCTCTTTTGTTGGACTCTGAACTTGTTACAATTTTGTGACTATGCTCATCCAAGGGGTTGTCTGGCACGGGGATGACAAGCCCTAGATAACATGTATAGTAATCACATCTCTTGCTAGTGGCAGCTCAAAGACATGAATTTGAGTATTCAAACACAGATAAGCCCTAAAACCTTTGAGTTTTTGACTCGTTGTTTCTGATTAAATTTGTATGTTTTTTGGCTACAAATAGCAGTGGAGAAAATCATTGTCTTCCAATCCCTAGCTAACTCCATCCAACGATTTTTATCTTGTCCCCATAAGGAATGTTTACATTGGCCATTTTCTTCTTCATTTTGAAGTTGAGTAACCAATGATTGAGGCTCATAACTAATCATTTGGATGGTAAGCGGGTGCACTTCCTGGTTCATTGAATTTGAACCGATGCTTTCTTTCTTTGAACACATTCCTTCTATTGTCTCCAATGCTTGGGAGAGACCAACTTCACTTCGGAGGTTTAGTGAGGAAATGCAAGCTGCAAGTTGTGGAAAATTGTTTGGACGACAGATTGGCAACTAGATGAGTAAAAAGGTCCAACTTTCGGTGAACTTTCAATCATGAAGCTGATGTAGACTTGTTTCTTTTTTGCTAGGTAAATCGTTTGAGGCAGACTGCAATTGGTGATAGAGATGCTCAACAACAGAGACAGCCAACCAGATTCAAGCCTGTGTCCTCTCTGAGTAGAAGCTGCATTCTTGCCCCAGTCAACGGAGTTTCTTGGCGCCGGACTACACAAAGATGCTGAATGTAGAGAAGCCCCAAAATAGGCATTCCTACGGTTGACAATCTCCAAGATGACAGTTGAAAAATGGATAGAAACTCTAGGGGGAAAAGCACCACAGAATGGTCCTTTAAGAACAGATACGACACTTGATCTTAGCCACAACCCAGCTCCCTACTTTAACTGCTGCTTGTTTATTGATCTTTTACCATTCGTGATTTATGTATTGACATTTTCATAGGTTTAAAAATGTTTATGTTACAGGGAAGGTTGGGATGGCTCCTTCACAAGAAAGTCAGTCTTCTAATGCCTTCATTTTGCCATCCAAATTGAGGAATGGTATCTGAATGTGTCTGCCTTCCTCTGTTTCTGTGCGTTTATACCATCAATGAAAGAGAACCCAAAATGTACTTTTCTTCTTCATATTGTGTTGCGGCTGGGCTCCGTTTACAGAATTAGAGACAACGAAGTTTTGTTGTTAGGCAACGTTACATGGTTGGACGATTCTAGCTTCCTAACTATGCGTTTCCTTAGATCAAAGTGCAATTTTCAGACGCTAAGGCTCATCCCATCCGCAAGTTTGATGGAGTTAGAAATATATCAAATGGGACAAATCCTCATGAACGGTTCAGATTAACCAAAGGTGTGACGCTTCATGCAAAAGTGGGCAGTGCATTACATTATTGTTTTTGCAGTCTATGAACATAGTAGATTTGTTTGAACTCTAGGCATATGAAGAACTTAACGAAATAAACGAGATTTAGAGGGAAGAGATGATGTGCCAATATTACTAATGACCTAACTTTTGTAAGGCTGTGATAGACTCAGATTGGAAAGCTCCAAGGTGACATGACGCTTGTTGCCTGTATTAGGAAGCCATTGATAGAAATCCGCAATTGTGGAAGGAGCTATGGAGTGATGGGCAGACCCCAAGCTGCTAGATTCATTTTGATATTGATTGTCTAACTTGGGGTAACAATCATCACTGCGATGATTTGTTCTGGGGCAGATTTGATAAGGCCTGATAAGGTCGACGTCCTCTACCAAAATTTGATGTCTAGCGCAAAAGAACAAGCAACGGCTTTACTTTAACGGGTAAAGAAAAGGTTAAAACATCCACTAATAAATAATAAATAGGCTTTCTCTTTATATTTTTTTATTTATATAGTTCTCTAACTAAAATTAATACATGAATGATAGCCCTGATCATAAGGGCTTTGACGAAAAGGACCACATGATTTAGCGCCTCTGGACTCCCTGTTGTTGTTGTTGTTGTTGTCACCTCTCGGTTTAGAGGAATTGCTGTGGCATGATGAGTTACCACAGCCTATTTTCTTATTTATGGGGATTAAAAATAAAAATATCGTTATATTTATTCCTTTTTTCTACTTCTTCTTCCAAGTGCAAGATAACCTCAGGGGTTGTGAGTTTTTTTCTACTAATTGAGGCTCTTCCTTCACCACCTTTATAGGGATGGTCTATAAGATTCATAACTACTACTCTTACTTTAGAACGCATACCTAGCCAGCGCTTAAATCCGGCTTTATCCAAACTTTTCTAGTTCACTCCAACATTACCCTCTTGTCTAACTGAACATTGGAAGGAGTCTGTGTGGTCTTTGACTGAAGCATGCTACAAATATCAGTGATGGTATTGCTGGATGTTGCACGGGTAATGCGGTAACAACATCCTGTAATACACCAGCAAGATTTCCAAAAACTAATGGAATTGAATTCTTCGGCCAAGATCGGTCGGCCAGCAGCACCGACCTGACTGGCGAAATTTTTGTTTTGTGTAAGTATTTGAGGACCAGAGCATCACATTGCCTGAGTTGGAGAAGTTGCCATCCACGGCTACAAAATGGTTGCATGGTTAATGACACCAAACGTCTGGACGAGCGTAAGCCGAGCAAACCTGGCCGTTCTGCAACCGTGCAGAAGACGCTAAGACTTCTTCCCAGCAATGCTTTATTATCCATCCAAGAAAAAGTTGATCTGTGGCGTTCCAAGTGCTACATTCAGGACTTGGGATTGTGGTGTTAGGTGCAGTTCCAGGAATGGTCATTGTTGGAAACAGATTCGTGCCAAAAGCAAGGCCGGACATGTGATGACTTGAAGGATGGGAAGGAATTGCAAGTCTCAAAGGGGATAACTATTAGGAGAAAGTTTGATAGAGGGATTATGCATCGTGTTATTGAGAGTCATGGTGGGTAGTATGTTGACTATAGAGGTGGATGAGCCGGTGGTGTTTTTGGAGGGGCTGGAACCAGTGGTTTGGATAGACATGATGGATCAAGGGGAAGCTGAGGAAGAAGAGAGAAGGGAAGTGTGGTGGGTAGATGAAAGAAAGTGCACGAAGCTCGGCATAGGCAGACCATAAAGGATCTATGGTCGCAGTCTTACCTAGAGGCTGTTTCTATATCTCGAACACGTGACCTTTAGGTAACATGAAAACAACTCGACCATTGCGTCAAAGCAACTGACCAAAGGATTGACCTAGTAAATTATGAAAAGAGAATAATAAAATGGGCATAATATAAGACGTATATTTACACCAAAGAACTGCTTGGCATCAAATATATACATAATACATAATATAACAAAAACAAAAACAAAAAAATGCATATATAATATGGGATTTGTTAAGTGCAGAGGCTTCTGAAGCTCAGGTCAGTGGACACATGGCAGGGGAACTCCGTCAGCCGGCTTCCCCTCCAAAGATTTAGCCCGTGCTCAGTGTCATCCAAGTTCCACTGCATGCCTATCTAAAGATGCAGCCGCGTAGATGAGCGTTTTGCATCTGCAAACACCCCAAATGTAGTTTTAGCTAGGTGTTTATACATACAGATGAACATATTTAGGAAAATATGAGCACTCAAAAAGTATTAGATGGGCACTGCCTGCAGAGGATCAATAAAAGGGCAGCTCTGGTGCATGAAGCTCCTGCCTATGTGGGTCCAGGAAAGGGGTGGACCACAAGGGCGACAGCCTTATCTTGCATTTTGCAAGAGGCTGATTCCACCCCTTGAACCCTTGACCTCAAGATCACATGCAGAGAATCAATGCATCTAGTAATTTGTTTAACCCGAAGATAAACCAAGAAATTCTAACGACTTGGTTTTATCTCCCTGTTTCCACCAAGTTCCTTTTTCATTTCTAGTACAAATTCCGCCAGGTTTCTCTTTCCCTTCATTGTGTCCATGGAAAAGCAGGAATCGTGTTGCAAAAATGCGGTGATGGGTTGCTTTTATCTATATTTCTAGCGCCCAAAGCAAATGGATATCTAAAGTAGGCTCTATAATGTATATTATAATATTTTAAAATAATTTTTTATAGAATTTATCTAGGACTAGAGTGAAAAAAACAATAGTCTAGACTAAAGTGATATTCTTGAATAATTTTGTATCTCATGCAAGAAGATAAATAAAGCTTTTCACTTTCGAGATTTAGAAGTTAGTTTTTAAATAAAAATCTTGTCAGATTTCATGGTAAATAACCATGAAAATCTTGATTTTGTATTTATGTTTGATTTTTTTGAAAAATAAATTTTGTATACATGTTTTAGTTGATCCAATCTATAAAATCCTTGTATTTGAGAAGGAATTTATGAGATATGGGTTTAAATTCATGGCAGAAATTTTTTACTAGAATTCATCCTAGTCATCTTCTCCAGTGAGAAATAGAATTTTTTTTGCTAACAATAGTTTAATCACAAACTTTTTCTTTTTATTTTGGTCCGTAGAGAAATATTGTAAAAATGTATTTAAAATATTATAATATATGTTAGGAGACACTTCAAATGCTAGTAATTGGATGTGGGGTAGAAGGACTTACATTGAAAAACTTGGCAACAGTTTAGGAAATAATATACAAAAGTTTAGGAATTGAAGTAAAACAAAGCAACAATTAAGAGTAGTAAATTATACTTTTTTCAAATAAAAATAAAAAGAGATTAATAGCTTCATAATGAACAGTGAGCAACTTTTACTTTTTCTAAAATTGCATTAATAGCTACCTAGAGAGAGAAATTGGATGGATGTAATTAGAAATATAGTGATATTAAAAAGTCATTTAATAACGATAACTGAAGTTAGTCTATCCGGGTCCTTCTGGGGATCTTCTTATTTATTGCATGGAAGACCAATGCTTACATCACCCAAGTTGGACATTTCAATAACTTCACTTTTCCACCTGACTTTAATTTTAGCAGGTTCTGATGAGTTTATTTCTGTGTTTGCAAATGTTTCAAGCAATATAACTACAAACTTTAGCACTAAGGATTGTCATTCTTCCCTTCATTGTTCTAGAATTGTGAAGCCACTTTCAATTGCCTGTGGGAGATTTGCCATTCGTTATAATTGACATCTCAAGCCCTTCATCATTTGCACTCCATTTTAGATTGGTTTACGTCTATAGCTGAGGATGCTAAATGGTTTCTGCGTCGACGGTTTGGTCATTGAACAAGTGGGATCCACTTCCATTCAATAAACAAATAAATGAACAAAGAAAAGGGCAGCCTCGTGGGGACTATAGAGACGCAACCTTACTTTATATTTTTGCAAGAGGCTGTTTCCACACTTTAAACCCGTGATCTATGGGTTACACAGCAACAATGCAACTATTGCACTAAGGCTCCCATTTAAACAGTGGACAGAGAAAAATGGAAACAAATTGGATCCACATGCATTGTGGGTGGCTGCCTATACTTTTCATGGAAACAGTCGGGTAATGAGTCAACCGAGTCAAATGCTGTGCATGAGCTAGTGAATTGAGATAGTTCCCTGAGTCACTGACATTGTGCAGCCCATCAAAAGCAAGTAACAAGAGAAAAAATGAGCCAAGCCAAGTTTCTTGGTACACCACCTCCAGCAAGTAACATGAAGAGAATGGTTTATCTCCAACCTGCAACTCCGGAGTGCCGCCATTATTCATCTCTAGATAATATATACTACAGAGAATCGTCGTCTATATACATTTCAGTTTCGCGCAAGAGCAAGTGATCTTGATCTGTTCCAGAAACCGTAAAACTGATGTCCTCATACTTCAGATGTGTACATATCAAGTATAAACATTGGAGACTTTGATCGTCGTCATCAAGACCTTATCCTGATTAGGGGTGGGTAAACATTGGAGACTTTGATATTACGTGGAACTCTGATTCAGATGAATCCTGTTTCAAGAACTTTGAACGCTTCAGCAGCTAACCAACTCCCTGCATTTCTCGCATTCTACTCTTCTTTGATGCCACAAGTCTCCTTATGGTTCTCCACTGAAGCACTGCCCTTAGCATCATCCATTTGTTGCGAGCTTGAGCTTTACAGCGGGCAGCTGCAGACCGAGCAGCTGACATGGCGAGGAAGCCGCTCACTGCAGTTCCAAGATCATCCTGTGGTTCTGAGCTCAGAGTCTGTGATCGAAAGGGGGTAGCAGGATCAAAGTACCGCAATTGGTCTTCAGCACAGAAAGTTTGGCTGCTGGAATCCATGTCAAAGGCAAGATTATTCATGATTTGGCTCAACCCTCCATATGACCCAGAATCGTTTCTGAATTCCATGTCTCCACTACTTTGCTTAGCAAGATCGTCCAAGTTCCTGATGCCTGAAGTGGATAACATCGAAGAAACAATGTCCTCTGGTGAAGAAACACTTGGATGGACAAGGCTAATTCCTCCGGACCTGTGAGTGCTAGAAACATCAGGTGAATCAGAGGGAAACGATATGGAAGGCAAGTGAGAAGAGATGCTGGCAACAGTCCCATTATCATATGAGACTACTTCTTCCCAGTGTTGATAGGCAGCTCTTACCAGTTTATGTGCATCTTCCTGGTACAGTAATTAGATGTGTTAGAAAGCAGGTAGTTTAGAAAGAAAGTTTGAGTCAAGAAAAAGTCATGCCTTCTGAGTCTCTGAAAGCTCTTTGACCGGAACATACTGCTCTTCCATGACAAGCCCCATGATCTCTCCTACGATATTGAATACAACTCCATATCTCTGTTGAGGATTCAAAAAGTATACATACAACTGGTTGTCAAGAATGCAAGTTCGAGCATGGTCTACAGTGACTTCCCACATTTTAGCGGACATGCCTGTACCCAGAATCTGCAGATATTTTTTTCCAAAACAACACAATGAATGCATTAGTATGAGTTTATTTTCATGACAATGTAATGTAAGATGAGCTTCAGAAAGAATTGGCAGTGCCATTAGGCACTAAATTTTTGTAAATTGGTTGAAAGATGCCTGCATAATACTAGCTAGATCAACCTTAGGTGCATGAGGTTACACGTCTAGGTGTCAGTCAAAAGCAATATTTGCTCAAGATGTCTGTTGTAATTTTAGCAAGGAGAGTAGGAGTGGAACACCAGTCAAGATTGATAACCAAGAGGTCCCCGTGAAAGACCACTTTCGATACTTAGGATCATTGATCCATGAGAGTGGAGAGATTGAGAGAGAGGATATCCAGAGAATCCAAGCAAGTTGGAACAAATGGAGATGTGCATCGGGTGTTTTATGGGATCGGCGGGTGCCACTCAAACTAAAGGAAAAATTCTATAGGATGGCTATAAGGCCGGCCATGCTCTATGGATCAAAGTGTTGGGCAGTTAAGGAACATCATACTCATAGGATGAGCGTCGTAGAAATGAGGATCTTGAGATGGATGAGTGGTAAGACAAGAAAGAATAGAATTAGAAATGAAAATATTAGGGGAAATTTAGGGGTAGCACCAATAGGTAACAAGATGAGGGAGATTAGACTTAGATGGTTTGGACATGTTCAAAGGAGACCAACAACGGCACCAGTTAGAAGGTGTGAGGCAATACAAGTAGAAGGTTCTAAAAGGGCAAGGGGAAGGCCCAAAAGAATGTGGATAGAAGTGGTGAGAAAATATTTTAAAACTTTCGGACTGAATGAAGCCATGGTATTTAATAGAGTGGAATGGAGGAATAAGATTCATGTGGCTGACCCCTAATTGGGATAAGGTCTTGATGATGATGTCTGTTGTATTTTAATTTGTATTTGCAGATTGGCATGTGTGATCAGCTATGTTTGGCAATTTTTCTAGGCTATTGATCATATCTTCATGCAGTGTGTACATATAGTTAGTATATTATCTATCAGATTATTGCATGTTTTGCTTTGCTTGGACCAAAAATTCACTAGAAGACAGAATCTGGTCATGGTGTTTTGTTTTCTAGAGTTCCATGTTTCCATTTTACTGCATCTGGACATGCATGCATATTACTTGTCAAATACCAAATCCTTCCATATACCAGAAGACTATTGCTGTTACCAGTTAATTTTCCATAAGTTCTGGCACGCGTACACACTAAAGGGCATGTGAAGAATTTCACTCCCTTGTCTTTCTTGTAAGGTGAAACTTTAGTGTAGATCTAAGCACTCATCATATTTATCATACCAAAGTAGGTAACCCACTACAAGTCAATGCATTTGGATAATCCTTACTGGTTCATTTCTGTCTTTGAAAAAATCAAAAGAAATGGATGGCAACTGGTTTTTTTCAAAGAAACATAGGCTAGCCATTCCAAATATGATGAATGGTCAGAACAGCTTAGATCTATAAAATAAAGTTTCACCATGCATGAAAAGAAGGGCATGGACTTCTTTACATGCCCTTGGGTGTGTATGCTTACATGGATTCTTTCCATAATCATATGCTGTAAAAATAAAGGAATATATGGTCTTACATTTCTAAGCCTCTGAGTATCTATATACAGTAAGGTGAGAAAATCCTTCACAGTGTTGATGTTCTCACTGCTCAAGCGCTTATGGAAAGCGCCATCTTTACCAATCTTCTCTAGGCGCCATACATCATCCACCAAAGATGGAGGATAATGCTTCTTGTACACTGCAAACAAAGAAAACCAAATGGTTTTACATTTCCTATTTGTTTAGTTGTCCAATTTCATGCCAGGCAAACTTTACGAACTAATTTTCTTTACACAATAGAACAATCTCAAAATAAAAGGCAGAGTTTACCAAGTAAGATTCATTAAAGATAAAAGATTTTGATGCAATAAGATTCATAAATAATCCAAATTGCATATCTTATAATGACTGCAGTTGATGATAGAAGAGATATCACGACAAAAAACTTGCCAACCTAATCTATCAATAAACAATCTTTGATTTTCTTTGGAATAGTCAAAATTTAGTGCTTCATTGGCAAGGCTTACATAGTCTGGGTTATTGGATTATGCCAGATTGTTCCATAGAAGTATATGGAATAATCCATCTATATTTAGTGATCAGACATAATCCAATAAACCATATTAAATCAGCCTGGCAATCAGGCCCTAGTTTGATTTTCTAGGAACAGCACTTTTTTTGGTGTGTGCTTTGATTTGGAAACCTTTAACTGCTTCATAATGTGGGAACAGACACCGTCAGGACCCTCTTTTGGGGTCAGAGGCCTCGTGATTGGACCCATTTCACATGACATCAGAGACCAGGCCATTACTCAGATTGTCCTCACCATTATTGGCCATAACCTATGTTGACCACATATGAACAATTCTAACCATCTGATCAGTGTCTGGTGGCCTTGGACATTGACGTGCTTGAAAAGAGAGCAGCAACCTAACATTAACAAGTGAAGACCTCCATATTAGATGCATATAGGTTGCATCAAATATCCAACAATAGAAGCTATGCTCTACTAGTGATCAGGGTATGATGCAAAACCATGTAGAATAAGAGTTTTGTGTCTTGTAGTTGGTCTATATCAGTACACTTTCTTATATAGGAATTTTGTCATAAGAGATGCAAGTCTTGGTTACCTTTCTGCAGGTTCTGTTGTTCATGGAAAAACATGATCAACTAATGTTCTGTTGGAGAATTCAGGTTGTTTTTTGAAGGACAATGATTATGTCAAGTCCCAAGCCTCGATGAAAAAGGATGAGGATCTTGCATCAGGTGCCAGCCGGCAAGGGAGAAGTTGAAGATGATTTTGTTATTTATTTCCTTCTTGCAAATGAATATGCATTTGTATATTAGTTTGCAAGGAAGAAATGAAAATCATCTCCAACTTCTTAAAAGTATGGCAACGCTTGCGTCAGGTGCTAGCTGACAAGGGAGAAGTTGAAGATGATTTTGTTATTTCTTTCCTGCTTGCAAATGTTGGTAAGGAAGATGTGAAAATCATCTCCAGCTTCTTAAAACTATGATAACCCTAATATGACATAAATCGAAAACTAACATTCCCTCAAACTAGGGCATTCCCCATAAGTGACGCGCTTCATCAGATCCCGGGTGCAATGAAAAATGGGCAAGGGTTGTTAAGGCATTCCCCCAGAAGCGACGCGCTACTTCGGATCCCGGGTGTAGTGAAAAATGGACAAAGGCTGCTAGAGCGTCCCCTCAGAAGCAACACACTGCATCAGAACCTAGGTTCAGTGAAAAGTGGACATGGGTTCATGCTATGGAGATCAAGAAGGGCGCTAGTAAATAAGATATCTCTAGAGAATAAGATTCGTATCGCCACATAGAATATAGGGACATTGACAGGTAAGATTTTGGAGTTATAGACACGATGAAATGTAAAAGAGTCAACATCACTTGTATCCAAGAAACCGAGTGGAAAGGGGCTAAAGCTAGAGAAATCAATGAGTATTAATTATGGTATATAGGAAAGGATAATAACAGAAATGACGTAGGAATAATAGCGGATGAAGAATTAAAGGATAAAGTTGTAGATGTTAAAAGAATCAGTGATATAATTATAATAATAAAACTTGTTCTAGAAGAGCAAATCATAAATGTTATAAGTGGATGCACACCACAAGTAGGGTTAGAAGATATAATCAAGAGACAGTTTTGGGAAAATATGGAGAGAGTCATGCAAGAAATTCCCAACACTGAGGGGATATTTATGGGAGCAAACTTAAATGGTCATGTAGGAAAAGAAAAGGAAGGACATGATAGAATACACAGAGGGTATTGTATAGGTAAACGAAATGAGATGAGGGAAACTATCCTAGATTTTGCTTTGTCATATAACCTAGCCATTGCAAATACACTCTTTAAGAAGGGGGGTGAACACTTAATAACCTTTAAAAGTGGATTTCATAAAAGTCAAATAGACTTTTTTCTACTTAGGAATACTGAACAATCAATGCATAAGGACTATAAGGTGATATACAGTGAGAGTTTAACCCCACAACATAGATTAATAGTTATGGATATCTATATCAAAAGACGGAAGAAAAGAAAAGAACTTAATAGGTATGCAAAAATTAAGTGGTAGAACGTAAAAGGAGAGAATGGGGGTGAACACTTAATAACCTTTAAAAGTGGACTTCATAAAAGTCAAATAGACTTTTTTCTACTTAGAAATACTGAACAATCAATATGTAAGGACTGTAAGGTGATATCCGGTGAGAGTTTAACCCCACAACATAGGTTAATAGTTATGGATATCCATATCAAAAGATGGAAGAAAAGAAATGAACTTAATAGGTATGCAAAAACTAAGTGGTAGAACTTAAAAGGAGAGAAAATAACCTCATTCAAAAATAAGTTAATGATAGAAGGAAACTGGAACTATGAAGCAAAAGTAAACACCATGTGGATTAATATTGCTGAATCCATTAAGAAAGTGACAAAAGGTGTCTTAGGAGTATTTAAAGGTAAAAGGCAATTAGTAAAGGAAACATGGTGGTGAAGTGAAACAGTGTAAAAAGTTATTAAAGAAAAACTGATGTATTCTAAAGCATAGCAGAAGACTAGAAATAATGAAAACTATAAACAATATAAGAATGCTAAAAAGGTTGCTAAGAGAATATTAAGTGAGGCTAAACTTAAGGCGTATGATAAGCCCTATAATAGACTAGGAACAAGAGAAGGTGAGAAAGATGTGTTTAAACTTGTAAAAGTAAGAGAACAAAAGGGTAAGGACTTAAATCATGTTAGGGGCATTAGAAGTGATGATCAAAGGGTATTAGTCAAAGATAATGAGATTAACAAAGGTGAGAAACATACTTTCAAAAATTGTTAAATGACAATGGCTCAAAGAATATAGGGATTGAAAATACTATAAATCTAAATAACATTGGATATTATAGATATGAACGTAGGATTAGAATACCTGAAGTGAAAGAGGCCTTGAAAAAGATGAAATCAGAAAAAGCCATGGGGCCCGATGGTATACCAATAGAGGTTTGGAAGCATGTGGGAGATATTGGGGTAGTTTGGTTAACCTAGTTGTTTAACAAGATTATAAAATCAAAGAAAATGCTTGATGAGTGGAGGAAAAGCTCTATTGTACCAATTTATAAGAATAAAGGAGACATACAGAGTTGTACTAATTATCGAGGGATCAAACTTATAAGCCACACTACGAAACTTTTTAAAAGAGTGATTGAGAAGAGGCTACGGCATGAGACAAGTGTATTGAAGAATGAGTTTGGTTTTATACCTGGGAGGTCTACCATGAAAGCTATTTTCTTACTAAGACAATTGATAGAGAAATATAGGGAGAGGAGGAAAGACCTTCACATGGTCTTTATCGACTTAGAAAAAGCTTATGATTGAGTCCCTAGAGAGTTAATATGGAGGGAGTTGAGCGAGAAAGAGGTTTCACGGGGGTATATAAACATAATTAAAGATATGCATGAGAGAGCGGTAACAAATGTTAAGGATCAGCATTGAGCCCATACCTTTTTACGTTGGTTATGGATGAGTCAAGAAAACATCTGCATGAGGAGATTTCCTAGTGTATGCTATTTGCAGATGATATAGTCTTACTTGATGAGACAAGGGAGGGTGTAAACACAAAGCTAGAGTTATGGAAAGAAGCATTAGAATCTAAAGGATTTAAAATCAGCCGAACTAAGGCAAAATATATGGAATGCAATTTTAGCAAGGAGGGTAAGAGTGGAACACCAATCAAGATTAATGTAACATCCCAGAAAACAAGAAGAAAAAAAGAGAAACATTATTGAAGGAGGGAGCCAAATTGATATTGGCACCCCCTCCCCACTTAATTGAACGAACAGACTGACAAAGGGGAGGGAAAGAGAGAGGGGAAGAAGGAAAAAGAAAGAAAAGAGAAGAGAAGAGAAGAGAAGGGAGGAGAGAAGAGGGTGGGAGCTGGGATTTGCATGCCGAAAAACTGACCCACACCAACATCGGAGAAGAAAAAAAGGGGTTTTGGGTTCATCAGATTTCCAAGTTGTCGCCCGAGAAGATGATGGCTCAGATTGTCGATCTGAGCCAATCATTTGGTCCAGCACGATGAGACGAACAAAACCCCTAAGATGGTTGGGGATTCCAAGATGATCTTGACCATTGATTGGAGCAGAAACAGTGCGTGCAGCGAGATTTAAAGGTTCCAAGCAAAATAGTTAGCAATCCGGCAAATTCAACGGTGGAAAACACATGGAAACACCTCCAGGAGGTAAGATCTACAAAACTCAACTCTTGATTTCTGATTTTTGGCTAAATCCGTATGGTTTTATGCTAGATCTAAGTTTAAGGATGATCAAGCCATCCATTTTCTGATCTAAACATAGGATAGGGTAAGTAAGCACTTGATAAAACTTGAAATCGACTAAGATTGTCGATTTAAGTTAGAAACCGATCAAACAATTTCAGCCATCTGATCAAGTACTGTTCACAAAGTAATTTTGCGATGTATGAATTATGATCAGACACCACAGATGAGTCCTAGAGTATTGAATTGCTAATACATGGCACAAATTGAAGAATTTGGATTGAAATTTATTGAGAAATCTAAACGGTCCGATAAGACGGTAGAGTAATAAGGACCTAACACTTCTGACTGGTGATCAAACGCTATCATGGTATACCCTAACCTTTAATAAGTTAAGATACTTAAGATGAGACCACTGAACAATGAAAACAACCTACAGTTACTTAAGATGAATGGTGGATAAACAATCCAAGGCCAATGGCGTGGATTAGAAATCCAGTAACTAGTTGTCATTCAATTAGCTATCAATCAATAGCTAATGAAACGCCCTGAGCGTAAAAATAAGCACTGTCACTTTGCCTTATGATGACTAGTACCAGCGACTAACTTAGAGGGAGCTTTCATACTAAAAAAGCTAAGAGAAGTCCTGGAATTGTATAACTGAATGTGTTTGTATTGTTACAGAGGTGTAACTAATTGGGAGCGCATATGCAAACTAAATAGATTATTTGTTTCAGAGAACTTGAAAATCTCCATTGAGGTAAGTGGAATTAAGATTGCTAAAAAATTTACTATATATATGTATTTATATATGAATTTCAAGTACCGAAATAAGTATTTTCAGTTATGCGAAAAATAAGATGAATGTGCATGTTAAAATTGAATCATGTTTAAACTGCTCATGTTAAAGCACATATTTTATATTATGATGCTGAAGTGAAAGAGGCCTTGAAAAAGATGAAATTAGGAAAGGCCATGGGGCCCGATGGTATACCAATAGAGGTTTGGAAGCATATGGGAGATATTAGGGAAGTTTGGTTGACCAAGTTGTTTAACAAGATTATAAAATCAAAGAAAATGCCTAATAAGTAGAGGAAAAGCTTTATTGTACCAATTTATAAGAATAAAGGAGACATAAAAAGGTGTACTAATTATCGAGGGATCAAACTTATAAGCCACACGATGAAACTTTTCAAAAGAGTGATTGAGAAGAGGCTACGGCATAAGACAAGTGTATTGGAAAATCAGTTTGGTTTTATGCTTGGGAGGTTTACCATGGAAGTTATTTTCTTACTAAGACAATAGGTAGAGAAATATAGGAAGAGGAGGAAAGACCTTCACATGGTCTTTATCGACTTAGAGAAAGCTTATGATAAAGTCCCTAGAGAGTTAATATAGAGGGAGTTGGACGAGAAAGGGGTTTCACGGGGGTATATAGACATAATTAAAGATATGTATGCGGCAGCGGTAACAAATGTTAAGGATCAACATTGAGCACATACCTTTTCACGTTGGTCATGGATGAGCCAACAAAACATCTGCACGAGGAGATTCCCTGGTGCATGCTATTTGCAGATAATATAGTTTTACTTGATGAGACAAGGGAGGGTGTAAACACAAAGCTAGAGTTATGGAGAGAAGCATTAGAATCTAAAGGATTTAAAATCAGCCGAACTAAGGGAGAATATATGGAATGCAATTTTAGCAAGGAGAGGAGTAGGAGTGGAACACCAGTCAAGATTGATAACCAAGAAGTCTCCATAAAAGACAACTTTCAGTACTTAGGATCAATGATTCATGAGAGTGGAGAGATTGAGAGATTGAGAGGGAGGTTACCCAGAGAATCCAAGAGGGTTGGAACAAATGGAGATGTGCATCTGGAGTTTTGTGTGATTGGCGGGTGCCGCTCAAATTAAAAGGAAAATTCTATAAGATGGCCATAAGGCCGGCCATGCTCTATGGATCAGAGTGTTGGGCAATTAAGGAACATAATGCTCATAGGATGAGTGTCGCAGAAATGAGGATGTTAAGATGGATGAGTGGTAAGACGAGAAAGGATAAAATTAGGAATGAAAATATTAGAGGAAACATTTGTCTCAAGTGCCCAAAGTTATTACTCATATATTTTTCAACCTTTTTGCAGTTTCTAACAATATGTGAAGTGAAATTAAGTGCCACTAGGGAAAGGAAACTCTCAGCAGAAAGTATCCCAGAAATTTAAGGAAATCAAGTAGAAAGCCAGAAACTGAAGGGTAAGAATAAGATAGAAGCACTGAAAGCAAAAAAAAACTACATAAAAATAAAATGAAAAGAGTAAAAGAAAATATTAAATAAAGTAACCTGGAAAACAGCTGTTCCTCTTCAGAGGAGTGGAAGAAACAAGAACAATAAAATAATAAGATCAAGTCTGAAATCTTCATTTCTTTGCTATTTCAAAAAGAATATAAACAAGAGGGAGAAGCATATCTAAGCAACTTGCAGTTTTAGAACCCAAGAAAGTTCAATAAATTCTCAATACTTTGGAGTACTAAATCAATTGAGAATCACAGCTTTTCTGCAAGAAAGTAGAACCCAAAGGTTCAATTAACTCCCCAAGTCCTTAAATATGAAATGTCAGAGACAAGTAAACACCGTCTGAGACCTTTCCTTTCTCTGCCAGCAAAGCCCACTTTTAAGTTTGGTTCATATTTAAATAATTGTTTCCTGGAAAGCCTACCCTTTTCACATTGGCTTTACCAGTCATTTGAGCCTTTAGAAACAGATCCTAAAGAAATCAGATTCTTTCCAGTTTGATGGTTAAGATTAAAGAATCAGTAGCTTCAAGCTTAAAGATCCGATCTCATAAGTGAAATTACAATACATGAGTCCAATATGACAAGAAAACTGGTTCAAAATACCCAAACTATACCTATGTAAAGATACATAGTTTATTTAGAGGTAGTATCTTGATCAATTTAAGAAGGGGAGCCTTGGCGCAACGGTAAAAGTTGTTGTCATGTGACCTTGAGGTCACAGGTTCTAGGTGTGGAATCAGCCTCTTGCAAAATGCAAGGTAAGGCTGCCTACTATAGGCCTTTGTGGTACACCCCTTCCCCGGACCCTGCATAGGTGGGAGCTTCGTGCACCGGGGCTGCCCTTTGCTTTTTATCTTGATCAATTTAACAGTAAATATCAGTAGTTTTTACAAGATTAAAACAACAATAATAGTATCAACATCTATAAAGGGCATTAATCTTTCCACCGAATTCTGAGGTTGAAACTTCATAGATAAAAGTTGGACCTGGGTATAGCAGGAGAGGTGGTGTATATGGAGATTGAAAAGAGAAGTGAACAACAGATAAAAGTTTAGTCAGGAAAACAAATAAACCCAATAAAAGTTACTACACATTAAATGTTGACCAAGAAAGCAATTATAGCATCTTATTCATGCCAGATATATGAGAGAGATCATAGAAACTTAGACCACAAGCCTGCTCAAGCATATCTTTGGTGGTTCCTTTTGTTCTTTTTTCCCAAAATGGCCTCAAGCTTCTTCAAAAACATACTAGATAGAAAATAGACAATTCCTTCATACATCTTTAGAAACCATTAGAAATTATTACCACCCAAGGATTTTTTATTTCATGTTAAAATTGACCATGAAACTACTAAAAAACTAAATCATCAGTATCAAATATAGCTGAGAATCAGAAATACTTACATTCTCCACGGTGATCTTTGACTGTGAATGCTTCTGTCTTAGCTTCTTTTACTCTTGTTCCATCAAAAGAACCATCCTCAACTCTCGCCCCTAATTTGAACTTACGACTTCTTGTCCAGCTTGAATTATCTGTAAACACTAACTCCCCTACTAAACCTGTTCCCTCACTCAGGTTCACAAGCACTTCTCCCGCAAGAAGTGATCGCTTTCCTTCCCTTTCTCTAACAATATTGTCTTTAAAATCTTCATACTTCCAGTTATCTCCTTCATCACCTTCAAAATCTCCCTCAAGAACTACTATTTCTACTTTCATCGAGGATTCTGGACCTGATATAACAACTTGCCTCGTCAAGGCATCTACTAAAGCTACATTTAAAGAAGAGCAGTCTTCTCCTTCAATTCTAGTGCCAGTGAATATCGGAACAGAAAGTCTGTTCATGAACTGTAATTGTAGGCTTCTTGAGGTTGAAGGATGTATCTGTTTCCCACAATGTCTGTACGGAAGTAAAACTTGTATCAACGACATAAATCAGTGTTACCAAAACTGGCACTATCAATGGTTTCTTTCATTGATTTATGTTAGGAAGATAAGCTATTTCAAAGTACTAGCTCTCACCTTTTCTTGCTGGCTAAATGCTTTGCCAATGCCTGTTCAACTTCCTCTTTAACCTGAAAGAGAGGACAGTAAGACATAAATATACTATTCACTTGGCCTGCTAACATAAGATATGAATATGCTATTCACTTGGACTGCTAACATAAGACATGAATATGCTATTCACTTGGACAGCTAACATGTTTACTACATCGTACATACTTCTATTAGCAAAATAACTACACACTATTTCCATCACCTAGATGCAATTATCCCTGTTATGGTCCAATTCAAATCACCAGTTTCAGAATTTAGTCCAGGAAAACATCTCTCAAATGAAAGGGATTTAATTATAAACCTCAATAAAACTAAGATCAAGATCATCATTAAGCATGACAAGAAGAGAATCACATCATAGAATGGAGTCAGAGACAGTAGAGGGTCATTAAATTGTATGGCATGAGACACAATGATGCAAAGGGAGCAAATATGCCATTGAGACAACATGATTATCGTATTGTTATATACCTTGGAAAAAGCAAAAAATCTTCAAACATTTTCAAATTTAGTTATCACTAACCAAGAATATAAGGAGATTGCTTTCACTATATGTGCTTAAAAAGAACTATTCAACATAAAAACAAAGCCCTCGAATATGTGGTCACTGTGCAGTCTGGAATTTGCATTCGACAACTCAAAAATATATGGAGTTCAGAATTCCTCAGGATTATTTAGAAGAGATGCACTTACAACTCTACGAAGTAGGGGCTCCACAGCAGAAAGGAACTTCTGGATGCGGTCATGCTTCATAGCCTCAATGATTACACTGCATAGAACACAATAAACCAACAAATTGAATTAAAAGAAAATGAATGAGATATTTTATCAGGATTGTTACTGTTGTCCAAGCATTATCCAACAAGGCCCAGATCTTTCAAGCATCTAAGCAGAACAAATTTTTAACTGTCCCAATGTCTCAAGCAAACCATCAAGCAAAGCCCAAACTTCTGTATCATGACAGCACTCACAGTTTCACTTCCTCATGATAATAACCAAGATCAAAAGCATACAAATTAATTTTGTCATGAAAATTAAGCACATAAAAATAAGATTTTCATGAGACTAAACAAAGCTAGTTTCAGTTTTCATGAAAACATCCATGTTGCTTCAATTCCACATCACAATAAGCAAACCAGTTTCATTTATCAAAGTGATAAGCTAAACCCAATTCATTTTTTGAGGAAAAACAATCAGACTTTCTTTCTTTTCCTTCTCTTTTGACAATAAAAGCTGGATGAAAGAAGAAGGCCAGAGCAGCAAAAGTTAGCCAAAAGCTGAATTTAATTTTTAGAAAACCCTCTCCAAATACTATATTTGCCACACCACATGCCTTTTCCTAATGTATTCTTAAAATGCATAAGGTCCGCAAGAATCAGAGCCTCCAAAAGCAGTTGAACTGGAAATAGCATCATGAGCTTAAGCTTGTGTGAGAATTCTCTAGTATGCCTGAAAGCCAGTGAGGACCTGAGTCCCAACTTTGTTCAACTCTTTAACTCCAAGCAGTTAATTCTCACCACTCTCCTGTATCCTCTATCAATTTCAGACATGCTACCAAACTCGCAGACCAAGTGCCAAGTAAGCTAACAGTGAAATTATGCTTTAGAGTACTGACAAGAAACATCACAAACAAGTGACAACTTCGACCACTTTATTCACCATTTTAGTCAGCTACTTGCAACATTAAACACCTCAGAAGTTTTAGCAGCAGAATCCCAAGAGATGACATAGCTTTTTAATATCTTGAGACTTTAGCTAGCTCCCAATGTCAAAGAACTTTGCTCCTTCCTGCTCAGATTTTCTGTTTTAGTTGAATCATCTTATCATTCAAAAGGAACAAACTTTGCAGCTTCTGTCCAAGAAAATTATAGGGAATACAACAGAGGAAATAAGGAATGCATTTCAATTACCATTAGAACCAGAATATCTATTTCACTTTCTCAGGCTAAAAAGAAGAGTCGATTCATTTTTCATGGCAGAAGCAGACAAAATTTATACTCATGATAATAGGCTTATTCAGAATCCATTTCACTAATCACATACTCTCCTTAGAGTAAGCAAACCTTCATATAAATTTTCATAGTGACAGGGAAACCCCATTTCAATTTCCATCATAACTATAACAACTTTGTTATCAATACAGTATGAAACCATTCCATTTTTTAATATAGTATGCACACTGAATTCATTTCTTTTCATGTAATAAACAATACTATTAAGAAACCTCGTGCGACAAATACAATCATGACAGTAAGCAAAATTATCTCAATTTTCGTAATAATAATCTAAGCAATTTAACAAGTTACAAATCAGCATAACCAATCTGTTTATCCTCACAATAAGCACAATCAGTTCCTAGCTGTATATATTTGGACCCATTTTAATTTCACAACAACAAGCATACTTGCTCCATTTCTTAATGAAAGTGAGTGACTCCATTTCATGAAACATCAGCATCACAAGCTAAACCTAGTTCAAATTCTATAGCAACAATATGCATCCCTCTATTTGTTTGTTCTCTATGAAACAGTGAACCCAGTAATACTCTTCCCACTATGTAATACCCACCTCAAATATATATTATCTCAATGAATTACTTCAAATTGCATGAGGGTAAGCCAACCTTTCTCAGTTTTCATGGTAACAGGCACTGCCACTTCATCTCATTAGATAATAATAAGATAACTGCATCCATTTTTTCTTCTCAATGAAAATACGCTAACTCATTCAAAGTCCTCCCCGCTTCAGTTCTTCACAATAACAAAGGAATCATTAAGCTAAAGCCAGTTCAACATCTATATGGATAACCACACCCACTTCTCTGTGGTCACAATAAACCATAACCAAGTCATTCTCCCAAACTGATGACAATAAGCATCCCCAATTCCATTCTTTTCCATATCACAAGCAAAACTAGTTCTTTGAGCATGCCAACAAGAAACGCAGGCTATGTATTGCTTCGAACATCAATTTGAGATAAAAGAAGAAAGAGTCTCACCCTCTAAGCCTTTGGCGCTTCTCCTCTTGGCTGTTGCCATGATCGGATCCCAGTTTGCAGTCTTCAGGCTGTCGCTTGTGCGACATGCTCGAAGTGGGCAACGGGGAATTGGGATTACACGATGGGCATCAAGTGTTGAGAGGAGCAGCAGCAACAGCCAATAGCACGTTAAGAAGAAGATAGGAATAAACGTAACTGCAATGAAGGGCTAACTTCCAAAATCAGGAGTGCAATCCATGTCTGTTTTGGAAGTGCCATCTAAACTGAATTACTGCTCCAACGCAGGCGCTCCATAGATTAAAAGTCCAAAATCTTCTCTCATATCATTAACAAAGACCAGAAATTTTCAGAAACTGCAAGCGAGAGCGAGGGGGAGAGAACAGAGAGAAATGGGGTCCAGTGAAAGCGCGTAACGGCGTAGAAATGGTCACATCAACGCGCTTCTTCTTTGTTCGGCGCTTTGTATGAGGTGCTGGTCTTCCTAAGGGATGTTTTCTCGCAGTACAATTTACTGACGTGGATGTGTACGTCTCGGATCACCTAGAGGTGGGACTATGGACAAGCTGCTTCGAGTCCCGGCTAGGGATGCTTTGGAAAGCCAATAGAAACGGATAGTTTTTAAGTAAATACAACTCTCTAGCGAATTCCTTTTATCTTGGTTAGTAAGGTTATCTTTAGACTAAAGAAATCTGGGGAATAAGATTACTGCCTTAATCATGAAGCTTAAATGATATTCAATCTTGTTGATTAGGTATGAACAACAACATGTACATCTTAAATTAGTTGGCAAAAGTGATGATGAAGTAAATTGAAGTTGTGATGTTATCAAATGAAGGTAAATTATTGTACAACATGCTAACAAATAGTTTAGTGATTGGATTGCCTAATGATTTCAACAAAGAGCTAAAAGTGTAAAGAGCAGATGATATTTGATTAGTTGAGAAAAAGTTTCTAACTACTATTTTCTTTAACTTTTTCTATTTTCTTTTTTTCCCTACCCAATCCTATATCTCCTACTCCTTGTAACTTCATGAAACAGTTGAAATTACCAGCGTTATATATCATTATCATCATCATCATCAAGACCTTATCCCAATTAGGGGTCTACAACTATGTGAATCTTATTCCTTCATTCCTTTTTATCAAGTATCATGGCTTCATTTAGTCTTAAAGTTTTTAAATCTTTTCTCACCACTTATATCTATGTTCTTTTGGCCCTTCCCCTTGCCCTTTTAAAACCTTCTACTTGCGTTGCATCACACCTTCTAGTTAGTACTATATTCAGTCTCCTTTGGACATATTCAAACCATCTAAATCTAATCTTACTCATCTTGTTATCTATTTGTGCCACCCCTAAATTTTGTCTAACATATATATATATATATATATATATTCATTTAACAAAAGAAATGCTATACTATATATTCTTACTTAATTAGTAGAGTTTTTTTCCTATTCTTTTTTTTTTGGTTAAAGAGTTTAGTATTATGTTGTTTGTTTTTTTGAGAGGTAATAGTTTCATTCATCCAATGGGTGTTTGGTCTAGTTTGCTTTTTTTCTAGAAAAAATAATAATAGTTCCACTAGCAGTTCAAAAAAAATGCTCTGTTAAGCAGTTAGTTGTGGTTAATTGTTGCTTATCAATGTTATCGATTATATCGATGCTGGTGTTGGATCCAAGTCAATATCAAGTTTGAATAACCAACAATTAGAGTCATTTCTTTGTACTTTAGCTGCATGAATAATCTTTTAATCTCTCATTTAGGGTAGGTTTCCTATACCATGTCATTCTACTCTCTCTTTTAGATATTGAATAAATACATTTAATTATATTACCCTGTTAATCCTCATCATTCATCATCATCATCACCAAGACCTTATCCCAATTAGGGGTCGGCCACATGAATTTTATTCCTCCATTCCACTCTATTAAATACCATGGCTTCATTTAGTCCCAAAATTTTTAAATCTTTTCTCACTACTTCTATCCACGTTCTTTTGGGCATTCACATTGCCCTTTTAGAACCTTCTGCTTGTATTACCTCACTCCTAACCAATGTCGTTGTTGGTCTCCTTTGAACATGTCCAAACCATCTAAGTCTAATATCCCTCATCCTGTTACCTATTGGTGTTATCCCTAAATTTCCTCTAATATTTTCATTTCTAATTATATCCTTTCTTGTCTTACTACTCATCTATCTCAAAATCCTCATTTCTGCGACGCTCATCCTATGAGTATGATGTTCCTTAACTGCCCAACACTCTAATCCATAGAGCATGCCTGCCCTGACGGTCATCCTATAAATTTTTTCTTTTAGTTTGAGAGGCACCCCCCAATCACACAAAACTCTAGATGCACATCTCCATTTGTTCTAACCCGCTTGGATTCTCTAGGTAATCTCCCTCTCAATCTCTCCACTCGCATGAATCCTAAGTACCGAAAGTGGTCTTTTACGGGACTTCTTGGTTATCAATCTTGACTGGTGTTTTACTCCTAATCTTCTTGCTAAAATTACATTCCATATATTCTGTCTTAGTTCGGCTAATTTTAAATCCTTTATATTTTAATGCTTCTCTCAATAACTCTAGCTTTATGTTTACACCCTCCCTTGTCTCATCAAGTAAAAGATTAATGTATGTTTGAGTGCAACCATATAAATCATCATCATTACAACTATATAAATCGTTGTTTGACTGGAACTGCAAAATTAATGTATGGGTAAAAAAGATTAATTTATTATACCACATGCCATGAAATATTTGAGTGATTGCGTTGCTGATCATCTCGATTAGTTTTGTAAAGTTTTCTTCTCTCGATTTTCAGAAAATAGAAGCCTTAATTACTGGGGCTTTTTGTTACAAATTCAAGTCAATTTCAGTTAGTTTTCTCGAAATGAAGTCAATGTTTTTAATTTAAGGTTAGTTTTCTCCGAATCATTCTTATTTTAATAGTTTCATTCATCCGATGCGAATTTGGTATCATGGTATGATTCTTGCTTTTCTTTCAAAGAAAAATAATAGTTTCATTCGCCATTCAGAAATATGTTTTCTCAAATGTGGTCAGTTGTGGTTAACTGTTATTTATCTAGATTAAATTAATATTGGTTTGGATCCAAGTCAGTGTCAAGTTTGAGTCACCAACCATCAGAAGCTCAACTTGTACTTTTAACTGCAGGAATAAACCATTCCACTTCTCACGTACGGTAAGGTTCCTCTGCCGTGATTTTATAATGTATTTGTTTATACATTAGACTTGAATGTGTTTAACCATATTATAATGTTACTCCTCCACTGCAACTATGAATTCTTGCTAAGATGACTGCGACTCCAGTATGATATCATTCTACCAAGTCAAATTTGACAGTTTCTTAGCTCAATGTCTTGTCCAATTTTCAGAATGGGCTTCGGGAAAATAACCAGGATAAGTCAGTTACTTGAGTGGCTAGCTTCATTGATCAATGTAACCAGGGATGTCACATGTGATTGTCCAACCATCAGCCTGTTGGTAATGGGGAACTAAAAAAAGGTTAATCACAAATGACTGACGGCCTAAAAAGTCTCAACGCTCTCCCAAACAAGGCTGTTTATTCTATTTATGAAATTTGCTTAGGTATTCAATGGTCTAAGATATTTTATTTTGTGCAAAAATGCCAAGGATCGAACGTATACAATCTTGTTTGGCAGAAACTATGCAGACCGGTAATTGATAATCTAGCAATAAAAGTAGTTTAGTACATCGTAGTCACAGTTACAAAGTTCATGTTGGATGGAACAAATGAGAGTGGAGAGATTGAGAGGGAGATTACACAAAAAATCCAAGCAGGTTGGAAGAAATAGATATGCGCATATGGAGTTTTGTGTGATCAGCAGGTACCACTCAAACTAAAAGAAATTTTTTATAGAATAGTTATAAGACAGATCGTGCTCTATGGATCAGAGTGTTGGGCAGTTAAAGAACATCATATTCATAGGCTAAGCATAAAAGAAATGAAAATGTTGAGATGGATGAGTGTCAATACAAGAAAGATAGACTTAGAAATAAAATATTGGAGGAAACTTAAGGGTAGCATCAATAGGTAACAAGACAAGGGAGATTAGACTTATATGGTTTTGACATGTCCAACGAAGACTGAAAATACCACCAGTTAGAAGGAGTGAGATAATTCAAGTAGAAGGTTCTAAAAGAGTCACGGAATGCCCAAAAGAACGTGGATAGAAGAGGTGAGAAAAGATTTAAAAACTTTGATACTAAATGAAACCATGGTACTTAATAGAGGGGAATGGAGAAACAAGATTCCTCTGGATTATCCCTAATTGGGATAAGGTCTTGATGATAATGATGATTTACAAAGATCGCCATCAAGCTCAGTCGAGCTAGGAAATGTCTAGAAAGTTTGGGATACGTATGAAAATGTTTAGTTGTCAACATATTTATTAATTTAGTGCTCTTCAAAGCAAATTGGATTTGTCCCTAGGCTTATAGATAATTTATTAGGAATTGACAAATAATCCCGGGAGTTTAAATTTTATTTAATAAATTCGTGTTTGATTGAAACCTCATAACGTTGAATTATATAGGACTTTCCTTCTTTGTTTTTTTCTTGAATTATTTTGAGACTTCTTGGAGTTCAGATCAGGACATCGAAAGGTCAGGAAATGTCCAAAAAAAGTCTCAATTATTCGGAGTTCTCTGTAGCTATGCCCCTAACCATTTAGCCAAAGGGTTTTTTTGCCAGTTGGGTACTCTCAACAGCCATTTCTGCATCCTAGAAGCTGCCAAATTGGCTAGCAAGCGGCTAGGACTGTGGAATGGGCTACTTGATGGCAACTATGCCTCACAGTACTGACCTGTTTCCCCAAGGGCGGGCATGCCCAACCGATGATCAAATTACTTGGTTCAGTCAAAACTGAACGTAAATCAGCTAAGGCCCAGTAGGTTTCTCAACTTGGATATACTGTTTAGAGAAGTGTTCCATAGCATAAGGGGAGCCTTGGCTCAACTGTAGAGTTGTCATTGTGTGATCTTGAGGTCGCGGGTTTAAGACGTAGAAACAGTCTCTTGCAAAATGCAAGATAAGGCTGTGTACTATTGACCCTTGTGGTCCTCCCCTTTCTCGGAATCTGCATACACAGAAGCTTCATGCACCAATTCTGCCCTTTAGAAGTGTTCCATAGCATATAAGGGCCGATATCTTTTTGAGTTTCCTACTAATATTGTTCAACCGAGTGGATATATCTGCAACAATGGACCTCTTTTTTCGTCATCCAAGCATCCGTTTGTCCCATCATCGAGTGGTCATGCACAAAACTACGGAAACTCTTTGATCTGCACTGAAAAATAATAATCAAGAGGAGCCAGGAGAAGACACAAGTTTGCACAGAATGTGCCGAATAATGCCTTGTTATATTGCCACAAAAAGCTGGGTGGTTCCTCTGTAATCTATGATATAGAGCCCCAAGGCTTACATAATAATGCCTTGTTATATTGCCACACAAAGGATTGTTCATACAAACATAATCACGTAAACCAGATGGTATTGGCCCATAGCCAACGATTGGTATGCAATGGAAATGGCAACAGCTCCAGCCAAACGTTGAAAACCGTTTATGAGGAAAACTTTTGGAGAATCTGAATTCAGATATCGAGGACAATAAATGAACAATTAAATCATCATCATCAAGACCTTATCCTAATTAGGAGTTGGCCACATGAATCTTATTCCTTTGGTTTCATTTAGTCCCAAAGTTTTTAAATCTTTCTTCACCACTTCTATCCACGTTCTTTTGGGCTTTCCTCTTGCCCATTTAGAACCTTCTACTTGTGTTGCCTCACTCCTTCTAACCGGTGCCGTTGTTAGTCTTCTTTGAACATGTTTAAACCATTTAAGTCTAATCTCTCTCGTCTTGTTATCTATTGGTGCTACCCCTACATTTTCTCTAATATTTTCATTTCTAATTTTATTCTTTTTTGTTTTACTAATTATTCATCTCAACATTCTCATTTCTGTAACACTTATCTTATGAGTAGAATGTTTTTTAAGTGCCCAACGCTTTGATCCATAAAGCATGGATGCCTTACAACCATCTTAAATGAACAATTGAATGATTAAAAAAAAAGAGATCTAATGGGAATAATTCCCGACAACCAGACAAATATAGGACAATATAAGGTGGCTGCAGAGCTCCTGAATAATGAGACAAGGCCCGTCTGTTGATGGGCTCATGGGAATGACTAGTACTCTATCCGTCGCTTGCCATCGCGTTCAGTCATGTACATGTCGTTTTCTTATACTTGTCGTGCCTGCTAGCTTATAAATATTCTTTAATGGGATAGTAATTCGTAAGAGACAATATGCATGTACTGTCTACGTCGCTTGCCAGTAACACATGCATATCTGCATGATATTTTTGGGACACGTAAGCGGATGCCTCTCTCTCTCTCTCTGCCCTTCGTTCCACTGTGGGAAATAAGAAGCTCAGGAGAAGCTTCGGTCTTTGGACATTATCATACTCTCTCTCTCTCTCTCTCTCTCTCTCTCTCTCTCTCTCTCTCTCTTTGGGTTTACTATGTATTCACAGGGTGAGCTACCATGATAACCCACGGAAATTTATTAAAATGTAAGTGCATTGCTGATACTTGGTCACAACTAGAACATATCTACAGCAATATAATCTCGATATTGAGCACCATCAAACGAAGGATGTGATCATGCAAATGCCAGACAATCTGGCTACGTCTAGTAAAAGCATGCACAAGTATGATAGAGAGGGAGAGAGAGTACATTGTAGAGATAAAATACGAATAGTTAATCCAAAGAGAGAAAATAGGAAGCCAAAACAGTAGCTTCAAAATCGAATTATACAGTAAGTACTAGCAGTGATATATTGCTAACAAAAGAAGAGTCCCAGTGAGAGTAACGCCCCTGAGTATCAACTGAATCCACCAACCAGACATATAATGTACCATTGTTCCAGGTGGGAGACTTTCTATTGCATGGTTGGCTCATTTCAGGTTGGTCTATGGGCCCTTGGTATTATCATAGTCTCTCTCTCTCCAAAAAGGGCAGCTCTGGTGCACGGACTTGGCTGAACTTAGCCTTAGTGCCTTGAGCATATTTCAAGACTAAGTGCCACATGGGTGTTTGAAAAGCCTGAGCCCTTGACACTATGCATGGTCTGGAGAAGGGGTGAATCACAAGGGTCTATAGTATGCAGCCTTACCTTACATCTTTGTGAGAGGCTGTTTCTGTGCCTTGAACCTGTAACCTCAAGGTCATATGATGATAACTTTACTATTGCACCAAGGTTCCCCTTCTTCTCTCTCTGCCTCTGTCCGTATAGTATTGTGTGAGTAATTGTCTCGTTGGATTAACTGAGAAGCTACGCCTTTGTCCTTTGCACCCGATCAGATATTGTTCATGTGGGAGGCCTCACTCTCTGAATCGGTACAACTACAGCCCGGGAAAAGTGCTCTGGCATTTGATCTTACTCCATTGATTTTGAGAACAACGTCGCCACTGTAAGTTTTAGTAACTAATCTGCATTTACCAGACCAATTTAATATATGATTATCCAACATATTTAACCATGAAAACCACGACGTAGCTAGTGTAGCCACCAAATTAATGAAAGGATCAGATCAAATTAATGTCATTGTAGTCGGCCCTGATTAAGCTTCCCATGCTCTTCTCATAGTAAGGCTTTCCGGTGTCTGCCAGTCCACTTCCAAGTTCCAACCAAGGTCAGAAAACTCGAGTAATATGTGCGAGGAACAACAAACAAACAGGAGTAGTTTTTAAGTGCGACGAAGTGGCAGGCAACTCTAAGAAGTTGATGAGTTGTTAATATTGTTTATTTGAAATATAGGCATATTTTATTTGAAGAAACAAATCAATGGTTGAAGGGTTATGGGAAGTACAAAACCACCAAACAGCAAGGCTAGAAAGACTACATCGTTTACATAGCTAATGGCCCCAAGCCACACCCTTTGGTGTAGTAATGATGCTAAGACCCTGGCATGACTTCCCTCTTTGGCTGGTGCTTCTGCTGACTCGTTAGCTGATCTTGAAGTGCGAGAAACTATGGAACTACGGGCTGAGAGGAAATCCATAATTTCGTCAATGCACCCATTCGAATCTGGATTTTAATTCAACCGATTACTGTCTCCGATACTTCAATACTTAATTGTCAGGCCTTAAACCAATCGGCAAGCTACATTCCTGTATTAACTGCAACAATCTCTGCTGCAATGGCATCAATTTGGACCTATTGGGCCAGCAAACTCAAGAAGAGTTTCACCAAGATTATCACAGATCAGTCCATCTATGCCAGCTATTGCACATTGTCCTCTACTAGAGCCATCGTAGTTAAGCTTGAGTGTACATTGTGCTGGTTTCTTCCATTTTCATATGATTTTGTTTTGAAGGACACATTCCTTTTAAAGGAACCTCAAGATCTTATAATCTCAAAGATAGATAAGCCCCCGATATATGTACTTACTGTATGTTAGATTTGTAAAATTAAATCATAATGTGGCCCCTACATGGTCATTCATGTGTTTCATATTTGTATTTTAGAAGGTTACTTTGAAAACCTAAAGTTGTAATGAGGTAATTAAGTTGTAACTAGAAATTTTAGTTTTTAGAAGGTATTTTGTAGCTTTTGTACTATATATTCTTACATAATTTCATAATAGCCCTTTTTGACAATTCATAAGGGTACTTTTACAAATTCAGCTTTTGATGCAGAAGAACTGATTTGTAAATGTAGAATAATTGCAGGAACCTTTTCATAACAAGATCCATTTGCCTTTGTTTTAAGAAAGAACCATGTATTTAGGCATATTTTTCTACTTTTTATCATGTCATAATAGTTTGCATGATTATATTAATGTCTATTTTCTTTATTAAATCATGCAAATTATTTAATGATACTATTTCTTTACTTTAAGCACATAATGACTTGGTAGTAGTCAAAGCACATTAAGTCGTGATTGCATGCATGTATGTGTTATTTGAAAGGCATGAATTTAATCATAGTCAAACCACAAAAATTGTGATTGATTGTGAAATATGATGACTCAGCTCTATAGGGAAGCTGACATATTTTAACAAATAAGCGAGTTTGATTTAATAGGTTATTATGATGGAAGGGAAATTTCCTTCATGCCCAAATACATAGGTTTTTTCATTATTAACATGTAAAATAAAATAAGTAGTAATTATAAGGATAATTGGTCAAACTACTAGCGTTATAACACATGCACACATGACGGTTACAATGGCAAACTCATTTTGCTAAAAGTATTGCAAACATGGGTTAGTATACTTAATTTAAGTATATTTATGCCTTGTTAATACAAGATATGCTAGATTACTTGAGGTTGGCAACAATAGAAATTAAGGAAATATAGTTTCTTGTGCCAACACAAGAACAAGAACTACATGATGAAAAAGTTATCACAAATCATGATTCAGAATCTATGATAAGTGGATAACATAGTAAATCTAAGAACTCCTCAAGATAAAACAAAAAACGACAAAAATAATTTTATTAGGTCTATAGTTTATTTCCAAAAGTCTTGTTATGATATTGACAAGGATTCTAAAGGTTATTTCATGAGCCATTAATAGAAAAAACTCTAAATTATAATACAATACCATCATGAAATAGAAATTTTCATAGACTATTCATGTTTGGGATCTCATTAGCTAAGGGATTCCTTCTTCTAGATTAAAAAAAAAAAAGGCTTTGACTATTGGAAGGCCTTTTATCCAATATCTCATAGGGACTCCTTAAGGATTATCATGGATTTGGTAGCTTATTTTTTCTTAAAGTTAAATTAAGAGATGTGAAAACAACCTTACTAGATGTCAATAAAAGAAGAATTAGTCTACATGATATAACTAACTTGAATGATTTTCCTTAGATAAGGATAAAGAACTAGCTTGCAAAATATAAAAATCTTAAGAAGCTTCTCCAATAGTTGTTCTTTATTTGATTTTGAGTAAAATATTATGAATTAATTGCATGTCTTAAAGTCAAAATGAAAATATTTAATTTATATATGATTCAATACACTAGTACTAGTGTGATAGTTTCATTGTAATATCTTTCTATAAGAAAAATAAAAGTGGAAGTTGAAATATGTATATCGAGATAAAGTGTTCAAAAGTACCATGTAATTATTAGCATCAAAGGATAAAACTAATAATAATTGGCCCCTTGATATAAGGGTTTCTACCTAAAGTTTGGTGATCCAAATTGCTGACTATACTTTTTCTTTTTGGTATAAGCAAAGAATTACAAAATAGACTACTCATGCACCCTCCTAAATCTAATCACCACCGAAAGGGGTAAAGCAACAACTTGAATTTGTGATCCATAGAACATTACCTAATTGTCTGCAACCAAGTGCGCTAGACATTTTTTAGCCCATTCTAGATGTACTTATACCTAGCTAGCTTTCTGAAAGTATGGTGGCTTTTGGTAATCCCAACTATTTATCTATTGCCCCTATTCTATAGTAGGCTACAACCCTATAAAAACTAATGGAGAAATAAATTTTTGTGGATCCCTCGTTTTGGTTACTCGAGCTGGTTGAGTATGAGGCTAGCTTTTGGTGATCATAACTATTTATCTATTATGCTTCACTATTTCATAGACCACTAACCCTAAATTCTAAGGTTATTTATTTGGACAACTTAAATAGTTAAAGCTAAGATTATCTACTGGTTAAGAATCTTAATGTGACTTATCTAAAGTGAGGTCGATATGGTGAATGTTTATGATCATAAAAATCTTGGCCTACTTATTTACCTATCAATAGAGACATCTCTCATCTTTGCATGTGGACTTGTTTTATAATGCTTCTAACCATCTATTCCTAGTAATAAGAAGCATGTTTTATGAAGGCTATAATCATCCAATCATTGTGGTTTTGAGGCTACAAAATATTTAAAATTAGAAAAATTAAATAAATGGCTTGAATCAACAAAAGTAGGCCTACCATCACCAAGCATTATACCATGTGATCATAATCTATGATAAAATATTCCCCTAGGTAAGTTTCCATGCTAGGGCAATGTTTAAGGCAATCCAAACACCAAATGAGATTTTTGAATTGACTGCTTAAGATGAGTCCAACAAAGATGAATTCATTAAAAGCTAGCCTAATTAATCATTTGTATAGACATTTGTCTTTGTAAATTTAGCTAGCTTACTTAATAATTTCTATAGACATCTATCTTTGTAAAATGTGCATCATTATTTATACTATTTGCCTATCCGTTTGTCTTTTTATGATCAAAGGCAGATATTTATGGATGTTAGAACCATCAAGACATAACAATTTTGAGCTATAAGTGTCTAGATTCAAATTGATGTTATACTGAGGTGGTTCATTGTGATAGCATTCCACTGGCAAAATTCTATGTGGGGTCATATTTGGCATACACAACAATTCAAAGTTTTTAATTGCTAACACGTGGAGCACCTACCTAAAACTAGTATACTAAAAGGTAAAATAAAGTGTAGTTTGGTCATTTGCTTTCTGAAAAAAATGTAGTTTTTCCACTAATGATACCACAACCACCATTCAAAAAAATAAACAAATAATTAAATAAGTTAATAATGCAACCACCCTTTAAAAATTTACAAGTTGGTCATTTTCCTAGAGGAATGTTGAATAGACACTTAATAGGAGAGTGTTTGGATGACACTTCTTATTGACCCAACCTTTGCATGATTCAACTTATTTATGTAATTCTTGCCATTTTGGATGTCTAATAGATCAAGCAACATATTGATTAGATGATTCCAGCATCACCATTAATGGTCAAAGTTTCTAACTTATCTATTTTCAGCTATATGTCACAAACATGTGTTGTGAGGTTCATGACCAAGGCCTACAGGCTCTAAGGAAGGCATGTGTTAGCTCATAAACATGGCTTGAAGGATTTAGGCCCATTGTTGAAGATCCATGGAAATTCTAGAAGGCCTAATTTCTGGAAGAGTCCTTGTAAATATCTAGAAAGAGGAAATCTTAGAAATTTATGTAAAGAGTTTTAGAGTAGTTCTCCACCATTAGATGGTTGACACCTGTAATAATTTGAACTATCTACAGGCTCTAAGGAGGGCTTGTTTAGCTCATAGACATGGCTTGAAGGATTTAGGCCCATTGTTGAAGAACCATGGAAATTCTAGAAGGCCTGATTTCTTGAAGAGTCTTTGTCAATATCTACAAAGAGGAAAGCTTAGAAATTTATGTAGAGAGTTTTAGAGTAGTCCTTCACCATTAGATAGTTGACATATGTAATAATTCGGACTATCTATTGAGGGAGTTGATGGAGGGGAACAACTATAAATAGGGGTAAGCTCCTCATTTATAAGCATATTAGATTACTAAAGTAAGGGATAACAGGTTCTTTTTGAGTAAGTCTCATCTTTTAAGTTCTCTCATTGCTTTAGTGGGTAAGTAATTGTAGCCCCAGCAAGTGAGAGTGGGGGTTGAAGGCTGACTTATGCCTAATAAAAGGAGTTGTACACAAGTACCGCAAGAGTTTAGCATAGATGAAACTGCGATCTCATGACATATAGCTTTTTAGATGATAGACTCCTCTAATCCACACGCCTTTTTATCTATTAGACATCTGGAGCAAGAACAATTAAATGAATTAGTTAGATCATACTAAGGTGGACTCAAGAAAAAGAGGAACCAGACACTCATACTAAAGGTTTATCTAGCATTCCTCTCCTTTTTTCAACCTACTTGCTCATCTTTTGTCTTTGCGTCTTGGTAGCTTTTTATGTGGCAGGCCAACAACTAAAAAATATAGCCTATGCAAGTTTTATTCACCATCGACATATATTATGGAGGGCTATAACTCTAGTTCAGCCTCGAACTATGAAGATCCAAATCATTTATAATGTTGCCTTTGACTTAAGTGGTCCAAGCTCTGAAATTCTCATTCATTAGATGATTTAGTCATTGTTATAAAAAAAAATTATTCAAAAAATTTTATGACTACTACAGCAACTGCAGTTTTTTTTCTTTTGCTAAAATACTACTCTTGCTTAATTCTTCAGGTAAAAGATTCCATAGCTGTTGTTTGGTGTCAAGTTTCGTCTATTTAAGTCTACCTCCGGTACTTATTTTAATACATAGTATAGATGCGCGGATGTTTTGGTCCATTGCCCATGCATGATGATTTGGATTATTATGTGGGTCCCATACGTACCACTTATACTTTTGTCCGGGCCATAAGATTCCTAGATGAACTCAATTGGAAAGTACTTGATGAAGTTAAAGAGTACCTGTACCATCTACCAAGATCTCAACACGCCAAAAGAGAAGAAGAAGATATCACGTTCCGCTGTAGATATCACGTCCACCGTCAAGATGTCAGCTAGCATGCCAAATCAGAGAAATTGCGCCTCAAACTCAACATCCATCGGTAAAAAAGGTTGCCCAAGGTTGCCTCCGGTGTACATAACTGTCCGTGGAGGTACGGAGAAGAGCAGACGACAAGGGTCTATCTATGCAGTTTTACTTTGTATTTTTGTAAGAGACTATTTTCACATCTTGAACCCGCATTCTCACAATTACATGACAACTTCTCTGGACTGATGCGTAGAATCTTAAAGAGGCAACAAAGTGGTGGAACGGATCTTATTCGTCAACCCGTGATCATGTACTATGATACATAGACCAGTCGGTTTGGAAGAGAAAAAAAAGCCACAATCATGTGTAGACACTTATCTGCATACAAGAATGTTTGCATTCTAAGTTGGCAGAAAAAGCAGAGGCTTAAGGTAACGGGTTTGGTACACTGGCTAGCTGGTTACCACATACCAAAAGTGTGGATGTGTCTTTTCTAACTAGCAGCGAACACAACTTCAATGTCAAAAAGACAAAGGCTGTGTATATTCCAATCGCCTGGTATGGACGCTATATCCCTTCATTCTTTCTCATTCACCTGAGTATCAGACCCCATTGCTTGAGATGGCCAAATCTCACCCCAGCTCAAACCATCTCAGACTCCCACCTCATGCCCATCTTATGATTTGTAAATTCAGCCCTACCTTCTCAAGGCAGCACAATCAATATCTCATTTCATGCACGACTAAACCCATGCAAAGCATCTCAAATTAGATAAATGTTTGAACTGAGTTTCTAGAGCTAAGACTCACCTTTGGATGATCTGACCTAGTCACCTTCTTTGGCCTCTATTAGATTTTGGTTAGACACCAAAAAGCATGACCATTCTATAATTTTAGCTATGCTGTTTTTTGAGTTTTTATGCATGACCGTTGGACTTCTTGGCTGAAAAACTAGTAGCTGAAAACATTCAATGAACATTTTTGTCTGTAGATGATAGCATAAATATCTAGAAGAGGCTGAATGATTGGAACAAATCATCCAAAGGTGGAGTTTAGCTTGGTAGGGCCCTGGAGTAAGTCCGGATAGCATTTCCCAATCAACGATCAATAAATATCGATTTTATTTTTTGTCTGGTACAAGCTAAAAACTTTTCATAAGTACACCACACACACACTTGTAAATCTTACTGCTCAATCCTCTAGTGGATGGATGGTTCCAACCTGGAAGCTGCAACCAGTGTTGGTGAAGGTACCTTTTCCTATCAACAACTGGGTTAGAAGACCTTTTCCTATCAACCATATTCAGCGAAACCATTTAATTCTACCAACCCACCAAAGTAAGACCATATATAGATGGGCATTCCTAATATATCGACCTATTTTTGTGGGTTCATCACTGGCAATTTCTTACAGGCAGTGCACTTTGGTTTTTCCCGTTCTTTTCGTGGCTGCAGTTGTTGAATGGTGGCTGTGATCCCATCTGTATGCTTTAATGGGACAATAAGTTCGAGCGAGACATTATGCAGGTATGGACCGTTTATACCATGTTATCGATCTAGAGAACAATTTGAAATAGAAATCAAGAAATAAGTTCTGGTCATATAAACAGAAATGCATGAATTGCATAAAAAGTTCCTTCGATTAAAACAGTGTGAGGAGGACATAGGACTTCTGGATGTACTCAACAGAAAGGAGCATTGACGCAACGATAGAGTTGAAGGGATTAACAGTCTCTCATCTTATTGTCTCTCTACGAGAAACGAAGTGTACGAGAAGCTTCGTCCTTTGGACTCTCTCTCTATCTCTCAGAGTGCATTTCTGTGGCTACGAGAAACATGTCGGTGTTCGTGTGAGTGACAAGCGAAGGTTCTGAGAAGCTTCGGTCTAGGAGATTGTCATGTAGGTCTCTTTGCCCATCTCTCTGTGTCAGTGTCCAGGTCTGTGTGTGTGCTTGTCTCTCAGTGTGAGTGAGAAGCGGGGAGTTAGTCCACCACGACCGATCTTTTCATGTAGGAAGGGCTCACCTTTGTGGATGATAACCCATGAAATTTCTCACAGTCTGAACTCTCACTCAGTTGGCGGGGATCAATTTGAAATTGGGCTGCCGCTCATTGTTTCCAAACTGACCAATATTTTGCAAGAAACCAATGGAACGTTTGCTTCCTTGGATATATATCCTCCATTTACGGTGTGTAATCTCAACAACTAAGCTCTAAAAACCAATGGAGGAATAAGATCATGGATGGGCCGTGTTTAAGCTTTGCTAGCTCCTTCCAGCTAACATGTACATAAAAGGGCAGCTCCGGTACATGAAGCTCCCACCTATGGGGGGTTCAGGGAAGGGGAGACCACAAGGGCCTAAAGTACACAGCCTTACTTTGCATTTTGCAAGAGGCTGTTTTCATGCCTTGAACTTGTGAGCTCAAGTCACACGATGACAACTTTTACCGTTGCGCCAAGGCTCCCCTTCTTCCAATTAACATGCACATGAAATACCAAATTGTAAGGAGAACGTAAAGTATTAGAAATCATGGAAAGATACAAACAAAGATCCACATTTAGAAGACATTAACCTAATAACATAGGAAGCTTGAAGCGAGGCCCTATGAGAAATGGATCACTTGTGGTGGTCCATGGGACATTAAAAGGCAGCCCCAGTGCACGAAGCTCCCATGTGTGTGAGGTCCGGAGAAGGGGCGGACCACAAGGGTCAATAGTAGCAGCCTTATCTTGCATTTTGTAAGAAGCTGTTTTTACACCTTAAACTTGTTACTTCAAGGTCACACGACAACAACTCTACTGTTGTGCCGTGGGACACTAATATATGCAAATTCCGTGCAAGAAGGAACATGTTGTTACAATAATTGAGTAGTATGTTGCCATCACGTACCTAAGTTGTAACGTAGTCATAGTAGTAACTAATTTCCAAGCTCACCTATTCGTGGCCTCTATCACTTGACAAAGAAAAGGAAGAGGAGTCATGGTGCAACGGTAAAGTTATCATCGTATGACCTTGAGGTCACAAGTTCAAGGCATGAAAATAGCCTTTTGCAAAAATGCAAATAAAGCTACATACTATAGACCCTTTTAGTCCGTCCCTTCTCTAGACCCCGCATAGGTGGGAGATTAGTATAGTGGGGCTGCCCCTTTTTATCGCTGGACAAGGAAAAATGCATCTCCTCTTGATTATTTGGGAACATAACTCCACAGATTGTCGTGGTCGCTCTTTATCATGCTTCTATATCTGTGCGTGTTTGTCTGTATAAGTTAAACCAGAAACAGACGGGGAAGCTTCCGTGTAGTCCATTAATGTAGTAATTAGTGTTCATGGTGGCAGGGGCTCACCTTGTGGATGATAATCTATGATAAGTACTGGAATATATTCGCACCCACCTGACCAGGGAATTCATTTCTATATAGGCAACTGCTCGTTTACAAGATTCCAAGTGGATGGTTAAGATTATACTACATATTTGCACTATTTATTCCTAACGCTTGGCCCCACCAAATGAAGGAATAAGATAGTATAGATCTCATGCGAGTGAATCGTGATAACTTTGTACCTTGTTGTCGTAAGCCGTAAGGTTCTTGCAAGTGTGCATTTTCCTTAGAGTGAAGGAAATATCCAGGAAACTCTTCCTTTCTGTTTTTATGGCTGTTTTCATTTGGATCAGATAAAGGGGAGCCTTGGTGCAACGATAAAGTTGTCGATAGTTTATCATTAGGTCAAATATGTGGATATAAGCATAGGTTCGAGGATGATGTAAATTTGCATGCATCAAGATTACTTCCAGACTCGATACATTGCTGATCAAAGTGAAACTGACTGTCTTCTGATCAGGATGTTTTCTAGACCCTGCAGCAAAAGAATATCCATTGTTTTACCAAAATGAAAATTAAGAATCACCATGAATTGAATGATCCTAGCAAATACCGTTTTCTAACAAAACAAAACTGGACAGCTTGCACCAAAGCCTTCCAAGTGCAGTGGCACAAGAGGGAGCCTCTCATATCGGGTAAACTGGGTTCGAAGTTGTGCATGAGTATGTATCAGTCATTCGCTTAAATCTCCCCATTCTGTAATTTGATGGAAGGTGCTTGCGCTAGCTAGTGTCAATAGGAGAGGTGCCACTTTTCACTAAAACCACTGGGCTACTAGGGGCTTTTGGCAAGTGCAAATCCAGTTTACTGATGTATATTAGGGAAGATAAAATAAAAACTTCTTTTTCCTTTCTTTCTTTTGTTCTTTTTTCTGTATAATCCTAATTAGCTAGTAATGACCAATGGGGAAAGTATTTACACATGGACTACGTGGATAGTACACTGGAATGTAGTTCTAGTTCCATCCAATCATGCTCATTTAGCATATCTGCTCGCTGACTATCTCATTCATAAGACACGGAGCAGTAAAGGTCAAGGGTTCACATTTTACTAGCCGAGCAGTACACTAGCTGGGCTTGACGGATCATGGGTGGTCCAGGGTTACTCAACAAAGATTAAATCAACGGCAACCAGATGAACTAGTGGATTGAGATCAACGGATGCTATCATGTCTACTTCCTCTCCAATCTTTCCTGTGTGATCATGCTTGCCGCTATCACAATAACAGTTTGGATACCATGTCTGATCTAAATTTGCAGCAGGAGGAACGAAACAGGCGATCATCTTCCACCATTAATATGACAGAAAGCCGTATATTTGTCCTTGTACGGGATCATATAACTCATTCTGCCACTTTCTTATCATGTCACAATCGCATGCCTACTCCACTTCCGCCTATCTCACACTCACATTATGTCATTTTCTTTTCCAGCATCTTTCTTTTCATAAGTAGGCTTTGTGCAAACAGATGAAGCCAAGGGAGGGTTGTTCACTTCTCTGTCTTTTTCATCCAGTGTTATCATAACAATTGTAAAAAAATCTTCATCTTCAATCTCGCTTTGCAATGCAAGAAAGAAGTCTAACACTTTTTCTCGGCTTATGCGGAAATACCCTATGGAATAAGGGAGAAGGTGGGTCTGCATTCACTATTAGGCTTATGCCCGTCCATTCCTTAAAAACAAGGTCTATATTCCAAGTGGGTGATATATCCATATACCAGATTGTTTGTCTTCCTAGTTGAACAAGGAAGCCAAGAGCAGGAAGCCACGATAGTGACTAGTTACTCCAATCGCTACATGCATAGATGAAAAAAAGGCAGCCCTAGTCCATGAAGCTCCTATGTATACGTGTGGTAGGAAAGAGGCGGACCACAAGAGTCAATGGTATACAGCACTATCTTGCATTTTGCAAGAGGCTACTCTCCCCTTCTCGTTATATGCATAGATGCGTATAAATCTAAACTACTGTCACGGCATCATAAAATTGTGACTGGAGATACATTCAGCATTAATGTCAATCAAACTGATCGGCTGATCGTAGCCGTTTAATCTAAAGGCCCCCACCTGTTGGAATTTTTTCAAGACTAATGTCTGTACCTAGTGACTTTTACCTTTGATCTAATGGCTGTGGCATCTGAATATAAAATTATGGAGCTTGCAACAAATATTGTTTCTTGGTGTTAGCTTATAAGATCATGTAACACCTAACAAGTACCGCGGATCTACATACTATTTGATGCCGTGTAAAACAATATGGTGAGGTGGTTTGGACCAGAAGGTACAAACTCCACTAAAATTGTAAGGGTTCCAAATTTAAGAAGTTCTGTATAGCCGTCCAAATGAAAAATAGCAGGTCTATGATCGTGCAACAAAAGGGATTTGTAGAGGCCTGGGCAAACGGGGAGGAATTAATAATTGAAACTATGTTATCATAGACCCAACCAACAAAAGATGCCCACCTACCTAGCTTTTGCGTGTCCGGCACTCTTGGGCTTGTTTAGTCCCACATCACAAGGAGACGCAACTCCAGGGAAGAACTACGATCATAAAAAAAAGGCAGAAGCAAACCATCAACTCATACCTTTCTCGGCCTTTTGGCTAAGATCAAGTGTAGTATCTGTTCTTATCAGTTTAATATCTGATACGTGGCCCATCGGGTCACATGATATTAATCTAATTTCTTGTGGGGGAGGCCCCATCACAGTAGCTTGCTACTGGGGGCCCTGAGCGTCGCCCATGCCTTGCACTACTGCACGGGCCCGGCGCAACCCAGCCAAATCCCAAGTCAAGCTTTGGCATGGTCATTGACTAATCTGAATGATGATCTCTTTTCTAGATCCAATAATTTTCTTAAATAATGTAGGGCCAAGCATAGTTCTATGATTGTCTCTCTTATCTTTGTACAGCGGTGCGAACATTGCGCTGTACATCTCGGCATCTCAGGTGTGCAGCTCCCAGTCAAAGCCAATGGTGAGGCTCCCGATCAGATGGATATGATTCTTTTGATCGAGATAATTCGATAAATTTGCGTAATGGGCTACGGCTTGACCGTTGTGGTCTAGTTGGTTGAACAATCACTCATCATATTTGTTAGTCTAATGCATCAAATCAGACTCACCAACGGCAGCTGCTTGGGCAGACTCTATACAAGACGATACTCTACCGTTGTGTCAAAGCTCTCCTTCTTTACTTGAACAGACTCTCTAGTCAAAATAACATGGACTATTATACATAATCCCGTTTTGCTTTTGGACGTTCTTAATTTGATCGGTTTGTTGACGGATGAATCCTTTGGGAGAATATATGCAGGCTGGTTTACAAGAGCCACAAACCTGTTCTGTGATCAATCAGTAACTAATATCAAACATGAAACGTGCAAGTCCTGGCCTTCTCCACAGTGGGCAAGAAGGCTTTTCTGTGCTGGGTCACGGGTTCAAGTCGCTCGCGGGCTTGGGTTCATCGATAAAAAAGACGAAACATGCACCAAAATACAATCCTGCCCGAGGATTGAAGCCTGTGGATTCCTGTTTGAAGTAAATATATTTGTGTCAACAATGCCTTCACAAATCAAAAGCGTAAAATCACCAATAAGGAGGTCTAGCAGGATGAGTCCTGGCCTTCTGCTGCAGCGGCATAAGAAACGGTCTGTCTGTGCTACAGTGCTAGAGGCTTGTTAGTTTTGGTTTAGATTTATCCATAAAAATTCACTTACCTGCCAAAAGAAAAATAATGTTGAACAAATCAAATTACTTACGCACACTCCTAAATTTAATTCCTAGTACTTCATTGAAAATGCTATTTATATAGGACCTACTGTACTAGGCATTTGTTGGCAAAGGCCCAATAGAAATTATTTTTTTATGGCGGGACCAATGTGACCATTTGCCATATCTATGTCCTTTTTGGGTGAGAGAAAGTGGGCCTATCGTGTTGTTATCTAGGAACTGGGCCTGGAATTGAATCTTACCAATTGCTTGTGGCATTGTACTCTTCCTTCATGAATTCAAAAACCTGCAAGTACTATTTCTTGTTTTTCGTCATGATGAAGAAGATCAGATGTGTCTCACTCAACCGCATAAATTCCCACGGCATTTGCGTGCTTGATTTTTCCCCTCCATTTGTTTTACACTTGATCTTATTGATCACGTGCTGCCGTAATCTACGACCTTCCCTCTGATTTATGCTGTTTTGCCCTTAATCCTAATGATCAGGTGTGGCCCACGTGTCCTGAGCAAGGCTTAGTAACTACCCAGTAAGTGGGCGACACCTGCATTTCTCATATGCATTTGTAGCATGCTCTTTGGGTAGGCTTCAATACCTTCTCAACATTTCCCTTGGACCAAATTCAGCCCATGGACCCAATTAATGGCCCAATTAACAAACCTAACTTTACCCATCTTAAGCCTACAAGGTCAAGCCCAAGAAATCTGGCCTGCTGATTTGATTTAAGGGGTATAATGGGGTGCATATAACTACAAGAAAGAGGTAACCCTAGCATACGAAGCCTACAAGCTCAAGCCCAACATTTTCCTCTGATCACAAAGATTTATTATACACAGCCTTATTTAGTATTTTTGTAAAAGATTGCTTCCACGTCTTAAACCCGTGACCTCAAGATCACGTTGAGTACATATAACGAACCACTCAGATATAAAATGATAAAAACTACAACCGTATGAACTTACAACCGGTTTACGACGACCGTGACACTGTGCAATACCAGTAGCAATGCATAAACTGAACGCTCAGTGTATGCCATGTCCTGGAAATTGTGCTCATTGGATGCCATGCTAAACCAGTTTCTTTGATTGGAGATAGTGTAAGAGATCACTATTACAAGAAAAGGTGACCCACTATACCAGATGATGGCTAGTTGCATCCACTAGCTTTATGCGTAGATATGGACAGATACGAAATATGGCATAGTATCGTAAAGATATCGTAGGAATTGGATTTCTTGATATTGCTTATCCGATTATGATCTGGCTGATTTTAGCCGTTTGATATGAAGGCACCCTCTAGGAGACCTATAGTGGATCTACCTTGTTGCAGGTGGGACCCATTATCCTCTTAAAAACCACTATAAAGGGTTTTTATTTAAAATATTTAGGACTCTAGAGTCCTTTGTGTTTAGCGATTCAAATGGAACCCACGTTATTTACAAGTGGGCTTTTATTATAGATAGAAATAAAATGTCCCAAAGGCCTCCTTATTTTCAAAATATTTATGAGAGAGAAATCCCATATATTTGGACTCTTGGGAAAACTCATAACGGGACCCACCATGTCTATCGGTTGAACCCCATTATCATTAAAAATAAAAAAGAACCCATAAGGGATCTTTATTTTTCAAAAAAATTAAGATTCTCCCTTAGAGTCTTTTATGTTGAGTTTTCTAGCAAGCTTAGAATGGTACCTACCATGGCCATGGGTGCAACCCATGTTTATTCAAAAAGCAAACACCTTATAAAGGCTTTTTACTTCCAAAATAGTTAGGACTCTTTCACATGGAGAGAGTACTACATATGTGAGACATAAGACGGGACCCATCTTTGGTAAGAATTGGGATCCATTTTCATTCAAATAAAAAACACCCCATAAGGGGCCTATTATCTCCATAACAGTTAGGACTTTGTCATGTGGGAGAGTCCTAAACATGTTGATTTTCCAAAGAAACATCAAATGGGATTCATCTTGTTTATAGTGGGACTCATTCCTCTCTCTTTCTCCAAGCTTGAGTGGGACCCTTTTTTTTCTTCTCCTCCTCACGTTCTCTTTTTCCTTCCTGGCCCAAGTGAGACCCATTTCTCCCTCTTTCCTCCCAGACAACTCATGTTTTATTTTCTTTCCCATCTCTCTCATGTTCTTTGACTCCACTCTCTCAAACTCCACAACTCCCTAATTAGAAAGCCTATAAGTATCCCCCTCCTACCTAGACTTGAAACACACAGAGACACACATAGATTTTTCCCAATTGATCAAGGTGATTCTGCCTCTTCTATTTTTCCTAAGCCTTTCTCTCAGGACAGATCTTCCCATGCTTGCAAAGAAACTCTTTTCTGTCTTCCTTGAGTCTTAGAGCAAAGTTTGTCTTGCCCAAAAGAGTCCTTTCCAAAGGCCAGGGTTCAACAAACTTTAAATTATATCTTAAAGTTACTATGCCTCCAAAAGTTTGTCATTCTATCTCTCCAAAAGGGTACCAAAAAGGGTCCAATCAGTAACCTAGAATGGACCTTAACTCTAGTTGAACTAGATCCCTCACCTTATTGTCCAAATCTATTGAAGATAAAAATAATAAATGAAAGAAAAGTGAAAAGGACTATCGAACTTTTATAAGTTACATAAAGAAAAATGAGGAAAAAGGATAAGAGTCCTAAGTATATCACGTTACCAACTAAGCAACTCCTATACAAATAAGAGTACTTAGTGGTCCCCATTCCCATTTTCCTTAAATATTTCGAACCTTAGCTCTAAGTGGTCCCTAACCAATATTCAAAGAATCCAAAGAAAGTAGTCTGGCCTAAGTTCATCTCCAAATTGGACACCCTTTTTCTTCCTCCATCTCTACTTTTGCTGAAGTTTTGGCTGGCCTCAATTAAGACTCTAAGCGCAATGAAAGTCCCATCAAGCTAAGATTCCTAAAATGAACCCCAATCGAAATACTCAACTTTAGTCAAAGTCTGAAAGTACTAAGATGATGACTCTAGTCAAAAGAGCCCCATCACTCATAGAGTCACACAAAATATAGACTCTACTTTAACGGGATCTACTACTAAAAGAGTTCTAGAAAATATGGAATCTAGTTGACCAAGCTATCCCACTTAAAGAGCCCCACAGCTCATGAACTTTATCCTAATAGGCCATCCCACTCGATGAGTCCTACAAAATAAGAGCTTTAGTCGAACAAGCCATCACTCATGAGTCCTACAAAATATAGACTTTAGTCGAACGGGTTCTGCCACTGTGACACCCTAGAGTTTTCTAAACCTTTTTCTAATATAATAATAATAATAATTTGATTTATAAAATAGGCAGGATCCTTGAAAATGAAAACTCACAATCTACATAAATAACACAGCGTTCAAAAGAGATACAAAAAAGAAAACCCCGAGAGTCAACCAACATCCAAAACCACTACTTGTAGACAAAATCAAATCTCCAATACTTTTAGCATGTTCAATTTAAAACCAGGATAAATCATTACAAGCCATGAAAAAGACAATAACAATAAGTCCAAAAGCCCAAGGTTTCATCCACAATCACCACATCATCCACATATGCAATTAAATGTATATTATACAATGGTGTAGGTCCAATCTATCCAAAATATAAACATCCAAGTACAGCCCAGAAAGTCTAACACAAGTCCAAGGAACGTACACTAATTAGTCTCTAAATGTAAAAAGGCAGATGGTCCTCAAGTCCTTGCCCTAATCAACGCTACTCCACCTGTTTTTTCTTAGCCTTGTAGCACTCCAAATATGAGACATTGCAAAACAAAGCAATACCTCAGCAATCTATGTTTGTGTAAGTAATTCACATTCAATAATAAATACAATGAAATTATATGGTGCGAAGTATCAAGATCATGGTGAATCTCATAAGATGAATATATATAAAGTACATAAAACATCAAACATACATGATGAATAATAGAGGAAAATCATGATCTGAACAAATTAATATCACTCATGAGCATCATTTTAAGTGTTCAATTTTGGTCAAAATACCCCTAATTTAGCGTTCAATTAGATAATCTAACTATTCAAAATTACAAAATTTAGCTTGATTTTGAATTTAGCTCCAATTGACTATTCAAACCTTAATTTGTCAAAATCAACAGTCAGATGATCATTAGAGCTTATTAGATAAGTCTAATTTAGTCTTTTATTTTGCAGATTAACCAAAAGACGCATGGATGACTAAGATCAAAAGTTAATGGTTCAGATCACTCACAATGATGGATAGGATAGTTTCCTATAAGATAATTAAGCTCAATTGAAAATCATGGAAAAAAGAAAAATAACATGAAAACAGCAACTTGCAATTATGGAGGAGTTTCCAAAGTAAAAGGGGGAGGCTCAAATCAGAAACGATAAAGGAATAAAAGGCAAAGGGCAACTATACTCCCATTCCACTCTCTTTCCCCCACCTCTCTTTCCTACTCTTCCCTCTCCCTACTTCCTCTTCCCTCTCTCCACTATCTATTCTCTATTCTCAACCCCCTCAGCCAGACGACACCCCACCAAGCCCAGATCGACTGGACCACCGTCTCCTCATCTCCTCACTCTACCACACTGCACAATGCCCTTTGCTCCTCTTTCTACCCACCCACCTCCTTTGCTTCGCTGCCAAACGCTAGAATCCATACCCAGTTGACTTCCCAAACCACAACACTGCCCAGATCAACCCCCACCTTCACTACTCCGTCAAATCCAGCATTTTTCTCATCGTAGACCGATCCAGAGAAAGAAACCTAAAAAGGGTTTCCATCATTTTCTCTCTTCTCCACCTTCTCTTCCCTTCTTCCCCCTCCATCACCGACTTCTCCTCCGTTGGGATTCCTCTATTTTTTTCGTTAAATTTTTTTTTTTGTTAATTCCATTTTTGCCCTCCAATCTTTAATTGAAATCTCATTTCAGTCCTGCTTTATTTACATTTGCGTCCCTACTTTATCTACATATGTGTCCCGTTTTATTCTGGTTTAACTTTATCTGCATTTTTCTTATCCAGGAACTACCTACTCCAAACTAGATCAATTAAGGTCTAACCCAATCAACAGGTTAGCCTTGATCAATCAAGAATTGTTTGTTTTTCATCCGTTTCTTATCTGATTTCAAATTAACTTTACAGTTTGATTCTTAGGACATTCTTAGACCTAATTGATGTATCTGATCTTTAATTCAAAATCAGTAACTTAATCTGAGCTTTCCAAATCTCTAAATTACAATTTAGCCCAGATCTTTATATTCATGAGGAATCTAACAAATCCAATTGGTAGATCTCTAATCAAGGACGTGTTGAAGACATCTGTAAAGGCTGATCAAATTTCATAAGATTATATTTGAAGATATTGATAGTGATTAAGCTAAAGAAGTAGTTTTTTAATGTTATTTGATTTATTTATTTTATTTAGAAACTAAAAATTCTGTAATTTTGAGAAGTTGATTAGATCTAAACTCTAATTATAATTTCAATAATTTTAGTAATTTTTAGTAATTTATTTTTAATTTTAGATAATTAAATTTTATTAAAATTCCCACTTTTTAAATCAAGTCCCTGTGAGATCGACCTGTACTTGCATAAGTTACACTACAATAGCTCATGCACTTACGGTTAAATATCAACACATCATGACATACAAGTCATGAGAAATACATGGATATACATCCATCAAAACAATATGAATCCAAGTCCACAGAATAATATAAATGCATGTCATATAAATAATGCACCGTGCATAATCAAACTCTATGAATGTCTCAACTACACTCATGACAATGGCAATGAGTACTCATTCCAACCTTGGGTCCCTCACGTGCAGCCTGCATCAACCCATCTTGATGAAAGCCTGACAACCACTACTAGCCCGCCCTCAAATTGGTATAAGACTCGACTTACCCCGCTTCACCTTATACATTCCAACCCTATGTCCCTTACAAGTAGTCCCCATCAAACCTTCCTGATGGGAGCCTGACAGCCATTACCAACTCACCATCAAATCTGTACAAGACCTAGTTTACCCCACTTCACCCTATACATCCAAACCCTAAGTCCCTCATCTGCAGCCAGCATCAGCCCTCCCCTACAGAGGCCTGACAGCCATTATTGGCCCTCCCTCAAATCGATACAAGTCCCGGCTTACCTCGCTTCACCCTATAGATCCATGTCACATGAGTATTCAAAATAAGAGTATGGGCTACTGTGCTGCAATGGCAACCACATAAGGATCTCAACCGCACAGGATCTCAGAGGGCGGGTGGCCAACCCTACTACCCTCCTAGCATAGTACCTACTAAGTGGAAGTACCTATCATAAATCGACAAACAAGTCATAAGCCATGAAAAACTCTCATGTACAATAAACCTCAATAGGCTCAAATTAAAATCCATGATAAAGTGTAATCCATTGCATATCAAAACATGAATAATCATATAATCAAATGTCATGATATCGAACATAAAGTACCGAACACATTTCAATAAAACACAATAGTACATAAAACACATGCCTTAAGAATTTCAGATAACAAGTCATGATCAATGAAATTAAGTAGAAATCTCAAATGTAATCACCTACCTCAATAAATGCAGTACTCCAATCAAGCACATAAGCAATATCACATTGTGTGCTTTGACATACCTGTCATATCATAAGTTATCTATCACTTGGTGTTTTCACATATCAAAATAAACAAATTTAAGTGATAACTTTATTGATCTGACAGTTAACCCTAGATTAACAACCTAGATCATCTGATTAACCCTCTATTAAGTCAATCCTAAACTAGATGTAGATTTTTCTAACATCTAGACAACATATGCGGTCTTTGATCATCAATCTATGCCATAAATCTTTCAATTAATGCCCCTTAATCAATAAAGGATCAGTCTTTAGCTTTTCATAAAGTTTGGAGACGATTCAGCCATTAAATCATTCTATATCACTTATAATTAACATATGATCGTCAATTCCAATCCTTCTCGTCATGATCCTTCTAATTCAAAATCAGTATATTACATTTCCTAATTGAACAATTAGATGCTACTTGACTGGAATACTAATACTTTCAAAATTCCTAATAGGTGAGATTTTTTGTAATGACTCTAATTTTGTAATATTAAAATCCCAAGTTAGCAATGAAAAGTTCAGTTTTTTTAAGATAAGGGAATTTTGGTCATTTCACTATTCACCTTGATTGAACCTAGAAATTTGGTCCTGAAAATGGTACTATTAGGTGCGTCTCGAAAAAAGGAATCCAACAAGACCAAAATCACCAAAAACGGAGTTAAAATGGGCAAGTTATGGCCCTTTGAAGTTTAGGGGTAAAATTGTAATTTTTACAAAAATGGATTTAGCCGCAAAACACAGGGGCCCATTTTGATACGGGCACCCTTCATCTTCAACCTCTAGAGGGTTCTAGAACGGCGGTGATTGGAGGAGAAATCACCGCCATTCTGGAGGTTTCTCCACCGCCATTCAAAGGCGGTGAGAGCCCCCTCCAGAACCCTCTCATAGCTCTATAAATAGAGCTCTTGGGCGCCTCTAATGGCAGCCCAAAAGGTTGGAGAAAACCCGTTGTGGAGGAGTGACGTAGAGGGGAAATAAGGAGAAAAACCCAGCAACGAGCCAGGTATGCCCAAGATCCCTCAAAACCCATCTCCACCATAGTTTTAAGATCAATTTCCCTAGGTTTTTGCATTAAAAACCATGCAAAATGGAGCCCTGGATACTCACCAAGGACCCAAGGACGTTCCCTTGGCCGCACTGGTTCAACTGGGTCGACCAGGGTGTCCTGAGGACGCCCCAGTTCCCCAACGAACAGGACGTTCCAGTCGAAAGATCACACGTCGTCCCGTTTGAAAAAAACCAAACGGGGGGCGTCTGAGGACGCGCCAGCAAGAGAGAGTCGAGCGGGAAAACCCGACGCGTCTACAGACGAGCCCGCTGAGGCGCACGCCACAGACGCACAGCGTGCTAGCGATGCGGGTTTTCTCGTTTGTTAAGGAAGCTGGGGCGCATGACGCAGACGCGCAGCGCCCTAGCATTCCGTCTTTTCATTTTTGAGACCCTTATGTACGTGCGACACTAAAACCCTTATAACTTGAGATCTAGAGCTCCGATTGAGGCACCGCAAAAGGCATTGTATCCGTGTAGACGACGTGGACATACCCAAACTATAAAATCCCTGATCAAGGCCCAATAAAAGGTAGGCATGACCCTTAGAATAGGATGGTGGCGCGTGACCACTAGACCTTTGGGAAACTGATAATACCAAGGCCCAATTAGGACCTTAAGACACCCATAGGCATAGGGATGGACCCCCAATGCCTAAGTAATAAGACCAACTACTCTAAAAACCCATAAAAGATGGGTCAAACTAACCTTGAGTCCCCAAACCGTGTTCAAGAGCGTACGAGGACAAAGGGGTTAGCACGACCTAGTCAGGTAGGTGCTCTATCGCTACTAGATTCTTTTAAAAGAACTATGATTGTTTTACAAATACATAATTTAAGTATATGACTTATTTAGCATGCATGTGACAAATGCTTTATGCATAAACACATTATGCATAGATATGTTTTGCAAACTATTGCATACATTGTATGATCTATGAGCATTAAGTTCTTGCAAAGATTGCATGTCCTTGAGGGTTGCCAAAAGACGCTGGAGTGCCGAGGGTCAGGTAGTTGTGAGGGACCCAAAGAGGACAGGTTTTGAAAAGAGGTTTTGACTTATTTAATCTTATGTGATTTGGGCTAGTAAGCTCGTGGGTGCTATGCCGAGGGGTCTGGGTTGGCCACCCAACCTCTACCACTATTAGGTGGGTGGGTACCACGCCCAAAAATAGACAACGTCCCTACATCGCATGCATGTGGTACAGGGAGCTACCACTGGTGTCACGGCATTGGGTCGACGTGTCATAGACCCCGTAGAGGCTATGACCGAGTGTCCTCAGGTACCCGGGGACCACACGGCGAGGAGGTCGTGGGCATAGTTGGACCATATGGTTTTGTGGACTTATTTGCATTTCATATGGCATGATATGAGGTTGGTCGACCATACCATACTAGAGATCCATGAGTTGGATTCCATGAAGCATCTTATGCATATCATAATGTTATGATATATATGTATATGATACTTTCGATTTTGAATTATGTGATCCTTTAAGTCATTAGTATATCAGTTTGACAATGGATTTTAATATCGATATTGAACTTGAGTATTCAGACATGCACATGTTTTGAATGAGCATATGATTTTAAAACATCGCATGCATTATAAAACTAGCAGTGGTAGACTCCTACTGAGTATAGTATATACTCACCCTATCCTTAACATTTTTCAGGATAATTCCATCCACGAGTAGAGGACATTTATGTTAGTGCTACGAGTAAGTGAATAAAAAAGGAAACAATATACATGTAAGTAAATTCTCAATCCTTTGGACATGTATTTGTATTTATTTACAGTTGGACTGTGTGCTGTGACTGGATAGACCTAGGGAAAAATATTTATGATTTCTGAAGTTTTTCAAAAACTACTTTAGTTGTTGTGAAAGCAAATGACACTCGGGGTTTTCAAAACGAGTTTAAGACTAAAGATTTTCCACTGCATTGCATGGTTTTTGTAAAATGGTTTTCAAATAGCGATGCATCCCGCCTTAAGAATTAGATATTGCATTTAAAAATGCATGGGAAAACCCGGGTCGTCACATTTTTACACATGAAATTCTGGGAATTGGAATTCCTTGGAACTTGAGATTTCTAGAATTTACACTTACAATTGTGGGACTGGAATTCTATGGAAATAAAGAATTTCAAATTTTACACTTACAATTCTGGGGACTGGAATTTCATGTAATTCGAGAATTCCAATCGTCTTCTCCCTTACTCGACCCAAACCCTAAATCTAGCATGAACCACACAGATCTAACAAAATTCATCAAATGAAAAGTTAGGTGTCATGGATCTTACCATCAAAGCACGTCATTGTGCCTCCTATACCCTTGGATGGTCTAGATTGAAGCTGATTTCAGGAGAAATCCTCCAATCCACATACCGTAGTAGTGCCATCTTCAATCAATGGCCTAGATCATCACCAATCACATCATAACCATGGGGGTTTTGTTCATCTAGGTCAGCAGTGGAAGATGATTAGCTTGGATCAACGATCCGAGCTGTCATCGTCTCTGGCGACGGCCTGCAAATTCTAGACTCTATTTTTTCCCCAGGCATATTGTTTTCCTCAATCTAACGCCATTTCTTCTCCAATCATGGTGGAACCATGGGGCTTTTGATCCCCTCTTTGTGCAAAGTAAAATGGATGCCGAATTAACAATTTGAGCCATCATTATTGTTGGTGTGCTCCTCATTCTTCGGCAACACAAAAAAAAGAAACTCCAGCCCACTTCTCAGGCGTGGTTGGGTTTCTCTAGCGCTCACTCTCCCACTCCCTCTCTCTTCCCTCCTCTTCTTCCCCGCTCCTCCTCCTTCTCCTTCTCCTTCTCTTCTTTTCCTTCTTTCCCATCGTTGAGTTTCTCTCTTTGACTATTGGGTATGAGAAAACAAACCCAACATCTGTTTTTGTTTTTAGCTTAAGTGGGGGTGCCATTATCAAAATGGCCCCCTCCTTTTACTTTTTTATTTTATTTGTTTATGTTATTAATGTTTTCAAAAATCATGATTCCAATAAAAAAGAGTATTGACCACCAATTATGAGATTCCAATGTCTCTTGTCTATCTGAGTCAGATTTCTGTAAATCTAGCTCAGTAGTGAAATGACTAAAATACCCTTTGTAAGAAAATTATCATTTATTCGTCTGAACTTTGATTTTAGCAAACTTAGTGTCATTGAGTTTGTATCAACACGTAGAATCCAAATTTAATAATATAAATTCTCAAATTATACTTTTTTAACTTTTAATTACCAAAATACCCTTGACTTCAAAGTCCCATAACTTCCTCATCTAGACGCCGTTTTTAACATTCTTTGGGTCATTGGATTCTATTTTCTTGTGTACATTCCAAATATTGAGGTTTTAGCTCGTGATTTTATCTCTAAAAATTTCAAATCCCCAATTTTCTTATTTTTCATAAAATTCCAAAATTTCACAAAATTATGCATTTTTCAAATTTTAAAATAGTGACTGTTACAACCACTTGAGAAGTCTCACAAAATATGGACTCTAACAAAACAAGCCTCGCTGCTCTAGGAGTCCCACAAAATATGAAGTCTAGTAGTATGAGCTTCTCAGCTTGAACAGTCTCACAAAATATAAGCTCTAATCAAACAAGCCCCGCTACCCAAAGAGTCGCACAAAGAGTGAACTATAATGAAATGGACCTCACTGCTCAAAGATTCTCACAAAATATGTACTCAATTTGAATGGCCCTTGAAGCTTGAAAATGTTCACAAAATATGAAAAATAATTAAAGGAGCCCTACCACTCAAGTCCCAAAAAATATAGACTTTAACAGAATAGGCTAGTAGCTAAAAGTCCCAAAAATATGAATTATAATCTAATGGGCCCGACAACTCAAAGAGTCTCACAAAATATGAACTCTAGCTAAATGGGTTTCATAGTTCAAAAAATCCCATAAAAGATGGACTCTAGTTGAATGGGTCATATCGCTAGAAAAGTCCCATGAAATATGAACTCTAGCCGAATGGGTCTTGTAGCTTGAAGAGACACAAAATAAGAACTCGTGCCAAAAATAGCTTTCCAGCGCAAAGAGTTAGAGAAATCAAAGACTTTTACCCATATAGGTCCCAATGGCAAAAAAAGCTTCAACATTACAACAAATTTTAAGCATAAGGGGTTCGTCAACTAAGAAACCCTTAATGGTGGAAATTCAAATAACATACAACTGAGTTAAGTCTCGAGACCTCTTGATGTTTACCGGTTAAAAGCAATGCATGTATTTTGGTATTAAATAGTGAAAGGGATGTTAAATATATACTTAAGATACCATTATACTTTGTCATCTTATGACGATAGCATTTCCATACACTTGAGGCCACAAAGAGCTACCTATGAATAAATGATTAAAGAGAAGAAACATTAGTGCTATACTTATGCTATGCTTTGGAAGACACTTTGTAAGTAATTGATAACTAATGTCGTAAAACACAATCACATTTTAAAATTAATTGAAGCCAATCTTAAAGACCATCAAAGCAAATAATCATCATGATTTGACTGTACATAGTCAATATTTGATCAAAGGTCTTTGCTTTGTACCTTTGTATGTATTCAGTAATAAAAGAGTTTGCATGTTTTCTATAATTGAAGCTTATTTGTATATATTCAATTGTTAAAGAAATGTAATTAATGGTCATGGGTAAATAGAATATATAATTCTAGCACTTAAATATAATCTGGGGAATGCATCCCACAATTATTTGATAAATAATAAACCCTTGTAACTATCACCAGGAAAATCAACCCTCAATTTTCGTTTCTGCGACTGTTATGCATCATAAACAATACAAAATTTGACACGAAGACTAATGACTTTAGATTTTTATATAAGAAAACATATTTTCACACCTCTTCTTGATCCTTACACAAAAGGTTGAGAATGGTACTCCCACACTTCCATACCCTCGTGTGCGATTTTGTGGTTCATGTAGAAGTGGGCTTACTGTATTCATGATCAAAATTGTTGGACACTAGCAAAATTGACAGTATCTAAAACAGCTCTGGAAAAGTTAATAACAGGATCATCCAAAATATAGGATTTTTGGAGCATGGCCATCATGAGATGGACAATTCAAATCATTCAAGCTGGTGGATCCAATGGTACTTTTCGCACAGAACCCAAAATGAGTTGTGTGGCAATGGTTGAACCCTGTTCACATTATAAGAATACGTAAATGGCTCTAATCAATGGCTAGGATCATCCAATCAATTTCTTTAGGATATAGCTCAGCTGGAACAAATAATCACATCATATTTGTGAGCCACATTCACCAATTGGAAGGCAAAAAACCAGGTATATTTTTCGCTTATTTTTGTATTCTGGTCATTTTAGTAGGCATTCTAGATCCCCATCTCTCCTTTGATGAGTCAGCTGGGTCCTTGGGCAAAGCGTTCTCCTCTGAAGAAATGGAAGCGGAATTTTATGCAAATCCACTCTTTGTTTGAGATTTTGTGTGATAGATGCAGACTGGGAGAGTAGAAATAGGCGAACTGATTTACAGCAGAGGCCACTACTCAACTATCACTACTAGGTAATATTATAGATGAAACATGCACCAAAATTCGATCCATCCGAAGAATGCAGTGGATGTAGAACTACGTAAGTTGTTATCCATCTTTGTACTTGATTTTTATTTCTATATTCCTATCGTTGATCCTGTCGATCAGGTCACTGAGCAAGGCCTAGTAACTAGTAACAACGGTTTGGATCGTTTAGTGCTCGACCTGCTTTGCTCATATTTTTGCTTGGAATATATAGGTGTCTTTCGCAGATTGGTCTTTTTCTAAGATTATATATGTGGCCTGGCACAAGGGGAGCCTTGGTGCAATATTAAAGTTGTTGCTGTGTGACTTGAAGATTACAAAAATACGAGGTAAAACTACATGCTATAGACCATTTGTGTTCGGCCCCTATTCCGAACCTGCATACCCAGAGCTTCATGCAACAGGCTGCCTTGTTTTTCCTACATATAAGGCCTGCGTTTGGCGATCCAAAGCGCTCATCTGAAAGACCTCAATTGAAATCCGCACTGTACAAAGAAAGATCTGCATTGGACGATCCTAACTAAATCAAATTTTAATGGCTGGAAACAATCCAAATAGAGGGACCCATATATACGCAGTTGAAAACTCGTGCAGGACGAGAATAGTCATCCACGATAGTAGCCAATTAGAACAGGAAAAATTGCCTTCTCGTTATCTACTCGTGAAAATCAGTTCACATGGTTAGGTGCCGCTAGAAGTATAATGCGGAGCCTCAAGGTTTTCGTGATCTAACCACTCCTCTCTGGGACCAAATCTTTATTAGAGAGGCCATGCACCGAAACCTTCGGCAGAGGACTCGTGATATGGAAATGGCTTTTTCTTTTCTGCTCATAGATGCTTCGAGCTCTCTGAATGGATGTATGTATGTAACATCACCTCAGTCTGTTGTGGTCGAACCAAACTCGCCATGAGGAAAAGAACAGTCCAACATGCATAATATATGGTCTGCCAGAGAGAGAGAGAGATTGGATCAACCATAGATGGTTTTCATGATGTCATAGCCAGCGTGCCTCACTGTATCCCACTACTGGAAGCATTCTTAGAGATGATAGACAGATCAAGGCCTCCTTGTACCTGCACCAGCTGGAAGCGTCCCTTTCAGATGATTGACAAAATGGTCCCCCTTGCACCTGCACCAGCTGCATCATCATATAATCGGCCTAGGAAACATGGCAACAAAGGTTCTAAATACTAGTCTTGGTAGTCTACTGTCAGCTTGTTATCGAATTTGAAGAGCCTTTCTCCCTCACATGTGCTGAATACTAGTTTATGCTCACAGCTAGTCAAAACTCCTAATTAAGACACATATGGAAGCTCCCTAGAACTTGTATGAAGTCCCAGGGCAGGTTTTTCTTTGACTACAAAGGAAGACCATCACGTGTGCCATGACATAACAATCTAATACCCACCCCAAATCTCACTTCCACTGCTATTCTTTATTGTCTTGATGTTTTCAAAGCTCTGCTTATAAGCTGAACTGACCTTTGTCATTCATAGATTAAGAATAGCTTGAATGGGTTTAATTAAAGAGGAATCCTACAAACTACAGTAGGTCAGACCACATGTTAAGTTGCCATGTGATGCCCCACTCTTGCATGAAGAACAGACCTACGGTTGACCCGACCGTTCATCTGATTTCTCAGTATTTGGATAGAGATATCTAATATCTGCATTTTCTGGACTAGTCCATCGGATTGACCACAATTGGACCCCTCGTCTATAAAGAGGGCGCTGCTCGGCAACAAATGCGACATAAAGTGGTTCTGAAAGGGTGAAAACTCAAAAAACTCTGGAGTGACTAGACACAAAGATATTGAGGAGCTACATGAAGAAGATGTGAAATTTCCCACTTGGCACATTTAAAAGGACCAATCTCATGTGTCGGTCAATAAGCAAGTAAAAACCAGAATTCTAGTTGAGTATACGCTTTTTCTTTTTCTTTTTTCGAAAGAGAGACACGATTATAGAGACAGGAGTCCGGAATAGCCATATGGGAACGGCGCCCCACACCTAATCCTTCTGTCAAGCTGTCATTGACAGCCATGACGCACCCAGACATGCTTCCATGAGCCCTGTGTCTTTATCTCTATTTATCTTCATTTCTCACTCTATATAAACAGAAAGGATCTTAACGGAAGTCACTACTTCCAAGTAGCTCTTTCATCGGTAGCCCTTCTATTCTCTTCTTGCTTTTGAAATGGCTGTGAAATCAGTCGTCTTTGTCTTGGCCGCCTTCCTTTTGGTAGCTTCCAGGGTTGGAAACTCTCTCTCTCTCTCTCTCTCTCTCTCTCTCTCTGTGTATATTACATATATCAAACGACTAATTATTGTCTCTCTCTCTGTCTGTGTATATATCAAACGACTAACTCTTGTTTCTCTCTAGGTATCATCCAATGCCGAGGAACAAGACACGGACGTAGTAAGTTTTGACAAGTTTTAACCTGTGGAAAAGCTAGTGACACAGTTTAAGGCAGTGATGCAGAGCCCCATTTATATAATGAATTCCTGGGTTTATTGTTGTTAGTTTTTTGTTAGCTTTTGATGGTTTGTTGAAATTCTGAAAACCCCATATGCTGTATTTGGTAAAGTTAGAATTGTCATTATGAAGGACGGTAGTGAAGCATCATTTTCTACTATTCTGTAACAGAATATGTGCAGAGAATTCCTGGACCAAAATACTATTAGAGGCTCTGCATTTCATAATGACCATTGATCATGTTACCGAACTTTAATGAAATGTTGAATTTGGGCTTTCTTTTTTATTTGGACAGGCTGTTTTTGCTGCTGTTCCAGTCACGGCTCCTGCCCCCGCCCCTGCCTATAAAGTGATGCCTCCAGTGAGCGTAAAAGGTAATGCATAATAGAACCTTCTGCAAATTGTGATTGTTTTGATTGAACGATCTTAAACCCTTGATCCGTGAAGCCTTGGTTCTAGGCTGGGCTATGCTCCTATTTGGGCTCATACTATATTTGTTACATTCTGATTTCTAGTTGGTTTCACGCATTTGTGTAGTATCATCAACTTTACCTTGTTTCAATATGCAGAGTGCCCTGGGTTGTGTTCCAAGAGGTGTAGCAAACACTCAAGGCCAAACCACTGCAACAGAGTCTGCAATACGTGCTGCAACCGTTGCAAATGCGTTCCACCGGGACCAGACGCGAAGAAAGAAGTGTGCGGAAAGTGCTACACTAACATGACCACCCACGGTGGCAGGCCCAAATGCCCTTGAATTTCATAGTTCTGCTCCACTCTATTACACCATGTTTTGTAACTCCAGTCTTATTGCTTGATCTCCATGTTCTGGTTCTTATCATATGTTATGGCCTCTGCTAGGTCATATAATAAAATGTTGTGGATTTGAACTTTCTTGTTTGTTTCCCTAGATTGATCATTCAAGATGAACGAACAGATCCAAATCATTCATCAGCAACTATTATGGTCGTGAACAGCACCCCACTTGTATAAGTGAAAAACACTTCGAAAACGGTTTCCGTTTGGTTAAAAAAATGGAACACTCAAATGACTTAAATGCCCCTTATTGAGCTTTAAATTTTCAAAACCATTGCCATTCATTCTGCGGAGTAAAAATCTTGTTGAAAAGCAGAGAGCTTGTGGATTAATGCCTTAAACATTTACCTAAGACTTTATACATGATCTTGACCCTTGATTTGGCTTTGATCTGCGATATCTTGGAAGTGGGGCCTGATAAAAAACATAAACAAGCTGATAAACGATGCCAGTCCCATCTCCCAACCCACGCTTCTCGTGTTGTGAGCTTTCAAATTGAGCGCAGCTACCAAAACAAGGTAGCAAGCTGGTACAGTATCCCATCTGAAAACAGACGTCGATCTCTTATGTTTGAACTCCTACAGTATCGTCACTTTCCACAGGCTGTCATCGCATTTAAAACCTTCACCTAACCCCCGTCCTTGAAAATTTGGGACGCTCTATGGAAGCACCTTCTACGGTGCTGCCATTGAAACCGACCCCCTTGCAATTAGAGCCCACAACCAGACGATCTGACACGTTCATCTGTATGCTAGGCTTATGGATGTCCAGCGATTCCAAAAGCTTGAGGCCATAGATAATCCTACCAACTGATAACGCTCTTGGCTAACACTGTGGTCCAAATTCTAACCTCCGAGAACTCTCTCGTTGGGACTCTCAAATTGTCCAATCATCCAAGGGTGCTTCATTTCTCAATCCTTTAGAAAGCAATAGACCCAGCTTGTTAAATTGAACAAAGAACATACGTTAAAAGCCACCCACTCCATCTTTCATGTACAAAACATACAACACAACCCCACAAAGAAAACGAGAATGGACGGTGATCGTTCTCTTGTGCAAATTTCCGTTGTCTCTTGGTGGGACCGGCTACAGGCATTTAAGCTTATTGCCATGAGTCTTCATAGCCATGTAGCAAGTGCCACACCTCTCGCCAGCAAGTTCGAATGCACACGTGTGGCCTGGAGTGGAACCCAAGCCTCACCTTACATAGTCCACCGCAGTCTGCACAAGAAACATGCATCAGTTTTCATCCTCTTTCCATAGATTATGAATGAATGAGATATTATGATGTCGATGGCTATAATTACATCTGCGGTGATCCAAAAGTTAATCATCTGGATCTGTTTTAGGGTGGACGAATGGATTTAGAAGTCTCTTGGTGCAAAACAGTAGGTCCAAGAAATTAAGAAGAAAGAAACCCACCAAGAAGTTGGAAAAGCCTACTGTTTCCACCAGCTCTAACCATCTGTAGAACACCCAGTCATACAAAAAACGTTATCTCAAGCAAATACAGTCAAAAGAAAAGAGATTAGAAAATATACTACCAGAGATCCCTCCACTATTCCATGTTGTTCATCGGCAGAACAAGAAACTTGCACATCCATCAGAAGAAGAATGCCGCCATGAATGAGAACCGGACCATTTGTGTAAACAGATTAGCTGCACTTTCGTCATATTCAGATTTCTGAAGGGGAATTTCTACCTGCGAAACGAGGAAGAGCAAAATGGCCACGACAAACAGCACTCGTAACGGCATGGCTGCCCGCACTGGTACGGAAGCTACTTCCCATGATATTTAAAGCGTTTAGTTCATTACGGATGATTCAAGTAGCCTCATACTCTTTACGTAGTGACAATGCAAAACCTGGCCATGCCTACACATTAGTTGCAAGTAAAAAAACCCAAGGACTAGGGAGATTTAAAGCCACTCCTCAGGAGTGACGCCCAGTTTTTTTGTTTCTGGAAAGATCATCCGAACAGATTATTTTCTGCTGAAGTTACGTATCAGGAAAAATAATCCCAGTATTTCAAGACGACTAAACTAGTGTTTCGCATCAGACAGTGCCTTTTCTTGATTTTGGGAATGATTTTTGGAAAGATCTAACCATTCATCTTGTTTAAGCCCCTCAGATTACTTACACACTGAAACTCAATCTGATTGGATGCTCATAAACCATGTGTGTACTGTAGTTCGGATCACGACCATTGTTGTTAAAAAATAAATGGTTAAAATCATCAGATCGTAGTGATTTTTCACAGATAGGCTAAACAGGGACACGATGAACAGCTTAGATCTAAAGAAAATAAGTATAGATTTAGGAGTGTTAATTTGCATTAAAACTTTAGTCTATGCGTCAGAAAATACCAAGACTCCAGGAGAGACTACGTGCAGGAGAAGACCCAGCTGGTTAAAAAGGGGCAGTTCTAGTTCATGATGCTCTTATGTACATAGGATTTGGGAAAGAGGTGGACCACAAAGGTCAATAGTATATAATTTTACGTTGCATTTTACAAGAACCTATTTTCATGTCTTAAACCTGAGACCTCAAATCACGCGACAACAATTCTACCCTTATACCAAGAGAGCAATGTCTGGATGGTATTCAACTTCTGATCCATCAATTGTCATATGCCATCAACTTTTGAATTGACGTGGTTGGATCCCCAAGCGTACGGGCATGCATGCACTTGTGTCGTAGATGCTAAACAGTTAATTTTATAAAGTTTTCATATGCCATAGCCACGAGTAATGGTAAGACAAAGGCCTTCAAAGGAGCTTAGCATAAAAGACCCAACATTTGGTATTAAGGGCGCCCGACTTTTATCTCGTTGTTTCAGGTCATATTTATAATAATGTGTATATCTGATATCCTATGGATCTCAAAAAATAGATAGTTAGAAATTTTATATAACAAAAATGTAAGTTCAGTACTGAAAAATATAGTTTCTTTGATGTTATAATTATCTAAGTATAGTAAGTTTTGATTTACTAGTTATCCAAGCCTAAAGCAACGAAATGAAGGAGTTAGATCGGGTAAAGACAGGCCTTTATGCCAAATGGTGGCACTTAATAGAGCCTTCTGCCAAGGATTCTTTCACACGACAATGTATGCATCGCTAGCTAACTTAGAGCTGGCCATTTTGGCCGTAAAATTGTATTTGATGTGACTGAACAAAGTGGTTCGAATGAACCCCTTACGAGTCTTCGTCCTTGTAAATCATAAAAAATCTTCTGTAGTTCCTGCTCTGAAGCAATTATAGTCATGCACAGGTGAAAGATACAGCAAGCTACAAACTTTGATGGTCCAACAAACAACCTGGGCTATCAGCATTGATGTTGAGTTATGGTCCATATGGGATAATTCAGAAAGGGAAGACAGCCCGGCTGTTGGATGGATGTGACTCCTTCGGTGAATTTGACGTCCTTTTTCTGCTTCAGATGCGTGCCATAACGTACAGGCTACAGCCTGCTTTGTTCATCTGGTCCCATAACATACAGGCTACAGCCTGCTTTGCTCATCTGGACAAGACATAATATTCGGTACGTGTTCCAAGCTCAAGATGGCTTGGCCTTATCCATTGCCATCTTCAACCTACGTAGATCTGGTACTGGTAGATATCCAATTTTTTGTTGCATTATTCTGAATAAGCGTAGGTATCCTTGGATAAATACATTGGTCGCTGAATGTACAGGTACCAAAACTACATAGGCCATCTAATACTTATGGACTAATTTTCAGATCCACCTATCTAGATCAACGCACTATCTTTGGATGATTTAACCCAATCAACTTCTTTAGCCCGGTCCAGCTGTGTCTAAAAATCAGTCAGGAATTGGTGATACCAAGAAACTAAACTCCGAAAGATGTACAAATATAAAAAAGATGAAAACAAGTATTGAATGAGCTTGATGCAAATAAATGAAATTTTGTTCGATGTCTTTCAATCATGTATCCTCATATAAATGTGCTCGCGGACAAAACCATGCTGTAGAATGGCAAGTTCATGTTGGCAGTACTTGGTAGGTAATGTAACATATATGTGGGGTCTAGATGGTGATCCAAAACAAACCGTTCTTATTCCTCCTCCTCTCTACCGGATGATCTCAACCTTTCAATTAGTTAAGATTTAGATCTAGCTATTTTGGGCTATTATGACAGTGGTGCAATTTCTATCTTAGAACTATCATCGCCAAAAGATCCAGCCGTCTATGTTTATAAAGTTGGATAATTCGAAGGAGGGATGGATAGGTGAGCAAAGTCAAGTAAACATAGTTCATAGCCCCTACTAGCTAGTTGACAAAGGAGTACGGGATTGAACAGCTAACACAAAGTGACGCCTTTTCACTTTGGGATGAGAGAAATTCCAGCCCACCGAGTCCAGCTGGCCTTCAATGGAAACCAGCTCTTGAGGTACTGCTTCTTGATCTTCGGGCATAAGTGGCACGTAGAACCTGGCTTGTATAACAGATCATGACACAATAGCCAAGGCAAGTACTGGCAAAGCCTTGGCCCAGATAGGAGCATGTCAGATTACTCAACCCTTGGTTAAAGATGGAATCGAATTCTGCGGTGGGTTCCACTATTTTCATCCTTCCGTCGAATGTACTATTGCACTGTAGATGCACCAGTCAAGTTGTCCTGTTGGTGAAATGTAACACAAGATTCCATGAATGTAATAACTCTACGAGGAACCCATAATCTTTGTCTGTCGGTTTTGGGTAAGTGGATTATAAATGCATCATCAGTCAAGAAGGAATTATATTCCATGTGAATTGTCGATTATAAATGCATCATAGTCAGGAAGGAATTAAATTCCTTGTGAATTTCGTGACTGACGTGTGTTTTCCACTCTCTCTGGGCGGGGACCGACTATATTGAGTGGAGGAATGCTGCATAGGCGGTCTATGTGAGAGCAACCTGTAATCTTTCTTCTGTTTTTTTTGGGTTAAAGCTTTGAGTCTGTAAAATAAGACAATATAAATATATATATAATAATATAAAGGATATTTCAGTTATAAGGATTAATAGTATGTAGTTTTATCTTGCATTTTGTAAGATGCTGTCACTATATCTTGAACCCATGACCTTAAGGTCACACAGCGACAACTCTGCCATTGCGCAAGGCTCCCCTTTATATATGTACTAATATAGGCAGTTCTGTGCACAAAGCTCCTGTGTATGCGAGATCCAAGGAAGGTGTGGACCGCAAAGGTCAATAGTATGCAGCCTTACCTTGCATTTTACAATAGGCCATTTTCAATACTTGAACCCGTGACCTCAAGGTCACACAATGACAACTCTACTATATGAATGTAAGATCCTAAAATACTCATTCATTGAATGCTTACAACCCGAAAGGATATCAGTCTCCCATAATGCCCATATCCCCAATAAAACTAAAGATCCAACAGGTAAAACCATCACTATGCCAGCAAAAAGAATGTAAGAAATAACTTGCTATAGAATCACATATGCTTGAAACATTCCATCAAATAGGAAACAAATTAAGGAAAGTAAAAGAGCAAAAGGAAAGTAAGATAATGACATGCTATAGAAATGTAAGAAAAACACTAAAATAATGTAAACTACTGAAACTAAAAACTAAAGCCTAATATGAACTAAAACAAGAAGAACCAAATTAAATTAGATTAAGTTAAACATCAAACTTAGAAATAGACTGAAAAGATCACCTTAGAAATTGTTCTGAATCCATGCCTTGAAGAGGAAGCTTCACTTTAAGCTCTTCCAAGCTCCAAGGCTTACACTCCAGCATCAAGAGCTAATTAGCTTCTAGTTTAGGCTAATGAAAGAACATGTATTAGTCCTTGTCAAGTAGCTTCTTCTGGAATTATGTGTGTTTGAACCTCTCTTTTATATACCTAGAGATCAAGTCTTTTTTAAAATTAGGTGTAGAGGGATATAGGTGAAACTAGTTTCAAAAATACAAGGTAAGGCTGCATACTATAGGCCCTTTATGATCCACTCCGAACCCCACATAGGCAGGAGCTTCATGCACCGAAGCTGCACTTTTTTTAAGGGATATAGATGAAAATATGAAACTGATTTCAAAGATGGATGGTCATATCACGTTGCAAGAGTTAAATGAATGAGTTTAAGAGTCATGATAGTGATTGAAGTTGATTTAGGATTTCTTAGATTGGGCTTTTAATTAATAGTTGGAAGTGGCCTGGAGCATTTAGGATTTCTCATAAATATCTTTATTTTTGGGATGATTGGTGGCTTCAAGCTTTAAGCTAGGGTTCTTCTTCAAGGTTTTTTCCTTTTGGGTTTTGAAGAAAACAAGCATGGTTTTAGGCATCTTATATATGGGAAATTCGATCTAAGTACAAAGGAGTATGGAATTGGTTGGATCGGTACAAAGCTTGTAAGTCAATTTCTATTAGTGGATTCTTCTTTATGCTTTGCCAATGGATGTAAGCAAGGTTGTTGGACTACATTACTAGGTTGGGCATACAAAAATTTCGATGAAATCTCGCTTAGAGAATTAAGATATAAACAGAAGACAGATGTCAAAGGTCTCTGGCATCATTATAAGCACCTTCATTTTTGGATGATTGGTAACTTCCAGCTCTAAGCTAGGGTTCTTCTTCAGGGTTTTAAGAGTGAAGGAGAGAGAGTTGTACAAGGAATATAGGGTTTGGGTTTCAGGGATTTAATCCAACAAAATATTGTACTTGTCTCTCTGTTTTCTGACAGTGAAAAAAATTGGATTAATGCCCGTAACCATAGGTTAGAAAACTATCTATTTTCTCATAGTGAAGAAAATCGGATTGAAGCCATCGTACTTAATAGAGAGGAATGGAGGAACAAGATTCATATGGCTGACCCCTAACTAAGATAAGGTCTTGATGATTATGATGACGATGAAAATCAGATTGATGCCTTATAGCGATAGGTTACAAAGCTAAACACTGCAATTCTTGTGTTATTATGTCTGTTTATTTTTGTTATATTTCTTTTGACCCTGTAAATCAGATTTTTCTTAAACAATAACAATTTCTACATTAAAGAAATTGTTAAAACTTGTGTAAAATTTTATTAAGCCATGTTATGTTATTATTAGTTATATTGCGATATTTCTAGTGAGTTGACTTGGATATACTGTACATAGAAGAAGGACAAGTATATTGCGTCTTCTAAATTACATTGTTTCTCTATTATGGAACAACAGACAGTAGATGTGCATGGAAGCCCTAGGTTGGGCCATTGAGGCCCTCAAGAGTTTATAGAAGGGCAGTCTTTTTTTTTCCCTCTCTCTCTCTTTTAACGGTAACACACATTTATGCACAATCTCAAACCCTCGCAACCTGAGTGAGAGCGTCCCCGTGCCATTGGGTTTATAATGGCACTTATGTGATGTATGTGGAATTTTTGCATGGTAAAACACTAGAATGTGAGTGGTGGACCTAGTCTGTTTTAGGATCAAAACCGTTGAATGTCTGAATCTTGCTACATTTTGCCACTCACCAGAATTTTCCTTGATGGATGATTTAAGCAGCTACCACATTTTGTATCCAAACCATCCACTTAGAAACCAGTGACTATGGGGAGCTTTTGTCTTTGCGAGACTTTAAGTCACAAGTTCAAAATGTAAAAATAATCTCTTGTAAACATGTAAGGTAAGGCTACATAAATCTGCCCCTTATCTGGACCCAAGGTTATAATTGGCCTTTACAAATATGACTTGTGCATTTGATTGAATATTATATAAGCGGGTCAGATCGTTAAAAAGCTGGCCCTGCATGCACGTCTTCCTGCTGATCATGGATTCATCGTCGTCGTCGTTGTCGTCGTCGTCAAGACTTTGTCTCAATTAGGGTTGGCCACATGAATTTTATTCCTCCATTCCGTTCTATAAAATATCATGGCTTCATTTAATTTTAAAATTTTTAAATCTTTTCTCACCACTTTTATGCACATTGCTTTTTCCTTGCCTTTTTAAAACCTTCTACTTGTATTACCTCACTCCTCTGAACATGTCTAAAACATCCAAGTCTTGATCATGAATTTTTAATGTCCGCGTCCATATATCACCGCTGAGGATTTGTACCACAATTTCTGAACTTTCTTATCTGTCCATTTTTTTCATCATCTGTACCCAGGTCTCACTTGGAGTTGCTCCCGCCAGTTACCTGTTCGATTTTGGTACTCTCTTCGAACTCTTTCAAAGGAAAGAAGAAATGGAAGGTATGAAGTTGAGCACAAATTCACTTGCTCATAATGCACATAATTTGTTTGATTTAAGTCCTAAAAAACAAACTGTTAAACTTTAAGCTAGAACTTCTTCTGTTTGTTCATTCTCGTTCGCAGAATGCATCGAGAAGAATTATCTTGTGTAGATGAGATATTGAGATAGAACAGTCGCACCGCTAGGAAATTGCATTTGCCTTAACCATTCGAAATTTACTAGCCTCACTTAAAAAATATATTCATTTTGATCTTCCGGAGGGATGTTATTGTAGCATTACAGGAGCACTTGTATTGCACTCACGATCTCACCTTTAATCGGTGGGGATTATTCGGCAAACTTTGAGTATCCTATGACGAACCCACTTGAAATGATCTAGAAATTTCGGAGGGAAAGACATATATCCCATTCAAATGGGATATTATCGTGTAGATCAAGTATACCCACTCTAGTAAGAGACTGATAAACTAGACCGTTGCTAGTCCTGGTTTATGATAGTCAAGCACTTGCTAAGGTGATCAAGGCCCTCTGACCAATACGATTTTGGGGTGATTGATGTCTGAAAGAAGGGCTAGGTGGGTGTTCTAGATTGATCGAAGGTGAGGCCACCATGCAAATATATAGCATTGGTTGAAGCACTTAAAATTTTACTTTTTTATGCTGAGTTCTAATTTTCACTCTTTTTTCCTTTATTAATGGCTTATTTGTTAACCATCAATCTGTTCACAGGATTTTTCTGTCATGCCAGTTTATTAGGTTATCGATCTTACAATGTAGTGAACGTCTTATGCAAGTATATCATTTGTATTGGTCTTAGATGGAAGGATCTTTAGTATAGCAAAGGTGAAGTGCTGATGATTTTATTTCTATTCCAACCCAGGAGTGCCAAACAATTACTTGCAATTGCAACTTATATCCCGGTGACTGCTTCAAGAATAGAAGACGCGATGGAAGAGGGCATGTTTTGGGATTGATTTATGGCATTTATCATCAACCTTGCCATAAGGATACAAAGAACAGGCTCTTCACTGATTGCTCCCATCACACACCGTATCTTACACCCTACTACTAATGCTACTTCATTATTTCCTTCTCCTTATCTGCCTGTATACTATTCTTCTTCAAGTTCAAAAGCCTACCTCCAGAATGACCCTTTCTCTTCGATTGAATCCTCCCCCAATCATTATATTTATGAAACAAGTGATTTTGAAAGGGAGGAAGTTGAAGCTCTTGATAGTCAGGACCTTGATCTTGATGAGTTTCTCAAGTTACTCTCCAAAGGAAAGCAAGTCTCTGCAGGTGAAGATGCCATGACTATATTGGAGGAGTCTGGCATCCAGCCCACGAGAGCTTTTGTTTATGCTGCATTATGGGAGCTCAGGAATGATTGGAAACTGGCCTATCTGGCTTTCAATTGGGGCCAGAGATGTGCTTCTGACAGTCCAGAAGCTTGGAAGTTGATCATATGGATACTGGCTAAGAAGAGAAAGTTTGACATAGCATGGCATTTAGTCCGCAACATGCACCAATCAACAGTGGTGACTTGCCAAGCATTGCTCATCATGATAAAAAGGTGAGTTTATTCATAGGTTAGGTTTCATCTCCAATTTCTGGTTTGAAGCTTGCATATCCATATTGGTTCATGTAAATTGTCATTGTTCCTTTTTTTTCTTTCAATTGGTTGTTTCTTTATCCATTTCTTTTGAGTATTGTGTGTTGATGCTCCATCTTCTTTGCTATTGTCTATTTATTATTCTAGTAAGTTCTCTAATCCCTTTGGGATCTACACGCTTTTCTTAATTGTTACTATGTGACACAAAGTTCTCTAATCCCTTTGGGATCTACATGCTTTTCTTAATTGTCACTGTGTGACACAAAGTTCGCTAATCCCTTTGGGATCTACAGATATGCAGCTGCTGGTGATGCAAGTAAAGCCATTAGAACATTCCATGCTATGGAGAAGTTTAAAATAACAACAAGTTCAAAGGAGTTCTATACTCTTCTTCGTGCTTTGTGTAAACATAGGAATATTGAGGAAGCCGAAGAGTTGATGTTTCTCAATAGGAAGCTTTATCCGTTGCAAACAGAAAGCTTCAACATAATTTTGAATGGGTGGTGTAATATCATTGTTGATGTGACTGAAGCAAAGAGAATATGGAGAGAAATGTCAAATTGTTGCATCGTCCCAGATGGTACTTCTTACACCTACATGATTTGCTGCTTTTCGAAGGTTGGGAATCTCTTTGACTCTCTGAGATTGTACGATGAAATGAAAAAGAAAGGTTGGCTTCCAGGCCTGGTGGTATACAATGCCCTCGTATATGTGCTAACAAAAGAAAATTGTCTATCAGAAGCCCAAAATCTTTTTAGAAAAATTACAGAGATGGGTCTGCAGCCGGATGCAGCCACTTACAACTCTATCATATATCCTCTATGCCAAGGAAACAAGCTAGATGAGGCACGAAGCATGTTGCATGACATGATTGAGAAAGGAGTTGACCCAACTGCTGGAACCTACCATGCATTGGCTAGAGTGGAGAATGTGGGTGAAACATTGAAACTGATTAATAGAATGAGAGAAGTTGGATGCGGTCCAAACAGCTGCACTTTCCTCTTAATCTTTGACAAGTTCTTTAGATGGGGTGAGCCTGGATACGTGTTAAAACTCTGGACTGAAATGAGTAAATATGATGTACTCCCTGATGCGGCACATTACACGATACTGGTACAAGGTCTTGCAAAATGTGGATGGCTCAATAAAGCTAGAGAGTTCTACTATGAGATGAAGTCAAGGGGATTTCCTGATGATCCTAAGCTTGAGAGGATCTGTAAGAGCCCGGAAACAATTAATAGAAGTTACAGAGGACTGTAGGAACTCTACAGGGGAGATTTTCGTGCACAGGATGAACAAGGACAAATTTTAAGGATTGTTAACTCTGTGGTGGCCAAGACAGCCGTATCTGTTTTTGTTGAACATGCACTACAAGTCAGTGAATGAGAATGCGAGAATCAAGAGGCCAGCGTGGAGAAACAGCATCTTGAAGAATTTTGAAGGAATCATAACTAGGAACCAGAAGCTGAGTGAATCAGATTGCTTTATATAGTTTGAAGAGACTAAAGTTGGATGAACTTTTTCGGTAACATATCCATGAAACCACCTGAAAGGTTTTTGTCAATATGCTCTGAATTTCTATTAACTGGTGGACAGAGTTCCAATGTGTAGGCCAGCCTTATTTTCTCTCTGCATCTCTGTGAATACTGTGCTAGAATGGTCTATATATTATATGTATATGATTCAAGTTCTATTAACTGGTATACGGACATCCAATATGTAGGCCAGTCTCTGCTAGAATGGCCTATTTGTGTCTCGTCTTCTCTTTTTAATGGATGCAAATGGTTGCTGCCTCTTCAGTGAATCAGCAATAATCAAGTCTACAAGCTGTAGTTGGAAAAACAGGCTCATGAAGAGTCCGTCTGTTACTTATAAATGACCTTTTAGATGAAATTCAAGTCATCCTTGTGTATGATCTTAATTCTTGATGGCTGATGGCCCAGTGCATTCGAAGTTCAATTCCTAAAACACCTTGTGTCAATTAATAAATCACCGGACCTATGAATGTAGTTGCAGATTAATATGCTACAAATTGGCATGCTTTGTCACTACAACCATTTGTAATTTATTATGTCTCATGATCTGTACATTTCTTAGCGTGTGTTATTTATAATTACTAGGGCTTCTTGCTTCTGTTAGTAGCATTGCATTTTCATGCACCATTTTGTTCGTGATTGCTGTAAGCCAAAGATGAGTTCTTACCCTGTGTTTTCTGTTCATTTCTTGCTGATTATCTTCTATGTATTATGAGCTCATAAAGGAATCAATGGTTTGATTGTCAGGCATCACTTCACTTTGCTGAAAATAAATCATTTCCTCAAATTTGAGAGGTAATGAACAAAGGCCTCTCTTATGGAATTCAGAAATTCAGTATGGTGATTTGGAAATAGTAGCTTGACGTTCTGAGATTAGAAGTTCTAATCAGCTATTTTATTCAGAGTTTATACTTTGTTTTTAACCTGCTACAGAAATTCTGAGTACATGGCTTCTGCGAAAATAAGTTGTCATTCATGTGAATTATTTCGATTAAGAAAATGGCTCCAGATAAGCTGCAAATTTTGCTCAGCAGGTGGAAAGATCTTACAAGGGTGATTACAAAATTGCCCAGGACTTCCTCTTAAAAGATTTGCAAATAATTCTGCCTGAAAGGGGAAAGCAATTATAGATGAAGCTTTTGGTGGTTTTGCCCAAACAAACTCAAAAGTGTTTATATTGGCAGCTAAGGGTTTGGTCAACTCAACCTCTGTTAGCAATCCCGACCACTCTAGGCCTGTCTTGTATGGGCCACGCCTCACAATTTTGTCCAGCAGATTAATGTGGTCTGTACTATCCTGAGGTGTAAAATGGACGATCTTGGATTAGGCTTAGTGGTTGTCTGACGCATGAGATTTTGGGGCACGGTCTATCTTAGACAGGACCCAGCTGATGAATGGCTTATCTGGGCTAACCCTACTTCTAAAAACCCTCTAGGACATTGGATTTTGGTTGGCCCATCACAGTCTAAAAGTTCACAAAAACTATAAAAAGATACACACAAAAGCTCAACCAGAAAATGTAGCAGCATTCATAAAAGAGTTGACAATTTAATGGAAAGAAGGGCTCTTAGAGCTTTTAGAGCTTAACCTTTAGATGACTCTCAAGTGGTCTTCTTAGATTTCATGAAACGGTCCAATGTCAAAGGATCTAGACCGTGCAGACATCATGCAGTGGGCCCAGATTTAATATTGGGTACCTTGCAAGAACTTAAAAAATTAAGTTTAATAATGGAAAAAATGAAATTTCAACTTTCGTCATAATAGCTTACAATTAGATAAGGAAGAAGAACAAAAGAGGTCGGCATCATCAAAAACTTTGGGTTGCAGATGAAAGAAGTCGCTTGCAATGAGGCCGTAAATGGCCAAACAAGACGTCTTCTTAAACAAGATAGTTTATATTATATAGTTCGTGCCATTCTTTAATACGAGGCCATGTTTTTATCCAAATTATCTGGACTGTGCAGTTGTCAAACCATTGACCTGGAATGTCTACCCGGTGAGTCCCACAATCGATTATCCTGGGACCAAATGTCACCTGTTGGACAGCTGTGATTGTTCGCTGTTGACTAATCAAGAGGTTAAGATAGATGGACGATCCGGATCAACTGTCCAACTAGAACAAAATTGCTCCAGTCTCTTCTTCTCCAAGTATGTACTTAAAATGAGAAGGTCAAGTTCTACAGTCAATTGAAGATCAGGACTAAGGTGAAAAATATAAAAGATTATTTGGTCAAACATCCTTGCAGATCAAGGAAACAAGTCTGAACTTTGGACTTTCAGAAGAGCATACAACCAGCCTTTAATGCATCTGCTCTTAGCTCATATAACTGCTTGCTGCATATTGCTTGCTGCATTTCGGTCCTGGTTTTCTTTTAGCATAGTTCAGGAATTGTTCAGACCCACAGTATCATCATGATCAGCCTACTGCCAAGAAAGTTATACACCAATGTTCAGTGTAGGCATTGACCAAATCAGTGTGAAACTAGGCAAAGAACATGGTCAAAATGCTATTCTTTTGTGGTTAGAAATTCTTAACCGTATAAAGTCAGATAGAGAAAACAACTTCAGTATTCTTGCTAGCTGCTTCAGGTTTCCACTGGGGAAGACTGATGGAGAATTGGGGGCTAGTTCTTGTGTCAATGTACCTGCTTGTGTGGGTAGAAGTGTTCTTCTGTTGTGAAGCTCAGGTGGTTTGCCATGAAGCAGAGAGGGAAGCGCTCACAAAGTTCCTAAATGGCCTGATCGACCCGCTACCCCGACTTGCTTCTTGGGACAGTCCAGATTGTTGCAAATGGAGAGGGATTGGCTGTGACAACACAACAGGGTATGTCATCAAACTAGACCTCCATAACCCATATAACATATTTGTAATGTCCCAAGTAGAACAGTATGGTTACTGGAATTTGAGCGGGATGTTAGATCCTGCGTTGCTTGATTTGAAACATCTAAGACAATTAGACTTGAGCGGCAACACTTTTGATGACGTCCCCATTCCTGAATTCTTCGGCTTCCTCAGGAGATTGAAATACCTAAACCTGCACAATCCCTTGGCAACTGGGAAATCTTTCCGAGTTGCAAGTCCTGGATCTGTTTTCGGATTTTTTTGGCTTGGGAGTTAACAACCTTCGATGGGTCACCGGTCTTTCCTCTCTTGAGCAACTTGTAATGAAACAGGTCAATCCTTCCATGGCTAATGATGATTGGGTAGAATTGATGAACATGCTTCCTTCTCTTGTTGAGCTTCGCTTGCCAATTTGCAGTCTTTCTAACATCAGTGAATCCCTTCCTGTTGTTAATTTTACGTCTCTACGTGTCCTAGATCTCAGTAACATTATCTTCGAATCATGAATTCCTAATTGGATAGCTAATCTTAGCAGCCTGATATCTTTGGACCTCGGTGGCTGCAATGTTCATGGTTCAGCTTCTTCTTTACTCTCCCAGCTTCCTCGCTCGCGAGTACTTGATTTGGCAACGAATTACAATCTCACTGGCAATATCTAGGAGCTGTTTAGTGGAAACTTGATGGAGTTGAAGATCAAATACCGACCAACATCGGCAATATGACTTCCCTTGTTAGACTTGTATTGCCATGCAATAGAATCAAAGGTCGAATACCAAGAACAATAGGTAATCTCTGTGGTTTGGAACAGATTGAATTGTATGGTAACATGATTGACGAGATACCTCAAACCATTGACACAAGAAGTTGTATCTCTGCTGTCCCTTTCCCCAGGCTTACTTACTTGAGCTTTGGTGGCAATCCCATTCGGGGGGTCATTCCCAGTTGGTTGGGTCAACTTAAAAGCCTCGAATGGTTTGATCTGCAGAACTGCTTGTTCATGGGTCCAATTCCTGAATCTAGTGGAGAATTCTCATCCTTGACCACCTTGCAGCTTGGAAATAATTATCTGAATGGAGCTTACCCTTTGACCTTCGGCCAACTCTCAACGTTGAGAGGGTTAGATGTATCCAACTACTCGCTAACAGGGGTCGTGTCCGAAGCTCATTTTGAGAAGCTTTCCAATTTGACGATCCTGAGGATGTCTTCCAATTCCTTGGTTTTCAATCTGAGTACCAATTGGGCTCCACCATTTCAACTTGAAGTAATTGACTTGTATTCATGTCATGTTGGGTTCCAATTCCCTTCATGGATCCGAACACAGAAGGTCGCATGGGACTTGAATCTTTCAAATGCATCTATTTCAGATGTCTTACCTGATTGGTTTTGGGAATTTTCCAACGAGCTCGAGCGATCTAACCTCTCCAACAACAACATACGCGGTCGACTCTCTAGTCAGATAGCAATGCCTAAAGCAAGTACCATTGATTTGGGTTCAAACCTCTTTGAAGGCTCCATACCATTGTTTGTTTCAACCTATGGAGCGATCCTTGACGTCTCCAATAACAAACTTTCTGGACCAATCCCAGCAAATATTACTAGGGTGATGGGCAGAGCATATTTATTCTCAATTGCTGGTAATCACATCAGTGGATCCATTCCTTGGGTTATAGGAGAAATGAACAACTTGCGAGTTCTTGATCTTTCTAGGAATAATCTTGCATCAGCATCCCTACAAGTTTGAGCAATAGCATTGAACTTGAAGCTCTTGATTTGAGTGGAAACTCTTTATCAGGAACCATACCGTCGTCCTTGGGTTTTCCGAGCAGGCTTAGATCTTTGCATTTGAGAAAAAATAGCTTACATCGAGGACTCCCCTTGTCATTGAGAAAAAATTTCACCTGTGGGTGAAATTTTTTCTTTGTTTAGGATTCTTCGCTTGCGTTCGAACAGGTTTATCGGGACAATACCTTCACACAACTCTCACATCTAACTTCTCTACAAGTCTTGGATCTTGCAGATAATTACTTGACAGGCTCCATACCATCAAGTTTTGGGAACTTCACAGCAATGAAGGACACCCAAAAAATGAATCGCCTAATAGGTCACGGAACAATTGTCTCAGTTTACTACATGGAGAGACTATGTGTCGATGAAAGGCCAAGTGTTCGAATATAACAAGACTCTTTCCCTTGTGACAGTTGCCGATATCTCAAGCAACAACATAACCGGCAAAATCCCAACTGCATTGACAAGCCTATTGGGTTTACTTGGTTTGAACCTGTCAAGCAACCATCTCAGAGGGAACATTCCTGATCAAATTGGTAATCTACAGGCTCTGATCTCTTTCGACATCTCAAGAAACCAACTTTCTGGTGCGATTCCCTCTAGCATGACTTCAATGACTTTCATGAGCCACCTGAATATATCCCATAACAATTTCTCTGGGAGAATTCCATCAGGCAATCAGTTCATGACATATGATTCATCGATATATTCTGGTAATGCAGAGCTCTGTGGACCTCCAATTCTGAGAGAATGCCCAGAAGGGGACGATAGGGGCAATTCTTCACCAAGAGATACTGGAAGCAGTGATGATGGATCCGAAATTCCATGGTTTTATGTAAGCATTGGATTGGGAGTTGGAGTGGGCTTTCTGGGGGTATATGTTGTTCTGTATTTCAACAAGCAATGGGAAGCTGCACTGTTTAAGTTTGAGGACAAAATTGTGGAAAAACTGTTTCCGATGTGGGGAACTGTAAGAGCCAAGGTGAAGACGCCATCAAAGACATCAAGGAGGCGCAGAATTCGCGGACGAGGTATGGGGTAATGAAAGCTTAAAACAAACTGTAGAAACGAGTTAGGGTGAAATACTAGTGAGAGAATTGAAGTTTCTTCTCTGTAATCTGCATGGATCACGAAATGTAAATTTTTTCTTTTTCTTGCATGGTAAGTCAGATGATCTGACTATGTTTAAGTATCAAATGCAATGTTGGGGATGATGAGTTAACCCCTATTCTACCGGGCAAGCCATTTGCTGTGGTTAATCCTAATGAGACTACTACAGGAGAATGATCGTGGCAAGTAGAAGGGAATATCTAAAGTTGTTAAGTAGATAAACTCGGATGGAACAAAACCATGAACAAATAGTCAACTTGCTTTCACTAATTTAGGAAATCACAGGTCCTGTTTTGGCTTTCTAGTTTTCTTCAAGATCAGAGGGGCTCGTGGATCTGCTGCTTAACTGTTCAAGAAGCCAAAGCCCAAGCCCCATTTAGCCTTTCTCCTTTCATTTTAAGGCAATACCTACCAGGACGACTCCATTGAAATCGTAAGTATCCATTGACATCAACCAGTTGGCCGGGCTATAGGAGAGCCCAGTGGAGGCTGACCAAAGCAACAGCTCAGATCATCACACATGCATCATTTGTCGGGAATCTGATTGTTGTAGGATGTAAGTACAAGCAAATCAACTGCTCAGATCACCTTACATTCATCAGACAACTTCCCTTCCCATCAAATTCAACTTACTGCGTCCCGCCAGCTCTATCATCCAATTCTTCTGTTTTCTCTCTTCCTAGACAATGCTTCCAAAACTTCTCAATCAAACCGAATAAGGAATTTCCTTCTCAAAATGTTTGAACACTTATTAACAAGAAAATTTTCAGCTATTCATTCTATAATGCAGAGTTGTAAATCAATGCGCCACCAGTGAAACAAATGTAGGCCCTCATGCTTGCATGGCCTCGCAAACTGCCAATGCAGCAAGCAAATACTGCGATTTCCCAAGGATTTACATCGAGAAATGAATCATCTATAATCTAAGACTTCTAAAAGTATATGTTGGCCTCATGTTCTGTCATCTCATAAATATGGTCTCTGGCATCTGTTAAAGCAACCTGCACAGAGAAATTAAGGAGAGTTAAGGATTGCACAGATTTAAGTAAGAACCAAATTATCAGAGGAAAAGAAAGCAAGATTACCTGCCCATATTTTGTAATGAAGTTGCTGGCAAGATTTATGGACGTAATTGCCAGTTCTTCATTAGCCTTGAGTGCTCGGGCTAAAGCAAATGCCCCAGTGTCCTGTTTATCCATGCAGAAAAGAAATGGAAAATCATTGATGGAAAAATTTGAGCATTCATGGGCTGAAAATGATATCCAGTGCACCTACTCTTATCTCATTAAATCCTAAGTCGAGCGACCGCAAAGCTTCATTAACAATTCTCAAGCTCCCAGCCAGTGCAATCACACCCTGCAAATAAAGTAAATACTTGGAAATACAAAGTACAAAGCAACTGATGCCAAACAATTATCTACGGCAACCTACATCATCTCCAAGACCATTTGCTCGCAAATCCAAAGTTGATATTGTCGTATTGTACTTCAAACAATCCGCAACGTACTCAGCACCCTTTGGTCCCAGCTGCAAAAATTAAGGCTTTCTATCATAAGGAAGTTCCCAGGTCAGGCATCAATTTGAAGATATGTTCATACAAGTAGTACCTGACACCAACCAAGCTTTAGGGTTTCTATCTTCCCATGAAATTTGAGAGCTTCACAAAGAGCCTTTGCCCCATCTGCTCCAATGGGATTGTAGCCCAACTCCAACTGTATCATGGAGACACTAATACTGAGCCACAAAATTTAAGTATACACACTATAATTCAGTGGGAGAGGACTTACAGTCGTAATCACAGAATTATCTTTCAGAACTTGTGCTATATGAGTGACTCCCTTTTCGTGGATGTTATTTCCACCCTGCATGGTCAAGTATCCAATAGGTTCAGAAATGAAAGAAGAACCTGACCTCAAATAAATAAATGGCAGATGATTCTAATAAGTTGCTCAAATGGTTTCCATCATCACCAAGTCAATGGTTGTAATAGAGCGGTTCTCCTTCAAAGCAGCTGCAATTCTTTCAGCTCCCTGTTAAATTAGTAAGTGTTAGTTTTCCACATTTCACAGCAATGAAAACAACCGCAACCCAGCTAACCAAAACGCAAGATGGGCAGCGATGATCAATCCGGTAAAAGAGTAGATTATCCAGTTATCTAGTCCTTTGTTATCCACGTATGCTACAGAACAGAAGCTAATTCCGTAGCAAAACCTTTATGCAAGGGTTTGGCATGTCAAAGGGCAGAAGTCCTAGTGCATGTAAGGCTGACATCTCATGCAAAGACATCAAATAGCTTTTGCTGTGATGGTTAAGCTGTCATGTAGCACTAGTATCTAAAGAATGAAAATTAACGCAGATAAGGCAATAGAAAACAAAATGCAGAAAACACCTCAACAAGGAAACAAGAACTTGGTGAAATATTCAACAGATAGACATGATTACCTCATCCCCAATGTCATTCATGTAAAGATTCAACCAAAGCAATGCTTTGCTTTTCTTGAGATACTCGGCAACATGAAAGGCACCTTTTGAACCAATCTCATTGTTGCCAATGTCCAAAAGTATAACTTTTCCTGTTGAGTAGCTTCTCATGTCAGAACAAAATTCCCTATATGGAAGGATGGTGCAGGTAATGTAGAAAGACTACATGTTTCTGCCAAATGGGTTGTCTTGATGGCAAACCTTTATGACTGGATAAACCTGACATTAAAGCCCGTACCCCTTCATTTCCAATACTGTTTCCATGCAGATGAAGTTCCTGCAAGCAAGTTAGAGAAAAATGCTTCAGTTTTCTGACACAGTCTTCTCATGCAATGTTTGTAAGTGCACCATTCCGTGCGTGCAGCATGCCTCTGTCCTCTAGTTTTTTTTACTTACAAGATGGTCCCGTTAAACCATGTAGATGATCCATCTGTTATAAGAGGCTGGAAGTGCACTTTCACAACCTAACCAGTTTTCCCTCTTCTTAGACACATTAAATGATGGAAAGCTAGTTTAGATCACCATCAATTTCCTTGTGATCATTATGTTTATGTGTTTATTTGTGTCTTTGCATGTCTACATATGTGACTGTTAGTAATTTTGTATGCGTAGTAGACAGATAACTCCTGACTTTATAAGTGATTCTTTATTAGAGAGGCAAAAAGAAATGTTTATGCAAGGGGAGGAATTTGCCCAAACACATGCATGAACCAAGATAAACTGTCATGCAGTATCCGCAACTTCATTTGCTTCACAAAGAATGCAATAGAAACATGAATCAGGATCAGGCGCTCAACCCCTAACCTGAATGTGCTGCAAGTTAGCTTCCAAAACATCTATTTCATGCCCAGTTAATGGCACTTTGATTAATTGCACACAACAAGCAACTTTCCCACAAGTATCAATGTGAAGAGCCTTAATCCTTTCCGATTACGCATCAGCTGCTTTATTTGAATCTTAGCACAACCTTCTCTCCATATCTAGAAAAAAATCAAAGATCTTGCAGTCTTTGGGTTGCCACGGAATTAATGTTTCAATTTAAATTAATAAGTCTTTCCAGCAGTTCTTCAATCAAGGTCACAAAATCTCTGCTTGGTTCACCATGACATGATAAAGGTCTTGACGCATGCCCCAAATTCATTCCGAAATTGTTCTTATGTCTATTCTTGAAGTGAATGCATGAGTCTGTGAATACATGGGTATTATTTATGTGTACATGTATGCCCCACGTTGTTCTCATGTCTATTCTTGAAGTGTATTCATGTGTGTGTGAATGCATTATTTATGTGTACGTGTGTGCTTACATAAATACATACATATGTGTACGAGTGTATATATGCACGCACACGCAGAGAAAGGGGTTATGCAAGAACAAATACAGAATGGAAGGCGCTGCTCATGACTGATAAACAATACTCCATATAATTTGTAATATGCAAATCAGTAATATTCACTGATATTGGCAACAACATAGGGCCTTATGTGCCACCCGGATTCTTGAATCGATGTCTCTTTCAACACTGAAAGATGAGACCTATAGTTGCTCAGGGAACCAAAATCCAAGATTCACGTAACTCCTCGCATATAACTTGTTCTTATGCATTTCATTATTATTTGAGCATTTATTTCCAAATCTTTTACGCTTCATTGTATAGCTTGTATAGATAAAGGAACCAGGAACTCTACCAAAGCTATACTTTCATCCAAGTGCAAGGAGAATTAGTGAGAACCCTTTTATCTTTGACCTGTATGTATCATTTGGAATTTCTGGAAGTTCAATTGAAAGCACATTGTTTGTCAAGATTTCTTACTGTGTGTCAAGCTTTGCAACTTTTTGCATAAATATTTACAGGTATCTTACAGGATATTATCTCAGATGAATCTCCCAGATCAGGTACGAGCATTTCACATGCTATAAACAGCTTTAGGAGCCCTTCTCACAATTGCGATGATTCTTATTCGCAGAAATATAGGCAATGAAATGAAGCTATACCCTCAATGATTTGTTCCCTTCAATCCCTTTGGCTAGAGCAGCAGCCCCAAGAGCACCACCATAATTGCCACTGGAACCAAATTAAATGCCACATAAATTTCCAAAATAAAATCCATTTCCAAAGTTCAACCAGAAGTTGCAGAAAGGTTAATGTTAGGAAATACCAGGCTAAGTTCTGGTACAAAATTTAATAATTGAAAACTGCACTAAGTTAGCAGAAGAAATAATAGAGGAGCACTGACACTCACTTTAGATGTATTGACTGAATTGTATTATTTTCAAGAAACGCTCCAGCCAGACTTGTAAATCCCTACCTCCAGTTCCAAAAAACAGACCATAAATAAAATAAACAAAGGGGATCATATGAACATGGCTAATTTAGCATCAAACCTAAATATCATGACAAGGAAAAGAAAAGGAAACAAATGATGAAGGGATGGGAATAGCATACAGAATAATCAATCATATTGTTGTTAAGTTCTAGAACACGTAAGCATGAATTCTTTTTCAGCATATCTGCAATAGCCTTTGCTCCCTGCACACAAGAGTTGCTGACCATCAAATAAATAGCCACCAAAGAAGATATGACAATTTCACACCACAACATTTTGGAAATAATTCTGGTTCAGTTGTCGTAGAAAGTAAGCAAACCTCATCACCCAGACCAGCACTGTTAAGCTGGAGCTTTTGAATACCGACATTCCTCATCAAAATATCCGACAGACACTGTTATGTAGAAAAACGTCAAATGCAAGAAAATATGTACCTATAGAAATCACTAACAGAAAATATGTACATACAGAAATTGCTTGTGTGTGTGTGTGTGTGTGTGTGTGTGTGTGTGTGTCTCAAAATACTACATTAAAAGAGCCAATGTATGTGTAAGATATGTACTGTTTGAAATGAAAATATTACACTATAATTTACATACAACTAGTTATTCAGATTAGGAAAAATGAAACACATTTATCAATTTCAAAGCCAAAGAACTAAAAATTTGAGGCAAACTGGCCAAGGGGCTGCACTATGGCCCTTCTAAGATCTAGCCTACAACAGCATACACAATGACTAACTGTAATATTGAGAAGCTTAAAACTTTACCAGAAAGAAAAAGACTAGTGAAGAGAAGAAATATCAACTCATGAATATCTAAAGTAAAATAAAACCTCATAACAGATGTCAGTGTGATAAAAAAAACCTGAATCATCTGGAGTGGGCAGTCCAGTGCATGACGCTCCCACATATGCAGCTTGATAAAAAAAAAAAAATGTTTCTTCCTCTTCTTTCGAATAAAATGCCTTACAGCTCACAAAATAATACAAAGGATGGCGGTGGATAAAAAAGCTTTTCTTATTGTTATGTTTTGGTCCCCTAATTCAGCAAGTTTGCATCTAGTTGTTAAGTGATCTACCTCACAGTTAAAATGTTGTGGGTCAGCACAACATTCAGAAAAAAGAGTTTGCATCAGAAAGCCAGATTGCTAGTTTTGCTTGAGCATAGTAATAGAAGAAGAGAAGAATCAGAACCTTAGCTCCTTCATCCCCAATAGCATTTCCAGAAAGATTGAGAGTCTTTAATACAACATTTGATTGCAGAACACCATCAAAGGCTTTCAATCCTGCTGCAGTTATTCCATTAGCAGAAAAGTCTACTTCCTCAGCGCTCTGAAACATGAAAGAAACATTTAAATCTTTGTTTTTGCAATGAACTATGAAAAGCATTCAACATAACTGCATTTAGATTTGTACTCACATGACAAAGACTAAAATACAAGAGAAAGCTAGCAATGAAACTTGGAAAACTTGAAAAGATCAGATAGAGCTAAGGTCTAACCTGATTGTAGCCCAAGCTTTCAGCAAGAAAAAATAGTCCCTCATCCCCAAAATTGCGACCTATCAAAGAACTGCAATTTGTCAATCCACACCATAATTTTTACACAAACATGAGGTCTTATACTTTGTTGGATTACATGGTTTCAGACACAACTTCAAGGCCAGGTCTCTTAGCCTCGTGGCTAAGGGCCTGTCTCGACCCCAAGAGTTGGTGGGTTCAAGGCCACTGCTTAGCTATAAAATAGAAAGGGAAAAAAGAAAAACAACCCTTTTGCGCCAAGTATATAACATTGTTACTTGGAACATCCAAACAGTTCTTAAAGCTTGTAATACGTATATCCATTGGATAGTTTCACATAGATAAGTCATGCAACAAAACCCACAGAGTATAAGCACACAATCATGAGTAACAAGAGTGAACAGCTAGCAAGTTGGGTTATTCACAGAACACTTGTCTCTATGAGTTACCTGACATGTCAACACTTCTGAATGATCTAAGCTCTTTGGCAAAGTCATTGAGCTTCTGTCTGGATTCTCTTTCAATCTTGACAGTCTTTCCTGATGACAAGTTTGTACCAGGAGAAAAAGACCACGTGAGTCCCGGCAAAGATGATCTATTTTCTTCTGATGATGGCTTCTCACGTTTCGGCACAAGTAATTTTTCAACCACCTTCCATAAAACTGCCAACTGAAAAACAAATTAGTATGATTGTATAGATAGTATTCCTCAACAAATTATTATGACTATATAGATAATATCACTCTTAGATAAGCTTGCTTACAAAGTTCAAAACAAGTGCATGAATTAACCAAACCTGTCAACTGCAGATACTAGTAAGGGCACGTGCCAAAAGCCAAAACTCATTACAGCAGAACATTCCAAGAAATGCTTGCAGTCTTGCAGAAGCTGCGTAATTTGTGCATAGACATCACCACAACTAATCTCTTCTACTATATAATTCATATTTAAGTTAATGATTAATATCTACAATTTTGGGAAAATTGTTTCACCCTATTAAAAGTCCTCAGACACGTACACTTGCTTATTCTCCCAATAAAGTTTTTTATAATGTAATAAGAGCCCTGCAAAGATCACTTCATCAGATCTAGAGTTATTATAATTTACAAGAGAGGCTGAAAACTCAAGAAGTTGATGTCAAGCTTCTTTAAGCAGACAAAAAGTCTGGATTGTAGCAAGCGGTTTGTTTTCACTTTTGAGTTAGTGCATCTGCCCAAACGAGTAACCTGCTGTTGACATCAGCACCAATATGAAACTCTCTCATTGAGACTCTTGGGCCTTGTCCTCTCAAATTTTCATCCTTAAGTTTCAATAAGCTTGGTTAACTTTCATGCTATTTGCTAGTTTCCAGAAAGCCTGAAGGCATTGAAAGCGTCCAGTAGGCCTCTATTTTGTATTTGGTCAAGTGCTCTAGACCTAGTATGAGGTGCAAATGCCCCAAACCTCCAAAAGTAAACAGAATGTGCTCATCAAGGACCCATCTGTTGATGAAAAAACAAGATGATCTGCTCTTCTTTGACCAAGTAGCAAGGCCTAACAAGGACAAGATTGCACTTGCTATTGTTCAAGATAATGTTTCCAGTACCACCCAATTAAGTCTAATACTAAGCAAGTCTCTGGAGAAGTGCAAGAGCAACTACAAAAGAATGGGCTATAGTGGGACTGTTCCTTCCCCTGCATGTCTTAAGAAAACATCATAGTCTTGGTATAAGAAATCCTGAGTTCCTCCATTTTGACGTCTGGCAGCATGATTTCTGTTTATTTCATATCAATAACTTCCCAATTCATCTAAACAAGAAACACTTGGCGGTAGTTTGATGCCATTGATTAACCATCTGACAATCTGCTTGCCTCATCCCATGGGAGCACTACCTCTAGAAAAAGAAGAAGAACTTTACCTTGATATATAATATCCAAGCAGAAAGGGGAGCCTTGGGGCAACGGTAGAGTTGTCATCGTGTGACCTTGAGGTCACCAGTTCAAGGCATGGAAACAGCCTCTTGCAAAATGCAAGGTAAGGCTGTGTACTATTGACCCTTATGGTCCGCCCCTTCCCCGGACCCTGCATATGGGGCAGCGTCGTGCACCGGCGCTGCCTTTTTTTTATATAAGATAGCAGAAAGTTAAATCCTTTGTTTCGCATACTCGCCAGTGGGTATAAGTTATAACAATAAGGGAGACACTTAAATTCACACGACTGTAAGACACCACCTCTAACAATTACATAAATAATCATTTCTTTACTTCACTCAATTAATGGCAATTTTCATTTTTCTTTCATTCATTAACCATATCCTAAACCACTTGTGGAAAATACACCATTTTCATTCACTTGAATAGTAAAAATCAAAGAAAAATAAGAAATCTTAGTCCTCAATTAACAACTGCTAGAGAAATATGAGTACCAGAATTAAGTTTTCAAATGCTCTCGCAATCCATTAAGGAAGGCAAGGCATATCATTTCCATCCTCCAGCCATCAGTAACATAAATTTTAACACAGATTATGATATCAACCATTTCAAAGACAAACCAGCTTCCAATTACCATTTTCTCTTCTACAACTTAATCCAAACAGTACTTAAAACCACAACCAAGGAAAATAAAAGGACCTCCAACTAAACCCAACTTGAAAACATGCCCATTACCAATTTCTCAAAAAACCCAAAACCCAGAAACTAAAAAAGAGTGACACAGCGAATTAAAACAAAGACGTGATATGCATGAACTCAAACTGGGTCCGAAACATACCAAATGTAGCGGCGAGAAACACGGCTGCAGGACCAACTACTGAGAGGATCTCGTTTGCAGGAAGACGCTTTAATGGAGACTCGCTCTGAGACTGCCGATAAACTCTCCTTCCTTGAGACCCAGATGCTGCCCTCGGAACCAAGCTCTTGCAATGGAAGTACCTTCTTCCTCTGTTGGTTGTAGTTGAGGGGAAGAAGAACAGCCGTCGAGCACGATAGCCCGGGCAGGATGGAAGCGATAGTGCATTTCCGAATCCTGTCTGAGAACGAGAGAAGAATGTTTAGAAATTGGTGAGAATTTCGCAGAGAAGGAGCAGGAAAAGAAGATTACTCTGGAATGATGGTGAGTGAGAGAAATGGCGGATTCCATGGTGTCGATTAGGAGCGCATGGAGTCCACAAGTGCTTATACCGTGCCTATTGCGGCGATTTTGGGCTGGTTTGATGTAGGAAGGAGATAAAGCGGGCTGCGTTTTGGCTGCTGCTACTTCTGAGCGGCTAATGCAGTTCAGCAGCGAGTCTTCTCGAGCTATTTCAGGTTTTTGTTGGAGGAAGCCGATTTTCGTATCCTTTGTTTTGGTTCCTTCCACCCATCGGATGTTAAGTTGCCTCGAGGCATGAGGGCCCCGACGTATAGTTGATCCCGCGCGTTCATCTGATTATCAGACGTTGCGACGGCTGTACCGTTCGATCATCCAAAAAGCTATGAGCTGTACCGTTCGATCATCCAAATGCAATGCAGTTGAAAAAAAAATATTTCAAATTCATTTTGAAATTTTCAAGTGTTATTTGTTTTCAAAACGAACAAAGTAATTTTTAAAATTAAGACGAACATATATGCATCCTAGACCTATCCAGTCACAGCTTACAGCTCAATTATAATAATTACATATAGATATACTTACATTCATACTTGTCTTGTCCTTGTTTACTTGATTGTTGTACTAACATTTTCTAATGCTTCTTATAGTTCTATTAAATCTAATCTGTAAACATAATATATTTGAGTGAATATTCCTCATACTCAGTAGGTGATCTAATACTACTATTTTGAAAACATTGTATGCAACATGCATAAATTCAAGAAAGGCTTTCTATGTAAAAACCATGCAATTCCTTTTTGTATAAACATGCATATTTATGCATAAATCACAAACTCATTTACACATTTTCAACCATAGAATCTTTTATCGAAATCTAATAATAAATAATAAAAATATTACGAAAATCATAACAATTAACCCGTGTACTAAAATCTCAGTAAACACATCAAGCCAACTAGCCAAAGTCAATAATTTATAAAATAACAATAATTATGAAATTCTTAAAATAGTAATAAGTCAAAATAGATAATAGCATATCAAACCTAATATAAATATCATGCACATAGGTCTCTCGGCAAACACGTCAAACCGATGGGTCGACTAACACATCAAGATCAAGCTGACTGGTCATGAGTACTTGTCTACGACTACCTCAATGCAATATGCATATCAATATCAAAATTGAAATTGAAATCATAAGGTCAATTATACTCATGAGTAAAACCGATTCTGAAATCGTTTATCTCCGGTATTTAAAAACTAGCTTACCATAGCATCTACAGCGACTATGGATATGTCCTTGAAAAATGGTGCCGTGAACACCTCCAGTGGTCGTCCCTATTTACCACAGGAGCCGAGGAAGGGACAATGCCACTTTAGGCAATGATACATATTACCTTTGGTGGTTAAAGGCCGAAATGGCAATCCGGTACATAAACAACCTCTCAGCATAGTGCTCACTAAGCTCATTAGCCTAAAAAATATATATACATATATTCCAAATCTCAATCATCATAAATCATGCAATTTATGCAACTAGTTTTAAAACATGCAAGCAATGCCCATATAAAATCTATTCAATGCAAGCAATAGCATTCAATATCATAAATTCTGAAGACAATCCGCATGCTTGTTATAAGAATATCATATTTCAACAAAGCATACTAAACACGGTAATAGAGTCAAGTAAATCATTTAGATTTTAGAATGCATTTAAAAACTTAATAGCGTCAAACTACCTACCTCGATGTCTCTTAGAGCTGTCCTGAAGATGGTTCCCATCAAATCCATTGGATCTATTTTTCTTTGGAGATATTCTGGCCTGGAAAAGCAGATCCTGCATGGATTTGATCTGGTTTCTATTGGATAAGAGGGAATCAAAGAGAAAGAGGGGAGAGGAGTACCTAATTTGAGCCAGAGAGATGGCTCTGGGTCTTCCAATGGGTATAGGTGCTTTGGTGCCTGCTGGGAAACCCTAGCCATCGAAGACAAAGAAGATAGTGGTGGCCGGAGAAGGAAAAAGGAAAGAGAAGAAAGGTGAAAGAAGAAAAGGGAAAGAGAAAAGGAGAATTTGGAGCCGGTGTCGGACAACTCAAAGGAATGGAAGAAGGGGTTTTCCAATAGTGTTTTGCATAAACCTATGTCGCCTAAAAACACAAAGATTAAAGGAAAATTGGAGTGTTCTTAGTAGCTGGATGAAAAGAGGAGAAGGGGTTTTATAACCCTTTGAAGGCGGTAGTGCATTGCTCTCCGTGGCGGTGCCGCCATTTCTCTCGGCGCTGCAAAGGTGGACTGGAGAAAGGGGATAGGCACAGACGCGGGTGATACATCAGTGACATAGTGGTGATGAAGGGGGTGTCGTTATTAAAACGACCCCCTGCATTTTTTGACTCTTTTCCTTTTTGAATTTAAATTTACTAAAATACCCTCAAATTTTAAATGTCCATGACTTTGTCATTTGATCTCCGTTTCCAGCGTTCTTTATATTGTTGGATTTCATTTTTCGAGTATAATCTAAATATGAGAATATTTCTACCAAATTTGATTTCTATAAAATCTCACTTTCAATATTCTAATTTTTAAAATAAGACTTAAAAATTCAGGTTATTACATTATTATCCTTACAAAGAATTTCGTCATCAAAATTCTGCAATTTATTGCTCTTTGATGGATTTTTAATTTCTCAGGTTTCCTCTTTGATGGATACATTTCTCCTTAGAAGTTGGGCTAGTGAAATTTCTTTACTTCCTAATCTTTTTATCCAAGACTGCAAATGGATCAATAATTAGAAGAATTTTGTCTTCAGAATTCTTTTCATGTTATCCTTCAGCTAGCTCTATGAACATTCTCGATTCATCATCCTCATAATTCCTTCAATTGAATTTAAGCATATCTTTCTATTTACTTTAAGTAATGACGAGCTGCTTTCACTGCTTACTTTGATACTTGGCCTTTACGTGCTAATTCATCAACTAGGGGTGGCAAAATATGACACGACACGAACCCAACACGAATTTAGCGGGTTCGGGTCGAGTCTTATAGTGTTCGTGTCATTTTCGGGTGACCCGAAAATGACATGCCAAAAATCATGTCGTGTTCGAGTCAATAAATTTGACCCGTCGTGTTGACCTGTTTGACACGCGACCTATTTACTCATCACCTTGACATGATTCTAACCTATGGAATGGTTGAAAATATAGGACGATTCTTGAGGAACCGTCTTATATTACTCATGTAATATAGGACGGTTCCTGAAGAACCATCCTATATTGCTAGTTATATAGGACGGTTCTTCAAGAACCGTCCTATATTACTAAAAATTAGATTAAATGTTAAAAATCATTAATACATGAAGATTCAAGCATGAGTAAGCTATATATGTGGATAAGAATAGGTATTGACTAATAAATATAAAAAATAACAAATTTTTCCTAATTTTCGTAACTTATTTTTTTTGGAAAAATTACAAAAAAAAACTAAATTACAAAAAAAATAGAGATGAAAACATTATCACACATGAATACACAACATGGGAAAGCTCTATATGTGGATAGAAATACTTTTCAATGAAGAAATACGAAAAAACAACGACTTTTTTTTTAATTTTTGTAACTGATTTTTTTGAAAAAACAGCAAAAAACCTAAAAACAAACTCAAATCTAGAGCAAAGAAATATAAAACTCAAATAGAATGTTTCTCATACACATAGAACTAAAACCCATCAAGATCTATGAAAAATAGTTAACGAAAAACAAAAAAATTGAAAAAAATAAATACAGATTATAAAATTTGTAAATACATACCTTTTTTTGCTTAAATCTGTGAAAGATCGAAGAGGAATGGTCGTTTTCACCTTCTCAGACTAAAACCCATCAATATCTATGAAAAATAGTTAACAAAAAACAAAAAAATTGAAAAAAAGGGTACTGGCTTTTATGTTTTTTATAGAACTGTATACATATTATAAAATTCGTAAATACATACCTTATTTTACTTAGATCTGTGAAACATCGAAGAGGAATGGTCATTTTCACTTTCTCAGTAGTTTGGACCGCTGGAAGATTGAAATTTGAAATTAGGGCTGATCAAGGTGAAAAATGATATATAGAACAATATAGGACGGTTTTTAAATAACCGTATAGGACGGTTTTTAAATAACCATCCTATAATATATATAATGAAATATATGACGATTTTTTTATAACCGTCCTATAAGTTATATAGGATGGTTATTTTATTTATTAGAAAGTTATAGGACGGTTGTTAACATGTTGTTGCATAACCGTCATATAAGCTATAAGAGTTATGTATTTAATTAATCTTAGTTGAGGATGTGTTTAAATAAAAATAGCTATTAAGTATAGAGTAAAGAAAGAGTTATGTAATTAACTCATCTTAATTTCATTAAGGATGAGCTTCAAAAGATAGAGCATATATGTAATTAACTCATCTCAGTTGAGTATCAACTTAAAAACAAAGTTATGTAAGTAACTCATACTGTCATACTCAATTCAATAGTTGTTGAGGTTGAGGATGAGTAAAGTAAGTGTTATGTATTTAACTCATCTGATCTCAGTTGAGGATCAGCTTAAAAAAGCAAAGTTATGTAAGTAACTCATACTCAATTCAAAAGTTGTTGAGGATAAGTAAAGAATGTAAAGCCTTGGCCGATGAGGGCGGGCCAAGAGGGCTGGCAGGCTTCTAGGCAAGGTGAGAGACTGAGAGTTAGTCCCACATCGCTAGGGGGAAAGTTACTAGGCTCTTGATAAGAGTGATGAGGACTTCCCTTGCAACGAGGCCTTTTCCCTGGGCAACTGGGGAATAACAAAATCGTGCGGGGTGTATGGGCACTCCGGCACAGACAATATCGTTGTAGGGTGTGGGCCCTCTGGCTGTTACAAGTGGTATCAGAGCCAGACCCCAACTCGGTGTGGGTGGCTAGCCGCACGTGGGCGCTCGTGTGTGGTAAGACACGCGGGGACGCGTGTCCCATAAGGGAGAGAGGTTGTAAAGCCTTGGCCGATGAGGGCGGGCCAAGAGGGCTGGCAGGCTTCTAGGCAAGGTGAGAGACTGAGAGTTAGTCCCACATCGCTAGGGGGAAAGTTACTGGGCTCTTGATAAGAGTGATGAGGACTTCCCTTGCAACGAGGCCTTTTCCCTGGGCAACTGGGGAATAACAAAATCGTGCAGGGTGTATGGGCACTCCGGCACGGACAATATCGTTGCAGGGTGTGGGCCCTCGGGCTGTTACAAAGAAAGAGTCATGTAATTAACTCATTAGGTAAAAATGACTGAATGAGAATAGAAACAGTTATGTAATTAACTTAGTAGCTTGAGAGTTGAGAATGAGTATAGAAAGAGTTATGTAATTATCTCATTAGTAGATAATGAGTATAGGAACGGTCCGAAGGGAATAATTATTAGTTATGTAATTAACTCATTAGGTGAGGTAAGAATGAGATCAGAGAATAGGAATTATGTGTTAAATTAACACAAATATTGAATGATATTACTAAGGGAGTTACTAAATTTTACTCTACATGAATGATGGATCAATGGATTATGGATGAATGAGTTATTCCTAATATATTATCATCAATTGGGAGTTAGAAATGAGAAACAAATATTGACTTATATGAGTTAGATACATGATATTCATGAATTTGATTAAAAAGAGATATATTAGATCAATTGGTGATGACATATGAAATTAACATAAGAAAATCATTAGCATTTATAATTTTATACAATATTTGACAGTTAGTTAGTCTCTCACTTCACTTGTACTTGTACAAGTTACAAAACTTGGTTAACTAATTTTGTACTAAGTGTGACTTGTAAGTTTGTAACTGATAATGTGTAGCTAATCTTAAAATGTTTGATAAGAAAATTAGAGACAGTGTATAGGTGTAGCTAAGTCTTAGGTTATAACTTATAGTTATAGCAAACAACCAACCAGGGCAGGGGCTTTAGCTTATGTAATATCCTTAATTTTAAAGATAAAAATAGAAAATTATTAAATAAATTAAAATAAAAATTTATGGATGAAATTATTTCCTGAAAACATAATAATTAGAAAGTGCTCGTCGATACGAATCCAACGCCACCAAACGCGAAAGCGGAGCTCAAACGAGGGAGTTATGAGTAGTTAAAGTTGTAAAGGGCAAAATGGTCTTTTGGACGAAACGTGTTACAGGGGTCCAAATTGATAACGGCACCCCTGTCTACACTGCGTCTCTACCGATCCGGCCGAAAATCGCGGGAGAGACGTGGGAAGAGCCGTGTGGGGAAGAGTTTCTCTTCCCAGACTCTAAAACCACATGTACATGCTCCTCTACAGGAGGCCCAGCGCTACTTTGAGCGTTTTCCATGAATCTTCGAAAACCTAGATCTGTAAAAACTTGAATTTTCGGCGAGTGGAGCCCGGCAACCACGAGCAACTCCGGCAGGTGCAAGGTAAAGCCTCAAAACCTATGTTTTTACTGTATTTATTAATTAGGAAATTAATTAGGAAAGTATTTAAAAAATTAGGAAAAAAAAAAATCAGATTTTTGGGAACTTTGTGCCACGCTTGTTGGAGTGTGATTTCACGGATCAAACCTTGTCAGTTTGAAAATCGCACCAGTCCAACTAGTGCACAAGAGACCAAAGAGCATACCCTTTAAATTTGGGAGTGATCCAACGGTGGAATTGCCCAGAAAACTCAAAAAACCGGTGCACAGGGAGGTTTTTAGGAACTTGGGAAAATCGTTTAAAAACCATGGTTTTTGAGAAAATTAGTGCAAAAGGAGGGCATAAATGGATTCTAGAGAATTCTGAAGAAAATGGCGCAAAAATCACGCAAACAGGCTCTGTAGCTCAGCGAGGGCGGCCAGGAATCCGTCGTCTTCTCCGGCGTCGGCGCTGGCGGCGCGAGCAACGCGCTTCGAGAGACGCGGCTAGGACGGCGTCACATGGCGTCGTCGCCGCATACTGCGTGCGCGGCGCCGCCAGCGTGGCGCCCAGCCGTCCCGTCTGCGGCGTCTGCTGACAGCCGTCGCGTCTTCGTGCTTGCCAGTATCGTCGGTATCGCCGGCGGAAAGAGCCGCGCTAAACCACCTTATGGTGGTCGGCGGAGCCTCATTTTAGCTTATTTTCACTAAAACTTGATTTTGGGAGCTAGAGAGGTCAAATCACGATCGGAAGAGGCGTTGTGACAGTATTGGCAATGCGGACCTAGTTTTAACTTAAAAACTTAGAAATGATCACTTTTTATTTAGAAAAAATTTTAAAATAGTGATGTGACATGTACGAGGTGCACTTGAATATACCAATTAAAGGGAGTTATTAGCAAGCTAGTGATCTCACCTTTGAGGTAGGTGACGACAACTAATGTTTTGACTTGATTTTAAACCATGTTTAAACATAGCATCATGTGTGATTGTGTTTTAAATTGCGATTTTTATTTACCATGGATTTCATGCGACATTGCGTACAGGATGGTTATTCCCAATTAAATTCTTTTCTTGAATAAACTTATTTCAAATGCTTTTACAAGCATGATGTTAATTTGTTATGCTTACTTAGAGACTTATTTCTTATTATATATATAGAAAAGGCATGGATTTACATGGAAATGAGAATAGAGGCTTATTAATTTGGTCCTTTGATAGAGTAACCCCGGGATGAGGGCATGTCTTGGGGATTGCAAGTTTATAAGTGCTCTTGAGTTTTAGCATATACATATGATTTCCGTGTTTTATATTTGATGCCACGGGTGCTCTCACCGGTGGGCGTCATCTTAGGAGGGATAGGGCGGCCACCCACCTTAAGATTATGATGTGATGAGTTTGTGATATGATAGACACACCATAGATGGCATTCGGTAGGGGTTTGGTAACATGGATAGTCCACACTCGGTCTGAGCCTTTCCATGGGGACGGTGACTAAGTCTCCGTTATGGTGTCGACGGGGAGCGGCGGTGGTTGATACCCATGGAGGGTTGCCAACTGCAGACATGATGGCCCATATTCTTGTTATGTGTGCATGTATGATGAGCATTGTTATAGATGGTATGCACAGGTGTGACGACACTCGGAGGTTATTATGTGTACTCGATCAGGGATGTTAGTGCGATGTGGTGGGACCCATTACCTTAGGGTGCCCTTATTCTTGTTGTATGCTCCATTTATTGATTCATGTCATGTTTTAACTCAAAGTGAATTTCATGTTTTAGCATATGGAATAAATTGGCATTTATTTGAACATGGCATTATGATATCACTATTTCCATAAATGTTAGACTTTTCATCAATCTTTGTTCATTATTTACGCATTTATTACATTAATTGTCTATGTACCTACCTGACAATAGCTTCTTTGAGGCATTGCTTTGTTTTGCAATGCCTTAGATCTCGACGCGACACCGGGAAAGGAAAAAGCGGTTGATAAACCTTGAGGCTGAAGAGTAGTTTTATGGTTTTAGAAAGTAATGTGAGTCATTAGAGTGGATTATCATTTGAATTTTATTATGAATTTGCATACTTTATATTTGGATGTGATTTAGATCTTTGGATATATATTGGACATTTATATGGGATGTTATGATGGATAGACCCTGGGCCATATTATTATTGTCTTTTGGATGTTTATTTGATTTAAAATAAAAGTATTTATTTATTTGACGTTGATTTATACGCGGATCATTTATTTATGTTTAAATTACGTATACGTCATTTTGAGAAAGGAAAAATTAACACCCGGAGTTTTAAGATAGGTTTAGTAAAATGTTAAATAAATCTTTTCTCATGGGATCCCAAATGTTCTTATTTAAATTGCCATTATAAAAAAAAAAAAATTGTCTTAAAAATCCGGGGTGTTACAGCTTAAGACTTCTAATTCAATTGGATAATTGGATTTGAGCTTACTTACATACAAAAAGACAAAATAATTGCCTTGAGAATTAGTATATAAAGAGTTATGTAGTTATCTCATTGGTGGATAATGAGTATATGAAGGGAATAATTATTAGCTATGTAATTAATTCATTATGTGAGGTGAGAATGAGATCAGAGAATATGAGTTATGTATTGAATTAACACAAAAGCTTATCAAGAGAGAATTAGAAGGATATTGATATGATAACTTTGGTGAAACTAAAATTAATTAATTATGGATTGTGGTCTATACTCTATAGTGAAAACTGAAAAGAAGTGGCATTGATGGTAAAATGAATAATAATCATGAGAGAAAAAACACATGTTGAATGATATTACTAAGGGTGTTACTAAATTTTACTCTGCATGAATGATGGATCATGAATGAATGAGTTATTCCTAATCTATTATGATCAATTAGGAGTTAGAAAAGAGAAACAAATATTGAGTTATATAAGTTAGATACATGATATTCATGAATTTGATGAAAAAGAGATATATTATATCAATTGGTGATGACATGTGAAATTAATATAAGAAAATCATTAGTATTTATAATTTTATACAATATATGATAGTTAGTTAGTCTCTCACTTCACTTGTACTTGTACAAGTTACAAAACTTGGTTAACTAATTTTCTACTAAGTGTAACTTGTAAGTTTGTAACTAACAATGTGTAGCTAATCTTAAAATGTTTGATAAGAAAATTAGAGACAATGTGTACGTTAGCTAAGTCTTAGGTTATAACCTATAGTTATAGGCTTATAGCAAACAACCACCAGCTAGGTTAGGGCGCTTTAGCAGCTTAGCTTTAGCATAAGACTTCAAATTTAATTGGATAATTGGATATGGGAATTGAGCTTACTTACATACAAAAAGACAAAACAATTGCCTTAGATTAGATTGACTTAGTAGACCTAGATAATTATTAATTAGTTAAACCTTTATGTTTTCAGTTTTCATTTTGTTTTCCCGCCACTACAAGGGGGGCCCACACGTTGGATCTAACATCAAGGACTCAAAATATTTGACAAATAATTGAAGTGTAAGTTTCATTAACTCTAGTTGCCACTTGCCAGTTTGGAATTGGAGGAAAGAAAACTATTTATCCCTGTCAGGTAGGCCGGCGCCAAGGCTAGGCCGTTTGCCGGCACACGCAGACTAGTCAGTGGAAGTCTGACACATCACAGTCACATTCACAGATTGGTAAAGTACTAATAAACCATATCCATATGTGTAAAAATAGGACGGTTAGTCCTTAACCGTCCTATAAAACATAGCATATAGGACGGTTATGACATAACCGTCAACCGTCCTATAAAACATAACATATAAGACGGTTATTTCACAATCGTCCTATAAAACCCATAACATATAGGACGATTATTTCACAACCGTCCTATAAAACCCATGACATATAGGACAGTTGTGAAATAATCGTCCTATATGTTATGTGTTTTATAGGACTGTTGTAAAATAACCATCCTATGTTTTGTGGTTGGTTTGGCTCCATTCACTTGGGAGCAGTTTTTTTACTAAGTCGTAATAGGGAAATCGAGTCGTTTTATGTCGTGCCGTGTATCCAACACAACTTAGTCAATTAATCGTGTTACATAGGTCGTGTCGTGTTATTTTTTTAAGAACTAGGTCGTGTACGAGTCATAGGTTTTTGACACGACTATTAATCGTGTCGTGTTCGTGTCGACCCATAACTCTAATCGTGTCGTGTTCATGTCGCCGCAAACACGACCCGCCAACCCGAATTGCCACCCCTATCATCAACACTGTTTCATGAATTTCAGTTTATATAATTGATATCTCCAAATCCTTAAAGTTAGATCACTACAGTCTTTCAACTGTGTATAATTTATTCCACACTTCTCTGATAATCTTTTTGTCTGCTAATTACTCCTTGTCTGTTTATAATCTCTTTATTTCTTGTATTTCATTTTGAATGATATAGAGTAATCTCTTTTTCTCTGTCTATCATCTTGCGATCTATTTATCATTAAAATCTTCTCTTTAAGGTTGACCTACAATTTGCTGGTAAAAGTTCCAAAAGTAGCCAAGTCATAATTACATCCGTCCCATCATATCTCATCTTACTTCACATTTTCTTCAAGGAACTTTCAAGATTGACAAATTAAGTTTTAACAATATCACTTCTTATTTCTTTACATCAATGACAAAAGCTTTTTTCATACTAAACCCTTTAGTTGGAGAAATATTTGAGAACACATGGTCTCTAATTTCATATTCCAACTATATTTTACCTTTCACATGTGACTTGATACCTTAACTAGTATTTACATTCAAATTAGAACTAGAACTTTGAAATTAATCAAGTAGCATCTTTCGTCAATTATACCTGCCACATACTGCAAATAAGATCTCATAACTATATATCAAGTTCCATAAATTTTTAAATCCATTGAATTATTTTCTCCTCTAAGAATTTATTCAAAATCATATCAAATATTTATGGTCAATCTATCATCATAGATTGAACATTCTCGTCTAGCGTAGAATTAAAATTGTCTTATATCACCATTCTCATAAAATTTTCATTAGGATTTCCAACAATATTCATACCCATGTCAAAATTCTCTTATCTGTACAATAAGTCGCTTGTTGTGTTCATGGTTGGATCCCTTGCCATTATCCTCTTTAAGTTTTCCTTGATTGATGCGCGTGTGTCCCGGTTGAACTGAGAGTGCACCCCGTAAGCTTCATGTGCCCGAAGGACTCTCCAGGATGCGTGTTCCGATCATGCGTCCCCGGGTACAGGCTAATCTGATGGGTTTGAGACGATCTAATCGAGACTGTCCAATCATTCCCATCTCTGATTAACGCATAGGATCATCCAAGTTTCTTTGATTTTTACCCTTTTTGGATTTTTGGGTCCCACGATCTCATCGAATGGCTTGGATCATGCATTTGAGCTGTCCCAAAGATGGTTCCCATCAAATCCATCAAATCTGTTTTTCTCTGGCAATATTTCGGCCAGGAAAATCAGATCCGGCATGGATCTAATTTGGTTTCTACTAGAGAAGAGGGAATTAAAGAGAGAGGGGAGTGGAGTACCTGATTTGAGCCGGAGAGATGGCTCTGGGTCTTCCAGTGGGTATGGGTGCTTTGGTGCTTGCTGGGAAACCCTAGCCGCTGGAGACAAAGAAGATATCAGTGGCCGGAGAAGGAAAAAGGAAAGAGAAGAAAAGGGAAACAGAAGAAAAGGAGAATTCGGGGCCGGTGCTAGAAAACTCAAAGGAACGGAAGAAGGGGTTTTCTGATAGGGTTTTGTTGGAACCCTGTGTCACCGACAAACATAGAGATTTAGGGAAAAGCGGAGTATTCTTGGTAGCCAAAGGAGAAGAGGAGAAGGGGTTTTATAACCCTTTGAAGACGGTGGCACGCTGCTCTTCGTGGTGGTGCTGCCATTTCTCCCTGCACTGTAGAGGTTGACTAAAAAAAGGGGATTGGCGCAGATGCAAGTGATGCGTCGGTGACACGGTGGTGACGAAGGAGGTGTCGTTATCAAAACAACTCCCTACATTTTTCAACTCTTTTCCTTTTTGAATTTAAAATTATTAAAATGCCCTTAATCTTTAAACGTTCGTAACTTTGTCATTTGATCTCCGTTTCTAGAGTTCTTTATGATGTTCGATTTCATTTTTCGAGTAGAATCTAATTATGAGAATATTTTTACCAAATTTAATTTGTATAAAATCTTACTTTCAATATTCTAATTTTTAAAACAGGACTTAAAAATTAAGGTTATTACATTTTATATGTAAGATAAAAATTTTATTTTAGATCTAAATAGTTCATAATATCATAAATGACATAGATAGGTTTTGACTCAAATTTTATGCCCATTAGAATGGTTATAACTTATAGTTTTTAGGTAAATTTATGACTATCTATTTTTTTTTCTTTCAAAGACTCAAAGCTATTGGCTAGAATCGTCCAATGGCATTGATTTCTCAGGAGCTACCTATTTTTAATATTCTAAACATGATGAATGACTTAGATGTATAAAAAATGTTATATCTTTCCTTGAAAAATAGCTGTGTACACCATCCTCTCCTCTTGAGTGTGTACTTCGGTTGAAACTCTTAATTGAATAGTTAAAAGATAAAGATGCCCCTCTAGTTTTTCGCCTTCGAATGAATAGTTAGAAAATAAAAAGATATGTACTTGGCAACTAACAAGAAACTTATTCGAAAGAATCCCCACCAAATAAACAGTCTTGATGATAGAATAGTGGAGCCAGCCCACTCTCAATCTTGCTAGTAATTTTCAAAGGAAAATATGAGCATTCATCACATACTCCTATACACGGGCAATGAGTCCATGACCCAAGAAAAATAGTAGACTCCATTTAAAATTATAACCCTAATTCCACATGGCAAAGCCTTTGTAAAACTTTTTTAGTACAAGCAAAGAATTATTAAACAAATCACGTACAAACTCTCACTCACACATACTCTTAAGCAACTATTTGAACGCATATTGAGAGATGCCAACTTGTCTCTCATTAGCTGAGCTGGACCATACTTATTAAACTAACAATTGTCTAACTCAGTTGGTTGCACACAACTCAGCATTTTCCTTTAAGAACACTTTATTGTAGTTTTGAGTTGTCACTTTTCATTGGTTAGGTTTAGATTTAGAGTATGTGTGAGTCATTGTTTTGTAATTTCTGTTGGTTAGAAATAGATTTAGGAGTACATGTGAGTCATTTCACACTTGTTTTGTGATTTTCTTCTATTAGTGAAAAAAAAGAGAAAAAAAGGGGAGCCTTCGCACAATAGTAAAAGTTGTCGTTGTATAACCTTGAGGTTACAGGTTCAAGTGTGAAAATAGCCTCTTGCAAAATGCAAGGTAAGACTGACTATGATAGGCCCTTGTGATCCGCCCCTTCTCCCGACCTCACACAGGTGGGAGCTTCGTGCAATGGGGCTGCCCTTTACTGAAAAAAGAAAAGAGAAAAGAAAAGAAAAGAGCATGTAGAGATTTGTAACTAGTAAATCATTTTTTTTTAATATTTATTAATGAGTCTCAAGCTGCTCATATTTTTCGTAGACTGTCCCCGTGCGTTCTTTCTAGCGGCGGGCGTATTCCACGCTCAGCTGATGCAAGTTTCCAACAAATAACTAACGAGAAGCTCTGAAGTTTGAACCAGATCTTCCGCCTTTCATTATTTATTTCCCATTCTCTTTGCCTGCGGCGCCGAACCAAACCCGAAACCATGGTGAGAGATGGGATCTTGGGAAGCCCAGGAGGAAATCAACAAAAATCCATCGATTACAGACGACGGTTAAAAAGACGCGAAAAATGGCTCGTAATTCTGGGAATAGTCCTCCACGCAGTTTACATGCTAAGCATTTTCGACATCTACTTCAAAAGTCCAATCGTCCATGGCATGGATCTCGCCACCCCCCGATTTTCTGCCCCCGCCAAGCGCCTCGTCCTTCTCATAGGTAAATCTCCACCTGCTTGTTTGATGAATTTCAGTGCAATGGGGTATTGTTATTGAGTAGATTGAGATTGGTTTGGTGAGATCTCGTTGATGTTTACGAAATATGATTGCAGCTGATGGTTTACGGGCTGACAAGTTCTTCGAGCCGGATTCGGAGGGGAAGTTTCGGGCACCTTTTCTGAGGAATGTGATGAAAACGAGGGGTCGTTGGGGAGTGTCGCATGCTCGTCCTCCGACGGAGTCGAGGCCTGGTCATGTTGCGATTATTGCTGGGTTTTATGAAGATCCTAGTGCTGTTACCAAGGGTGAGATTTTTAGTCTTTTCTATGCGTTTTCAGGAAATTAAATTATGACCCATTTGCTAGTTCTTTTGTATTGTATATTTTCTGTCTCTTCTAGCTCCAGTAAGAAACTGAATATTGTGCTCGATTATCTGTGTCGGACCTGTTGGGTGGAATTAGAGGCAGCCGATAGTGCAAGTCGGCCTGACAAACCTTGTTAACCATGAATCTCTAAAAGATAGAAATTGACCCGGTATCAGAACTCACTACTCTACCAATCAAAAGAGGCCCAAGGAAAGAAATCGAAACAGAACTGTCATCCAATTGGTCAAGTGTTTTATTACCATGTACAGCTGTTCTTACCACCAGGTCTTGTTTGCATTTGGTAAACTACCTAGTTTATCAATCGGCAATACACTCCATTCAGAAAATTATTAATTGTCAATCTACTCCTTGTTTCAGAGTTAGTTGGTATCATTGATGAAAGCAAAAGTATCATATTGATTGGACCAATGCAAAGAAGTGGTATAAAAATGTTCTCTTCTATGAGAACTAAGCATTCTATATTTTTTTCACTATGGGTCAGGGCCAGCCGGTAAGGGAGAAGTTGAAGATAATTCTGTTATTTCTTTCTTACAAATAAATATGCATTTACATATTAGTTTGCGGGGAAGAAATGAAAATCATCTCCAGCTTTTTAAAATACGGCCACCCTTGCGTCAGGTAGCCAGCCGGCAAGGGTTAAGTTGAAGATGATTTTGTTATTTCTTTTCTACTTTTAAATGAATATGCATTTGTATTAGTTTGTAAGGAAGAAATGAAATCATCTTCAGCATTTTAAAACTATAGCACCCCAACATGACATGAATCGAAAACTAACATTCCCTCAAGCTAGGGCGCTCCCCATAAGGGATGCGTTGCATTAGATCCTGGATGCGGTGAAAAATAGGCAAGGGTTGCTAGGGCGTTCTCCCAGAAGCGACGCACCACATTAGATCCTGGGTGTAATGAAAAGTGGGTAAGGGCTGCTAGAGCATCCTTTTGAAAGTGACGCACTGCATCAGAACCCAAGTGCAGTGAAAAGTGGACATGGGTTCATACCATGGAAGTCGAGAAAGGCGATAGTAAATAGGGTATCTCCAGAAAATAAGATTCGCATCGCTACATGGAATATAGGGATACTGACAAGTAAGAGTTTAGAGTTAGTAGACGCGATGAAATGTAGGAGAGTCAACATCGCTTGTATCCAAGAAACCAAGTGGAAAGGGGCTAAAGTTAGAGAAATAGATGGGTATAAATTATGGTACGTAGGAAAGAAAAATAACAGAAATGACGTATGAATAATAGTGGATAAGGAATTAAAGGATAAAGTTGTGGACGTTAAAAGAATCAGTGATAGAATTATAATAATAAAAATTGTTCTAAGAGAGCAGATTATAAATGTTATAAGTGCATATGCATCACAAGTAGGGTTACAAGATATAATCAAGAGATAATTTTGGGAAGATATGGAGGGAGTCATGCAAGAAATTCCCAACACTGAGGGGATATTTATATGAGCAGACTTAAATGACCATGTAAGAAAAGATAAGAAGGATATGATAGAATACACGGAGGGTATGGTATAGGTGAACGAAATGAGATGGGGGAGAATATCCTCTATTTTGCTTTGTCATATAACCTGTCCATTGCAAATACACTCTTTAAGAAGAGGGATGAATACTTAATAACCTTTAAAAGTGGACTTCATAAAAGCCAAATAGACTTTTTTCTACTTAGGAATAATGAACGATCTATATGTAAGGATTGTAAGGTGATACTTGGTGAGAGTTTAACCTCACAACATAGGTTAATGGTTATGGATATCCACTATTAAAAGATGGAGTAAAAGAACTGAACTTAATACACATCCTAAAACTAAGTGGTGGAACTTAAAAGGAGAGAAAATAACCTCATTCAAAAATAAGTTGATGGTAGAAGGGAATTGGAACTATGAAACAGAAGTAAATACCATGTGAACTAATATGGTTGAGTCCATTAAGAAAGTAGTAAAAGATGTCTTAGGAGTATCTAAAGGTAAAAGGCTATTAGCAAAGGAAACATGGTGGTGAAGTGAAACAATACAAAAAGTTATTAAAGAAAAACGGATGTGTTTTAAAGTATGGTAGAAGATTAGAAATGATGAAAACTATGAATAATATAAGAATGCTAAAAACGCTGCTAAGAGAATAGTGAGGCTAAACTTAAAGCATATGATGAGCTCTATAATATATTATGAACAAGAGAAGGTGAGAAAGATGTGTTTAAACTTGCAAAAGTAAGAGAATAGAAGGGTAAGGACTTAGATCATGTTAGGTATATTAGAAGCGATGATCAAAGGGTATTAGTCAAAGAAGATGAGATCAAACAAAGGTAGGAAACATACTTTCAAAAATTGTTAAATGACAATGACTCTGAGAATATAGGGATTGAAAATACTATAAATCTAAATAACATTGGATATTATATATATGAAGGTAGGATTAGAATACCTGAAGTAAAAGAGGCCTTGAAAAAGATGAAATCAGGAAAGGCCATGGGGCCTAATGGTGTACCAATAGAGATTTGGAAGCATATGGGAGATATTGGGGTAGTTTGGTTGATCAAGTTATTTAACTAGATTATAAAATCAAAGAAAATGCCTGATGAGTGGAGGAAAAGCTCTATTGTACCAATTTATAAGAATAAAGGAGACATTCAGAGCTGCACTAATTATCGAGGGATCAAACTTATGAGCCACACCATGAAACTTTTTGAAAGAGTGATTTAGAAGAGGCTACGACATGAAACAAGTGTATCAGAGAATCAATTTGGTTTCATGCTTGGGAGGTCGACCTTGGAAGCTATTTTCTTACTAAGACAATTAGTAGAGAAATATAGGGAGAGGAGGAAAGACCTACATATGGTCTTTATCGACTTAGAAAAGGCTTATGATAGAGTCCCTAGAGAGTTAATATGGAGGGTGTTGGGTGGTAAAGGGGTTTCTCAGGGGTATATAGACATTATTAAAGATATGTATGAGGGAGTAGTAACAAATGTTAAGGCCACTAGTGGCGTGACTGGTGATTTTCCTGTCACTGTAGGATTGCACCAAGGATTGGCATTGAGTCCATACCTCTTCACATTAGTTATGGATGAGTTAACAAAACATTTGCACGAGGAGATTCCCTGGTGCATGCTATTTGCAGATGATATAGTCCTACTTGATGAGATAAGGGAGGGTGTAAACATAAAGCTAGAGTTATGGAGAGAAGCATTAGAATTTGAAGGATTTAAAATTAGCCGAACTAAGACAGAATATATGGAATGTAATTTTAGCAAGGAGAGTAGGAGTGGAATACCAGTCAAGATTGATAACCAAGAAGTCCTTGTGAAAGACCACTTTTGGTACTTAGGATCATTGATCCATGAGAGTGGAGAGATTGAGAGGGAGGTTACCTAGAGAATCCAAGCGGTTTGAACAAATGGAGATGTGTATCTGGAGTTTTATGTGATCGGTGGGTGCCACTCAAACTAAAAGGAAAATTCTATAGGATGGCTATAAGGCTGGCCATGCTCTATGGATTAGAGTGTTGGGCAGTTAAGTTAAGGAACATTATACTCATAGGATGAGCGTTGCAGAAATGAGGATGTTGAGATGGATGAGTGGTAAGACAAGAAAGGATAGAATTAGAAATGAAAATATTAGAGGAAATTTAGGGGTAGCACCAATAGGTAACAAGATGAGGGAGATTAGACTTAGATGGTTTGGACATGTCCAAAGGAGACCAACAATGACACCAGTTAGAAGGAGTGATGCAATACAAGTAGAAGGTTCTAAAAGGGCAAGAGGAAGGCCCAAAAGAACGTGGATAGAAGTGGTGAGGAAAGATTTAAAAACTTTGGGACTAAATGAAGACATAGTATTTAATAGAATGGAATGGAGGAATAAGATTCATGTGGCCGACCCCTAATTGGGATAAGGTCTTGATGATGATGATGATGATGAGGTAAACTCATGTCTCTCCACCAAAGCAAGTTTTGTGCGACGATGAGAAAATATGAAGAAATATATCAATAGCATAGTTTTGGAAGCTGTAATTTTTCACTCTCACATTGGATGATTTCAAAGGGCTCTTAGAAGTGGTATCCTGCCCTGTATTGCAGATTCTTAAGATCTTGGTGGTGATAGATAACCGAAGATATCTTGGTTCCAGGGGATGGATGTAAAGTTAGATTTCAGAAAGTGAGGATTAAGTTGAGGGCATTCCTTTTGCCTTTCATGTTTCTCACAGTAGAAGAAGGCAAATGGGTTTACATTTTTGTAAGTAGTCAGTAATCGTTAAGAGGAATGTAAGATGAAAGAAAACATTGGCGAGACTAACTCTGGGCATCATAATGGACTTTGAGAGCAAATCACTGAGAGTCACCATCTAGATGGTAGAACAAGAACCTTAATTGCTATACAATCAGTTTCTTTTTTACACTAACATTCTATCTAAATGGATGAAAAAATAAATAGGTAGGTAGTGTGGAAAATGGGCTGATTAGTACCATGAGATTAAAGATAACCTTTCTGTATCCTGTATCTGTTTTCTGTGTTGGTTGGATTTAATATTTTTCCCATGAATCACTTCCCCAGGTAGGCCACCTGTACTTGAATATTTGTTACTGTAAGTCATAAGAATCTCCAAATTGATGAATTTTTTATTTGAATCTCTTCCATCCTGCCTGGCCACCTGTTTTCTGCACAAACACTGTTCCATCTCTAAAGGATGTCAACTGTCAAGGTGGAGATTAGTGCTTTAAAATTACTGATGATCTATCTTTTTTGTTAGTATATTTTCCTTTCCTGCTGTTGATTTTTTTGACCGCTAACCTGGTCTTCAACTAGTGAGTGCCACTAATTATACCTTGTTTGTCTGCAGGATGGAAAGCTAATCCTGTGGAGTTTGATTCTGTTTTCAACCGTAGCCGGCATACATTTGCTTTTGGTAGTCCAGATATCATTCCTATCTTCTGCAGTGCTTTGCCCCACAGCACCTGGAATTCATATCCCCATGAATTTGAAGACTTTGCCACTGGTAGGGGTTCAAAAGCTCATATACAAAACTGTGTTTGCCTATAAAGAATCTTGTCTATGTAACTGGATCTTATCCATATAATTCTTTGGAGTGAAATCACCTTAACTTCACTATCTTTACTTTGAAATCTAAGTATGTGGTTGTTTGACTTTTAGTATAACTCACAGATAATCTGTTGTTTGATATATTGTCACTTATTTTCCTTTTTCAAGTTATTTTGTTGGCATAGATATGAACATGAGGTCCTGTTACACCTGTATCCTAAGATTAGGTTAACAAGGTAATTAACTTGGGATACAGGTGTGACAGGTCCTTGCTGCTAACATGCATCTTGAGCCTTCCCTTCGTTGCTAAAGCAAACAGAAGGCAGCACTCAAAAAGAGCTCATGTATACTGTATATCAGAATCTAAAAATTCTCAGATAAACTATTGATTTTTGAAGTCAGCGTACAAATATGTCTTAATTGCTTTTGTCGAAATTTACTAGACAGAACTTACCAGATCATATGTATTGGTTTTCTCAATGTTGGTGCTTTTACTTTCCATCTCCTATCTTATATCACCATTTTTAAGGACATAGATAACTCCAATCAATTTTCTTCATTCTATCAACTGCATTACTCACTCATGTTCTAGTCCTGTATACTATTGCCAAATCCTAAAAGTACAGATATATCAGGGACTGTTGATGCTACAACACTTGTTTTCCTAATCCTCAACCTCTTACTCATATTTGATGTTTACGGATTGAAGAGTTTGAATGCAGATGCATCCTTTCTGGATCAGTGGTCCTCTGATGAACTTCACAGCCTCCTGAATAAGTCGAGTGATGATCCTCAACTGAAGCAGTTGCTTTTACTAGATCATGTGGTCATCTTTTTGCATTTACTTGGTTGTGACACAAATGGTCATGCACATCGGCCTTATTCATCCATCTATCTCAACAACGTCAAGGTTGTTGATCAAATTGCTGAAAGTGTATATAATCTTGTCGAAAGTTATTTCAAGGACAACCAGACAGCTTATGTTTTTACAGCTGACCATGGAATGAGTGACAAAGGTTGGAAAAATTTTCTGCATCCTTTCTAGGTTTATGGCATGTTAACTTCCATGTAGTCCTTTAATTTCTGTAACAAGTTAATATTCTATCTTCTGTGCCTTGTGCAATTCCAGAATAGTGGCAGAAGCATGTATTTGATGATAAAAAACATTTCTAGTGCATTATGAGTAGACTATGAATTGCCTAGCAAATTTTCAAATTATTACTGCTGCTGCATATAGGTCACAGTATCTGTTTTCTTGTAATTTAATAGTTTGGTATCAGTGAATTCTAGGGCATTTGACATAATCCGGGTAGCACACTGTAACTAGTATCAACCAAAGATTCCTAACCACAGCTACTAGGAAGCTACTTCTTGTTACCCATACCTGTTTCCTGAAAACTGTACTGGTGCGTCTTTCTTATTTCAGAAAGAGAGCTTGGAAACCTCTTTCTCAAATGAGAAATGCATTTCCTAGAAGTAATAAGGAGATCTTTCCTGAATTTTTTAAGACCATTACTTTTCAGAAGCCATTCCTACTTTTTAGAAACTCTCTTTCTCACTCTCTGAAAGGAAACTTATTATATATTTGAGAAAACCAGTTTTCTCTTTTCCTTTGACTTTCCTTCTTCTCGATCCTCTTAATTCTTTATCTTTGAATTTTTTGGGAGCATATAAATAATGACAATGATATTACTTAATTTTCATTTACTAAGATAGTAACTGTTAACGGTGTAGATTCAGAAGCCCCATTTGTGACCTGTACGGAGACAGAAAAGATTTCAGTAAATTGGGAATACTACTTCCTATTCTCAAAAATGTAGCAGTAAGCGCATAAGTAGACTAAATTTACAGGGGATAAATGTCTTCATTTTATGCATAAATAGACTAAATTTACTAAATTGAACTACACATTCCTCCACTAAGTTTATCCTCTATTAAGTTGTCAAATTCTCTTTCTGTCGACCTCATTCAACTAAGTTGCAAGTTATAAGCTGGAACATACTTACCCAAAAAATTGTCAAAATGAGAGCAAAATTTTCTGCAATTTACACCACTGACTAAAAGGGCAGCCCCGGTGCATGAAGCTCCCACCTATGCAGGTTTTGGGGAAGGGGCGGACCACAAGGGCCTATAGTAGGCAGCTTACCTTGCATTTTGCAAGAGGCTGATTCCACGCCTTGACCCCGTGACCTCAAGGTCACATGACGACAACTTTTACCGTTGTGCCAAGGCTCCCCTTCAATTTACACCACTGAATGTTTTCTAAAATTTTTCTTCTGGATCTTTTAATATTAAGATCCAGCAAATGCGGCAGCTTTGTGCATTGTTTATCTTTTAATATTTGGAAGTTTGCCCAGATTTACTTTACACCATATATTTGTGCAAGAAGTTTGTGCTTTAACTGTAATTTTCTCTTGCAAACTAAAAAGTGAGGTGTTTCACTATCCATGTAAACTCTAGAATTCAACTACCTGCGGAAGCAGAAGAGTGATATTTTTTGTTATTACACATTCTTCATGGTTGATTTTTTATGGAAGTTTGTAGAAGAGATCACTTCCGGTTTTCTTGCAAAGCAGCAAATGTAATGCAGCATGGAATTTGTCCAAGCAAGAACTGTTTTGTGCAGGTTCTCTGCGCCATTATTGGGCCATCAAAATCAATTTGGTAGGGAATTAATATTCAACTATTCATGATTCAGACACTAATCTAGTATACGATTTAAGGGCTATTTACTGCCTTTAGACAAACTTTCTCATGGAAGACACTTGGGTGACTTACTATGTAGAATACTAAGCGATAACCAAACTAATAAAACAAAGTCCCCAATATCTGTATGAAAGTCCCACAATTTCTGAATCCCGTTCTTAAGCTGATTGGGTATCTTATTATATTGTTTCCACTTCCAAGGATACCAATTCTTATAAAAGGGCAGCCCGGTGCATGAGGCTCCAGCATATGCGTGTCCAGGGAAGGGGCGGACCACAAAGGGTCTACAGTATGCAGTCTTACCTTGCATTTTTGCAAGAGGTTGTTTCCACGCCTCCAACCCGTGATCTCAAGGTTACACGCGACAAGTCTACTGTTGCACCAAGGATACAATTCTATTGCATTTAATAGTTTGCATGAGCAAAAGCATGTGTGGTATTGCAATTTTTTCTTTTTCCTTATACTCTAAGTTAAAATTATATTATGTGCCCTTTAAAACTCTGACCTGATCACTATTTTACTGGCAGGAAGTCATGGCGATGGGCATCCTTCAAATACCGATACTCCACTTGTAGCATGGGGAGCTGGAATCAAGAATCCTAGTTGGTCATCCCACACTAGCCATGTTAATGATGATTCTCGTTTTGTTGATGAGCATAGGCATGATACTCCTACACCCATCCAGTGGGGATTGGGAAGCCTAGAAAGAGTTGATGTCAATCAAGCTGATATTGCACCTTTGATGGTTATACCATGTCTTTTCTTATGAAAATGTTTTTTCTTCTGGTTTTTTTGAAGTATTGATCTTACTTCCCCAAGGCTTATTGTTCTGATGTGTGACTTCAATTTTGACAGGCAACTCTTCTTGGTTTACCTTGCCCTGTTAACTCAGTAGGAAATTTGCCCTTGGGTTACATTAATTTGAGCAAGGTTAGTGTTATGGTTTTGTACTTTCTATTCATTGATCAGAAATTGAAGGGGAGTCTTGGCACAACGGTAGAGTTGTCGTTATGTGACATAGAGGTCATAGGTTTGAGGCGTGGAAATAGCCTCTCGCAAAAAATACAAGATAAGGCTGCTTACTATAGACCCTTTGTGGTCTGCCCTTTCCCCAAACCTTGCATGTGCGGGAGATTTGTGCACTGGGCTGCCCTTTTATTCATTGATCAGAAATTGCAATATGAAGGAATGACAATTTGTTATGTGATGGATGCAGTCCCAGAGGGGTTCATTTTCCTGGGCAATCTAAGCTATTCATCATTTAGGTCTTGTCCCACTAGGCTACACAGCAAAAATCATGACTGTTGGATGATTTAGACCTTACAGAAAACAGTGGTTGTGATTTTATGTCTCAAAAAACAGCATTAGGCTAAGATCACCTTTAGGTCATATTTTTGGTACGTAATCTATCCAAGGCAGGACCAATGTGGTGAATGATTTAGATCTATTCAGAAACCACGTGTCCATATGTTAGGAGCCTACAATTTATTCTCCTTGAGCCTACAATTACCACGACTCACTTATATAAACATATGCATATTTATACATGTATGTAATTCTTATATGATGAATGGACTTGCTTTTTAGGCGGTGTCACTTTCAAGTATAAGAGGGTCCCACCTGTGTAATTTACTCGGACCATGTTTCCAGTAGTCCTTCTACAGATGAGGTCACCTCTGTTAACAGAGATTAAACTCTCTCTGAAGACTGTCAGTCTCTGATTTCTGCTTTCAAATGAAAAGTCAAAATGAAAACAGCAATCCACAACCATCACCAAAGCCTCCAATTGAAGTCTTGGAATCGTCAATATTGACAAGGAGACTCCGCTTGTATTTTCATCTGCTTTATATCCATCACATAAGAGTCTATATCTCTGTGTTTATTTATAAAAGTGTTAAAAGTGCTTGTGCGTGTGTGTGTGTGTGTGTCTGGGTGGGTCGTTGTGGTGTGGGGGGGTGGTGAGCTTTGTTTCCTTATGTTCATTGTATGCTTTTCTTTTAACTAGGCAGAAGAAGTTGAAGCAGCACAGGCGAACACAAAGCAAATTCTCAATCAGTTCCTTCGCAAATCACGTATCCTTTGTATTGTTAATTTGAATGCTATCTTATTTTCTTTGCTTCTCAATGAATGTGAGAATATCTGATTCCAGAATCTTCAGCATTATGACATTGTAGTTGATTCTAGGAAGAGCTTTGCTTTTAATGAGATATCTCAAAAAATTATTTAAATTTTCTTTTGAAATCAAACTGCTATGTATATATGACAAACCAACAAGGGAATGTTACCCCCTTCTCATCACTGATTTGCTTCGTTCTATATATTTATTGGGCCGTTTGGTTTTAATTTTTCAATGAAATTATAATTTTCATTGAGTGGAGATGGATTGGAACCTCTTGTCCACTGATATTAGTTCCCGAACTTTTCAGAACAAATAAAACAGGGGTGATTCTCGTCAGCAGTCTCCATATGCATGAGTATACTTTACATTGCTAAACCCTATCTGCTCTGTTTCTTTTGGCTGTCCATTCCTCTTCAAACAGTGATGCATGGTTGGGTTATTCACCTGCAAAAGTGTACTGGATTCTTTGTGAAGCTTGCACTTTATACAGTAGCTTTGCACTCCAACACATAATTTTGATGTCACATCCATTGTTGTTTTGTTTTCTTGACAAAACATATAGAATTAAAGAAGTCAACTTCGTTAAGGTTTAAGCCCTTTAAGCCATTGGCAAACTTTTCCTCCAATTTGAGTCAGATTGAAGATCTAATATCTGGTGGAGACTATGAAGCTGCTATGAAACTCTCCCAAAACCTCAGAAGCTTAGCTTTGGCTGGCCTTCATTATTTCCAAACTTATGATTGGTTAATGCTGATGACCACTATCACACTTGGTTACATTGGTTGGATGGTTTATATTGTTCTCCATGTGCTGCAATCATATACCTCCATGATAGATAATTTTCACAGGAAGAGTAATCAGCAGTTTCGTGCTGGAAAAAGTACTAAAAGGGTAAGCAATTTGCAGCTTTGCAATTATATGTGGAGCCCATTATTTCTAAACTCTGTTTCTCAAGGACATGAAATCCAGTTTGTACCGTATGTAATCATTGATGAATGTCTGCATGCCTATGAACATACATATGCACACATGAATTATGCAGATGTATGAATATGATTTTCATGATTCACTGTTTTCCAGTAGCTAGATGCTGTAATGAGTATTCTTATGCGAATCACCACATATATGTAATTTCCTCTAAGAAACCATATATGGGCTCCATCACCCCACAGCTGGGTTGCAACAATATCTGGCTCTTGAGGCGAAAGGAGTAAGAAGAGTCTATATCTAACTCAGTACTTGTAAGAAAGTTAGGTACTTTTGTTATTTTAATTTCTATTGACAACGTAATCTTTACAGAAATGAACACAAAATAGAAACTCTGAAAGGTAGTCCAAGAGAGAGTTTGGATGTGAAAGATCTAGAAAATCTGCATTATTTCATTGGTATTGAGGACCTGAGGTACATAATGGGGAATGACACTGAGACTTAATTATGCTTCAAATCTTTAGCATGGTTTATATGATGAATACTAAACCTTTTGCTACTCTTAGCTGTCTATAAAGGAGGTCCACTGACGAGGAGAAGAATCTGCTTACCTGGAGAAGCCAGGCTGTGTGCTTTGCAGCAGTGGACCTTCATTAAATGAAGTGGCAGACATTCTTACAAAGGACTCACTGGTGATTGTTATTCGTCAAGCTCATATGTCCAGAGCATCATGTCATCTTAAGGACGGGAATAGATACAGTTATAGAATGTGCATAATTAATGACAATTCTGTAATTTACAATTCTCATTCAGCAATGACTGGGACCAGGATGTCCGTTCTCAATTCTCATGTTGTGATGTCTTTTTTCCTTGGTATACTAAAAATCTAGCTTATCTGTTATCAAATATGGGCTAAAGGCAAATGCAGTGTTATTTAGATCTTCCTTTTTGAATGGATATCTTATTACGAGAAAAAATAGACTGAGATGGCCTAAAATGATGGAAATACTAACAAGTAAGAGGAATGAGAAGAAAAACAAAATACAAGCAAAAGGGCTGATAATGACCCAGCACAGAATTATTAGCTTATAACCCCTGGCATCAAGGAATTTAATGTTCAGCTCAGCAGTGAGATCTTGCTTTGCCAAAGACATTGTGTGGTTGTGCTTGGAGCTAGATAGATTGGCAGTGTAGATGCTTTGGTTATTTTAGCAGTGTAAATGGGACCCAGTGATATAAAATGTGATTATTATTATCATTATTATTATTATTTTTTCTGAAGGCCTTTTCTTTTTGGTTTGTGTCTCACAATTTGGTGAGATGTTAAAGGTCTTATCCTATATTGATTAGATTATTTAAGACTCTTGTTTATTTTACTCTTTTCTGAATGGCAAAATAGCTCTAGTTTAAGTGGGAAGTCTCTCTCTCTCTCTCTCTCTCTCTCTCTCTCTCTCTCTCTCTCTCTCTCTCTCTCTCTTAGGAGTCTAGCTTTCTTGTAACCGGTTGAGTCTCACTAAGCTATCCTGTGCAGGCTTAAAAGTTTAATTAAGTCCAAAGCTTGGAGCTATGCTTAAACTTGGCATCATCTTAATTTACGTGGCAGTGGTCATAGGAATGCTAATCTATGATATATCCCGAATGAATTTTAATATTTAACATTTTAAAACCTGAAAAAGAATCTTCTGAGCATTGATTTGGCACTAGTCGTTGCTAGTATGTGGAAATTTGAGAATGAGTCTGATATAACTTTCATAAATACCACAACTTGGCATGAAATGAAATATCGTATTTTTTATTTGCGGTAGGATGCTCTGCATTTGGGATCTAGCTTTACTCGCTTCCAGAAAAGTTGGTGCCTATACTTTCTATATCCTGAATATAGAAAATTGTATCAAATACGTGGTTATCAAGCTTTTCTAGTGAACTACTTGTTCCTCTATGGTGATATGCATCACAATCAACTGATAAAGGTCTTGCATGATTGAAAACAATTTTGCTTATTGTGAGCATGATCTTTTTGAATTGTCACACTAAATTGTTTATAATATTGCTGGTCCGACATCTAATGCCTGTTTGTTTCTAGTCATGCAAATTTGGTTTTACATCCTTCTTTTATCTTGCAGGTTCATCTATGTGGATTTTTGTTGATGGTCGTACTTTCTATTCTACTGGTTATGGAGAAGTCCCCTCCTCTTTACCATGCATACATGGCAGTGACAGTGTTCCTTTGGACTCAAATATTTTCTGATTTCCAGTTTCTGAAAGCAATTTGGACAAACTTATCCAGGAGCAAATTAAAATTTTTTCTCAATCTTTCAGCAACTTGTTTAGTCTCAATATTCACTCTTGAAGTCTTGGTAGGTTGTCAATGTGATCTATTGGCCTTTAGACATTGTTGAGGAAGCACTTTGAATATAATAACTGATTTTGTTGCATCATTTACAATATGCAGGTGGCTAGTTTTTCTGAAAGGAAACTCTACACTTGGTGTTTTCTGATTGTTGGGATAGTAGCTCCCCTTTTTATTTTCCACTCTTTCCCAAGGCGATTGGGAATACCCATCTTTATATGGGTAACATGTTGGTTTTTATCCATCTTTACTATGATGCCTGCAGAAATTCCTGAGAACACTCCATTGGTGTAAGTCTCTTTGCTTGAGGCTTGTTTCCACTTTTTCTTTGCTAGATGTTTCAATATGATAATATTTAATTAGCATGCGCGACTGCTTTTGGAGGTATTATGTTTAGTTCTTGTTCTTTAGAGTCATCAAGCAAAATACATATACATATATCTGTGTGTGTGTGTGTGTGTGTGTGTATTGAGTATTCATTAGAAGGGGAGCCTTGGTGCAATAGTAGAGTTGTTGTCGTGTGACATTGAGGTCACGGGTTCAAGGCGTGAAAACAGCTTCTTGCAAAATGCAAGGTAAGGCTAAGTACTATTGACCCTTGTGGTCCGCCCCTTCCCTGAACCCTGCATACGCAGGAGCTTGGTGCACTGGGACTGCCCCTATATGTTGAGTATTCATTACAGACATACATCGAGACACTTGAATTGTCTACCTTTAGTTTTATTTTTATTGAGGCAGAAGAAATTGTCACAAATATCTACTAATATTCATGGTTTGTAATCGGTTTTACATATACATCCATACTCCTATGGTTGTACCTTTTTGCTTGCGAAATGAATGAAAAAGAGGAATTTTCTCATCATCATCATCATTATCAAGACCTTATCCTGATTAGGGGTCGGCCACATGAATCTTGTTCCTCTAGTCCCCTCTATTAAGTATCATGGCATCATTTAGTCCTAAAGTTTTTATATCTTTTCTCACACTTCTGTCCACGTTCTTTTCGGCCTTCCCCTTGCCCTTTTAGAACCTTCAACTTACATTGCCTCACTCCTAACTGATGCTATTTTTAGTCTCCGATATACATGCCCAAACCATGTAGTCTCCCTCATCTTGTTACCTATTGGTGCAACTCCTAAGTTTCCTCTGTTTTCATTTCTAATTCTATCCTTTCTTGTCTTCCCACTCATCCATTTCAATATCCTCATTTCGGCTATATTCATCATGATTTTCCTTAATTGCCCAACACTCTAATCCATGAGCATGGCTGACCTTGTAGCCATCCTATAAAAATTTTCTTTTAGTTTGAGTGACACTCGCTAATCACACAAAACTCTAGCCACCCATCTTCCTTTGTTCCAACCCGCTTGGATTCTCTGGGTAACCTCCCTCTCAATCTCTCCACTCTCGTGAATCATCAATACTAAGTACCTAAAGTGGTCTTTTAATGGTATCGATGCTCCATTCTCGCTCCTCTCCTTGCTAAAATTGCATTTCATATACTCTGTCTTAGTTTGGTTGATTTTAAATCCTTTAGATTCTAGGTTTGTGTTTATGCTCCCCTTTGTCTCATCAATTAAAACTATATCATCTGCAAATAACATGCACCACAGAATCTCCTCGTGCAGATATTTTGTTAACTTATTCATAATCAACGTGAAAAGATATGGGCTTAATACCGATCCTTGGTGCAATCCTATAGTGATAGCAAAATCACCAGTTTCTCTGCTGGTGGTCCTAACATTTGTTATACTTCCTCGTGCATATTTTTAATTATGTCTACATACCCCTGTGAAACCCCTTTCATGCCTAATACCCACAATATTAACTCTCTAGGGACCCTATCATAAGCTTTTTTTAAGTTAATACAAACCATGTGGAAGTCTTTCGTCCTCTCTCTACATTTCTCTATCAATTGTCTATGTAAGAAAATAGCTTCCATGGTAGACCTCCCAGGCATGAAACTAAACTGGTTCTTTGATATACTCGTCTCATGCTACAGCCTATTCTCAATCACTCTTTAAAAGTTTCATAGTGTGGCTCATAAGTTTGACCCCCTGATAATTAGTCCAATTCTGTATGTCTCCTTTATTCTTATAAATTAGTAGAATAGAGTTCTTCCTCCATTCATCGGGCATTTTCTTTGATTTTACAATCTTGTTAAACAACTTTGTCAACCAAACTACTCCAACATCTCTCATATGCTTCCAAACCTTTATTGATATACCGTAGGGCCATAGGGCCTTTCCTGATTTCATCTTTTTCAAGGCTTCTTTCACTTTAGGTATTCTAATTCTAATACTGTATCTATAATGTCCAATGTTATTTGAGTTTACAGTATTTTTAAACCCTATATTCTCAGGGCAATTGTCATTTAGCAATTTTTGGAAGTAACTTTTCCACCTTTGTTTGATCTTGTCATCTTTGACTAGTATCCTTTGGTCATCACTTCTAATGTACTTAACGTGGTTTGAGTCCTTACCCTTTTGTTCTCTTATTTTTGCAAGTTTAAATACATCTTTCTCACCTTCACTTGATCCTAATCTATTATAGAGATCACCACATGCCTTGAGTTTAGCTTCACTTGCTATTTTCTTAGCAACCTTTTTAGCATTCTTATATTGGCCAAAGTTTTCGTTATTTCTAGTCCAAAAAGAGGAATTTGCTCATGAAAAATAATATAATAAGAGAATGAAATATTGGAATTGGTTCATAAAAATAATATGATAAAAAGAAAGAACTTCCAGTTAATTGTTCAAATATTCTTAAATTCGTCCATGCACTGCTGTTATGCAAGAACAAGACTTCATGAAAAGTTTCACATGCATCAGCTTGTGCTTTTCCGTCTGCTGCAATTTGAATGAGAATATGATTATCATGTTGTAGTTTCATACTAGAACAACCCAAGTCTGCAGTTGTTCCATTCATCTGATGAGGATTGCTTGCTGTGGTTGCTGCTGCTCTATAATTTGAACTCCTCTTCACCCTGATATCTTTCTTTACTGCTTCTCCGATCAAACCAATTTCTTTCATGCAAGACAGGCTGCCTGTGTTCTTTTCTTATTATCAAATGTGCTGAAACTTGGACCTACTCATAACGAACAAACACACTTTTGGTGAAGTGGATCTTGTGAACCTGAAACTGCTGTGAGCTGCTTCATTATGAAACTGTAAGTATACAGAAAGGTGGCTCAAGTAACAAATGGGTTTTTCACAAGTCTCGTGGTTAATGGAAAACTAACCACTTCTATCAACCAAGAGTTCAAAAGGCCCAGGCACATGAAAGATACAGAGATGTGATGGCTTATGGCTGGGCTCATAACAGCAATAGAAAGGCCTAATCCTGTCCCTGTTTACCCCATTTTGCAGGGGAAAATATTTTTGGCCCTTATGGGCTGTGTCAAATCTCATTAACATATACAGGATATCATTCTTGCTGAAAAGATTTGTGCAGTATCATTTTTATTATCACTCAATCCTGTTTACAAGAGACAGATAAGATTGCTAAACCACAAATTAGTGAGCTGTCACTAGTTGTTCTTTTCAGATTCAAACAGAAGTGAGCAAATCAGTTAATTTATCTTGCTATTTTGTTTAGAATTCTCTCCCTTTTTCTGCCAGCTAAATCACCTTTTATTGCTTAAGGTTGTTAGATGTGATCACTCTGCTCTGGATCTTTTGATAAAAGTGATATTGTGTTCCATTTTTCCACTGCCAGTCAATTCCAATTTTGAGTAGAAATAAAGTGGCAGCAAACAGTTTGAAATCATCTACAGTATTAACTATCTATGTTTTTCTTCCTACAAGGATTATGTTTATATGCTTTAAAAAAAGGTGCTTATATGCAGAGTTGCAAGTGGAGCTATTATTATCCTGATAGGGACAGCTGCCAGGTGGTTTGATTCAAGTAATAGAGGCAACAAGTATTGGCTATGTATTTTGAGTCAGGATAAAAACAAGCCCAGATTTTCAAAGCTCTTTTATTTGCAGGTACATATTTAAACATGAGGACATATTTTTTCTTTTCAATTGTTCTGAAGCTATAAACTGTGTGGCAGGGGTGTTTATGCAATTGTTTTTCTATTCTACATTAAATTAGGTACTCCTGGTTGGGTTATCTTCAGGGATGGTGTGGCTATCCACTTCTCACAGATCTCAAAAGCAGGAACTGCTGATGGTACACCAGTTCATAAACTGGTCCTTAGCTGGTAATTCTCAAAGCTTATGTTTTTGTTGGTTTTTTATGGAATACTGTTTGCAACTTGAAATTGTGATGAACATACAACCATCAAACTTTCTTATCTTCTAGTTAAACTTGAAAGCATCCAGTTTTGATCTTTTTTGTGCATTACATGGTAGCAATAATTTTTTTTTGCTCTCAAGGATGTTTTGCAGAGAAAGTTTTCTATGTTTTTTTTTTTCCTCCTGTTACTTTCTTCCAGCTTGCTTTGTGTGTTGTTACCAAGGATGTTTTGGATATAATGTTTCTATGTTATTTATTCTCCTTCTGTTTTTCTTTTCCAGCATGCTCAGGCTCTTGACAGTTCCAATATTTGTATTCTAAAATATGCCTGATTATCTGTCTTGACGTACTGCTTTGACAGTTAGATTTATGTGTCTACGTATTTACATCTAGGCATCCATATTTATTTGCTTCTAAAGAATCTAAACCAACTACCAAAAGTACATAAGCAAATCAGAAGCCTATGTACTAAGGAGCACAGGTATATGTTTCCAGTTCCAAAGTCAGGATTGTTTTCAGCATTAGCATTTGTATTCCTAACCAGTGGAGGACAGCTTTTAGCATTGCATGAATTTATTAAATTAGTTCATTTTGTTCTCTTTTTCTTATCCCTTGGTTGGGGCTATTTCTTTCTTTTTGTCACTGAGATATCTGTGTCTTCTTCAAGTCCTGGTAAATCTAGTAGCATAAGCTTAAGTATCTCACTACGTTCTCTTATTTATCTTTTCTTTTAGGATGTCAATAGGGGTTAAATATTTTTTGACTCTTCCTTTCTTCTGTTATTGGGAATTTCTTGCTTACCCTTGATTTACATAGCAGCAAATTGCTTTGTTGCTAAGCAGTCTATACCATATCAGAACCTATAGCAATTTACTTCCAAATCAGTAACAGCATGCAGTCTGTAGCACACCTATTTCTTCCCACTGTAATGGGCGTCATCTTTTTTGTTGGCAATAGGTTTACAGAAAATACGAATTTGTTGAAGTGTTGAATATATGGGTTTTTGGTCAAATGAACCCACGGATTTGATTTGAGGGAGGGTTTGTTGACCCTAAAACCCAAAATTTTTGACCTGTTTCTTCCAACTGCTACAGGCGTCATCTTCTTTGCTGGTAATAGGATTTAGTGAAAAGAAGAATTCGTTGAAGTGTTGAAAATGGGGGTTTTTGGTCAAATGAACCCACCAGTTTGATTTTAGGGAGGGTTTATTGACCTTAAAACCCAAAATTCAGACCTGGATGCTCTGCTACTAGGGGAGATGGAAGGAGAAGTAGAGCATTTCTGATACAGGCAACTCCAGCCAGTATGATCATCAAGGTCTGGTGCATGTGTACAGTGTTTTCTGTACCTTTTTCTGGCCAGTACAATACATGCCAAGAATATCTGCAGGTATGGCATGGTATTGACAACTAAGATCTGTGGTCCTCAGGAAATTTTTTAATCTTTCTATTCAACTTTCCAGAATAATGGGTTTATTATTATTATTATTTTAAAGAAAGGGTTAGGGGCGGGCCACAATGGCCTAAAGTAGGCAGCCTTACCTTGCATTTTTGCAAGAGGCTGATTCCACGCCTTGAACCCGTGACCTCAAGGTCACATGATGACAACTTTTACCGTTGCGAAAAGGCTCCCCTTCATTTTAAAGAAATGGTAGATATTTAATAAAAGTAATAGGAGTTCAACACCTGACAATACTCTGATGCAGTGTTACTCACTTGAAATTGAATATCCGTTTCCTCCTTTTCCTGATAGGATTGAAAATTCTGCAAACAGATCTATAAAGAGAGACAGATCTGAAAAAGACTGCAGCCCGGCAAGTAATGAAGCTCAGCAGAGCAAAGACAAAAGGGCAGAGAGAGACCCAATTGCATCCAAAGTAGAACAGAGATGAACATTGAACTGCTGTATCTCACTCTATTTCATATAAGATTACATTCGATCTGAGCACCCCTCATGACAGTCCTTATATAGACTCATGTCTAGCCTTTTGCATTCTCAAAACAGGACTCAAGAAAAGCAATAAAGGTAGTCAAAGACCTTTGAAATTCCAAGACAAGACAGTAGGAAGACACATTAATTAATGCAACGATACAACTAACTAAGAGTAGGCAATTAATAGCACAGTGCATGCACTACGGGTGCTTGCTGTAGTGTGCACCACATTTGACTGATGGGCCCACAAGAGGTCGATTGGACACATCCATATGAATTCTCTGGCTTTAAACGTTTAGTATGTGAAACATCAAGGTCATTGGATGACTTTAACGTCAAAAAATTGTACATTTATGTGTTGAATATGGACATTCTTTAAACAGTGTTTCCTAGTGTCCATGTTCTGTTATTAGAGGTAGTATTTTTTTTTTTCACAATCAGTCAATCTTTGTTGTTTTTGCAGCAGCAGTTGTGATCAACCTTTTGCAGGGCCCATCATTTAAAAGTGAGGCACACCACAGCTGGCTGCTGTAATGTGCTTACTATGCTATTAAAGGGTAGCCCCAGTGCACGAAGCTCCCGGCTATGCGGGGTCCGGGGAAGGGGCGGACCACAAGGGCTTAAAGTACACAGCCTTACTTTGCATTTTGCAAGAGGCTGTTTCCACGCCTTGAACCCGTGACCTTAAGGTCATACGACGACAACTTTTATCATTGCGCCAAGGCTCCCCTTCGTGCTCACTATGCTATTATTCCCCCTAAAAGTTATATATACTACTCAATCTAATTCCAACTCACACTAAATGCTCAACTTGCTAGAACCAACATTAGTATACAAACTGACAAACATAAAACTGGTACTACGTCACTGTAGCAGTAGTTCTTTCATCTTGTTTCTTCCTCCATCATTCTCCCCGATTTGAAGAAACCTCATCCTCGAAATTGAGCTTTGAGTAAGTCTGATACCAAAGCCTTCTTGTTCTTTTTTCTCCCCTCCTACCACAATTCTCTTGAACAACAAGAGATATCTCAAGATGAAAACAAAGAAAATTTTGAGTGCTTCAGAAGCATCATATGCAAGACTACAGCAGAGACCCTGGGCATCTCATTCCATTTCATGTAAGAATCAATTTTCAGATTAAATTATATCGAAACACCCACATAATAGTCGCTATGTACACTCATGTCTAGACTTTCACATTGTCAAAACAAGAATCCTACAAAATGGAACTAGCAAGACTAAAACATGCAACTTCAAAGCATAGAATACTCTTTTTGGTTTGTTTCTTGATATTTCTTCCATTTTTCTTTTCATATTTCGCACTTTCCACTTCTCGCCCTACAAAATCACTCACTTCCTACTTCCACTTGGCTTTCTGCAACTACGGGTTAAAAAACCATAATTCTTCTTTGGTGCTCCTCATAGACCCTAAAATGCGCAATTTTGTATGCAACGTAGATAATGACCGGCTTTACCTTTCTTACAATGTTCAAGGAGTGTAGATCCACATAAGGTAGACCTTGATACTAGTCTATGTTTTCTGATGTTGTCACTTCCATTGTTCAGATTTCGATCATATTGACCTTGAACCACACTATTTTAAGGTGAATGAAGTATGGGATTAGTAATATTAGATTGCTGATACCATTCACAAACTTTACTTGTTAAATGCATCATCGAACATGTTTCTAATGGTAAGGGCCTTCATATGTTTTGAAATAACTAACAAAGTGGTGTTTTATCAAGTCGACTTTCTGAAAAATGATCCTGACTGACTGATAATGTGTAGCTAGTGCTAAATGTCATAATTGTCTATGGTTCCAAGTTCCTACTGCTATTTTAGGTACTTGGCTGATATTTTGGGGTGTCATTTCACAGTAGAAAGGTGATATGAAAACATCAAAGGGAACCTGTGAGTACATTATAACATATGATAAATTATATATAGTAAACTATATGTTTATGTTTACATAATAAGTTGACCTTTCAAATTCTATTTTGTTGATTAGTATTCCTTCTAATTTTGTCAATTAGAGTATTTTGGTTTTTGATAACCTATTTGAAGCTGCCTTTGAATGCACAAAACCAGGTTTTTATTTTGCTTTAAAGTAGTTAAAGCACCTCATCTCACAACCTAGAGGTTGTGGGTTCAAGTCTTCTCCTTACTCATAAAAAAGAGATAGTCTTCAGAAGCTAGTTCTTTTCCCCTACTATTGTTGCTTGGTAATTTTTTTCTATTTAATTTTCATTGTTGAGTTTTGACATCTTAGAGAATCATGATCGTAGGTCTAGGGATAGGGATCTGACTTTATTTACCACATTCATTTGTTTCATCCAACAGGTCTTTCAATGATTCTACCATTATTTTCACCAGCTGGCCTCTTGACTCGCCTTTCTTCGATCTTCCTTGGTTTTGCTCCACCTTTCCTACTATTATCCATTGGGTATTGTCTTTTATCTTTCTAATTCATAGTAAATATGGTCAATTCATCTTCAGGAAAGAATCTCATCATGAAAATTTAACTTGCTTTCCAATCGTGTGAGTTTGCAGATATGAAGCTCTCTTCTACAGTGCACTTACTCTTGTCCTTATTGCGTGGATATTGATCGAATGTGCAGTTTTCTATTTGAGTAATGTGGAAGAATCCACTACCTGCAAACAAGGTGTTGCGGATGAAGTCATTCTTAACCATGAAGGGAGACCATTGAGGTTGTCTGACATAAGAGTCCCATTGATCTTTGTAAGCCAGCTTCTACATTTTGTCCCTTTTCTTATTTTCTTTTTAGCTGTGACTGAGTTTATTAAGGAAGATAGAGGACTAACAACTATACACTTTTGAGAGAGTGAGAGATGACCATACATACAAGGACTTGCCCTTTTCCCTTCCAAGTAATGTTATAAATATGCTTTTTTGGCATAGAGTACATCTTTCTGGGATCGCCATTTAAAAAGATAGAGGAAATTAATATGATAAGTAGCAGTAATGAAGCTATGACACTTGATAGAGGGAAATGGGGGAACAAGATTCATGTAGCTGACCCCTAATCGGGATAAGGCTTTGATGATGATGTTGTAGTAATGAACAGACATGTTTCAATATTACCAAAAGAAATGGATTTCTTCTTCCCTTTGTTCTTCTTATTTTTTCTGTGTGGAGTTTGCAATATGTTTGGTGGTCTGGAAGATGGAAACAATTAAAAGTAAGTTATACACAGTAGAATCAAAATGGTGGATTGAGCCCAAGACTAGGAGATTGTTGCTTCAGCATGTGACTGACAACTCAAACCCCATCAGCAAGGCAGGGAATCTCAATGGTCAGAACAAGAATCACCAGTACCTGGATGCTTTTTGCCAAATGATGCCCAATCAATCTTGAACTTGAAGCTGTCCATGGGAGGACACCATTTAGTTTCTTTCTTTTCCGTTCCAATTTTCAGAAGTAACACCTCTGAAAATCTTGTTATCTCTTGAACAGAGTGGCCTCTAAACTCTTTTGTCAACCTTGCAGAAGCAAAGATAAGGCCCTCAATCGCCATAAAGCCTCACCAGTAATCTCTCAATGTCCTCAAAGATCCTTTATGTTTCTCTCAGACCACATAGTCCAAATAACTGCAGAAAGGGCTATGAGCCAAAGCTACCAGCTCCTTTCCCACTACAATTCCTTCTTTCTAGAAGCAACAGGAAAGAAGAGAAAGACTGTACTCAAGCCTCAAAGCTATGGGCTTTTCCCCCATAAAAGGAGTCCATCCACAACCTTGCAAACTTATCATGGAGAAGGATATGTTGTGCCTCTCTTTGGCTTCCTTGACAGCACAAACCTATTAGCCAAAAAGAAACCATGCAATTGTAGGGACATAATTATTATTTTTTGAAGAACTTCACTGATATTAGTCATGAGTTTTTCCAATTTGTTTATTAGTTTTACTATACATAACATATGTACATCAAAGTCATTTAGAAATTAATTGTCCATGGTGGTTAGTTTGGTCTTTTAGTATTCATTCTTTAGAGTTTGGAAAACATTCGTATGCATTTCCCCTGAGGCTAATTCTTTCATCATCATCATCATCATCATCATCATCATCATCATCATCATCATCATCATCAATGCCTTATCCTGATTAGGGGTTGGCTAGGCTAATTCTTTAGATATACTAATTAATTGGTTCCTGAGATACATAGTGCAGAAAAGTTAAAAGTTAAGGGGTATGGTATCGCCAAATGCCACCTATAAATGGAGGGGCTTCTTTCAATTTCAGTTTGTCCTATTTGGTTTACTATATCTTCTTCATCTGTATGATAAACTGAAGTTGGTACAGTGTCTAATTTAAGACAGCAAGGTATCAATTACCTAAGATACAACCTATATTTCTTGGTTTTGATGGGACACCTAGAAAGCATTCTTTTTGTCAACTATTATCTAAAAGTGATCAAGTTACTAGTGACTGGACAAAACTAAGAACTAACCCTCATGTGCAAATAGGAACAGAACATCCCCGGATGTCTATAGTTCATAATTTAGTCAGACAATATATTGCTATGAATGTACAGGTTGCTCAAAGTAAAATTAAGGAAAATGATCCTGTTGCACATGTTGCCTAATAGAGCAGCAAAGCTGCATAGTACAGTCCTAAATGCTATCATTGCTGAAGTATTTCAGAAAAATAATGCTTCCTTTGGAATTAGGCTTGTGGAGTTACTTGATGTTCTTTTTGACTTTCAACTTTGGTTGGAACTATTACCTCATTCTGGCCAATGAGATCTCCACTTATTGAGATTTAAATGCTGGAGGATTTGTGAACATGAAATAGAAAAGGAAAGTCATATTTATGGGCTCAATTGTGATTCGTGTAAGAGAAGTGATTGATTCATGATTCAAATTTAAAGTCAAGTGAATTGAACAGAGAGCTACAATAAAAGGTCAAAGGGGAAAATGTTGGCAATCATGTTGATCTAAAGAAATGAAAAATCCAAGAAATAGATGTCTAATGCTTTATCCTTTTCCAGTATCTGAATTTTACGAAGTTCAAACAGTGAATATGTATTTGATGCTGGGTCAGCCAGGCCTGTATCTCTAAGAGATGAAGCTGGTCTATTTTATCACTTTTTCTTTTTAGAATCCTGAGATTGCAGAACAGTTATTATGTCTATGATTCTTATTTTGCCAGTGCTATATATCATTTCATGAATCTGATGCCAACTGTATTTTGCAGATGGTGTTATTTAATGTTGCCTTTTTTGGAACTGGTAATTTTGCCAGTATTGCAAGCTTTGAGATTTCATCTGTCTACCGATTCATCACAGTCTTCAGCGTAAGCAGAAGCTATATATGTATCCATTCTTAAATTAGCATTTGGAATCTTAAACTGAGGTTTGGATTGTTGGTTTGGTTGCTATTGCTAATATTACTCTACTTTGATTGCAGCCATTTCTGATGGCAGCCCTGCTTATTTTCAAGCTGTTCATCCCATTCATGTTAGTCATGTAAGTTGGAAATTATATTTGTGGGCACATTTTTTCCTTTTCCTTTTTGCAAACATAAATTCTTGAAATGACAAGTGAACCACCTATGCAATATCCTTTACAGCAGCAAACACTTTGGAGCTTTTTTTCTCACTACATATCTTCTTATGCATGTCCAATTTTTGAAGCGGGGAGGGGGGGTGAAGCCCTCGTGCACGAAGCTCCTGTGTATGCGGGGTTTTGGGAAGGGCCAATAGTATGCAGCCTTACCTTGTATTTTGCAAGGGGCTGTTCCATACCTTGAACCCGTGACCTGAAGGTCACACAACCACGACTCTACCATTGCACCAAGGCTGCCCTTCATGCATGTCCAATTTTGTAACCCTTTATTACCATACCAGGATTTGTTGACTTCAACAATGCATGTGTTGCCATCTGAGGATCAGAAATAACTTAGCGTCCTGGACCTTTTCATATCTTATAGTTTGGCTTTTAAAAGGGATAAAGAAAATTCTTGTTAACTACATTCTAGGAAATTTCTCGGCTTACAGAATAATAAGGTGACACTTAGCTGTTTCCTTATATGAGATGTATCAAATAACCATGGTCCACATTGTACTCGGCCATCCAACTTTGGTTAGCAGAACAGTTGACTTTCACTTTCAGTTTCTATCTTTCTTGATCAGCACTTTTATTCTTTCCTGACTGACAGCACACATGGTGAACACCAATCAAACTAGGCTATATAGCAGTTTAAGACTGCTTTTAAATCATTTTGTCTCGGAGATGCCTTGCCTCCAAAACCTGTATGTATTGAAGATCAAAATGCCCTGATCTTGTATCATCTGGTCTTGAGGATGTGTCACTAGGTTGGGGTGGTATCCAATACAGACACTAGCAGAATTATCTCTACTCTTTATTAGTTTGTGGTTGCCCGTTTGGTTCAAAATAGTGATCATGAATTTTCTGAAGTTTCCTCTTTCATCCGGCATGTAACCATGAACTTGGGTTACATTTCTGATAAACACTTTGCTAATTTGGAACCTTGTAAATAGTAAGTTGCATCAAACCAAAATATAATTCCTGCTTGATCATCCTGGATTGCACAGTGGTTGTCTGCAGACACACGATTGGTCATTTGAATCATTATAACCATGAATTAAAATCCAAAACTGAAAGACTCTTCTGCAGATGCAATTGCTACTCTCCAATTTCATACATAATGACCCTTACCTTGCCAGAAGTTTTGTTGAGATATTGGCTTGCTCTACATCAAATATTTTACACTTCTTTACATTTTAACCCAAGCATGTGTTTAGAGGTAAAGATTGCAAGTTAAATTGAGGCACTGGCATTTAAACTGTCCATGTCGGATGACAAGCGTGGAAACAGCCTCTTGCAAAAATGCAAGGGAAGGCTGCGTACTATTGAACCTTGTGGTCCACCCTTTCCCTAGATCCTGCATACAAGGGAGCTTTGTGCACCGGGGCTGCCCTTTATGTCAGATCTCAAATAATTGGATAGAGGTGCACAATACTTCCTACTTGCTAGTATTATTTCATGATCTTTTCCCAAGAAACATGATAAGTCCTCCAGATAGAGATTCTAGTTGGACTTACAGGTTTATCTGTTTATTATGCAACTCAAGGACCTGATAGTCAAATATCGGAGTTCTTGTTACCTCAAACTTGGGTGTGCATGCCAAATGTGGTAGTTTGCATAATGTTAGTGAATTTTCCTTCTTGGGTTGAAAGTCCTCCCCTTGGATTCCTTTAGATCTGAAGAACAGTTTGATGAGATTAGAAAGAATTTTATTGGTTGTCATTTCTTCTTTGCCTATGTAATTTGAAGTGTGAATAAATGACATGAGTTCATAGCTAAGGGGTTTTACTTGGCACTGGTTGGAGTTCTCCACTGGTCTATGCCAGATCCTGTAATCAACTTGTGCTGATGACTGCTTTTTTATCCCCATCTGGATTTTGCCTTCCAAATCCACTAGGATTGTTGCAACTTCTAAGAGCCAACCAAATCATCCGGGTACTCAAGCAATCTGAGTCTGGTTGACTTATTTTTGTTGCATCCACTTTTTGATCCAGATACTGCTGTTTGAAACATGGGTTCTTAGGCATTGTTCTTTGGTGGGCAATGTATAAAATTCTCTTACATATGTTGCTATTGCCTCAATTAAAAGAAGAAAAAAAGAACAAGTAAATTGAAGTTCATGCACATTCTCGGCTTCTTTGTCATTGGATGGAATATATACTATACTTATCATTTGTAAGAGGAATGAGTTCCATCCCAATGCATTTCCTTAAGTTTCAGAAATCAGTCAAGAATTTAAGGCATTAGCTCTTTCTATAATGTTTTAAGAATGATCATAAATAGAACTTTGATAAATCATCTGAATTAGTAATGTTCCTTACAAGTTGATTGTTTTCTTATGCCTGTATAATTGTTGTTGTCAAGCACTGTAAGTAATTAGCGCCTGGGAAATTTATGTCGAAACCAGCTTCTGTTTACATTTCATTGCATTCGTTTTTTAAGTACCTTATCTGATTATAAGTGCTGCACCTGGGATGCAGATGTACATTCAGTGCTGTAACCAAGCTGATTCAAGTTCCAAGACTAGGATGCTATTTCCTGGTCATTTTATGTTCGGATGTAATGACCATCCATTTCTTTTTCCTGGTAAGTCTGTTTGTTGTATAATAGTTTTCATTTTCAGTCGTAGCCCAAACAAAATTTTGTTTGTGCCTTACCCTATACAATGCAACAATAATGCTCTGTTTCTCATCATAAGCTTTCTGGATTTGACAGGTTCGCAATACAGGTAGTTGGATGGAAATTGGCAACAGTATTAGCCATTTCGGGATCATGAGTGCCCAAGTTGTGTTTGTACTACTGCTATTTGCTCTTACAAATGTATACACCAAAGATATCGAAGTGGGATCACCTTGGTTGTTCTCTCGAAAAGCATTGTAGTGCAATCAAGCTTTGAATATTCATATTCGCGCTGAGATATTCTTCATTGGAAAGGTTTGGATTTCATGGCCTCAAACAAGAAGTCATATCTTCTCAGGAATACACTTGGTTGCAGGTTCGAGTTGAGCTTGCCCCTTTGACCGGATATGAAATATAAGACTAGATGTAGGTAAGAGTGTGAGTGATTTATTTGTAATTCTTCCTTTGTACCAGAAAAAAAAGGGGGGAGAAAAAGAAAAAAGCTATATATGGGAAGAATTTTGCTTGTTGTCTTTATCCCCTTTCAGCAATGATTAACGGCTGTACCGGAGAAACATCCTAGATGGCTCCGTGGCCCAGTTTTGACCTAAACAGCTTCTCCATGTAATTATAGGCGCACCTTGGTCTTCTGTTCTGTTTCTCTATTCTACTACCCTTATTTTTCTCTGGTTAGGTACCATGTCACAGACCAATACGGATAAATTCCTTTGATTTCATCCACTTGTTGTGCAGTGAGAAAGTAACTACGTAAGCTCCTACCAACTATGAACATGCTCAAAACCTGTTTTGATGTTTACTACAGTGAATCCTTGACGGTTCCCCATTATCTTGTGGACTCATCAGGGTTCAAAGTGCAAGACAAATATCAACAGGACCTAGATGCTCAAATTCAACCAAGAATACAAAGAATGACAGAAATACCACATGTTGGTAAAATGGATTCGTTAATTGATGGCAGATGAATCAACTTGTAGTCTTCCCCAGCCCCGCTCTCTCTCTATAAGTGGTAGCCAAGCGAGGCTTTTATTGCATAACCCCAAACACCCCAATGACCTAGCACAGGAGATGCCTTCTTGACAGTTATTGTGCCACAGTGGTACAAGGCCATTGCTCAACTTGCTCTCTCACATTGTGCGGATTTGAGAAGGTAGGAATGTGCAAATGCAGCGTGTATAGCTGCTCCAACAGGAAGAGCATCCTCATCAATGGCGTAGCGAGGATTATGGGGTGGGTATTTCGCTCCTATCTTTTCATTCCTTACCCCTAACAATAGTAGAGTGCCAGGGACTTGGTCTAAAAAGAAGGCGAAATCTTCACTGCCCATTGTGCAAGGGGTCACCACTGTTTTCTCAGCACCTACAATGTCAACCGAGATTTGTCGAACCTGTTCATAGATCTCCGGATCGTTCACGGTTGGAGGAATCGTGGGACGTTCTTCATCAAAGAAGTCCAACTCTGCTGAGCATCGATGCACAGCAGCTTGGCCTCTAATTACCTGAGACATGGCAGAGTATAAAGATAGTGTTTTTTATGCTACTATATGATTTATAGCTAATGAGGCTATCTTGGCACGGGATAGCCATCCATGCATAGTGATCTTATCCTCTCCAAGCCCACCTGCAGCAAGGAACAAGTTCTCTATCCATGGATAACTTGTTCTCCAATTATTCTATGCCAGTGCCTAACTGAAGGTTAGGAATGCTAGTAGTACCTCTGCTATTCTCCGTTTCAATGCGTTAAAGCTCTTCTTTCTGAAGGCCCTAAAAGTGCCACCCAAGGTGACTGATTCCGGTATTACATTGAATGCTTGCCCTCCATGGAACTCGGATACTGTGACTACCTGCAGCAACAGCGGTCAACCAGCTGGTGAGGGAAGAACACAGAGAAGTAAGAAGAAAAAGAGTCATGATATCAACCCAATTGTTGAAATGTGATTGATCAACGACTTGACTCCTTGTTTTTGCAGTCCCCTTAACTAGTTGGGAGTCATACTAACATGATCAATGGAATGTTGTTATGGAAACAAGGGATTTTCAAATATAATTTTCTTTAAAATCGGGTACTTATACCTGGCTAATCAAGGCACAAAAGGCTTACTAAGACATCCATCAGCTTCGACGTATGAAAGCTGGTAACTCACGAGAAGTCAATGCATTTTTTGAATAATCCTCGCCACTTATTTTGGGTCTTTGAAAAAAATAACAAAAACACAAGGTTGTGATTTTTAACACCAAGAACCTCAGGCATGAAATTGGATTTCTAAGCATATCCAAGCCATTCTGACCATGATGAATCACTTAGTCTACAAACAAAGAATCTCGCACTGCATGAGTAAAGGAGCGTGGGGACCCATGTTTGTTATGTTATAGGCACGCCTGAATTGCAGCTTATGACGTTGTATGGCATGTAGTTTGGTAAAAAGGTTTGAAACTTTGGCCTGTTTGATCATGTGGGCATATTGTACGATAAACACTATCTTAAGTGGAGATGACAAAAATGAGCCCCATTTTGTTAGTCTTTTATGACTAAGACACAAAAGGTATCCTAGTTTCAGGTGGCATCTGTTTCAAAAAGCAGGAACCTACTTACCTACCAAAAACCATGTGCAAAGAGAAGAAGCTTCTTCTTCAGTTACATGTTGTTTATCGTATGGATAGAATAATTTATCAGAAGACCAAAACAAAACTTTTGAAACATGGAAATCCAAATGGAGCCTACAAGAAAGGTCACCAAGACATACTATACCATGCAAGTTTAAAAGCATATGATAATGCCAGGAATTCCACCTGTTTACAAGTAGCAAGCAAGGCATGCAGAAAAATTCAGAACACAACTAGGTCCTACGTTATTGCTAAATCAAGTCAAGAAGTTTCAACTTAGATCATCATCACTGAGACGTAAAGGTCAAAGGTACCTGGGAATCTAATGGGTCTGCCTCTCTTGAAACAAGATGTTGTAAGCTAATTATGGATGCTGATGCTGCCACAATAGGATCAATTGATTCCTGTGGAACAGCTGCATGACCACCTCTTCCACTAATTGTTGCTTTAAATTGTCCACACCCTGCCAGAAATTCTCCAGGTCTGAAAGCTAGAACTCCAGTAGGATAGTGATAAGCTGTATGAATACCAAAGATGGCCTCGACATTTTCCAGTGCTCCTCCTTCAATCATGCTTTTAGCTCCTACTCCTCGTTCCTCGGCAGGTTGAAATATAAGAACAACAGTTCCCTGAGCAGTGTGCATACAGTAACTGGCCAGGTTAAAGTAGTTTGCAGTGAAATAAAAAGGAACCATCTGAAATGCCACAAAAAACAATGCTGCTGTGCAATGACAACTAAAATTTGTCCTATAAATTATTGGCACAGATCATTTCAAGTGACATTTACTGTTTGCACGCGTTCTATGATTGACATGAACTGTCAGAGAGGTACGAAACTACTTTGAAGATTCCCAGTAACACAGCATTTATCATGATAATTTTCGAGTTCCATGAACAACTGACTTTCATCATTCAATGAGTCACGTAACGAACAAAGTGCTCACAGTAGAAAGTCCAACATTGACAAGATTGGAATACTCTAAGTGGTCAGTCTAATCCGGAGAAGACTGAGATCTCTTGTTATGACAGCCAGTAAAGAAAAGCACGATTAACTTCAGGTACGAGTTCATTTATCTCATCTCAATGTAAGTTGCTATGCTTATAAGAAGAACTGCTTTAGGTTATCCCTTTAAGAATTACCTAATGTTGCTAAAGCAAGATGTCAATCTTGAGGTGAAGGGTAATCCGAGGATTCATCAAGAAGGAAGTGGCGGGGCAATATATACATGTATTAAATATATCTACACTGACATGGTTCTCAAATGCTTCATTTAGAATTCTTTTGGAGACAGTAGTCCTCTACCAGGGATTTGGTTGAACATTACAGCCTCCAGATTTGTTCTTTTTAATCTCCATGGCATGGATTACAACAAGACTGAAGTTTCAAAGTATGGTAAGTTCTTCAAAGGAAAGTGCAGTTTACTGAAGTACAGCTTCTTCACATTTTATTGGGTTGTCTATCTGTGGCAGAAGAATACAGGATGTTTGGTATCTGCTAGTTTTGAATTTCTCACAGCTTAGATAATTGAATCCTACTTATGAGAAAGTCTAAGGGCTTCTCATTTCTCAATTAGATAATTTCCAAAGCCTGTTGCTCTAAAGACTTGCTATACAAGATTTAAATAATATATTATGCTTGGCAATTCTCCGTGAACAAAGATAGCAAGGGATTAATGAACTGAAAAGAAGTTAAATGTATCACCTGCAATGTGTTCTGAAGTTCCTGCAGAATCTTAGCAGCACCAAGGAGCATGGCCACATGTGCATCATGGCCGCATGCATGCATTTTACCATCTACTTTGCTCTTATGATCCCATTCTACCATTTCCTGCAATGACAATTTCCATTTCAGAAAAAACAAAAGATAAGGAGAAGGGGAGGTCACGGGTTCGAGGTGTGGAAGCAGTCTCTTGCAAAATGCAAGGTAAGGCTACATATTATAGGCCCTTTGTGGTCCACCCCTTTCTTGGACCTTGCATACGTGGGAGCTTTGCACACTGGGCTGCCCTTTTTATAAAAAGCCAAAAGATAAGAAGCAGCATCAGTTTTCCTACTCTACTGAAAATATAGCACTACTTCCATTTTGAACCTTGTAACTAAGTGTTGATGACAAAGTGCCTTTTGGGATTTAGCATCAGTTCTCCATGGTGAAAGACTAAGATTTCTCAGCTGACAGTGGTATATTATAGTTCAATAAACATCAAAACATGATATTGCCCTCTGTATCTGGCAACAGGAGCCAGATTACTGGCGAGTACCATAAAAACCCTGGCCTATATCAAGTTCTCTAAAAATAACTAGCTAAATTGAATTAGACCGAGCTACTTGGTATCCAAATGTTAGCCTGATGCATAGTATTACCTTGTGTAGGTGGGGGCAGGCAGACAAGGCCAGATTTTAACTGTTTTATCCTTATGAGCTACTTGGAATGCCAGCATTTTCTAATTACCTTTCTTGGAATATGTATGAGGCACTTTGAATGCCAGCATGACTAAAGGTTTGGATATTGAAGCTATCTCTTCTGAGTTCTGACTTATTGCTTCATGCTAGTAAAGATTCCAGTTGGTGATTTTAGCACCTCTTTCACTTGCCATTCAGAAGGGGAGCCTTGGCGCAACAGTAAAAGTTGTTGTCGTGTGACCTTGATGTCACGGGTTCATGGCGTGAAAACAGCCTCTTGCAAAATGCAAGGTAAGGCTGTGTACTTTAGGCCCTTGTGGTCCGCCCATTCCCCAGACCCTGCATAGGCGAGAGCTTGGTGCACCGGGGCTGCCCTTTTTTTCACTTGCCATTCTGATTTTTTCTTCTGACGGTCTGTGCACTGCTTTGTCAGACTATTTCAAGCATATGTTTTTTGATATTCAAACCTAGAAATTTTAGCACTCTTCCCTATTATAAGCTGAAGACAGAGAGCAATAATCAATTTCCATCTATTATCTCCAAATGAGATGTGCTCTGCTAAATTGAAGTTGATACGGTTTCCCCTTCAGCCAGATGATAATATTAGATTAAAGCAATACTAGATTTCCTGCACTACTTGCAAACAAAAATATTGATCCCTTTTTTCATTAGATGTCCCTAACTTCAAATCTGAAACAACTCCAAAAAGGCATGGAATTATCAAAAGAAGAAGATCCATGCTAGGAAGAACCATTTGGTGAAATATTCAGACAAAAAAACTTCGATTAGTTCCTCGATGATGCCCAAATACCACATGGACACAGCGGGGCACGTCTACATAGAGCAGGACAATGCATTTTTTTGCTGTCTATTACATGATTTCAGAGCAATTCTTTATGTGGTTATAGTAAATGTCATTTCAACCTATGCTGGTATATATCACAATTCAGACATCATACTTTTTCATTTCTGACCATGCTCAATAATCATACTTTAAAGTTCAGGCAACCCATCTCAATTTGTCTGATCAAACTTAAACATCAATTCTGCATATGCGGTTATTCTATCTATATTTGGACAACCCATTCAAATTGCCTGGTCATGCCAAAAATCAAACAACATCTTCATTTATTCATCCAACAAACGTTTAAAGAAAAAGGAAGAAACTGTTTCTATTGTAACAGAAAGCAAGCAAGAGCAGACCTGAATTGGCAAAGCATCCATATCTGCTCTGAGAGCAACAAAAGGCAGGGACCCAGATCCAATATAAGCGACAATTCCTGTTCCTGCGACAGGATATCTATACCGAATTCCCATCCCATCAAGCTCCCTCCTGATCAATTCACTTGTCTGGAATTCCTCATAAGCAAGCTCAGGAAACTCATGAATCTGTCTCCTTATCTTCTTCACCCAGTTCACATTCTCCTGAAGATTAGCCAGCCGGATGATCTCATCAGTCATTGACAAACCAGTGAGAGATACGTGGCTTGAAGAACAATTCAAGCCTTTTACAATGGAGTAAGTTCCTGGGGTGGAAGTGCAGAAGGAGAAACACAAACCCAGAAGCAAAAGAGAGAGATTGAATGGCAGAGAAGAAGAATCCATGGATTTTGAATGCAGAAACGGTGGAAGAAGTACAAGTAGAAGTTGCAATCTCAACTTCTTTGCACCACTTATAATTTTCTTCTGTTTTATTGTTTTTCATCCATGGCAGGTCCAGAAAACGGATAACGGACGCTCTCTATTTATTTAGCTCCTTACGGTAACGCCTTATGGTCAGACGCGTCTTACCATATAAGTACCTCGACCCTCATTTTCGCGCCCCAGTACCAGCAACGTAAGATCTTTCCAATATCTTCAATTGCCTTTTCCAATTTCAATCGCATTAAAACTTTGTCACCTTAAAGCAGGAACTTCGAGCAAAAAGTTATCTAGCGCAGTTGGTCACAGACAACCAGGCGTGAACGGAACACTTTTTCCTTTTTCAAGAGATCCAGATAACTTGTTAGATAATAATTTGCTCTGCAATTCTTCCCTAGAAAATGAAACAACTACAACATGTTCAACGTTTAAACGTTGTGCATGTCACATGATCCGTGTTGAATCCGCCAATCTAATTAGTAGTTGCCACAAGTCAATCAAACTTTCTTTTTTTTCAACCTTTCTAAGATGATCAATGAAGCTTGATGGCATTAACTTGATCTTGTGGATACGACTTCCGTGGATCGCTTGACATGGATAAGATTAACGGTCTTGATCACTCAAACATTCCCGAAATTAAAGCATCAGATTACATGTTTCCACATGATAATCCGGACAGCGGGTCAATGATTTTGTGAACCGAGGCTTTTAAGGTACGAGGAGTCTGACCGTATGCTTTTCCGGGGAAGAAGGGGAATTATGAGGGGAGAGGGGCATTGACGAGGGAGCCTAGAAATCACGTGTAGATGATGGGGTTTTGGACGTGGAGTAACACGTGACTTGCAGGGCCCCACTTACCTTTTATGATTTGACGGCTTGGTATTGCGTGCGGCGGTGGTGGTCCATTTGTTTAAATTTTGTCACGTGCTATTTTCATGAGTGGTTAGTTCTTTGTCTCATCGTGAAGTTCCTACGCAGATGCAGATATTTTTGGAAAAGTAGGAGCAGCTGAAAATACAAGTCGGTACCTAACTTGTACTGGCAGTGGGGTCACTCCTTTGATGATCTCAACCGTTTATCTCGTAAATTCGAACTCATCTGAGCTGCATTTGGTAGCCTTCCTTGGTGGGGAATTTCCCCTTTGGTGGGATGGGCATATTCCCATCTGCAAAATATGTGACGGAAAAAGTAAGTTCTCTACGTTTCAACGGTCCAAAATGGTTCTCAGCATTTGACTTTGTACCCGCTTGGTCAATGAAGATATTTTATTTTTATTAAAGATCAAATGCAAGATAGATGGTCTGGATAATAAGAAAGAGAGGGTCCCACCTAAGAATAAGTCTGCACTCCAGACGTATTGCCAGCATATAAACGTGCCGTTATAACAAATTCACAGTAGACCTTATAAAGCAGACTTCCTGTTAAAAGTGTGAAATTAACTTGTACTTTTTTCTTCTTCTTTTTTTCTGTCACCAAAAATTTACAAAGCAAATCACTAACATGCTTCTGTATCCAATCCCAATCAAATCAAAAGCGACAACTGAAACCTGCAACCAAGCATTTTTCTGATCAAATTACTCGCATTTGCGGAAACTTTTGTACCAGAAATAATGGTATCTTCAATCATAGCGTCTCTGAAATGTAAAAAATCTCTCTTCTCACCATTTTCGTAAAGAATAAGACAAATGTATGCATTTCGATTGGGGTCTTATACTATGATTACTGTTCTAATAGATATGTCTTTTTCATTCCGTCGAAAATCAATTTTATAGTATAAACGCTATTGACGACCAACCAGGACCTTTGGCTTGTCCTGTAATCATTTTCAAGTGAACTACCATGGTAAAACCATGCAAGGACATGCAGTGAGAAGTCTCCATAACTGAAGAACTGTGTGGGAGATATGTCAGACCTAGTCACTATTCACATAGTTGTTGTACCGAGTGAACTCTGACCACATGCTTAGATGTGCGACCACCGACTGCACCAGTCATGTTCGGGGCTTTGTTGGCACACCAACAGCTCAACCCCGAGGTTGCACATGTGACCCGGCTGGGGGTCATGAAAGAAGCTCACATTTTCGTTTATGTTTCTATTTTGAGAATGGGATTGGACAAACCAACCATGTATGAGCATTTATATATTTGACATTAGTTGGCCTGCATATGTAGCCATCTACCCATTGTTGATTTTGTTGGGTAAGCAAGGTGATGAGAAAACTCCTAGCCATCCTTTATTCATGTATTACAGCCGAATGGGATTTTGAATATCTCCCAAGTCTTACCCATAAGGGTAGCCTTACCACAATAGTAAAAGTTGTGGTCATGTGATTTTGAGGTCATGGGTTCAAGGCGTGAAAATAGCCTCTTGCAAAAAATACAAGATAAGGTTGTGTACTATTGGCCCTCGTCGTTCGCCCATTCACCAGACCTTGCATAGGCGGGAGCTTCGTGCATGAGGGCTGCCCTTTCCCAAGTCCTAACCCACAAGTCAAGAGGTTCAGTACAATTCAAGCACCTTTAAATGTGGGTTTTGAAAAGTATAAATTTTAAGATATCAAAATCATCTAAAAGTATGCTTTTGAAAGACTAGGAATCCAAAACAAGAGAGATGAGATGAATAACTGTGTTATTATTATGATTAAAAGTAGAATTTTGTAGTAACTATCATTGTCCAATCTAGACATCCAAACAAGAGAAATAAGATGAATAGGTCAAATCCAAAGGAGATGCCCCTCCAAGAAAAAGTCGGTGCATGGACTTAGAGCGCTTTGGTTTAGCATTCCTCATCTAAGTTTGGAAGGATGTCAAAAATATAGAAGACTGCTAGGCCAAAGGCTCTCCAAGGCACTGCCCTAGACCTAATTTTTATATAGATGGGTTCTACTTTTGGATGATCAGATCTCTTCAACTAACCGCTATGGTCTTGAATATCTAACATAGAAAAGGGCATTCCAGTGCACAAATCTCCTATATATGCAAACTCTAGGAATGTAATATCCTCAATTTTTAAAAAAAGGACCTAAATCAGAGGGGGTCGTTTTGGTAATGACACCCCCTCCGACTTTGTTGCCACTGGGGAGAAAGGCGGTGATCATACCCTCGTGAGGAAAACGGATCACTGCCATTAAAAATCCCTTTTTCCTTCTTCTCCCCTCACCCCCACCTCTCTCTCTCTCTCTCTCTCTCTCTCTCTCTCTCTCTCTCTCTCTCTCTCTCTCTCTCTCTCTCTCTCTCTCGCGTTTAGGGTTCCGACAAGCATAGACGGAGCTGCACCCACTGGAAAAGCCCTAGGGAACACCTCTCTGGCAAACCCAGATAAGACCCGTCCCCCTTGTGTTTCCCCTCTATTTCCGGCAAGAACAACCTAGATCCCTGCCAGATCTCCTCTCATTGGTTAGAAATCAGGGTTAAAACATATCCAGTGGATTTGGGTGGGTACACAGTCAAGGACAACTCAGATGATATATTTAAGCCGTTTGATGACTATGGGACCTCAAAACCCCAAAAAGTGTGAAAACAGAACAAAAATCGGGTTGTCTAGGACCCCGATCTGACCAAAACAAAATGGACTGCTCTAGTTCATTGCCCCCGATGGATGATGTACCTAGGACACCAGGCACGGGATGCACTACAGAGAAAAGTGTGCACAGTTGCCCTGTCAAGTGTGCACAGCGCAAGCGTGCGAAAGGGCATTGCGGTGCTATCCCAGACTGCGTGTGACATAGCAGCGTCTTGGAAGCCGGGATGCACACGGCGCATCCATATTGCACGTCCTGGACGCATGCGTCTTGGTGACGCCAGTGGGAAATCATCGTTCTGGCCCGAATTTCAATCTAAACTGTTGATTAGTGATCTGAAATGATTTTTTTTTTTTTAGATTCTAGAGGCTACAGAAGCTAGATCTTCGATCCAAAAGGTTCATTGAAATTTTCTCGACGACACAAATATGATTTTAACCTCTAAATCTTGATATGAGCACATCTAGTTAGATTAAATATAAAAAATAGTACCTAATTATTTAAATCTGGCAAATCAGATGATAATCAGACCTTAGAACTTGAACAATTAGATGATCTAAAGGATGAATTGATGAATCTAATAACTACATCATGTGTATTCATCTTAGAAATTTATCTGGACCATCAATTTAACTAAGGATTTAGAATTTATCAATCAGGTAGTAATTAGACCATTGTATCGAGGCATAAATCATGAATATACACTGGAATAGATTGATAAATATAAAATTGAATTGGTTTTGATGATTAAGATTAGAATTTATAATCGAACCACAACTCAAGGTGATTAAGAATGATCCAATGGTTGGATCGTCTCAATTTCTATCAAGATGCAATAAATTGACCCTTTGATGATCAAGAGATCTTAAAATAACAAATCTTAACTTGATTGATGATCAGATCAAGTGGATAAGTGTTGGATGTTAGAAAAATTGAATAATAAAGATAATTTAGCGATCTAGACCGTTGATATAGATCAAAAGCTAGATAAGAGAATCATTAGATAAATAAAGAGTAAATTTGATAAATTGGTACATAGATGAAATTGAATAACACGAAAAAGTACTGTGGTACTGATAGGTGTATCAGAGCGTACAATTTAAGACAACTACGAGCTGATTTGGTGATTATTTCTTCATCGAGGTAGGTGACGACATTTAATGTTTTACATTATTTTTTCTAAAATATCACCATATCATTGCGTCACTGAAATTGAATGATTTCCATATAACTTAAGATGGAGGTTTGGTGGCTAGTCCTTGAGAGGCTAACCCCGGTATGAGGAGGCTGTCTTGGGATGTTAAGCTACGAATGCTCCTAGTTTTTATGAGATTTGTGATTTTCATATTTTGTGATTTATGACAGGTGCTATCACCTGATGGATATCATACTAGGAGAGATTAGGGCAGGCCACCTACCCTCTGATTTTATGAGATGATAAACACCTTTTCACATATGGCATTTGGTAGGGGTTGATAATATGAGTAGTCCACACTATTGATTTGGGCCCACTCATGGGGACAGATGATAAGCCTCCCGTTACGGTATCAACGATGAGCGACAGTCGATAAACCCAAAAGTACGGTTACAACTGCAACATGACTATCCATACACTTATTATGTGTGCATGCATGATGAGATTGGATATATCATTTTGGTGCCTGAGTGTAAAAACACTCAGGAAATTGATATGAGCACTCATGACCTATTGCATGAGTATAGAAGAACCGGATTAGAACTAAAAAAGAATAATTAGACTATAACAACCTTATTAATATATATATTTAACTTTAGAGTAATTCAAGATAATTAGTCTTATCAATTTAATTTCTATAAAACTAAATATGCCCAATGCAAATTTTTTGCCTCTATGTTATGAAGGATAAAATGAACTTTTTAGGTGGAATTAGTGGGAGGAAAAATAAAAACGTGATTTTCCCTCCCCAAAACCCTAAATCGAACCCTCAAATCATCTACCTAATTTACTTTGGTCTTTTTATATCTCAAATTTAAAGCTTGGACATTCTTTTTTCCCCTTAACTTACAGCATTAGTTTAATTGTTGGAATTGGTTGTTTACTTCAGTTACATTTTTTATACCATACTTAATTGGATGACGGAACTACCTTAGTTTTGTCATATTTCCTTGATTGTGATATTGTCATGGTATGAGTTTCTAGTTTCATGTATCATTAAAGGACTAAATTTTAAAATTTCAATTCATGTGTCTTTAGATTGGTTAGTTACTCTAAATGAATGATGTGTGATCTTAAATGACCATGTGTAAAATAATAATAATAATAATAATAATAATAATAATAATAATAATAATAATATATTGAGTATACTTAATAGGTATATGGGTTATTGAATAACTGTCAGAATTTGATGATACATTTTCTTTGACATGTGACACTACTTGTTCATGTTACTAATGTTGCAATTATCACTTCCTTAAACTTAAAGAAACATTTTCTAGTTAGTTTAGGGAGCAAAACTGTCGAGGACAGAGAACTAAACTTAAGTTGAATAGTTTGGTTTAGGTCCTTCGAACTAGAACCAAACTCTAAAATGGTTTGGTACCAACTGTCTAAATTATTTATTGTACAATTCCAATTATAAATAGAACCAAATCATAACCAAACCATTGAGAGCTTACTTGAGAGTGTTTGTTTAATATATAGATTATATGTGTGTGTGTGCGCGCGCGCGCCGTAATTTCACCAAGGAATTGCAAGTGTAAAGTGCAAGTGACATTTAATTGGCTGAAAAAAAATTTGTAACTACCATTTTTTCCTAACTTTTTTGTTTTCTACTTTTTTTCAACCAATCAAATGTCACCTGCTCCTTGCACCTACACGAAACAACTAAAATTAACACACCCCATATATATATAGCAATGTGCACAAAGGAAAAACAAGAAAGGGTATTTAGAAAACAATTGGCAAGGGAGGGGGAGGACATTTTGGGAATAAGAAAAAGGGCCTTCTAGGAATTTGGATAAGCAGAAATGCCATTTAATGGACCTTTTAATGGCAGAAGTTTATTACCACTAAAATTGAACATGTATATACTAAGTAAGCTTTTCTTACTTAAATTTACCACTTTCACCCTTAAAAATATAAATTCAAAACGACAAAGGCCTAAAATTTGTTGTCTTAGTTATTTTAAAATGAAAAAAGAAAGTTTAACATGTTTGCCTCCCTGTCTTCTTATCCAAAATTTACCAACTTTACCCTTTGTCAATTACAAATTTCAAACATAAATGTAATAAAGTTATTTTGTCTTAATTGGGTTAAATGGAAGCAAACCTTTAACCATCTTCCTCAAAAATGACTTATTCTGTCATTAACAAATTAGTAAATTTGAAGTGTCATCTATGCTATAGATAAAGCAAATATCTCTTATGCGGACTCTCAATAAATTTATTAAGTGGAAGGTTTGCTTTATATATAGCATAGATATATGTATGGATAATAATATCATATACAATAAGTTTTTATACTTTACTAAAAAGAAATACATAAAAGGTATTCTGAGAATAGCAAGAGGGTAATTCAGAAATGGTCAAAGGATGTCTGAGAAATGGACAAAAGGGCATTTTGAGAATAGGCAGAAGGGTATTACGAATAGTCACAAAAATTACTGCTGCTAAAAGTAGAGACGTTTCTTTAACTTTTACTAGAGTTACTTCACCACTACTAAAGGGCAACTCCCAGTACATAAAGCTCCCACCTATGGCGGGTTCTAGGAAGGAGAGGACCACAAGGGCTTATAGTATGCGACCTTACCTTATTTTTTTATAAGAGGTTGTTTCTATGTCTTAAACCTCTAACCTTACTAGAGGTACTTCACTACCACTAAAGATAAAAAAACACTAAATATATATTTTTCTAATCTCACACGTGCATATATTAACGACTAGTATTTCATAAACTTTTCCTCTCTCTCTCTCTCTCTCTCTCTCTCTCTCTCTCTCTCTCTCTCTATATATATATATATATATATATATATATATATATATATATATATATATGGTTTCACGTGCCTTTTGTAGCTCTCTACATGCCTAAGAAAGCACTACTCCCTTTCGGTCATGTGGTAGAGAAAAGAAGCAAAATTTGATTGAATCAACCCACTTAAAAAGGTCTGCTTGGCTGGAAAAAAATGAATAGAGATTTAATTTTTTGTACGAAAAAAAAAAGAATTTTTCATGAAAAGTGTTTTACACCTTAAAATTGAATTATGCAAAACACCTAAACTTTTAGTTATGAATTTTTTTTGGGTATTTAACATAATTTTATTTAAAGGGAAGCCTTGGTACAACGGTAAAAGTTGTTGTCACGTAACCTTGAGGTCATGAGTTCAAGGCATTGAAACAGTGTATTGCAAAATGCAATGTAAGACTGTGTACTTTAGGTCCTTATGATCCACCCCTTCCCTGGACCCTACATAAGCGGGAGCTTGTGCACCGGGGCTATCCTTTATTTAACATAATTTTATTTCTTCGTTACACACATTTTCGAAAGAATAATAATTTTTATTTTTTATGTAAAAATCAATTTCCTTCCATTTTCCACCCATCCATGCCATTGCAAACAGGTGCTAAGAGTCAGCTCTAAAAATACTGCCAGGATTGCTTAGTCATCCATGACAAGTGCATGACACCATCATCCACTGTAATACCGTGCGTCTTCTAAAAGCCAACCTCAAATCTACTATTTGGAGTTTAGCCTTGCGTGCCGGTGGACTCTCTTTGGCCGGACCTGCTTGTTACGTAGCAGCGGCCCAGTAATTTTGGTCCCATGAGATTGGTTCGATCTTGAAAATTACTTCTGATTAGATGCTCTTTGGTTTGTCTTTTTGCTGCATTTTCTTCGCAGTCCATGTGGCACAAAGTTGTCGACCAGATTCCTCTTTTGAAATTCATAAATCCAAAGATCTTCGGGAATTGCTACAGCTCATTTTCCGTGGAAACGAACCTGCAACGGTAGAACTGTCATCGACAAACTTTGAGGTTATGATTCACAATGTAAAAACGGCCTCTTAAAAAATACATAGTAAGATTGCACATTATTAACTCTTGTAGTCTACTCTCTTCTGCCACAGCTTGCATATGCTGAAGCTTCATCCGTTTATGTTTAGAGTTTACCGTAAACGTGCCTCAACTAAGAGGGAACTACGTAAATATGTGTTATAACAACTCATCTTCAATCAACAGTCCACAAGAATAGGATTTTCTTGATGGACGGCTCGAAAGTCTAAAAATTGCCAAATTAGAGGGTCTAGGACCATCCAATAAGGCTTTGATGACAACGATGATGAACAGTTTTGATCGACCCATGTAGGACCCACATGTACTTATCGTGTACTTCATTCAATGAGCAAAAGTCTACGATGTACCAATCTGGACCACATATTGGCAGTGACCTGACCCCCATGAACTTGTAAAGGTGTTCCTTCTTTGAAACGCAAATTGGGAGCAGATCTTTATCTTGGAAAACTTTTCCTTGGAAGGTCCAATTGCTTGTAAAAGCATATGTACAATGAGCACTAGCAGATGTGCACGAGGGAATCGTTTTCCACAATTATGTGGTGGTGGAGAATCTGTTTCCTCACCCCAGTTTACAAGGAAAGATGCAGCCGGGAGGAAGCTACATGGGGCCCCACTCTTGCAATGAACACAGCCGTTCATTTTGTGACAGCACCCTGATGGATTATCATGGAGATGTTATCTCCTATTCTGGTTCTCTGTGGTCATTGTTTTGTTCTTATGCTGCCGCCCTTTCTAAACTTATCCCTGTTTGGGTCAGACCAAACTTGAGCACTTGCGGTGCAGCTCCTGTTGGATGAGCTGGGAGAGCTAGAATCCAAGGGGACAGTAAGTCATGTCACTTGTCAATGTCGTAAAGGAATTCCAAATTCTAAATGGAGAAAAAACAATTATTGAACTAAGAATGACCCATTAATGTCTGCGTTCTTCTCCAAGGTGACTGAGATTATTCATTTGTTGAAAACTTTTTTTTTCCCTTGATATTTGAAATGTAAAATAAACTACTTATCTATGACCATGATAGGATGCTGGGTCAAACTTCAACATCCAGTCTTCATGTTTCGATTAAAAAAACTTCTAGCCTTTTAATAAATCCTTATAGTAGGAATGATGCGATCCTAAACTATAGTTTTCGTGTAAGACTAAAACTTTTTCCTTTATATACATATTACTATTAAGTATATTATAAACCTTTGTAGTCTGCCACTTCCTAAAACTCGGCATACGCAGGAGCTTTGTGTTGAGAAACTTTAAGAAAAAGTCTCTTACATGCTGTCAATATTATAACTAAGATTAATCAAAATGGGTTACTTCAATCTTTTCATTCTCTCATTAGCACCTTGAAATTTTTGAATAAGTAAACTTTTAAAGTATAAATATGAGAAATATAATGTTGCAATTCTCTCATTGGTACCTTGAAATTTTTGAATAAGTAAACTTTTAAAGTAAACTGGGTCTGGCTAGTTTTGGAGTCGTAGGTTGGCACCCTTCATCGACCCAAGTTCAGATTCCACTCCTGGGCTTACCTTGATCGTCCTGGTTTTGCTGGGCGCACCTTCAGGGATTAAGCCCAAAGGGGTGGGCACACCCTGCAACATGTCCTTGGAGCTCCACAGAAAAATTCACGACCCCCAAAAAATCCGGTGACATTTTCTTGGAGAAATGGAGCTTGATACAATGGAGGATAGAGTTTGAGAAGACGCAAATACCTGGTTATTATACATAGTGCTCAAGGATTATATGAGATCAGAAGGTTAAGATTTAGCATAGGTGCTTGATACTCGCCTATAGAAGTTTCAACATCCCTGCATGAGAAGACCTCAATCTGAACTCGATTGAGAAATAGAACCATCTGATTTGATTCGTTCTCAATAGTTATGAGATGATCATCTTAGGGTGATCCTTTTGTCGACGGATGCTCCTATTACATTCGTATTCTCTGAAGGAACTCAAAAGTAGAAAATAATTAAGTAATTTTTAACTATGTATGAGACTGAAACACAATGCTATAAGCATAACATACAAATATTAGCGAAAGAAGAAAAGAAGAAACGTCTATTGCCTAGCTTGAATTGAGATAAATTCTCCTTTCCTGCCTGAGTTCAGTATCGGTTATCCGTAAAAATGCTCCAGATAGCTTTGTGCTGTAACTAGAGTTTGGATGGGGCTCTGATTTTATTGTGTGATCAAAAGGATGTTGGCTATGAGACAGCTCTGCGGAATTGCTGATGAATCATAGTATGAACAACCAGAGTCCACAGTAGCCAGCCATCCTGCAAGTTATTTTCCTACAATTAGTTGAGTCAATGCCACAATCCTCATCGGTCTCACACCTGTGGTGTTCACGAGCATCACGGACATGGCAAGCACTCTCAGTCCCATAACCATTATTACCTCCTACAGTTAGAGTTTCTGGGCAGACTTGCAGGGACATTGTACTTGCATGTATTTGATGATGATGATTGCTTTTTACAGAACTTAAAGTGGCTAATTGAGAGTAGCTAAATTTATCATGTTTCCTCTATATTTTTGAAACAAAATCAGAAGGAAATTTCAGCACCAAATATTGGATAGAGGACATAGAAAGAGAAACTGACCAAAAACAAAATCAGAAAGAGCAACACTATCAATTTCCAAATAGGAATAGATAATTAAAATGATTTAACTACAGAAAAGAACTTCCTTCTCTGCATTTAGGGCAATAATATAACTATAGAAAGAACATAAAAGGGAAAAAGCTAAATCGCTGCAATGAATATTTTACATTTTAAACTCCTCTATTTATGATAATTGCCAATATTCGCCAATTTTTGAGTATTTTCTTTATGGAAACTTCCAACATCTGAACTTGGTACCAGTTAATTATGGCCATGCTTTTCTTAGAGGAATTATCTAGTACCAGTGACTAACGCCATTCAATTCAGTGGATCAAGGGTAGATGTCTGAAGATAATTGCAAACATTGTTTAACAGAATATAAAGGCTAAAGAAGTCAAATAAAATGTCTACTTCATCTCTGGTTTGGTCTTCAGTATGGAAAGAAGCGGTCTCTATCAACACGATCAGATGTAGCAGACTACAAATCATGATTATTTTCCTTCATGGACTCCCAACATACATTGATGAGGCTTTGAATTTCACTATCAGCTTCGAAGTACAAGTACAAAATGCTGACATCACATGAAGCAGAATTAGTAGGGCACGAGATGGAAAAGGTATGGAGCTGGTTGTTCTACAATGTATGAAGGATTGTAGTCTCTCAGTTGTCTCTTGAATACCATACTTGAGATGTTTAACATTTGTGTTAACCGCTTCTTCCTAATTTTGATGCATCAGTTTCTTCCAACGAAAAACAGAACATAAAATACCTCATATTTAGTAAATATAACTAAAGATCAGAGACATTTTTAAACCAAACAACCATATACTTTTGGTCGCCCGATAAAGGTAAAGAGTAGATTCTGCTAGTTCAGGCTGCAGAGGATAGTATTTCTCAGTAGGATGTAGTATGTCACTGTCTAGCAGATACCCAAAAGAACATGTAGTTCAAATTAGATAAAAACAAGAAAATGGCACGAGTAATCCAAGTAATGAATGTGATTTATTGGTGAATATTTCAACTATCAAATTTGAAGAAGGGGATAAAATAATATTTACGTCTGTTAAGAGCTTATTATTTTGATTGACAGTTAGGATTTTCACGGGGGGGATGATAAGGACACTAGAAGGGGAGCCTTGGTGCAACGGTAAAGTTGTCGTCATGTGATCTTGAAGTCACGGGTTCAAGGCATGGAAACACCCTCTTGCAAAATGCACGGTAAGGCTGTGTACTTTAAGCCCTTGTGGTCCGCCCTTTCCCTGGACCCCGCATAGGCGGGAGCTTCGTGCACTGGGGCTGCCCTTTGGATGATAAGGACACTCATTTCAAATAACACCGATACAAATTTAGGTGTCAATTGATGTTTCTTGAAGTGTCAAGAAAAGCATCAAATAATCAGACCTTATTCCGATTAAGGGTCGGACACATGAATCTTGTTCCTCCATTCCCCTCTATTAAGTGTCATGGCTTTATTTAGTCCCAAGGTTTTTAAATCTTTTCTCACTACTTCTATCCATGTTCTTTTGGGCATTCCCCTTGCCCTTTTAGAACCTTCGACTAGGATCACCTCACTCCTTCTAATTGGTGCCTTTTCTGGTCTAAGTTGGATAATGTCCAAACCATCCAAGTCAATCTCCCTCATCTTGTTTCCTCTATTGTTTTCATTTCTAATTCTATCCTTTCTCTTGCCACTCATCCATCTCATCATTCGCATTTCGGCAACACTCATCCTATGTGCATGTTGTTCCTTAACTACCCAATACTCTGATTCATCAAGCATGGCCGGCATTATAGTCATTCTATAGAATTTTCCTTTCAATTTGAGTGGTATCCTCTGATCACACAAAACTTCAGAGGCGCTTCTCCATTTGTTCCAATCCACTTGGATTCTCTGGATAACCTCCTTCTCAATCTCTCTACCCTCATGAATTATCAATCCCAAGTATCAGAAGTGTTCTATTAGAGGGACTTCTTGGCTATCAATCTTTATCGGTGCTCCACTTTCGCTCCTCTCCTTGCTAAACTTGCATTCCATATACTCTGTCTTGGTTCGACTAATTTTAAATACTTTAGATTATAATACATCTCTCCATAACTCTAGCTTTGTTTTTTTTACCCCCTCCCTTGTCTCATCAATCAAAACTATATCATTTGCAAATAACATGCGCCATAAAGTCTCCTTGTGTAGATGTTTTGTTAACTCATCCATAATCAATGTGAAAAGGTATAGGCTCAATGCCGATCCTTAGTGCAATCCTATAGTGATAGGAAAATTACCAGTCTCTCCACTAGTGGTCCTAACTTTTGTTACTGCTTCCTTATACGTATCTTTAATTATGTCTATATATCCCCGTGAAACCCCTTTCTCTCCCAACACCCACCATATTAACTCTCAAGGGACCCTTTTATAAGCTTTTTCTAAGTCAATAAAGACCATGTGGAGGTTCTTCTGCACCTCCGTATATGTCTCTATCAATTGTCTGAGCAGGATAATAGCTTCCATGGTAGACCTCCCAAGTATAAAGCCAAACTGGTTCTCTGATACACTTGTCTCATGCCGTAGCCTCTTCTCCATCACTCTTTGAAAAAGTTTCATCGTATAGCTCATAAGTATAAGATCCCGATAATAAGTGCAACTCTTTATGTCTCCTTTATTCTTGTAAATTGGTACAATAGAGCTCTTCCTCTATTCATCCAACATTTTCTTCAATTTTACAATCTTGTTGAATAATATTATCAATCAAACTATCCCAGTATCTCCCATATACTTTCAAACCTCTATTAGTATTACTATCATGCCCTAGAGCCTTTCTTAATTTCATCTTTTTCAAGGCCTCTTTCACTTCAAGCATTCTAATCCTACTGTCAATATCTATAATGCCCAACATTATTTGGGCTTACGATACTTCCAATGCCTATATTCTCATGGTAATTGTCATTTAATAATTTTTTAAAGTAACTTTCTCATCTTTGTTTGATGTCATCATCTTTGACTAGTATCCTTTGGTCATCACTTCTAATACACTTCATGTGGTCTAAGTCCTTAGTCTTCCTTTGTTTTACTTTTGCTAGTTTATATACATCTTTCTCACCTTCTATTGATCCTTATCTATTATAGAGATCATTATGTATCTCGAGTTAAGACCCACTTACCACTCTCTTCACAACTATTTTAGCATTCTTATATTGGTCAAAGTTTTTATTACTTTTTGTCCTTTGTCATATGCTTTAAAATTCACACATTTCTCTTTAATGGCTTGTTGAACTTTTTCACTCCACCACGAAGTTTCCTTTGTTGGTTGCCTTTTACCTTTAGATACTCCTAGGACATCTTTAGCAACCTATGAGCAATCATTAAGGACGAATTTTAGGCTTCCAAATACTGGCCTGAAAACCAGGCCAAAATGCTTGAAGGATCATAAATTGCCAATAGGTTGCCCTTCCAGTCCTCATATCAGCTTCATGGTACCTAAATAGAATATACGTGTATCTCACTTTCTATTGTATATTCAACAACAAAATTTTAGAGTAGCGGGAGCACAAGTTGCAATATGGGAACTACAGAATTTAATGAGCAAGACAACAATGCAGTAGATGGGAAGATGTAAAATAAGACACTTGCTAATGGATATAGCACTGACATAATTAAAGTAAAAAAGGATACAATACCAGCATATCATGAATATATAGCATTTTAACACCAGGACCACTTAACCAATCCCAAGTCTTGTAAATAGGAAAATGAAGTTGCATGAGACAATCCAGCTACAGGGTACAAGGGAGAATAGCAAAACTTACGCAAGAACCAGAGGCAAGAGTGGACCGTTAGACATTGTCCAAAGTAAATCATCAAAAGAATCACATTACTCTCAAACTTGGCCAAACTTACAGATAACTAGAATGGCAACATCCAACAAGACACATGCATCTTCCATGTACTAATCTGTGCATCCTATCATTCTGTAGGCACCCTTACTTTAAAAATATTAACACTAGTTAACTGCCACTATACCTACTGAATATGGATTGAGTCACCATGTGAAAGTGAACTCACAAGTCTAAGTGATATACAATTTGATTAAAATTTTTGGCTATAGTGAAGGTTCAGCAGGCACTCATATATGGGTTACAGATTAAGGACAAATTCTAGTGACCCTACTGAATATGGATTGAGTCACCATGTGAAAGTGAACTCACAAGTCTAAGTGATATACAATTTGATTAAAAAATTTCGCTATAGTGGAAGGTTCAGCAGGCACTCAGATATGGGTTTACAGATTAAGGACAAATTCTAGTGACCCTGCTGCTGTATCACCTGACATCCCGTCAGCCACACCTTTGAACTCATTCTTTTACCTATGACACTAGCACAAAAAAGAACATATCAATGCTATTTAGATGAGCAAGTTGTTTTTGCCAGAGAATGTGAAGTTCAGCTGCTCCTAGTGCACTGGGTAAGGCAACTAGAATCTGATTTCACTTGAAATTCCAGAGATAATTTGCAGTAGCTGAATCTTGAGAAGTAGGAGTATTACTGCAGCCATCAAGTGTCTCTTCCACAAGATTTCCATTTTGCTAATTCTCAGAGTGCTGACACCAACTGCGTGTCATCCATCACACATGTGTATACACGAAAACATCGATCGCCCCAGCCATTATTTTTGGGCTAGACACTTGAGAACCACGTGACCAAAGTTTCACACAAATTTTTTTTTTTCTCAACTCCGGGAGGATTGATGGGGACATCTTTGTAATTTTATTTTTATTTTATTTAGGTACTGCTATGTATTAGGTTGGTAATTTAGTTTTAAGGGCTTCATTAGGTTAATAACTTATTTAAGCTAGATGTTACAATGTATTCACTAATTTTATTGTTATTGAAGAACTGTTTTCTGCCTCCTCCTTTCCCTCCCCCTTTTTGCTGTATTTCTCTCTTCTTTTCCTCTTAAAGCTATACTTCTTATGTGATTCCACATCACTCTAGTTTGTAGTATTACTAGGATTCTAGTTATGTGTCTTGCTTTAAAATGTCGTTAAAGGACAGGCCCGGTGCACCAAGCTCCCGCCTATGCGGAGTCCGGGGAAGGGGTGGACCACAAGGCCCTATAGTAGGCAGCCTTACTTTGCATTTTGCAAGAGGCTGATTCCACGCCTTGAACCCGTGACCTCAAGGTCACATGACGACAACTTTTACCATTGCGCCATGGTCCCCTTCACATGACGACAACTTTTACCATTAAAATGTGGTTCTATTAGGCTATTTGTGATTCTCTAATATTTATTTTTTTTTTGTAATTTTCTATATTTTGTACTTTGTTATATTTTTACTCTTCCCACTTAATATAAGAAAAAGGGCCAAATCCCACTTCCACTTCCTGCTTCCAGGAATAGTTAGAGGCACAAAAGAGAATATCTATTCAAATGGGAATAAGGGAACTCAAAGAAGCATCAAAATTTTGTCCAAAGATTTACTATATTAAGAGGGCTCCCTATTAGTAAGCTTGGCCAGCAATCAATTGATACTGCTTTTGAACTGGTCGAAATGAACATTTAAAGATAATAAAAGTACATATGTTTACTACCAAGCTCTATTGGCCGGCCCCCTATCATTTCCCCTAGCATTGATTTCCCTGAACTGGTGAACTTATGATCCATCCACCAGCATCTAACAGTTACAACAATCATCCCTCATCTCCACTGCATTAATTGGCAAACACATCTATATTTGATTATGATTATCTTTGCAATGATATGTTGCTTTAAAACATGTCCAAGAAGAATATGCTAGCTTGGTGCTCATCTCATCTGCAACTTCCATTTTGAACTTCAGCAAATATGGGACTGCAGTCACATTTAAAAATAAAATGTGGCAAATGCTTCTGTGAGTCAAAATCAACATCGTATGCAGTCACAAAGTTTGTCTAGTATCATGGCCACAAAGATGAAGACCATTTACCAGTTTTTACATTAAGCTTTGTGGTTCAAGGATGTCATACTATAGAACAAAAGTTAGTGAACAACCAGTAAATAACTCCAAGAGACTGACAGTAAATAGCAAAGGCCAAAATCAATTATGAAGCATACAGTTACTAGATAAGAGTCCAGATGTTTCAAAATCATTATGCAGACAAAAACTTTCATGACATTGACGTTGCTTCGTCTGGAAATACTGCAAAATGAAGCTAGACCGAAAGTGACCGAGAAACTTTAAGTACATGCAAAAAATTCAGAACTTAAACCTCATAAGCATTCTCCTAGAGTATACCTCAAAAAAGATTCCATTAAGGTCAAGGCAGATCCATTATAATACCGTGATAAGTGTTCAAGCTGAAAGGAGACATGCAACAGGCAATCAACCTTGATAATTTTCTTTTAGAAAAAGCATTTGCTGTTATAATTAGTTGCTAGCTAAGTTGTTACCATCAGCATTTAACACCTTAAGATTTCTAAGCTTGCTAAGTGGGTCAGTGAAAGTTTTTGTGAGAGGCTTTAACTCCTCATGCTGCAGAAGCAAATGAGAGAAACAAAAATCAATAAGAACCATTGAGCAAAGATCAATCTGTGTTCTGAAGTTACTATGAGGCTGAAAACTGACCAGAAATGCACGAGCTATGTAGTTGTCATATGCATGGTAAAACCTGAAAAGATGAATGAACTAAATTATAGAGAAGTATTATTTCCTCTGAAAACAACAAATTATGCTTGCTTTCAGAAATTAATAGCAAAAGCCCTTTTAATAATAAACCAGTAAGCAGCTGTTGCTGGATAACAAAGTATAGCAGAAGTTATTCAGCAATTATTCTAAAACCTGCTCTTGCAATGCTAATCAGAATTCAATCAGTCTGGCTCTTTAGATACGCAATTATTTAGCTAAGCAACCAGCCAGATGTCAGAAAATACCACCACAACTGCTACTAGTCCCTGTTCTTATCCAATATTTGAGGTCTCTCATGAATACTTCAAATTTGTATTTTTAAAATGTGATTGATGTAGTTGAGATACATGAGGGTCAGTCCTGTTCAGTTCTGAACACGCATTTGATATCAACTGAAGCCTAGAAATAAACCAATGAGGCAATTAATCGAGAAGGAAAAATTGAATTCTACGGTGCATTCCACCTTTTAGGTAAATGCACCTTGGATTAACTTGTAACTGACACCAACCATATTAACAAAGATCACGGATCCCAGGTAGAACCAAGGACAGACGGGATCTATTATCACGGCTTTCACCTACAGGTCAACCCAACAGTGCAATCCGCAAAAGGTTGGAATCAACCAAAGAATTCAACTGTGTCTTGAATACCGCCCAGTGAGTTGTGACCAAATTTCTTATTTCTCAAAAATAGATCCCCACTTCTACGTCTAACGCAAGTTTTCATCAATTTCAAGTATCACACCATCATACGTTGAAATCAATTCCATAATTTCGTTCTGAGCTAGGAATTAGCGTTATCAACCTAGTGTCCCAGAACTATTGGGAACTCCCAAACTTCTCAAACACAGACAAAAAATTGAGTACCGCCAAAAAAAATCCCACATTCAACGACGAGACATTCCTCAGGAGGTGATTGTCGGAAAACGTTTGCCTCAAAGCCACTATACCTTACCTGATGAACAAAGTAACTAAGAAAACTCAGCTGAAGAATCTGTTTGAGTAAAATCCATTACGAGAAGAGACCTAGCAGAGATTCTGACGAAACACCTCAAAATAAAGAGTTGCGGACATGATTTACTCACATTTTCCGGACTTATGACGCAAGTATGTCCTCTTAGCAGCTTCTCAATAGCTGATTTCAGACATGGCCGTTTGGGAGATGGAACTGGCGAAGATCAGGAGAGAAAGGAAAATCCATTTCCTAAATCTGATGCTCGAATCGTAGGGAAACATTGAGATCCACTGGAAGGCGAAATTCAAATGAATTCGCCAGTGTAAGCAGGTTGGAACGGGCGGTGACAGAGAGGGGTCTCTCCGATAATACCGTGATTTCCTGCAAGGTGCGGTCAACTAAGATAATTGAGAGAACGCATGCGTGTCTTGGACGCCATAACAGACTGTACTTATAAATGGTTTTGGATAATACACCCACGAGTCGTGTCAACGTGAGAGGGCTGTTTGGGAAGACCCTGACGCAATTGTGTTTTCGTTCTGTTTGCCAATAGGACTGGCAGTCATGCTGCAAAGCATATGAGTACACTGCATCGTGACCGTTGATCTAGCGGAACGGTCCTAGATGGAGGCTAAAACAATTCACTAAACTACGTTAGTCATGAAGAGCTAGCTGAGCAAGAGATGATTGAGAACCCCACATTGGATGGCTGAGAAAGCAGCTTGAATGGAAATGATTGTATGAGATTTGACTAATGCCTAGATGGTACCCTTCTTTGGATAATCAGATCCATTGATCGTGTTCTCCGACCTTAGATTGTCTAGCTACCAACCTTAGATTGTCTAACTAGCAAACTTCATAGTCATCACCGTTGAGTGAATTAAGCAATGCCCTTTTCTATTTTGAAATCTTGTCCGTTGTTATTTCGACTAAAAAGGCATGCAGCAAGAGCGTCATTTCTAAGGCATGGCTTAGTGGGGTTGGGCTCAGATCATCCAAATTTAAGACCTACCTCCGTTAGGCTGAAGATCTCTGCAGGGCGACGCCAAGAAACTATGCTGTGGTCGAAGATACATCGTAACGCCCGGTAAAAGGTTCATGGGACCGACATTTCGATTATCCAAACCGTTAGATATTATGTGGACGGTCGTAATATGCCATGCCGCAAAATCTCATCCATCGGATCGGATGATTCTAGTTTGGCAGACTTGCAAACATTCATTTCTGTCCGCCTAACGAAACCGTTTGCACCGTCCAATCCGCCAGTCTTGTCCGTCACAATCACGCCCGCTGTCGGTGTCGCCAAGATGATCCAAGCAGAGCAGCTAAGCCGGCTAATAGTTCCCCGGCAAGAAATACATGCCGGATCGAACTTTTTGGTGATCCAAACCGTTCATCTTTCACGTTGAACGATCTTGACCTTCACTGATATGGTGTCCCAAATGGACGGTTTGAAAATTCAGAGACCAATAAACTGACCAGCCAAGGAGCTTATCTATCTAAATAGTGTATGAGATTTTTAGGCGTACCTATCATAAAAGGGTTCCAGAAAATGAACGGCTCGATGAAAAGCACTGGGTCCCCCATTTGAAAGATAAAGAATGAAAGGACAGGATGATTAGATGAGAAATCATATTGCAGACCATGTTCTCAGCATTAACATCCTCTGTCTGCGGCAACACGAAGGCGACAGCTGAGCTTGCTGCAATTCGTTGATGGAACATCCTGATACAACTGTCAGCATCTCTTCTATGGCTTCTTCCAATCAGACAAATCAAGACAGCAGAACCCATCCAAACAAGCCAAATAACCCAGTTCTCCTTGTTAATCGAACCACAAAAACAAAAGAGAAATCAAACTCGGCAAAAACATTCTGCCGGTGTTTATCCCTTCATCTTACCAATCACCCATGTTCTTCTCTCCTCTTTCCAGACGATCACCATTACATAATCAAAGACAGAGACAGAAAGAAGATGAAAAATGAAAAAGAATAAAAAAAATTTAATTTCCTCCATTACCAATCCCTGCAAAAGAGCTTCTCCTGCTCTCTGAAGAGTCTACACCCACCATACCCAGATGCTAAAAACATGACAGAAACAAGATGAAAAGGGGGGGAATAAACACACCATATATCACCATCATCACATCATTAGATGGTGATCATGAATATATATTATCATCATTAAATATAAAAACATGAACAGAGTAAGGAACAATAACAATACCGACAACACTATGATCTCATCACAGGAAAAGAATTCATTTTCTTCTTCTTCTTCTCTTTATTCAAGTGGATAAGTTGTTGAACTGGTCACACCTTCTCCTTACTTCTCCCTTTCGACCCACTTTAACCCCATAAATACTAAGCTTACTCATGGCCTTGGCAAAATCACTGAAGAACTTGTCTTGATCCCGGGCATACAGTTCCACGAAAGGCCTAGTCCGTTGATCATCGTACAAAGCCTGATCAAACTGCAACAAAGCTAATCCTCTGGGTAGGTTCTGGAAATACATGTTATCAAATTTGCCTGGTGTCATTATATCATTGAAGGCGGACATTGTTGGATCTCTCTGGTAATTTGCACAAGCTTTTCTCAATCCATCTGCATATCTGGGATTCAACTTTGGATCAGACGTAGAAGTAGCACTGAAATTGAAGATCCTCTTAACAAACTCTGTGCAATGGGAGAATCCAATGGTGTGGGCTCCAGAAAGAGCAACAGTTTCCTGAGTGTTGAAACCCTTCTCTGCGAAAAGGGCAAGGATCTGAGAAATGGTCATGTTGCCGCTTGGGATATTGGCTGAAACCCGTGAAGCATTTGAGACCAGCCCATCTTTGCGCCCGAGTGGAACTACGTAATGCGGTCCGCCCACCATGGTTATCAGGTCCCGAGTTGCTTGGGCGAGTATATCTGAGCAGGAAACGGTTCCTGGACATTCCATCTCTAAGGCTGATTTAGCTCGGACTACTACCTCGAATGCATCCCCAGGAAGGGACAGATTGTTGTCTGCATCTCTCTCTGCTTTGTTGAAGGCGTTTGAGGTGATGAGAGCGGAACCATCACATCCGTCCACGAAACAGTCGTGGAAAAACAGCCTTGTTGTACCTGCGGCTGTTGTGGGCTGCTTCATTTGCTTGTCTACAACTGTTTCTCTGACGATTTCTTCGAATTTGGGACATTTTTGTTTGTAGTAGTTCGGGTTGAGTTTTGCTTCAGATTGAGCCGTGAAAATGGAAATGCTAAGGAGAGAGATGCAGAGGAAGAGCGAAGGAGGTCGAAAAGGCGCTAATGACGCCATTGATGCGTTTGGGAAGGGCAATGTTTTCGACCTGCTTCCTCTTGAGTTTGGAAGATTGGGAAAGAAAAGAGGAAGCAGATCTGATAGTGAGAAAAATGGGGGCTGGACAAAGATAGGAGGGTCTGAGAAAATGGGTGTGTGGAGAGGAGAGATTGTAGGAAAATTGGCGTTGTTTTCAAGGAAATCGAGGAAATGGATTTGTTTATTTTGATTGAATTTCCATGGGTTTTGATTCTTTTCGAGGTATGATGGAGGGTTTTTGGGGCGCGGGGATTGCGGTGCAGCCTGGGGAGCACATGGAAAGGGAGGCCTAAAGTGTCGTCTGGCCTCTGTTTTTCTTCGCTGTATCTTGCTCCCAAAATAGGAAAAAAATTTCAATTTAATGATAGAGTCAGGTGGCGAAATCACATCCTAAGTTGCGTGTGGGCCCACTTTTGCACATTTGTTTGATCCGATCCGTCCATCTGATTCTTCGGATTTTCTATGTCTAAGATCTGAATAAAATTAAACTTCTAATAACATGAAACACACCGCCAGGAAGTTAATAGAAACGATGACTGTGTACAATTAAAGACGAATTACATCGATGCTTCGTTTTTGGTATACGAGATAATTAAAATATGAGAGATCATATGAACAGATTGGATCGACCAAGGACAGGACCCCACGCAAACTTAGCATGTGATCGAGCTCCCTGATGGCATTATTCTTGGGAGCTGAACGGTATCAGATGTTAATGGAACTGGTTTTTGATGGGTTGATGAGAACTGAGCATGTGTTCTTCTCGTCGATGAAGAGGAAGAGCGTGAAGTTGATCCAACGGTTTGGAATTTTCGGGAGATTGTGATGGTTTTGGCAAGATGATAGACCTTGACGATATTGATGTGGTCGAGATCGTTTCAATGGTGGAGCAGCCAATAAATGCAAGCATTTACTTGAGCAGCTAAAAGAACGTGAGAGTTCCATCTATTCGGTGATCAAAATTAAACCTTCCATCTTCTGGGCCCACCTTAGATACACCATTTACCAAATCATCATAAACATATTTGTTAAAAAAAAAAAAAAAAGTAATCCAGTACACGAAACTCTTGCCTATACGTAGCGTTACTACAAAAATTATTTTCGCGCCTTGAGCCCGTAATATAAAATAGAAGGCTTAAAATTTTTTAAATATTAATAATTCAAAGATGAGGTCGGTCGGCCTGTTTGATGCATGTGATTTCGGGTGTAGTAGGTATAAAATGGGGTCCAGTATATGGATGGTTGAATTGTGGATTGCCACTTAGTCAGCATGTTGATGAATTTCACGTAGAATTCAATTCCATCTCCACTAATCTTATTGAAATCCACCAGAAAAACCGTACTAAAAGAAGCTTTGGGCTCGAGTAAAAATCCACACAGGATGAAATCTAACGTGTGGATTTCACCTACAGATCATGAACTCAAACTCTGCTACAGAATTGAATTCTCTGTTCCAAACAGTAGGAGTTTCATCTCAATGATGATGCACCAGTTGATGTGTTAGAATTCTTACAGGACCTGATGAACAGATGATACGATGCGGATGAACAGGTCTAATACTGTTTATCAGGCTTACGAGCACCTAATTCCAAGTTACTTTCAGAAATTAACCTGCCATTAATGACAAGAGAAGAAAGCAGGAAGAGGAATCTTCGACATGAAAAGAGGGAACTTAAAAACTTTGTTCCAGCTTCAACGGGGAAAAGAAAGAAGAGAGATTTGAATACTTTGAACCATGTTCTGAGGTAAATTATATTAATAGTTCTCTCCCAGTTTGACCTTGAAGTTAGAAGGGGAGCCTTATGGCAATGGTAAAAGTTGTCGTCATGTGACTTTGAGGTCATGCATTCAAGGTGTGAAAATAGCCTCTTGCAAAATGCAAGGTAAGACTTTGTACTTTAGGCTCTTATGGTCTGCCCCTTCCACAGGCCCTACATAGGTGGGAGCTTCGTGCACCGGGGCTGTCCTTTTTCCCTGTTTGAGTTTTGACTTTTCAGATGTATTATTTACTATTTAAGGTTTTTTTTGGCATATATCATTACATTTTGACATTTTTATATAAAAGTCCAACATTTTTTTAGTTTTGAAATTTTGTCATTAAATTTTTTTAAGCTTTGCAAAATTGTCGTGATGTTAGTTTTCCATTATCCTTCCTTGTTAGGTCTTTCAAATTTTAAATATTACCCTTCTCTCTGTTAATACGTTCTAACAAGACTTTGCATGTGATTTTTTTTACTTTGTTAATTAATGAAAATCTCTTAGATTGATCTTTCTAGCTATGAAACATTAAGAAGAAGAAGACCCAACTCTTATATTTTCAATTTTCATTCAAAAAGGCATCGAAGAAAAAGCTTAAAGTTTGCCACTCAGTTATGTTCTTGTGAACAATAATAGTATTTTGCTTATATTTTAAATTTGAATTTTTCTTTAATTTATTGTGTTCTTTATTGATCCAAAGCAATTATATGATCTAATTTGTGTTAAGAGTAGTTTTATATCAATTTTTAGTGATAGACTGATCATTGAAGAAACTTAACAGGTATTGTTGTATAGGTATGCTTACAATTGAATATCTCACTATTGGTTGATTTTTTTTAAAATATAACCATACCATTAGATTCTTTATTATTGAATTGTGTTAGATATTCATTGAAACTTTTCCAACCAAAAAGTCATTGAACATAATAGCCAAAGTTTGCAACTTAATTACGTCTATATCTATGAGGTATTAAGTCTACTAGAAAATACTAAGAGAGAGAAATAGAGAAGGGTAATATCGAATTTTTGAAAAAACTAACATGGAAGGAGGATGGAAAATTTTTAAAAATAGAAATTTTGCAAAAAGCTCATGAACTTTTATAATAAATTTGCAAAACTAAAAAAGCATAGGACATTTTTGCAAAAATGCCAAAATATAATAGCATTTTTGCACAAAAGTTTACTAAAAAAAGGGTAGCCCTAGTGCACGAAGCTCCCTCCTATGCAAGGTCCATGAAAGAGGCAGACCACAAGGGCTTATAATAGGCAGCCTTACCATGTATTTTGCAAGAGGCTGATTCTATGCCTTAAATCCATGACCTCAAGGTCACATGACGACAACTTTTATTGTTGCGCTAAGACTCTCCTTATGAAACTCTAATATATGTTTACGCAATGGTACCAGATCCATAGGACTTCAAATGCCAACAACTTGGTTCATCGGATGTGCAAGCCACTAGGGGTCCATTCACAAAGCTTATGGAACCTGGTTCATATGATTATGCATGCTGGATTATTCCATATAATACCTCATGAGAACCCAATTGCATGAGTGGATAATATAAGCCTTTGGTGGATTGAGAATTCTCCAAGTTTTTTAGTTTAATTGTCATAGCAAGATGTTTAGTAAAGTTATCGTCATGTGACCTTGAGGTTATGGGTTCAAGTCGTGAAAATATCCTCATGCAAAAATGTAATGTAAAACTGCATACTGAAGACCCTTATGGCCCACCCCTTCTCCAAACCACGTATATGCCCGAGCTTTGTTTTGTTTTAATATAAGCAATCCTACAGTAACAATTGAGTTGTCGTCTTGTGACTAAGGGCCACTAATTTGAGGTGCGAAAATGACCTCTTAAAAAATACAAGATAAAGATGTATACTATAGACCTTTGTAGTCCACCCCTTCTCTAGATATATGGGAGAGCTTTGTGAGTCCAGCTGTCCTTTTATAAGCAATCCCGCGTCAACTATCCTATGAAAAAGAAGGGCAGCCTGTGCACGAAGCTTTTGAATATATGTAATGTTTGGGGAAGAAGTGGCCCACAAGGATCGTAATATGCAGTCTTACCTTGTATTTTTGCAATAGACTATTTTCATGCCTCTAATTTATGACCTTTAAGGTCATACCACCACAACTCTACCAATGCACCAAGACTCTCCTTTGATTACTCTATGCAAATATCAAAGGTTCTTTTGTGTCACTAATTGTGAATCTTTTATGATAGGTCTTCCATTATGAAAGGGAGCTCTAATGCAATGGTAGAGTTGTCGTTGTTTGACCTTGAGGTCACAGGTTCAAGACTTGAAAATAGCCTCTTACAAAATGCAAGATAAGACTGTGTACTATTGACCCTTGTGGTCCGCCTCTTCCCAGACCCTGTATAAGTTAAGCTTTCATGCGCTAAGGCTGCCTTGTTTCTTCCCTTCGGAGGAAAACCTTCTCCGCACGTTTAACAAATGAGGCCCATCCTAAATGAGGCGTGGGCTCCACCTCTGCACTAAGTTGGATCTCCGTTGGTTTAAAATCATGCTAATTGGACGTGCCAACATTTAATCTTCAATAAAATCCAGAAAAAGCACCGCGTGTACGTCTCTCAACTATTTGATTCCATCTCACCCACACGATACAGATTTAGTTTTATCGTGTCCTACATCTAACCGTTGTTTCAAGCGACTTTCCATTTCCATTGCCACGATACAGCAACTTCCCACGCTCTATGTCGGGGCACCTATGTGGGACCCCAACGCGGTTTTGGCCCTTCCTAGTCAATTTAACAGCTCAGATACAATGTGTTGCTTACAACTAACAGCACAGGTGGGCCCTTGTCCATACGAAACACTCTCCACTCACTGCTACATCAGATTTGGAATGCAATACAGCTGGCCATTTCTCTTTTGTGATTTTTAAAAAAAAAATTCAATAATTAGTATTTATTTAGACAAATAATAAAAGAAAGAATACTACTATCTTGAGAATGGCTTAGATAGGCTAAATATCAACTTTCATGCCAAGGAATACTTTTAAGCTCTGTTTTTTTTTTCTCTGAATTAAAAATTACAACCGTCGATTTCTTTTCTTAATTTTTCAAACGGGCAAAGTGAGTAATTAGGATCAACCAAATACATCTATTTCTCATGAGCAACCTAATTCTCGTATGTCAAACATAGTGAACAAATTAGATCTTCGAAAAAAATACTATAAAATGGAATGCTATATAATCTATTCAATTTCAAAGCACTAGTGGGTACAAAATAATGCCAATTGGACGAGTTTGGAAGAGAGGAGGGAAAATTTTAAACGTCTTGAGAGAATAGGAAGCGGGCATGGAAGAGGGTAAGTTTTCAACTAGTGTTTTCCAAAGATGATCATATAAGAGGGGAACATTGTTTCTTCGGATGCTCACTAGTTGGTGATGCGTCCCAGTTCTCCTGTTTTCTGATGCTTGCTTCTGATCATCTTCTCTGCTGGGAAAGAATTCATGGAAAGGGATGGTCTCCTTTCATTTTCCGGATTCAAGGGCAATGAAGACAGTAAGTAGAGGGAATGTGAAAGTAAATTAGTGAAAACTGACAGGTGGAGACAGTGAAGAGCAAGACGACTAGGTTGCAGGAGGATCCGAGTGTTAAGAAGAAAGAGTGTAGGAATGCACGTATAGAATGTTTTCTAGGAAGGTTACAAAGGACACAGGTGAGAACCCGTCTATTCAAATTATTTAATGGGGTCCCACTTAATTCAGACCGTTTAATTGATTTCTCCAAGATCAGACCTATAGTGTTCCAAAATCATGCCAATTGGAGGGGTCTGAAAGATTGGGGGGAAGTTTTGAAAGATCTTGAGAGAAATAGGAAGTGGGCATATGTAGAAGAGGATGCATAATTTCAACTATCTAGCTCCAAAACCACTTTATGAGGAAGACATTATGTCGAGACTCCTATAGCTTACGCATAACGATAGAGCAACACCACAGACGAATCATGCATATGCCAGTGCCCTGCAAAGTTGCAATGCGTGTATAAACAGCTCCAGCATACATGTACCTACCTTCCTGGCCTCCAATTTTGGATCAATTCAATCTTACCAGGCAATTTAGATCTTCCATGCATCTTTCAAAGATTAAGGGTCAATTTCTACTATGTAGGTTTAAGCAAGAACTGATCTGAATTCAGCTACATCTTGTGCAAAGTCAACTGTTGCTATGGGGTAAACACTTCGGCAACACCATGAAACAGAGTGCAGAAAAGTCTGCTTCTGTTTAACTACACGGCGTCAAATGAAACAAACGCTCCCACTTCATTCTGAAGGATGGATCGTGTTTAGCATCGATCACACCTTTAATCTACAGCCTATTTTATAGTTTCTTGTGGCTGCATTCAGACAATTTTGATATGCTGGAACTGCTAGTAGTCTCTCCGTGAAGAAACTTGGTGGTGGTGAAACGTGATGCTCTCAAGAAGCAATGGAAGAACCTGAAAACATTAGCAGATACAGCATGGAAGAGCAGGTCACTTCTTCCACAAACCAAACAGGCCCCAACTTTCCAATGCCAAGACAGAGTCTACACATACGGAAAAAGGATTCGGTTAAGTTTGGTTTGACATACCAGCAACAATAAAGCAGCAGCATCCAAGGGAAAGAAGAAAAGGAAATAATACTTTAAAGATAGCACCAGGCTCTTATCTTTTCATGCTACAATGGAGTTAACAAGGAATATTTGGCATCCCAATGATCCTCCCTTGGGGATTGATTCACTTGGCAATGGCCGCCAAGGTGTTTGGATGAAACGTGCAAAACCCCCAACTGGAAAGAATATAAACAGATACAAATACAGAAGATACATTACTTTGATCACCAATAGGCCGCGGGACCATTAGGAACATTGATGCCGCTCCATATGAAACAAGATTCTAGACTGCGACCAATACAGGCATGCCAGAATAGGCCCAATGAGGGCACGTCGTAGTTCTTCATCCAATTCAACAAGGCTTCCTCTTGTCCACCTTCAAGTGGATGTTGTACCATTTCTTCTTCCTCTGCCTATCCCTCGCCGGCCTTTTCTCTCTTGTTTGCCGCTCTTCTTCCCCTTTAGACTCCTTGAAGGAAGCTCCTTTGATCTTGCTACTGCTTGAACTCCTTTTCAGAGGTGGAGCAGTTGAGTAAGAGGCATGAATTGCATCCCTTTGCTTAAGAAGCTCGTCAATCTAATGCAAAAAGGCATGAGGCATTAACATTTTGCACAAGAATCTTCTCTAATTGTCAAAGAATTGGAATCACTACATTGGAAACTAACAAAAAGGCTTGGTAAACTCACAGCCTGCATTTCTTGTGCATATCTATTCGTCATCTCCGTGAACTGTGCCAAGACCTGTCATACTCGATGTGAGAAACAACCACCTTAATGTAGTTCTCCAAGAAAATAACTGCTCATGAGGCATCAAGCAAGAATAGCAAACCTCTCTATACTCTGTTTCAAACTTAGACAGTTCGGCTCTTTTTGTTAAAATCTGTGCTTCCACAGTCCGGAGTTGCTCTTTTTCTTCCAAAAAAGGTTCAGCACACAGGGCTTCAATCACGTAGTTAGCACTTTTAAAGAAATTGTCCCCTAAAATAATATTGCAACATATGAATTAACGTCAGAAATCAAATCACAAAAAGTATGCCCATGAGTGGAGTGGAAAAGAAACTGACCATAAACAGCAAATACATGGGTGCCTGCTTTTAGCTCAGTTATTTCGCATGGCTGAAATCCGTCCAATTTTTTGAAGAAGGCAGCATCTGCATCTTTTGCAGCAGCCATCTAGATGCACCAAACAAGAAACACAAGTGAACAAAAATGTATCTTGCATGTCAAAGTTCACCTACAATTGACCAAAACAGCTGCCGTCCATACCGAGTAGACTGTTTGATCCAATCTGTAAACAGGGAAACACAGAAAATACATCCCTGCAGAAGTATACTTTGCTGTTTTTGAGCTGTCCTCCTGCACCAGAAGAAATTCAGTAATGATTTTGTTAAACCGTAAAACTGCAGTATTATTTACAAAACAACCCTCATAATAATAACACAAACAGAGTATATACTCGCCCACATAAATCTCTACAGGAGGAATCCACAAGGTTTATATCAGACCTAGTCATGCACGAGAGCTTAAATTATCCCACCTACAAGGATGTGCATGTGATATACAAAGATGAGTTCAAAATGGGCTCCACGAATCCTATTTAGTAGCTATACCCTCATAAAGAGAATGGAGAGACACTCAGGGTAAGAAATCTTGGCATATTAAATATAAATTCTTTATCATCGTCACATTAAGCCCTGACGCTTGCCATTGTTTTCCAAGCATGTAAATATTGGTTTCTTGTCGTTACAAATGCTCCTGTGAGTGGGCTTCTTCTATTTATGTTAGATCTACATTCTTGGGTGCATGGGATCATGGTAGTACTAGTTTTTTATGCTCATGCGGTTTCAGATAGAACCATCCAAAGGGAAGAAATGACCTAAAAGCACCACTAGTAGTCTAATACAAATGGATCTTGCCAAAAAAAGAAAAAAAAACACCACTTATCCTTATTTGCTCCCAGAATATTTTTTTTTATTAGTCTTTACCAAATAATAATTTGTACTTAGAAAATAATAAAAAATGTATGAAACTCATGGAGATGGTCGGTGAGAAAGAAAAATGGAAGAACAAAAATTGCAAGAGACCAAAAGAAAACTATATATCAAAAGGAATGACTATCGACCATTGGCTTCTCCCTCCACAAGTGAATCTTCCTTCCAATGTCATTAAGAAAACAACATTTCCGTCCAAATTGACTTGAGATGACTATGAAAAAAATGCTTAACCATAAAACTCTCATTCAAAAACTGGTAAAATGACACTGGAAATCCATTCTATTAATTAAGCACTTGATCACAATTAATTACCTTCCATGATAAAAGTCGCTTGGAAAAATGGAGGAAAGCATCATACAAGTTAAAAGCTCATCTTAATGCATATAACTCTCTTTTGCTCAAGTCCATGACGTCCAAGAGCTTGGAGTATTGGCAGTTTCATGCACCACATGACACTAGCAAAGTAACAAAGCCACCCACATGTCCTAAGCTTTGATTTTCCGTAATGTCAATTCAACCTAACAACTTCCATTTCTGTACCAATAAACTGTACTAGATACACTTCCATCCAAACAACTCCAATCAGAATGAGAGAAGCCTAGAAATTCATTTCTAATGCTATCCCATCAAATAACAATGCTAGTTTCTTCAAGAGCATAAAGATTTTCATCTTGTTTCCAAAACTTCTATTGCTCCACCATTTGCAAATTGATGGATCCATTGGCACCAAATTTACGTTTCCATATGAGCCTTTGATGGAAAAATGAATAAACCTATGTTTCAAGGAAATTGAAAGTCATCCTAGGACCAAACCTGTGTGCAACATCTTGCCAGATGGGGTGTGCAAGGCAATTAGAGTGATTACTACTGCAATACCTGCAGCTGACTAAAACAAGGGCAGCCCCAGTGCACGAAGCTCCTGCCTATGCGGGGTCTAGAGAAGGGCGGACCACAAGGGCCTAAAGTACACAGCCTTACCTTGCATTTTGCAAGAGGCTGTTTCCACTCTTTGAACCCGTGACCTCAAGGTCACATGACGACAACTTTTACCATTGCACCAAGCCTTACCTGCAGCTGACTCATAGATTTAATTATCAGTCAGTAAGCCTAGTTTCAGATTAGGAGCATGTCGCCAAAAAGTAGAGGTGATGCCAGAGACTAACAGCCATCAGAATGGCATTCAAAAGGTAGAACTTGCACTTAGCCTGCAAGAAGCAATCTCTGCACTTGATGTATAGTTTCTGTTTCAATAAAAGCATCAAATGAAGGCAAAGTGCCTTCATTAGAATACGGTTCTAGGTCAATTCTCAATATTACATACTTGGGTTGAGCTCGTATTAGAGGTTCAACCCCAGCTTAACTAACATAAATGTTACATGGCATTAGCAGGGCTTGAGATGATCTGAGATGCATTGAGATGACCCAAATTTGGCATGAGATGAAGCAAGATAACTGAAAATATCAGTTGAGCATGGTTGTGATGAGATGGTAAAGAGTCGAAGATGGTTTGACTGGTTGAGGTGAGTTAGAGGAGGTGGGTTGAGATGACATGATATAGCTCATTTCTATTTCAAATGAAATACAAGGGTGGGGCTGAATTTTGGGATGAGAAGACATGGCTCTCTTTTACACAAGGAATGAGATGAGATGGCTTAATATGAAAATGATATACAAACCACTAACAGTGAGCTGGGTTGAGATTGGGATGTCTCATCCCATCTCAAGAATCAGTAACAGTGAGCTGGGATGAGATGAGACTAGATGGTTTTCCTCTCAAGCACGATTAACAGTGATATGCCCCACTTCATCTCATCTCAAGCACCACTAAAACCCTGTTAAATATGACAAGAAGTCATAACTTTGATGCATATACTAGAAAGTCATAGAAGAATTCTGATACGAAGTTCGTAAGATCAAATTTTTTCACCAAGTAAATCTGCTAGTGATTGATATACACATGGCAGCATAACAAGTTCTTGGCAACAAAAGAAAATGCCAAATGTAATAACAACAGTTCAACGGCCACATATCATAATTTCTTTAAATCACTTCTAGAAAAGATCCATTAGCATAGAAAGGCATATCTGAAAATTACTTCATTTCTGTCTGATCAATTCTCGACAAACTCTCAGCCTGAGTCCAATCTATTTGCAACCCTAAAAATTTGCAAGTGGCTGGACTTGGACACTGAACAAGAGTTTTATTCAAGCCAATTTAGGACTGTTCAGTCAATCCCAGCAACACCAATAAAAAGCTGCAACTAATATTAAGTACCTGTAATGCAAGGCTTAGTCCGCCACTTTCTTCCTGCTCAAAATACAAGAGCTGCATAAAATTAAACTTCATTAGTGACTGGATAAGAGTGTTGAAATAGCCAAATATGCCAACACCTCTGCATAATTGTCATGGAGCAGTTCCTCACAATAATATAAGCAACACAAAAATAAGTTCCTCAAAGTCAGAGAATCAGAGGTCTGCCAAAAGGAAGACTCAAACAGTTTTCAAGAATGATAACAGCCTTGAAGTTTAGAAAGCTTGTTTTGGAACTCCATTGACATTTTCAAGCCTGGAGGGTTTCATTTGAAGAACTGCAGAGAAGTGTAGGATGCAGTTCAGTTCATATAAATAGGGATCAAAGATTGCATTCTTCACCATAATGAGAAGCATAGCAAAAAGCAAAGCTAGTGGAGACTTACAAATTCAAAGTTCTAATATTTCTCCTTGTTTTGCATGTTGACCAAAACTTACTAAGAAAGGAAGGAAGCATGATACAGAAATGCTCTCTTTCCAATAAAGCCAAAGATCAACAACCAAACTGATAGAGAACTGTCAGGTTGATAGACACTAGAAACAGTCAGGGGAGAACCAGAAACACCTCCATGGCCAAAGCCTCCGCTTTGTCACTAGCAGCATGTAAAAGAGTGAAACTTAGACATAGTAAATATTAACCATCTGTTGAAACCATTAACCAGACCATAATTTCCTCATTTTTGTTAGCAGTTCTCAAAGTGACATCCAATGATGCAGCCATCAGATAGATATCTACAGAATTACCCCCATTAGCCACAGAAATTCAGTAGTTAGACTAAGGAATAGAAGGTAGGAACTCTGCCTTTTAAGTCATAAAGATTTCTGACTTCGACAGCCTTAACTTATACAGAAATCCTGATCTTGTCATACTACCATAGTTTCTTGTTTTTGTTCTGTTCCTTTTCTCAAATGTAAATGATATTTGTGCATTTTTCTGCCATTATATACTTTTTTAATACATGCTAGCACTTATTTTGAAGATTTATATAAATGGCAGCCCAGTGCATGAAGCTTTCACGTATGCCCGGGTAAAAGGCAGACCACAAGGGTCTATGGTTCACCGCCTTACATTGCATTTTTGCAAGAGGCTGTTTCTACGCCTCCAACACATGACCTCCAGGTCACACAATGACAACTCAATCGTTGCACCAAGGCTTCCCTTCATTTAGAAGATTTATATGCAAATACATAAAAGGAATAAAAACCTGAGATTTCTATATTATTTCCAAATATCAAATTAAGCCAACAGGAAGTTTTGGAATCTGTAGAACCAGCCAAGTGGCACAAATGCTGCCAGATATTAACTAATGCAACCACCATCATATGGCCAACAGATTTTGCAATAAGCTGCAGCTGTTCAAGAATCAAAGAACAAAAGAACTGAATAGTGTGAGAAGTGGCAAATCTCCAATGGTATGTAACCAACTGCTAAGATAGTTCATCACTTACAAAGGTTCCCTTCTTTTTTTTTGAACTAATCTGCAGCTCACCACCATTTTAGGAGGATGATTTGGCATCTGGGCAAGTTAGACCAACTTAACAGGAAGTTAGACATAGGGAAGAAGACATGATTGATGTGACCTTGTTCTCCCCTACCAAGAGTTCCATGAACGATGTAAGCTTTGGAAGCAGTGAAACATCATAAAAAAGATGTTCTTAAAAAATGCCCAGCATGATGGTGTTTCCAGGCTCAGTCTTTCCATACGGATAGAGCATCCTAACATAGCAAAGCCTCTAATGAAGGGACACAGTGGACAACAATAGTAACAAGGAATTTGTTTATTAGATAGACATAAATAACAAGAAAGCCCAAGGTCATCACACATTATGTATTTCTAAATTAGAGTACATGCATTTGCAAATACTGAGAACAACCAAGGCCGTCCACATGTAATTTGGAGAAAGTCAGGAAACTTTCAAGCACATGTCCTACCTGAATTAATACATTAAAGAAACCACATCCTTTTAAGATCTTTTTTCCTTCTATGTCCATATTTCTTAGATTTTATATTTTTCTCAAATTTCAGCTTATGATGCAACCCATCATGTGGCACTGTGACATTTACAGTCATGCGATTATTGATAGTAGAGCTGGCAGATATTATCTCTTCTCAAAACGAACTAAATGTAAGGAAATCTCAGGAAGCAATGAACCATGCAAAGGAAATGACAAGTTGAAAGGAAACATTGACCTCATTCTGAGAAGAACTCTATATAGGAAGAAAGCTGAGTATATCAGGTTCTAGAATGGGAACTAAAGCTTTTCCAAGAAATATGACAAAGATATCCTAATGCTTCTCAAGGATGTGGACAAGCCAGAAGAAAGGAATGGTCATTAATTAAGTCTCGAGATCTGGTTTGGAGAAAGAAAAAAAAAGTAATGGATCAAAAAACTTTTGGCTTCCATAGTTCAAATTCCTGGAACAAGAATTCTGCAGTCTAAGAAGTGATTGATCTAAACTGTCTAGATGCAGGATAGCAGCTTAAGGTGAAGTAGGCCTCTCCATGTCAGGTAGAGTCCCCATGGTGTTTAGGAGGGGATAAACTGACTTCATTATTGAGTTCTTCACAATGTAAGGGGCCTTCCTAGGAGCAAAATGAATTCACTGGTCTCTCCTAGCATAGGAAATTTTTAATTTGAACAAGAACTGCTATCTAAATAATTTTCAGACAGGTTCATTGTTTATGGTGAGGAAGACACTCATTATATGGGAGTTTGCTTATAGGGTCTTCCAAGTCATTATCAGACTGTAATCCTCCACATCCAATTGGTAGGTTCTTCCAATCTACGAAGTCCCACACTTCTAGATGGGGGTAGCAGAATTACTTTCAAGTGGAATACAGCTCAGATTATGACTAATTAATTAAATAGCACTTCAACCATGAGGAGGAATAAAGCTACAGGTGGTTCTTACATAACTACTTGGAAGTGAAAAAGAGCACAGCATACACTTCTTCCGAGATTAAAATGGCTTGAAAGGCATTACTTTGTTATGTAATGAAATTTGATCACATTTTTATAAAGGAAGCTAATTCAAGAGAGCTTCTCATTATAACAAAGCAACTTTAATGCAGAGCAAGGCAAATAGCCTATATAATTTCTATAAAAACATGTGAAGCAAGGAGTTGACAATACTATTCACAAACCTTGAACTTGCTTTTGTCAGAAGATTGCACGCGACACACAAATCCTGCCTGTGCTTCCTCCTCCGTTATTGTTACAGAATAAAAATGAGCACATTGTTTCTCCACCTGTAGAAATGTGAAGGACTACATAAGGCTACCTGGATTCTGATGCAATAAAACTCAACCAAACAAAAATTATATCTACGTATTCGGATACGATTACCTAAACAAGAAAATGGCAACAAAAGTTACCTTTTTAAACAAAGGTTGTCCCAGCTGAAGTGGACGAATTGTTACTGATCCATTCAATGCCTCCTCCAAGACAGTTGCAGACACAGTTGTCTTAATTGGAACGCCAAGTTTACTATTGCATAGACAGAAAGCATACATTAAAGTGAATACCATGCCCCAACGATCACAATTGACCCAAGAAACCTTCAAGAACATCCATAAAACTACATTGGGACTGGCTTACCTAAAAAGGGCAGCAAACATGGTGTTTACAGCTCCTAGACTTGAAAGATCTAGTTCTAACTCTTGGCTTTCTGTTTCAATAGCCTGCAAAAATCACATTTAGCTAAGACTTTAGCCTCAATTCCAAAATTAACAAAATTAATGAGGGAACTCCACTAAAGTGACTGTAAGTTAATTACGTTTTGATGACAAATGAAGCAAAAGAACCCATTATGCAGATATGCAGAAGCCATATCTGTGTTTCGATTAAGTTTATGCAAGTTACATGGCAACCTAAATATCATACCTCAAAACCAGCAGTATCATACTGGCGTCTTTTATCTGGATCAGACAGAATATTATAGGAAAAAGTGACCTCCTTAAACATGTCAGCTGCCTTGGGATCATTTGCATTTTTGTCAGGATGGTACCTGAAAAATATGTAACATTAACAATCACCAAAACTGAAGGGAAGCCTTGGCGCAACGGTAAAAGTTGTCATCATGTGACCTTGGGGTCACGGGTTCAAGGCGTGGAATCAGCCTCTTGCAAAAATACAAGGTAAGGCTGCCTACTTTAGGCCATTATGGCCCGCCCCTTCCCCGGACCCTGCATAGGTGGGAGCTTCATCCACCAGGGCTGCCCTTTTTATTAACAATAGCCAAAACTATTTATATACAATAAAAAAGTACAAGAGTAGAGTAATCAACCACAGAGATAATAAACCATCCAAAGCTCACATAACTTCACAAGAAGTATACAACCAAATCCCAGCCTGAGAAAGTGAGAGATTATAGATAACAACATGAAAGAAGCATGTCATGTAATGATGACACAACACTTTACCACATACCTAACAATTCTTTAAAACCTATCCCATAAGTTGAATGGCCAACAGGTAATACCAAATTTAGTTTACATGAAAGAAGTCACACAAAAAGATAGAGTCAGATAAACACATTTTCAATCTGACACAGAGATGAAACATAAGAAAATTTAAGGACACCAACCAGAAAGGTTCCATATAAATTAACAAGCTATTTCATATGCCTCACCACCTTAGAGAGAGACCACGAGCAGAAGCAATGCTAAACAACAGCAGACATCATGTTGGACAAGGATGTAATTAAGGGAGAGACTTAGCAGATTAGCTCCCTGCATGGATCCAAGTAGGATTAATTATCATTTTTCTATGAAATTAAACCCCAGAATTTGGCTCCTTCTGAAACCAATTTTCCCCCTAAATCGATTTTGATGCAGCCAAAGAGCCTCTCAGAGGCCCATCTTCTTTAATTTGTGAGAGAAATCACCATAATGAATCCTCATGTACTAGGATGCAACTACATATCCTCCCCGAGACACTTCACATCGATTCTGAAAAAGTGATGGACATTCCTTAATCAACAAGTGCAATTCTTATAGAAGTCCATACTGGTCTGGAAAAGTTGGAAATACCTCAAGTAACTAGTCTTAAAAACCCAATACTCAAGCAGACATTATCTTGTATGAGTTGTGCATTTTCCTGTAAGAACCAAGATAGCACTGTACTTGCAATGCCTTGAAGTGATTTCAGCTAACAAAGTTTTACTTATATTTGTATAACTCGTGCATCCAGTGCTTCACCTGATGCCATCTTAGGTTCCTGATACTGTTTACCATCAAGCCGCCCAAGAACAAGAAAAAGAATACATGTATTCTCCATAAGATGATAAATGACTCATCATGGACCTAGGAGACTGGAAATTTACATTATAATACCATGGCATATAATTAAGGTATCTTAGGGCAGCATGACGAGATGAAATATGCACTAGGTCCTCACCTCATTCACATTAGGAATTAGGATTTAACATCCTTCGTCTTTAATTTTGTCATTTTGCAGCATATTTGCATAGCTCCTCGTATAAGTTCCTTTCGCGAGGCTTTTGTGCGTAATAACTGTCCCAATATGTCTATCAACATAGGGGACTAAGTATCTATCCAATAACGTAAAAGCAGGAACGGTAAGCGTCCTTGACTCGGACAAAGTGAGGTCGATTTTGTAAACAGATTGAGTCTCGGAGAATTATGCATATGGGTGCTCAAAATAAATGAATGCCGAGGTTTATGCCACCAACGTAAAGCGTGAGTACATCATGGCTGCAGCAATTATAGTAAAAATAATTGTTTTTTAAATGACAAAAGGAAGAGAACTTTTGCAAAACAAAGAGAACCACGATTGGAGCAATAGACCACAAGGTCTACCACTATCCCTACTTTCCCCACCTGGTCAAAGACATTAAAAGGTTCCCAGATGAGATTCTAACCCCACCCTTTTTTCTGGTAAACCAATACTAGCACTGACAGAGATAGATACAGACGGCAAAAAAAAGCTCAGGATTTTTTCTAGGCCACCCGAAAAGGTATCCGTGATCAGCAACATACCTCCCCAAAATTCAGCAAATAATGCATTCCAAGAATGTATCCAGTAACAGAATATTCAAGCAAGGAAAGGAAAAAAAGAAGCGACTTTCTCGAAACTAGTTTCCTTTCAAAATCTGCTAAGCAAAAATATTCACAAAAACCTCAAAAAACACACACACACACAAACAAAAAGCAAAATAAACAAGAGCACCGCCAATGCCTCAGGAGACAAGAGAAAGGAGCTTACTTGAGCGCCATTCTTCGATACGCGCTCTTGATTTCCTGGTCGGAGGAGTTCCGAGAAACTCCCAGAACTTCGTACGGATCCCTTCTCTGTTGCTTCGCGGCATCACTCTTTTTCTCTTTGGATGCCGACATCTTCGTTTCTGGTTCTGGGAGAAACAATGCAAAAAGGAAACGGAACCCTAGGAAGCTCTGCTACCGCGAAACTTGAAATGAAATTCTGCAAACGTCAATGGATCTGCGAGATATATCCATTTGCAGACCTCTCATTTGTTGGGGAAGAGAAGGAACCAGATTTGAAATCAAGCAAATGTGAGAGATTTCTAGGGTTTTGGCGAGAACAGAGGTGAAGAAGCTTCGATGGAGCATGAAGAGACGAAGAACAAGAAAGGGACAAAAACGGGAGCTGGAAATTGGTGGAGATGTTTTGTGGGATATTTTATATCCTAATATTTATTTCCTTTTCTTTTCAATTTGAGATGGCTTACAACATACGCGGGGTGCGTATTACGCTTTCACTCCGTTTTCAAAATAAACTTCTGGCAACTGTCTGCCCGTGCATATCAGAGTACCAAATTTCACTTCCAAAAATTACATCCAAGGATTGTGCTATTGCGTGATCCAAACCGTTCATGTTCTAACTACATCTTAGATAGGTCAATCCTAATTAAAATCCCTCTACAAATAAGAATAAGGTTAACGAAGATATTTGAGATGTAAAGTATTTGACATGAAACAGAGAAAATAGATAGTTCAAACAGGCAATCATCCACAGCGCTCCACATGAGGCTTTTTAGTAGAGAAAATCCCAAAAACCCACCCCCTAGATGGGAAACTTAACATCATCATGTTAGTAGAGAAAATATTTGGACATGGCATATCAGTGGACCTTATAGGTTTATGGATTTCTTGTACACTGATTTACATGCGCAAACACCATATATAAAACTAGAAAGGAAAAGGGGAAAAGAGAAAGGACTTTTCGGGAAAAGTAGGGGCAAATTAGGACCGAGCCCGAAGTAAAGGCGGGAAGAAATTCTAAATCTAAAGCAACTTTCCTCCCCTCTTTCAGCGAGCGAGTCTAATCATGTTAACGTATGAGATCTGCGCCGTCCATTTATGCCTGTGAGGACGGATTGTAGGTTATGATTGCATGAATTATAAGATTATGGTATTGGGGTTGGATGACTTTGGAGGATAACAAACGGGTAATTGCTATTTAATTTCTTGTGATTGTTCATTATAAGTCATTGAGTGTCTCTCTCTAAAGGGCAGCCCGGTGCACGAAGCTCTTACCTATGCAAGGTCCATGGAAAGGGCGAAGCTCAAGGGCCTAAAGTAAACAGCCTTATCTTGCATTTTGCAAGAGGCTGTTTTCACGCCTTGAACCCGTGACCTCCAGGTCATACAACAACAACTTTTACCTTGTATTCAATGTCTTTCTCTCTCTGGTAAATCCCAATTCATGGGATGGGCAATTGCTCTAAGAAATTACATTTGTGGAATCCCAAATCATGAGAAAACGGCACATGTCGATGGTGAGATTGTTGCAAAAGCCTTGAATAATTGAATTTTTTTATAAAAGTCCTGATTTATTCCCTAATAACTGAAAAGTTCTGACATTATTTAAATCATATAGAAATTATCCAATTAAATATAAGTTTATCCAACCAAACACAGTTCATGAAGGATTGTTAAATTTTAAAACTTCTTTAAAATGTAGTTAAAAATTTAACTCACATCATATTTATGCTTTTTTTTCCTACTTTTTTCCCGAATATTCTCCGACACGGAACTCTCTGACTACAGTCAGAAGTAATTAGCAGTTTTCTATGACCTGCAAATAATTGCATATAGGGATAATTGTTCAATTATTTAATCATATTTTTAACTGATTTAATGGCCCAAATCAAGTCATTTGATCATCCCCATCATGGGCATCCCCCAATTATTTCCTGCTGGATGAGTGCAACTCAATTATCAACAAACAGACGATCATTATGACGACAATGGCTGAATAGTAATTGTTTCCACATGCAATGCCAATACTAGGCCTACCGACATGTTTGTGGGGGGCAAAGTAATTGGTCACATGTATGCTGCTTTTTGACACCCAAAACTTGTTCGGTGGCAGAGTAATTGCAATCCCATTTATCATAGGCTCTTGTGGTCCATCCCTTTTTCAGACCCCTCATAGGCAGGAGCTTCATGCAGCGGGTCTGTCCAAAAACAAAAAACAAAACAATTTCAGCCTGTCTAAGGCAGCCCAGAATGGAAGTTGTGATCTCATTTGCCTTCTCAGAAGATGTTCCAGTTGGACATGCTTTCCTCTGAATACACCCTTCTTCCTTAAAATCAAAGCTACAAAGATATGGCACCAGTCATCTCCTTAAGAGGCCATTTCCTCTGCCAAAGACCAGTCCAAAGTTGGTAGACAACAAATTAGCCTTGAGAGTTTCACCTATTGGAAAGTCAATGACGCAAGAATTACAACTTAAGAATCGGTTGTGAGGTGATGCTGTTGAATGTCGCTTCTCAATCCCATAATTGGTGCTGAGACAATGGAAAACAGAGATGATTTCGATCTTGAAAATTATAGGTCACTACTGTATGAAAGGAGCTATTATGGTGACCTATGGTCATTCTTAGATCAACCAAATGTCCTTGATGATCTGTTTTTCGATTTTGAGCAATCATTGGAGGGACCTACAGTGATGAAGGGGGGGATGATGCATCAAGTCAGGCTGCTCAGCCTGATTCAATTCCTCTCACCAAGGCAGTGGATCAAACTTTTTATGAACTTGAAAGCCTCTGAATTTGCCATTGGGAAACAAAGTGTGATCACACAGTCTACCAACTGTGAGCCAGCTCAACATAGGCAAATATTGACCATAGATGGATATATTGACTTGTGAGAGTAGGCTCTTCCAGTTGTAGGAGAGAGTTATTTTAGAACCTGTGTCAAGGACTAGACCCATTTGGAAGTGTGTCAGGTCAAGCTAACCCAACCAGGTCATTGAAGAATGAAAGATGGAGATTGTTTTACTATTAACATGGCCAGTTTTCTGCAAAATTCTATACTAAATCCTTGTTTATCACTTTCCATTTCATACTAATTGGTAAATCAGGTAGTTGTTAGCTATACACTGATATGATTGCATCTTACAGTAGTAATAAAATGTTATGATTTCCCCTTCATGATGGATGTAGGCCTCAGAAGTTCTCCAGTTTGAAGCCTTCCATACCTTCTGCACTACAGAACAAGGCAACCCCTGCTCCCACCTTTAGGGAGAGATGCCCAACCACATTTCAATATTATTATTACTACTTTGAAGTCCAAATTTCCAAATCCCTGTTATTTTCCTCTGATTACCTCCTCTCCCCTTTTCCTTGCATGGTGCACATGCTTATTTTACCGCCATATACTGCACATAAAGAGAAGCATCTTAGCTAGGCACTTTATGGTTGTAGCCTAACAAGACAATATTTTGTGTGACTACCTTTTTTCTCCAGTATTATGTCTACCGAATTCTTCCTATCTTGGTTATTCTCTTGCCGGCCCAGCTCCTATCTTGGTTACTTGCATCTGCACAATGAGGGAAATAACGATCTTGCCTGTAACCAACTTAAAACTATGATGTAGCAGAAGAATATCTTGCTACATATGAACATTATCAAAAGAAGGAAAACCTTGCCACAATAGTAGAGATGTTGTCGTGCGACCTTGAGGTCATGGGTTCAAGACATGAAAACAACCTCTTGCAAAATGCAAGGTAAAACTGCATACTATTGATCCTTGTGGTTTACCCCTTCCCCAGACCCCACATGGCCGGTGCACGCCTTTTTGTCTTAACATTATCAAAACTTCTTCAGCAGCAGAGAGACCCACCAAATTTCACCCCTAGAAAATGGAGAGATGTACCAAATATAAAGCAATGACATTGACCACTGACAAAGCTTTTTTGTACCTAAGAACAACATGACTCTGTCACTGTTAATTACCAAAATAAAATAAAAAATCATTCATTCATTATGTCTTAATTTGCCCTCTTTGATGTGAATAGTACTTATCTGAAGTGGTTGAAGCACCATGAGCAAACATTTGCCACTCACAAGCTATCAAATGGCCTACTTGGCCTCTTCCAGCTGGTCACCAGAGGACCATATTTTAACCGCAGAATCAGACCCAGGAGTGTATCACATATTATATCATGCAGGTCCCATAGAAGGGCCAAACAAACTCCAAGATGGCTGTCGAGGCAGGTGATCGGCCCAGGAAGGCACTTGGAGACATGAAAGATAGGTGCATTCCAATCCCGTCCTGCAAGGTGCTTGTAGAACTATTTCAGCACGATTAATCAATAATATGTTGCAAGAAAGAGCAACTGGAAGTGGGGGACACGCTTTTTGCATCAATCAATCTGGACCACTCAAATGGAAGAGTTAATTTTTGTTTCTGAAACCAGAAAAACGAGTTATCAGTTTTATAGAGAAACTGGACCGGCAGAGTTCACTTCTCATCAGGCACAACCACAGTAAAGCTCATGTTTAGGAGTAATTATCTCTATACCAGTGTGGCCCATTCCGCAATAATCTGACAATAACCATACAAGTAGCCTGCAAGCAGACTCTTTATATAAAGAGACACACAATTGTCCACCTTTCAACAGGCAAAACTAACAGTTTTGTAGTTTTTTCCACCCCGCGATGACATTGCTAAGCAAATGGGCGTAAACATCAAATAACGTAGAAGTTTGAGCTTCTTGCCCGTTATTGCATCTTCAAATGCGACTTTTCAGGATCCACTGTTTAAAGCTTCATGTGGTTTCTCTGGGTCATGACCACTTGTTAAGGCTAACTTAGGTGCCTCGAAAAATGCCAGGAACCTTATATCAGGTACTAGATTACCAACAGGACCACTCAGCAGGCAAAGCTCTGCAATGGTTCTCGGGTGACAAGGCATCAGCTGGCAGAAACTATAATCCTAGTATTGGGTCATCCTTTGGATCAGTGCCAAGAGGTGCTTGGGGAGTGTAATTGTAGTCATCAACTTCATAGTCCTGATCACGATCTTCCATTGTCCTCCCAAAAACAAATCGCTTTGTACCCATTGTAGTGAAAGGCATCAGCCCAAATGCTCGGGCTATCTTGATCTCTCGAGCAACCTTCCTCTGAGCTTTGGCACTGATCTTTGTCTGCACGGATGACAACAGTAAAGATTAGATATACTCTAACAAAATTGGAGCCTTGAAAGGGTTCGGCAACTAACCTGCTTTCGCTTGATTATAATTCCAGCCTCTGTTATAAAATTGGCAAGGAACCTCACATTCTGCATGAACTTACAGTGTGAGATACTACAGAAGAAGCTAACTACAGTTCAACCATGACATTGTATAGTAATAGGTCACAGAACCACACACCACATCATCTGCTTCTGCTAGAAAAGTTAAAGCAGCTGATGTGAGGGCCTGCATAACGTGGATGAATTCTCACAAGGAAATAAACTGAATCAATAGAATTTATTCGCATACAACGTGAAAGGAAGATTGCAGAAACATGCTATATATTTCAGCAATATCATGCAATTGCATAGGCATCAGACAGTATCGTTTTCAAATTACAGTCCCCTCAAAATCAAAATCTCCCTGTAAAATGTCAAGATGTAGGAGAGTTGTTCTTGACAGTTCTTCATTGTTGAATTTGCAACCTTCTGATAGAATCCAGAATATTTTGTACATCTGTTACCTTCCTGTACAAATAGCTATATAATTATGAAACTCACAGTTGAAGCATTTTTTTAAACTAATTTAAGCTAGAACATTTCTCTCAACGTGAGAAGTCTAGCTGTTGGAAATTGACTGATCTACTTGGCCTCTGAGGTGAACTATCACCCTTCTTGCCACATTGTATGTCATATAAAGTGGTTTGTTTCAGCTCCTCAAACATTTATTTTAAGCAAAAATGTTTACCATAATATGCACAAATTTAATTATACAAGGAATGGACTTTCTTGACTACAGCCAGAAGCAAGAACATGCTAAACATGCCAACAAATGTCTAGCGCAGTCGGTCACCGACAACTCGCTATCTCTCCTAAAGTAAGTTTGGTCGCAATTTCAAGTCGCCACCTTTCCCTTTGGCTGAGGATTAGATTTAGGAGTGTGTGCGAGGGTTTTTTCCCCTCCACTTCTTCACTTGTAAGAACATGAGAACATGTTCAACATCCCTATTCAGTTGGGAAAGCAAGGACATAACAGTTCCTATACAGTAGAGGCTTGAATCTGCATAGATTACCTTCACAATAGATGGTGTAAATGATTTGGCATGCATCAGAATGTTAGCGATTGAGTAATTACCTGGACCAGGTAGGTATGACAGGAAAGAGGAACAAAAGGAGAGAGATATCTACTACCAATTTTTCTTTCCAGCTATCATGTTTCAGAGTTGCTATCTTCACAATCTTCATAAGTATGAAACTAAGACCTCCTCACTAAAGCACTCAAGATACTAAAACTTCACTAAAGCACTCAAAGGTCAGATGCTTTAAACAGCCTGGATAATTATAAACTAAGAGAACTACACCATACACCTATCTCGCCCAAATGCTCGCAGGGCAGAAAAGGATAAATTTAAACACTGAAATTAGGGAAAGAAAGTATAGAAGTTATAGCAATTAGTTGTTTCAGGAATCAATATAATTGCATTAAGATAAACAAATTACAAGGATGTGGGCAGGGCAGCCCAACATCCTGCCCACATCCAGCGAGTCTTTGAGGACCCAAGATTTTTGAGCTGCCAAAGTAATAGCATCAGACAAGTCACTGCCAAAATAAATGGCTTGATCAGGATAGAAGAATATCCTACAGATTGGAAGCTGCACCTATGTCTCCACAAGTATACAGCTGGCAAAGATCACAGAAACCATCTATATAACATGAAAACTATAGATCTCTTCCTCTCTGAGTGAGGAATCTTGGAAGTGTATTAACTAAATTTATAAACACAAAGACCCTCTATATATTTTTCCTGTAGACAGCAAAGAAACATTCACAACTAAGGTTGAAAATCAGCTACTTACTTCAAAGCCATATATGTAAAGAGGATCATAAGCTTGACTGCTTAGTTCACCATATATGTGAGAGGCCCATAAGCGAAGAAACATTCACACTAGGGTTGAAAATTGGTTCGAGGTGCTCAAGAGTGTGTGGTGTGTGTTTAACATTGAAAAAAAATAAAATTGCATGGGCATGTAGTAGACAGAAAGCACTAAAGGACACGAGAATTAAAGTTGACACAAAATATGACATTGAAATCAATCACCTTCAAATGTCTATTTACTTTCAGGTAGTTTAGAGAATTTTTCAAGAATTAATGGATTGCATCAGCCAACATTAAGAAGGTGAGCCTTGGTGCAATGGTGGAATTGTTGTCGTGTGACCTTGAGGTCATGGGTTCGAGGCGTGGAAGCAGTCTCTTGCAAAAATACAAGGTAAGGCTGCATACTATAGACCCTTGTGGTCTGCCACTTCCTTGGACCCCACATATGCGGGAGCTTCATGCACAGGGCTGCCCTTTTAACAGCCAACATTAGATATAGAACCCAGCTCTTTTCCTTTTGAAATTGCACTTATGGCAAATTATTAATAAATATAAATTAAATCAATGAACAACATGAAACTGGTAAGTACATCAATAGAGGCCATCTCTATAAACTCTCCATTAAATCATAGTTAACCACAGAAAACCAATTTAGAAATATGCAACATAAGCATCAAGTCTCACCCGGAAATCAGCTTTACGCAGAACCTCTTCCGTTGTTGTTTCAAACTCTTGCCTTTTGAAGCTTTTCCGTACCCCAGGTTTTGTAAGATCAAGATCCTATTCATGAAAACAAGATAAAGCGTGGCATCAAGAGAGTAAGTTAAACAATATCAGTTAATAACAAGAGAAAATCACATGTACAGAGACAATATCTTGAAGGACACAAGACTACGCCAAAGCCAACAAGCAAGCTGCCTTCTAACAATACCATGTTCGAGAGAGAGAGAGAGAGAGAGAGGGAGGGAGGGAGGGAGAGTTAAACAATGTCGGGTAATAATAAGAGAGCATGAATCACAAGTATATAAACAATTCTAAGTATGCCAGATAAAGGAAACAAACAGCAAGGAACCTTGTAACAATTCCAGGAGAGAGAGAGAGAGAGAGAGAGAGAGAGAGAGAGAGATCAATTAATAATAAGAAAGCACGAATCACACATACACAGAAATATGTAAAAGGATTCAAGATTAAAACAAACCAAATAGCAGACAGTCTTCCAACAATTCCAGGTTCAAATGAATTGTTGGTGTGTGGGGGTGGTGCGCGGCGGCGAGGAGATGAGAGGGGGATGCCCTGAAACTGGCACCCTCTCATATGCGCTTCTCTGATCAGCTGTTACATAATTAGCATAACTGTCAATCTCCATTCAGGGTGGCTGTTCCCTTTTGGCTTGAATGGAAAATTCCAGATTTTGCTAATTTGAGAATGGAATTCCTGAATAGTTTTGGAGAAAAATTAATAATAATAATAATAAATACAATAGACAGGAACACACTGGAATTTACAGGAAAATGAACTGGAATATGCCAAAATCTGTGGGAATAGCTGGAATTTATAGGAACCTGGAAGGGAACAGATGTTTCACTTCTGCTTTTCCAACTGGAAAGGAATAATACAGCAATTTTGGCTGGAAAAAGAAATTGAGAGCCATGAATACTAATAAAATTCTTGAAAAGCTATCACCAGCCAATCAGAAATGTACTCAAATCAAAACAAGGGAGTGTTTATGTCATTTATCTTGAACAATACAGAGAAAGATAAAAAAAGAGAAAAGAAAAAGAAAAAAAGAGTAAAACTGATACCAAAGCATGTATCCAGTATCAAGCTGCCATGTGAAAACAAGAATGCAGGTTCCAGCCACAAGTTCCCAAAAATTGCAATACTGGATATGCACATAATATGCTCTACCCGAAACAACAGAAAAACTGTAACAGCAGTATGTTGAACTTTAAGTACATAACCATAGAACTCACACCCTGAACATAATTAAGCATTTCAAACAATATCAAAAGAAAGTAAGCAACCAACTCCAACAATCAATATAGTCCACCTTAATTTGAGTTTGATAACTAGATAAACAGAAGCAGCGATGTGAGTTTACTCGCTTGATAAAAAGGGACTTATATGATATAGAAATTTCAAGATTTTAACTAAGACGGAGATAAGTCCAAGTAAACCTCCCACATTGTATAAATTCTTATCAGATAGACCCAGACATTCTCCAAGGTACCAAATGGTTTCCAACCACAGGTATAAGATAGGTCATGAAACCATCAAAAAGCTTAAAGAAACCATCTATGTAACCACCCAGCACGAGCTTGTGAAAGGTCTGATATCAGATGGCCCACAGAAATGACACATCGGCCTCCACTATTGAGTGGGGGAAGGGGGCACAGAAGCTTTTGCCTTTTTCATTTTAAAAATGTTATTTTAATAAACCAGAAAAAATACAGCAGAAGGGTGCAGACTACATAACATACAAACAAAACCTACTGGCTCCTTTGCAAGAATAGGAATGCCCATGCTGCGCCTCCAGCCAATTGTCCACTTCACTTTGAAAGAAAGACCATCTTAATTTCTCCCTCCAAGTTTTCATCCATTGAGCCTCTCTGACACACAATTTCCTGCCTTGCTAACCTTCCCCACCTTCACTCCAACCATCTAATTTCAGCACATATACATCCTTAGAGCTCCTCCCTGCCCTAACCTACTGTTCGTCTCTAAGATTAACATACAGAGAAAGAACAACATCATTCCCCATAATACCATTCCCCAACTTTGGCTTCAGACACTTTACAAAAGCATTACCTGTCAATTCAAGCTCTTCTCTTTTATCCCTCCCATATGCAATACCACTCAAAATAAAAAATAAAGCCAAAATTAGCAAATCTGCCATCATATAGCTGGGTTATATATTATAACGATTGGCGGTTTAAGCTTGAGTATCAGCTTGTAGGAGTAAAATTCTGCAAATATATTGCTTCAGACACATTTAGTCGTAGTCAAACAAATGGGAAAAAAGAAGATTATGAGGGGATTAGAAGTGGTCACAGACCTAATGGCATTAGAAATATTCTAGGCCGAGCTAGATCATATTTGAGGGACTCAGAAGTACAGCAGGTTCCCTTTCTTTTTCTGGTAATTGCACTACCAGAAACAAGAAGCTCAACCAGATTTCAACTTTGCAATAAGCATGTTGATGTTCCTACCAGATCTTTGCATTCCATGTCTTAACACTTAATATTTGTGATTACTTCACTGGACAGTTAACTATTTCAGATGGGTGAGATGCTCACTTTCCAGCAGTGATATAACAAGTAGAACCTCACTTCATTAATATCAGTACATATTCTTAAGCAAAGCACTTCTTGTTGCAACTTGAGCTAACAAACAACGTCTATATAACTCAATGACAATAATACATATACAGTTAGAGTAGGAACTTTTTCACCTCAATAAATTGAGTAGCATGAAGTATTTGACACTGTAGATGACATTAGGCATGCCAGAACACAATTTCTCCAAATTAATGTACCATCTAAAAGGAAGTAAAAAATAAAAAGGAAATTTCCCAAAGTTGAAAAGAAAGTTTCTATTCAGCAGTTGAACATTTCTTACCTTGGTATCATACTGCATCCCAGGTCTGAAACTAACATCTGGTCTGTATGCATAGTCATCGTCTTTTATCTCATCGCTGTACGTAAAATATGTAGCAGCTTTCTTCAACTTCCCATCCATCCCATCTGACAACGTATTGAAACTCTCATCTAAGCCATCAATAAATTGAGAATTATCTCCATCATTCATTCCATAGCCACTGCCAGGTCTTCCGCGAGCCCTCTCAAGCCGATCAAGTTTCTGATAGAAGGAATCAGTATTTGGACTGTTATCCAGAAATCCACTGAATATCCGCCGTTCAAAATCATCTGCTGACTCATAGGAATTGCCATTGTTCTTCCCATTGCTAGCATCACCTTTTCAAAGATGATAACACATTAGAATTAGGATAAAGAACCTTCATTTACAGTTAAAACCATGAGAAACGAAGATAAAGCTGATGTGAGAGAAAATTCTTCACATAATATAATCTTCTAAGAAAAACTTATGAATGTCAAGTATAAAGTAGTTTCAGAATGCTTCAACTCAATAACTTCCTGTCCCCCATTTGGCACATGATAATAGGTGAAAGGTTCCAAAACTCGAAAAAACCAGAGTCTTGAATGGTGACTGACTGTCATTTTCGAATACCAGTCAGAAAAAAAAAAAACTAACAGACCAGCTCCTTGAGGTTGTGAGGACTTCCATTCAACCAAGCAGAAAAAAATATCAATAAAGTGACATGGCACTTGTCAGCAAGAAGAATATGGGCATGCCACTTAAAGTTCGTCAGTGGTTGGGCTGAAAGGAGAGATTATTTGTTATATAGTACCACTCCTTTTTCTTTTCTTTTTTTTCTCATTTTGAGTTATCAAACCATCAAATATTCAATACAACAGTCCTAGGAGCAATATAAGACCGCTGGAGTATATCTAGAGCTGGATTTGACAGGGAAAAAGAAAAGAAAAGAAAAGATGAGAAGGCTGTACTGCTAAAGTCCCAATTGAAATGGCAACTGAGATTAGGTATGTTATAACAAGATGAAGATAGAACATGCTTTTCTTAAATCCAAATTGAAGAGAGGAGATCAGAGAGACCTTTAGCAAGACACTTTAGTATGGGAAAAAAGGGAATCCTTTGTTGTCTTGAACAATCAAAGTGAGTTTGATGGAAGACAATGAGCAGATTCTCATGGTAGTTAACATGGGAGATGAAATTTGTAAAGGAGATATCATATCCCCATTGTTTTTCTTTCTTTTATGCATATCATCATCATCATCAAGACCTTATCCTAATTAGGGGTCGGCCACATGAATCTTATTCCTCCATTCCACTCTATTAAATGCCATGTCTTCATTTAGTCCCAAAGTTTTTAAATCTTTCCTCACCACTTCTATCCACGTTCTTTTGGGCCTTCCCCTTGCCCTTTTAAAACTTTCTACTTGTATTGCCTCACTTCTTCTAACCGGTGCCATTGTGGATCTCCTTTGAACATGTCCAAACCATCTAAGTCTAGTCTCCCTCGTCTTATTACCTATTGGTGCTATACCTAAATTTCCTCGAATATTTTCATTTCGAATTCTATCTTTTCTTGTCTTACCACTCATCCATCTCAACATCCTCATTTATGCAACGCTCATCCTATGAGTATGACGTTCCTGTCCAACATTCTGATCCATAAAGCATGGCCGGCCTTATGGCCATCCTATAGAATTTTCCTTTTAGTTTAAGTGGCACCCGTCGATCACACAAAACTCCAGATACACATCTCTATTTGTTCCAACCCGCTTGAATTCTCTAGATAACCTCCCTCTCAATCTCTCCACTCTCATGAATGATTAATCTTAAGTACCGAAAGTGGTCTTTGACGGGGACTTCTTGGTTATCAATCTTGAAGGGTGTTCTACTCCTACAATCCTTGCTAAAATTACATTCCATGTATTATGTCTTAGTTCGACTAATTTTAAATCCTTCAGATTCTAATGCTTCTCTCCATGATTCTAGCTTTATGTTTACACCCTCCCTTGTCTCATCAAATAAGACTATATCATCTGCAAATAACATGCACCAGGGAATCTCCTCGTGTAGATGTTTTGTTAGCTCATCCATAACCAAAGTGAAAAGGTATTGTCTCAATGCCGATCTTTGGTGCAATCCTATAGTGACAGAAAAATCACCAGTCACACCACTAGTGGTCTTAACATTTGTTACCGCTCCCTCATACATATATTTAATTATGTTTATATATCCTTGCGAAACCCCTTTACCACCCAACACTCTCCATATTAACTCTTTAGGGACTCTATCATAAGCTTTCTCTAAATCGATAAAGACCATGTAGAAGTCTTTCCTCCTCTCCCTATATTTCTCTACTAATTGTCTTAGTAAGAAAATAGCCTCCAAGGTAGAACTCTCAGGCATGAAACCAAACTGATTCTCCGATACACTTGTTTCATGTCACAGCCTCTTCTCAATCACTCTTTCAAAAAGTTTCATAGTGTGGCTCATAAGTTTGATCCCTCGATAATTAGTGCAGCTCTGTATGTCTCATTTATTCTTATAGATTGGTACAATAGAGCTTTTCCTTCACTCATCAGGCATTTGCTTTGATTTTATAATCTTGTTAAACAACTTGGTCAACCAAACTACCCCATTATCTCCCATATGGGGGGTTCCAAACCTCTATTAGTATACCATCAGGCCCCATGGCCTTTCCTGATTTCATCTTTTTCAAGGCCTCTTTTACTTCAGGTATTCTAATCCTACGTTCATACCTATAATATCCAATGTTATTTTGATTTATAGTATTTTCAATCCCTATATTCTCAGGGTCATTGTCATTTAACAATTTTTGAAAGTATGTTTCCTACCTTTGTTTGATCTCATCATCTTTGACTAATACCCTTTGATCATCGCTTCTAATGCACCTAACATGCTCCAAGTCCTTACCCTTCTGTTTTCTTACTTTTGCAAGTTTAAACACATCTTTCTCACATTCTCTTGTTCCTAGTCTATTGTAGAGCTCATCATATGCTTTAAGTTTAGCCTCACTTACTATTCTCTTAGCAACGTTTTTAACATTCTTATATTGTTTATAGTTTTCATTATTTCTAATTTTCTGCCATGCTTTAAAATGCATCCGTTTTTCTTTAATAACTTTTTGAACTGTTTCACTCCACCACCATATTCCTTTGCTAATAACCTTTTACCTTTAGATACTCCTAAGACATCTTTTGCCATTTTCTTAATGCACTCAGCCATATTAGTCCACATAGTATTTACTTCTGTTTCATAGTTCCACTTTCCTTCTACCATCAACTTATTTTTGAAGGAGGTTATTTTCTCTCTTTTTAAGTTCCACCACTTAGTTTTTGGATGTGTATTAAGTTCAGTTCTTTTACTCCATCTTTTAATAGGGATATCCATAACCATTAACCTATGTTGTGAGGTCAAACTCTCACTAGGTATCACCTTACAATCCTTACATTTAAATTATTCATTATTCCTAAGCAGAAAAAAGTCCATTTGGCTTTTATGAAGTCCACTTTTAAAGGTTATTAAATGTTCATCCCTCTTCTTAGAGAGTGTATTTGCAATTGACAAGTTATATGACAAAGTAAAATCGAGGATATTCTCTCCCATCTCATTTCGTTTACCTATATCATATCCTCCATGTATTCTATCACATCCTTCCTTATCTTTTCCTACATGGCCATTTAAGTCTGCACCTATAAATATCCCCTCAGTGTTGGAAATTTCTTATATGACTCCCTCCATATCTTCCCAAAACTGTTTCTTGATTATCTCTTGTAACCCTACTTGTGGTGTGTATGCACTTATAACATTTATAATCTACTCTCTTAGAATAATTTTTATTATTATAATTCTATAGCTGATTCTTTTAACATCCACAACTTTATCCTTTAATTCCTTATCCACTATTATTCTTATGCTATTTCTGTTATTTTCCTTTCCTACATATCATAATTTATACTCATCTATTTCTCTTGCTTTAGCCCCTTTCCACTTGGTTTTTTGAATACAAGCGATGTTGACTCTCCTACATTTCATCGCGTCTACTAACTCCAAATTCTTGCCAGTTAATGTCCCTATATTCCATGTGGCGATACGAATCTTATGTTATGGTGATACCCTATTTACTATTGCCTTTCTCGACCTCCATGGTATGAACCCATGTCCACTTTTCACTGCACCTGGGTTCTGATGCAAAGCATCGCTTCCGATGGGATGCTCTAGCAGCCCTTGCCCATTTTTTACTACACCCGGGATCCGAAGTAGCGCGTCACTTCTGGGAGAACACCCTAGCAGCCCTTGCCTATTTTTCACCGCACCTGGGATCCGATGCAGTGCGTTGCTTATGGGGAACGCCCTAACTTGAGAGAATGTCTGTTTTCGATTCATGTCATATTTGGGTTGCCGTATTTTTTTAAAAGCTTAAGATGATTTTCATTTCTTCCTCATAAACTAATATACATTCATTTGCAAGCAGAAAAGAAATAACAAAACTATCTTCAGCTTCACCCTTGCTGACTGGCTACCTAACACAAAGGTTGCCATATTTTAAGAAGAGGGAGATGATTTTCATTTCTTTCTCACAAACTAATATACAAATGCATATTTATTTGTAAGAAAGAAATAACAAAATCATCTTCAACTTCTCCCCTGTCGACTGGCACCTGACGCAGGACCCTCCTCTTTCATGCATATAGGAAGTGATTAAATAAGATCTGGCAGATAAAGGATATATGATAAGGAAGCCATAATAGCACCAACATTCCAAGGCATGGAAGGGATAGATAACGAGGACTCAAATTGATCAGCTTGATTGGTTTTTGTATACAAGACAAAGTTGTGTCCATCAGACTATAAATAGTTAGGAGTGTAGCACATTGCTTTCTCAAAGTGCGTTTTGAGAGACCACTAAACTTTGGATGAAGAATTCCTGGTCAATGATTGTGTTGAGGCCGTTGCAAAGAAGGAAGTCACCCAACTAGTTGCGTAGCAAGAGAACAAGCAGTAAAGAATGTGGACGATGGAATGGATTTTCCTCCAGACAGTACTCCATTTCAGTGTACAAATGTCCTAAGCCACACTCTCATAGAAGTTAAGTAAATTAGAATGAATAGATCTCTTAACACCTTTCTTAAGCTCTTTATATCTGATGGCTTTGGTGGGTGTTGGAGAATGTGGATGGAAGGTTGCATATTTAACGTGGTTCTTTATTCCAGTGTCCTGAGGTTCTTTCTTTCAAAATCTTAGCATTCCTAGACAATTATAAGATTTTCTCTCCTAATACCCTCTGGCTATTATCAACAATATATCCTTTGTGGGATCTCTGTGCTTATGGAAAAGATTTGTTTCATCACATTCTTTCAGTAGCATTATGTCACTTGTCTAGTAAAATGTTAAGCTGATATCTAGTTAGACAAAACAACTTACGGTCAAAAGTTAGAAATGTCAAGGTCTATATATTAACACAAACAAGTAATATATTTCTAGCGTTTTGCTTCTACTTTAGAAATCACACACGAACTAACATACAGACACTGGCAGAGAATGATGATTGTCTAGATGCCAATATAAAAGCAAACTAACCTGAACCCATGTTCGAAGAGAGTGCTCTGGACATCCACGGGAAACTGCATCGGGATGACATACCAGACATGGACCTTAACATGACAGGAAGAAGCCTCATTTCTGAATTAAATTCTGCCACAATTGAGGTCAACACAAGAAGAAGACAATTAGAAAATGCCATCAGTTTTGGGATAGATGAAGCGTTTTGTACCAATTCCCAATTTTACAGTAACCAAAAGAATATCAGACATATCCAACCTTATCAATTGAGTAAACCTAGAAGAAAAAACTGAGAAATGAAACCTAATTCTGACGAGAAAAACAATTGAGGCTCTTGGGTCTGGAAAGTTGAAGATTACTCGAGATTTGAGACTACATGTACAACCTCTGCAGCCACGCCACAATTCTAAATACAGAGAAACTGCAACCAAGTTCAAGCTCAACTGCCACCAAGAGATCATGGGAGAGCCTGGTGTTTGGCAATTTTAGTGCCTCTAAGTAGAGCCGAAAGTTAGTTTGCAAATGAAAATTTCGGCTTCATAGACTACAAATTAAAGAAAGAATGTGCACTAAAAAAGACGAAGCAATCACAATAGCATTGCAGTGCAGACAACCCCAATCAATGCTATTACTTACAACAACCGCGCATTCATAACCTCTGTCTCAACCACTTAGAAGAAGATAGAATGGAGTCAATTGACAAGTTTTAGATATGATTGAGCACTGATTTCCTCTTCTCCAAGCTTCTTTGCATGCATTAAAGAACTCAAAACAAGAACAAAAGAGCAACATAATCACACATTCAATCCAAGAACCCGCAAATGAACTCATCCAGACCGAAGATGAACCAGTGAACGAGGATAGAGATGAACCTATATTTACCAATAAAAGAGCCCACAAGAACCAAGTTTTTCGTGTGGTTGGGAGAGCACGCCGTGAAAACAAAGAAAATAAGAACCCTAGAGGTAGAACCGATTGTACCTGAAAGCAGAGGGCAGGAAGTCTCCTCTGCAACCTTGGCTTTCTTATACGGAGTTCTTCGCACAAGACAGAATAAGGTGGAGGGAAATGGACGTTCGTCAGAGAAGAAGGGTTTTTCGTTTCTGCGGAGCGAGGAAAACGAAATGGGGTGCCCAAATCACTTTTTTTATTCTGTCAAGCCCACGGCCCATCCCAATCCACCATTCTGCAAGCTTAACTAAGACTGGGCTACTTTTCAGAAGATCCACACCATTCAAGTCCCGTCCTCGCATCCTAGATGAAATGTGCACCGGAAAATATCATCCAATGGATGAAATTTCTTGTCCCGAACTCATCTAGGATGCGAAAATAAGTTGGTGAATGGTTCATATATCCAGCGAATAAGTCCATGGATGGTTCAGATTTTTTTAGAAGGGGAGCTTGATGCAATGGTACAATTGTCCTTATATGACCTTGATGTTACGGGTTTTAGGTGTGGAAACAGCTTCTTGCAAAATGCAAGGTAAAGCTACTTACCAGTTCACATCCTTCCCAAACCCTAGAGTTTAGTGCACCTTAAGATATGGATAAATTATGAATATTATTTACGTTTGAATAATTTTATCCACAATGAGTTCGTAATTCTTATATCTAGCACCAACAATGTTTGCCGTAGTTGATCTTAAACAACTGTGGCATCTCTCCTGAAATATGCTTGATCTGAGTTGGAGTTTTGTCACCAATGTCAAGTATATATCGGCGATGACTTGTCATAGAATTTAGATTTCAAATAAACCTAAACTTGTGTTCAAAAATATAATTTATCTTGCAATTAGCAAGGAAATTATACTCGGAAAAAGAGAATTTATATGTCCCTCAACGGTGTGTGGATTTTGTGAAGGATAGAGAACAACTAATTGGCTGATTGACAAGCCCTATAGAATCTTGTTTGTGAAATTGTGTGGCTAATTCTGTGTAGATATAATCTAGTTTTACTAGATTGTACTGATTATTCTATGCAAAATCTACGTAGAATAGTCCAACACAGTCTAGGCTAATATTATATTGATCCAATGAATTTTATCGTGTGACTTTGAGGTTACTAGTTCAAGGTGTGGAAACATCCTCTTGCAAAATGCAACATAAGACTGCATACTATTTACCCTTGTGGTCCACCCCTTCCCTAGACCTTGCATATGCGGGAGCTTCATTCGCCAAGGCTGCCTTTTTTTGAATCTTTTCCATAGGTCAATAAAAGCAAAGTAAATTTGGGCTGGACTCGACAATAAATAGGATTCTTGATGGGGCAACTATTGGTAGGTTCCTGTTCCTTTGGCACTCTAAAGGCCATCTACAACTTGGGTGAGCTTCATTAAAGATCCATATTATCACGGACTTACATTGCAAGGCCTGTGACCAAGGTTTACAACCTCTAAAGAAGGCTTACTTATATTGTGGACTTGGCCTAAAGAACTTAGGCCAGTTGTTAAACGTCTACAGATCAAGGATTCTAGAAGGCCCAATTTTGGTAAGATTCCTTGTAAATGTCTATAAAGAGGAAAAGCTAGAGGTTTGTGTAGAGTTTTCTAGAAAAAGTTCTAGAGTGATCATCGACTATTAGATGGTTAACATATGTAATGATCCCAACCATCCATTGAGGAGGTAGATAAGGACGAGCAAATATAAACAGATGTAAGCTCCTTATTTGTAATCAGCTCAGAATATCTCAATTTTGGTTAAACTCGATATAGTGGGAGAGTTTCCTTTCTGAGTTCCTCTCATTATTTTTGTAGGTGAGTGAGTGTAGCCTTAACAAGTGAGAGTTGGGAGTTGAAGGTTGACTTGTGTCTAGCAAGGGAAGGGAGTTGCATACAAGTGTCACTCGGATTTAGCAAAAGTGAAAGTGCGACCATGTGACAATATGATCATACTAATAAAATTTCTTACTATTCAATAGATGAACAAAAAAGAAAGGGAGCCTTGCGCAATAGTAGAGTTGTCATCGAGAGACCTTGAGGTCACAGGTTTAAAGCATGGAAACAACCTTTTACAAAATGCAAGTAAAGATTGTGTACTATTAACCCTTGTAATCTCCACCTTCTTCAGACCTCGCAGGAGCTTAGTTCACGAGACTACTATTTATTCAATAGATGAAAAAGAACCGAAATGTTTACAACTTTAAACCTTATTACAAGGTAGATTTAGTCGCTTTCATGCATCGTACAATCTTACCCTTCGATCTCATGCCAATAAGACATGAAATTTCTACGGCACACCGAAACAAAAGAAAATTGGGACTTGATTGACGCGGGTCCCATTACTGTACGATAATCACGACCACCCATGTTCTTTTTTGGCGAGACAGGTCTGATCAAACTGAATATATAAAACGGGAATCCCAAATAGTCAAACGTAGTACATGATCCAGCCCCATGTTTCAAATACATGGATTCTCTCGGTATCCCTCCAAAGAAATCAAATTGAAGCGGAAATTCCTCCACTGCGGGGCCAATGCAAACGACATGACATTCATTTCAACGAAGAAAAACATCTCCAACCACTTCAGTTCCCTGCTTTTCTATTCCAGGAAGCCGTTGAAATTCTTTTCCACCCCCACTGGACCACAACCTAAAAAAAGAACAGGGAAACAAGTTAAATAAATAAATGTATATATATATATATATATAGAGAGAGAGAGAGAGAGAGAGAGAGAGAGAGACACGCGGAGAGATAATTTCAGAAAGCAGTTGCAGATGCAAAGCACAAGTGACATTTGATTGGCCAGTGAAAAGTTTCTAATTGCTATTTCCTCTAACTTTTTTTGTTTTTTACTTTTTTCTAGCCAATCAAACATCATATGCTCCTTGTACCTACATGAAACAATTGAAATTAACACACTCAAATGTGTGTGTGTCTATATATATATGGATAAGGAGAGGTAATTTCAAAAAGAAGTTGCAGGTACAAAATACAAGTGACATTGATTGGTTAGTGAAAAGTTTCTAATTACTATTTCCTCTAACTTTTTTTGTTTTTTATATTTTTCTAGTCAATCAAATGTCACCTGCTCACTGTACCTGCACGAAGCAACTGAAATTTATATCATGGCTAATGGAAAAGGTTGTTAGTTTCGGTATTAATATATATATATATATATGAAGAGAGGTAATTTCAGAAAGAAGTTGCATATGCAAAGTACAAGTGACATTTGATTGGCTAGTGAAAAGTTTTTAATTGCTATTTTCTCTATTTTTTTTGTTTTTTACTTTTTTCTAACAATCAAATGTCACTTGCTCCTTGTACCTGCACGAAACAATTAAAATTAACACACCCCTATATATATATATTCAAAATAAATATATCATGGCTAATGGAAAAGGATGTTAGTTTCGGTACTTTTCGGATAGAAACTACAATTGAGGTCCACTTATTCAAAATAAAGGGCAACTTGGTACACAAAGCTCTTGCTTATGTAAGGTTTGAAGAAGAAGCGGACTACAAGAGTCTATAATACATAGCCTTACTTTTCTTTTTTTGCAAGAGGCTATTTTTACGTCTGAATCCATGACTTTAAGGTCACACAAAGACAACTCCATTATTGCGCCAAGGCGTCCCTTCAAATAAGAGGAAAAAAAAAATTGAAAAAACAAAAGAAAAGCAAGAATAAATATGTGGGTGCCATTTATGGTTTTGGCCACTCGTAATCATCCTGAACAACCCTACCAAGATGACTGCACTCATCAGAAGAAAGCATCTCCAACTTAGAGAAACGGCCTGGCAAATGCATGGTTCCAGCCTTGGTGCAGGGCCAAGTGGACATGGTCTCGATCATCACAAGCCACTTTGGATTTCTTCTCTGCTGATATTGTCCAACAGAAAACTGTGCATCCATGGTATAATTAGTATATTAAATGAGGAGATCTAGAAGGACTGGCTTTCCTCTTCCTTTGACAGCTATCCGACAACCGATCCCATACTGGGGCCCTTGCTACCACCTTCTGTGGTGGTAGTAGCAGGCGCCTAACAATGAGCAGGTTAGCAAGAAAAATCTCATCGCATTATCCGCTGTGGGCACTTCACATGACACACCAACCCTTAAATTCCTGGCTTGTACAAACCCACTACAGTAGCAGGAGCTAACAAACAAACCCGACTGTGGAGAAAGATGGAAACGTAGTTGACAAGGCATACAAAACGAAACAATCTGGAGAAAGGCCAAGCTTTCTGTAAGTCCTGTACATTTGTTTTGTTGGTTCCTCAGTTAATCTGTTCGCCTGACCAAAAGAACTCGGGTGACTCATATATATAGTTAGTGATCTAAATCAAGTTAGGGCCTGATGATGCCGGATTATCTGTTACTTCTGGTCCTATTGGTAAGGCTTTCATGCGCTTATGCAAAGATTATTTCCTATAAGAGTCTGGTAGGAGTAGAGGAGGGGAGCCTTGGCGCAATGGTAAAGTTTTTGTCATGTGACCTTGAGGTCATGGGTTCAACGTGTAAAAACAGCGTCTTGCAAAAATGCAAGATGATGCTGAGTACTATAGACCCTTGTGATTCGCCCCTTCCTCGGACCCCAAATAGGCGGGAGCTTCGTGCACCAAGGCTGCCCTTTTAGTCCAATAGGAGTAGGCTCTCAAAGGTGTGTGTGGAAGTAAAAGCGCGGTTTGACATCTATCATGTGGCTAATTGGATAGGTTACACACTAAATTTCATGCCCATTGGAAGCTTTTAGACTATGCTTTTTTAGTAGAAAATCATACGTATTGATTTTTATTCATTTTTACAAAGACCCAAAAGGCAAAACAAGTGGTTAGAACGTGCTACCTGATTTTTTCTACGCTAATCATGGGGAACAGCTTAGATCTTTCAGAATAATGCTCTAGGGTGGAGTCTACTCCTCCACATAAGAACCCACTCCTACCGGAACTCTTCGTACAATCATATATGGATTATGTGAGGAATCCCATGAATCGGATTATGCCTTCCAATTGAACACTTAATAGTAAGGTACAATCCAGCACAATCGCACAAAGTGGATTCTGTATAAGCCTTTGCTAATCTGGCCTTAGTGATTTAAACCACTGACTATCTAGGCCCTCTTAGATGGTCATTGTTTGAAAATCTCATGAATTAGCCAAATTTTGGGGCTCTCATGGGCACCTTCATTTCATTAATTACCTTGATTAAGGGAAGGTGCACATGCAAAAGAATACGTCAGTGCCTAACTAAATAGCCCTACGCACATGTCAACTCTCAAGGTCCTATTAGTTCGATTTTACAAGAGAATTTTCAACTATATTGTTGACTTTTTCCCTTAGATAAGTCAACATGGACCCCTCCCAGTGAGGGCCTGAACTTTTGACTAAGTCCGATTGAACCACAGCTGGTAGTCGTCTGGGTTGCCCCCTTATTAGTGCCTCGTTATTCCTCCAAAATGCTTATACCATTTAGTTTGGAACTTTTTTTTGACCTTCAAGATTTTTTTAAGTATAACAAAGGAGCCATAAGATGATGATTTTTTCTTACTAGTACAAGCGAAGAACCAAAAAGTACTACTCGACTAGTTCTTTTAGCATGCCGGGTAAATTTCTATTTTCTGATGGGGCGACCACCAAAAAAACTACTGGTGGAAGTGGGTTGACAGCCACTTATTTTCACAATGATGATCCACTGCGACAAGGCCACAACACACAGAGAACAAATAATAAACAAAAGGAATGAGAACTGTTGAAGTACTTCGCTTTCATATATTTTTTTCTTCTGAAATAACCTTTCTGATCTACTTTATGTCTTCTTTTCTCAATCCTTAACCCGAGTTGTGAGTATAGAAAAAAGTGGGCCATTTATTTCAGCAAAAGTTAGAAGGGAAAGGTGATGGAGGGTGAACAAATTTGGTTAGGTCAAAGATAAAGTTACAAAGAAAAGAAAGAAGAGGTAGAGATGGGCTGAAATGTTGAGAGATGAAAATGTTGAAGAGATTGCTAAAGTAGGTTGGGACAAGGGAATGTGGGATATTTGCAGACTTGAGGGAGACTTAAGCGTTTTGTCTTGTTTTCTGCCAACACATCACCCTTCTCCGTCTTCATCTCAATACCATAGTCAGTACCATGATAGCTCCCTCAGGCCATCTCTTTAACCTTCCCCCACCCCCTCTTCTCTCTCTCTCCCCCCCCCCCCCCCACACCCCATGGTATAGTTCCTTTCTTGAAAGCTGGAGCTTTATTGAAGAAAAGGAAATAATACTCATAGTGAACCTTTACACGGTGTAACAAATATTGATGTTTTCCAGTGCAGTACAGACATGCATTAACTACTGTAAGTAGGGAGTATTCATCATATAACAGCACCTAATATAGTTAGCTCTGAAAAAATGCTACAAACTTACAATTTTTTAGGAACTATTAGACTATGTAAAGAAAATAATATTTAGTAAAGTTTATAAAAAGGAAAATGCATCAAATTTCCTAAACCTTTGGTTTTTGGAGGTTTTGTTGATGGGCATAGATTTTTGCAAAATTTTAATTATCAAACAGCCCAATTAAATCCACCATGTAAAGGCTTACAATTGTCATGGTTTCTTGTCTTTTTCTTTTTTCTGAAATGGTCAAATAATTCATAAGGAAGAAGAATTACAGTGAGTATAGGTAAAAGGTTGGATAGTTAAAGAAGTAGTCCTTTGTACTTAGCCTTCTATTTCGAGAAAAAAAATTAGGGCATCTATCACATAAGTACTTCTGAGAAAGTGAATAGTGCCATTATCAAAATCTAGGAGAGCGGATTTTATACATATTTGTCAGAAGACCTACTAACTCTTGGCTTTTTCAACTCAGCCCAAGAAACCTCTCTCTCTCTCTCTCTCTCTCTTGGATGATGGTATGTGTATAAATTTATTCCCTGGACATTTGCTAGTAATAATTCCGTTTCCCTGAGCTGCAGCATGAAAAGGATAGCGTCATGGGTTTCATGATAATTCTCCATGTGAGACACCAGATGGCACGCAATACCTTGGATTTTCTTCCTCCTTTCAACTCCTCTACCCAACAGCAATCATGCCATCTCTGCTCTCATCATCATCATCATCACCATCACCAATCACTTCCCTCATTCTTCATCATTACACCCCCACCTTCTCCTTCATCCTTCCCCGTCAAACACAAGAAGAAGAAGAAGAAGATCAACATAAAGAAGAAGAACGAAGCGATGCCTTTTCATGGTGCTGATTTTTGAAGGTTATCCGTCTTTCTCCTTTTTCAGTGCCTCTCTCTCTCTCTCTCTCTCTCTCTCTCTCTCTCTCTCATTTCGGGGAATCAAGCATCTCGGTCCGATCCTTTCCTAAATCAAGGAAAATTACACGGCTTTACCTATATGGGTGTGTTTTCTTTTAGACAAAAAATTTCCTTTGATGTTAGATACGCGTTGTGGTATCTGAGTTTTTGTGGTTATGGCTTGTATCTGGGCTCCTTCTGTTAATTTAGATGGTTTGTCTTGTTTTTTTATGGATTCTGATATGATATATGAATGGTTATCTACTTTGAGACATCGGAGTCTTTGTCTGTTACATACTGGTGTAACTTTTGCCTTGTATTTTGGAGGTACAGATCTAGTTTAATGGAACATCCATCTTTAACAATATACAGCTCGGTGATGCTTGAGGTTTGGGCATAATAATCATTGCTTGGAGACCACTAAAAGCATTGAACCAACCATTTTCTACAATAAATTCTCTTTGGCAAAGTGACAGACTTCATTCACTGGTTGAAAGTAATTGGGTTTGTACTGAGTATTTCCATTTTTCTCACTGTATCTTCTTTAATGGAACTTAGGGTTTTTTCCTGGTTCTAAACCACTCCCACATACTCCTCCCAGGGTGATGAGTGTAATGGAAACTAAGGTTATGGTGAGGACTGTTTTGCAAGGATATACGGTACCTGATATCCTTTCCTTCTTGAGCCTCAGGTTTTAAAATTTTCTGAATGTTCAGCTAAATTACAGCTTCAGGACTGCTGGAACTGTTCATATATCTGTACCTAATCGTCCTCTTTACCTGATCATCCTATATTTTCTTTCTGATTTCTGAGGCTTCATCATCATTCTAGCCTCTGGATTATACATCGAAATCTATCTATGTTCCAAACCCAAGCCTTACATCCTAGCAAGACAAAGGTGGAAATGCATATCGTATGTGCATGTGGAATTACATTATCAGAAAAATCAGAGAAGTATCCAGATAAACATAGTTCCATGCTTGTACTCTCTTGTTTCACTAGGGCACCCACTGCTTTATTTCCTCGGCTTGGGAATGGAGCTCCTATTTTGACAGTTCTCTGGATATTAATACCTGCATTATAACATCTTATAATATCTGATAAGGGAAGAGGTAAATAAAGCGTGGAGCCCCTGGTCAAACATATATGGGTATCGTCTCTTATTTTTCTACACATACATGCACATTTTATACGTGACATATGTCCATGGAAATGTGTGTTTGTTCAGAAACGTGCACAAATTACTATATATGTACGCCTGTGTTCTCGTTTTTGTGTGATAGAATATTTGCGGCAATGCATTTTGTAGCAGGTCCTGTATAGAGAAAGGCATTAATTTACATTTATATATGTAGACTTATGTATATCCGTGATGTATGGAAATACAATTTGATTGCTTGAGTTGGATCCAATTAATATTGTTTAAAGTAATTTTATATCGAAATTGATGTTATTGTTTTGACAATAGCCTCAGCTTTTGTAAAGATTACTAGCCTAATATGTTGGGCTGTAGGTGCCAAAGGGTAAAATCCTTGATTTGCGCTTATCTCATTACCATAACCAACTCTTTCTAGGGTTTGATGGTAATCACAGAGATCTGTAAATTGAAAAAGGCAGTTCCGTGCATGAAGCTCCTGCATATGAGGGGTCCAGGGAAAGAGCAGACCATAAAGGGTTAATAGTATCAGAGCGGCCCAAAGATTCCCCATACCTCCCACATAATCAGTTCACTTCAAATTTTTTTCTCAGCTATCCATTTTTGTCATTATGGTGGCCAGCACTGTCTCCTCATCACAATCTTCTAGTGCGTCCACCACCTCCATCAACGAGGAAGCTGAATAATAGAACCACAACCGTAATCACAAAGATCTGAATACCATACGATGTATCTATTTTCTTATTGAGATACAATCAAACTTAAGTGTAGGTAACATGTTTGTACATAGATTACTGTGTTTTTCGTCACTCCATGATGCTACGTCAAAATGCTACTGGCTGCACTAATTACATGTTAGAATCATCTGGAAGTAGTGGGTTTTTCTTTCTTTCTTTCTTTCTTTTTAACAGGCATCGGGAAGTAGAGATTCAGAAGCTGCAGATGAAAGATCTATTCATTTTTCTTTATTTGGTATGGTTTTTTCACTGGTAAAAGGAAATGGGAAGTACCTTAGCAACTCTCTCTCTCTCTCTCTCTCTCTCTCTCTCTCTCTCTCTCTCTCTCTCTCTCAGTGGCAAGTGTGTGTGTGTGTGCACTCACGTGCGTGTGTATTTTTATATACATACACATATGATGTATATATGCGTATATGTATGTTTGTGTATAATATGAGATGAAATAAGCTTTGATCCTATTCATAGGGGATTTTGATAGAAGTCTAATAATCTAAACCTCACGCAATTAGGATTCGTTCACAGTTAGTAATTCATGATCTTGCATGTACAAAATGAAAACCTCAATTGTTGGACAAATACGAAGCAAAGAAAGAACAAAAGAATTAAACAGGCACAGAAGATTTATTGCCTTCGGCAGTGTGCCTATGTTTACAGGATTTTGGGAAATGAAACTTTTGCCATAATTCTTCTTCTACGTACTGGTTGATTCAACCTCTGATCAAAAGGATGTACTCTGGTTACATACTTTATAAATGAATTATATGTGCATCTTCATTTGTTGTAGCATTTTATTTTCATTTGTAGAGAGTGGAAGACGAAGTATCAACTTAAGCTCTTCCATACGTAATCTAAAACCGAGGGTTGTTTTTATCACCAATACCCATAAGAATGATCCCTTTATGCATTTATTTTCTTGGTTCCGAAAAATTCACAATCCACCCAAAATTACAAGCTGAGTTCCTCCCACAATAAATACAGCCATAAATACCGAGATCATGGTAAGAGAGCTGCAGTCATGAAGCACCAAGACTACATAGTTCTGGGTCTTTTTTCCTAGTTAAACATTTGCATGTCTTGGTGGTTGACGATTCCAGCTCTGGTAAAATTATTGCATATGTAATGAATAGGTTTCGAACGTATTCTTTGGTTCTAAGCTTCACAACTTGGATAAATACTTCAACCAATTCATGGGAAACAATGCTTGATCTTTTACTTTGGTACAAGTAGCAAATGGAGTGAAATCCTTTTCCAATAAGCAATGCAGGGAAGAATTTCATGAAGAAGAAAAGTTTACAGAAAATCTGACATCTGAAAAGGGTACTTCACTGACAGCTTCTCTTTGTGACTACAGTGAAACAGTCTTCCAAGTTTAAAACCACTATCCTGAAAGTGGCTTCTACCTGCAAGTATTTTAGCTGTTCTTTTATTGAATGCTAGTGTTTTGCTGCATGCAACTCTGTCTTCATTATGAGGTAACTAAGTTAGTGTTGGTTTGGAAGTGGGATTTGTTGAATCGCGCCCACAAAAACTATTTACCATATGTGCACGTTAAATCAATGCTCCCATGGCCTATAAAAAATCTTTACCCCTGACAGGACTGTTTTACCATTGTTTCCAAGGGAATTTAAACTTCATGGTTTTGAAAGGATTTATCAGATCTAACCGACAGCGATTATTACTTCTTGATGCGCATCTTCTTCCTTCTCAATCATCTCTTTACTGAAGACTAGTCTAGAAATCTGGCATAGCAGCAAAGAAAAGTCTCCCACAAATGAACATAGAGAATTTCCATGAAGACCATCATGTAGAAGTAAAAAACAAAGAGGCGTAGAATGCCCACTTCTGATAAAACTGTGGCCTGGAATCCTTTAAATGGAGTAAACCTAAGCACCAAGCTCTATGAGTTCCCAGTCTCATTTGTCACCCATGCTCTTTGCATTGGAACCTACTTTTTGAGAGGGGTAACAGGTCTCCATGGTAAATTACCCCGGCCGATGACCTTTTCTTGGCATGGTATGTAATCAGGACCATGGATTTGGTGAGGGATCACTACTTAGGTTTCATCGTCTAAAAAGTCAGGCGTGTGGGACGCATCATTCGTTAGGTAGGCACATGATTCATGGACCAGAACGATGGATGGAGGCATCAACGAAGGCTCTTGATCATAAAAAAGGGCAGTCCTAGTGTACAAAGCTCTTGCATATGCCGGCTTCGGGGAAGGGTGGACCACAAGGGTCAATGGTATGCAGCCTTATCTTATGCATTTTGCAAGAGGCTGTTTTCAAGCCTTTAAACCCGTGATCTCAAGGTCACACGATGACAATGCGCCAAGACTTCCCTTCAGATCAAATGTGCAGGCCGGATTGCAAGTCCACGTTTTTTCACATTCCCGTATGAACCGTGCAAATAACGTCGCAGTTAGAGAACCCCATAATTAAAACAAAGTTGGCATCCAACTTGAAGAATGATAGACTTATGGTATACGGCCCAGTAGCTTACGGTGGAGGCACATGTATGTGTCGAAGATATGAAGCTGATGCTAATGATCGCAAACATATTATCAAGCACGCACTCATATCAGCAAATTCTGCTGCTGATCAAAGAGCCAAGCAAGGTCTCAACCGCACCGACCTCAGGTTCAGTCTCAGTCATTACAACGTCGGTTAGTTGCTTATTGGGAACTTTTGTTGCATGTACCGCTGTTGCTCCAATTCCGGGCATGGACTGTTGGTTTGGTTGTTTGTCATTGTTGCATTCCTCGTGCTACTTAGTAAAAGCTTTTCAACCTTTTAAAAAATGAGGAGCGTAAATTTATCGCAATTCTTATGGATGATTAATCCATTCATCTGATTGCTTGGGCTATGGATATCCATCAAGCGAAAACCCATGATGATCGGATTATTCTAGCACCTTAAACGTTTGAGTTTTGGAAGTTGAATTTAGATTATTATTTATGAGTTTTGGGAGCCTTTGGCGCAAAGGTAAAGTTGTCGTCGTGTGACCTTGAGATCACAGTTAAAAGCTTAGAACAACCTCTTGCAAAAATGCAAGATAAGGCTACCTACTATAAACCCTTTTTCTTAAAAAGTAAAAGTAAATAATCAACAAATCCATATGTTTTTCAAACCAGTAGACATTCAAAACTAGAGCAATGACATAAACAGGTATCGATCTCCATTTCTCAAAATAGTAGCGAAGTTGCATTAATGCCTTCCCTCTCACGTGGGTGAGTGTAACTATGGGTCACACCTAACAGCCTAGCAGATCCTCCACTTTTTATGACGAGCCCTGTACACCATTAATCCTTTCAATTCATTGAACTCCCTAAGGTTAGTTGTCTAATGGCTCAAAAATCATGCCAAAAGCAAGCTAGTAGCATCCAGAATCAGTGTTCTGATTCATCGAAAGTACATCGTTGCTTGTGTAGAGGTAGCTTCTGACAGTCCATGTCTTGCAAGATGAAATTAACCACCGTTTCTCGAATGCTTGAGGCGCCCTGTCGGCAGCAACAGATATCCAAAGTAGGCAAGTTAGATGAACGGCGTTAATCAATGGTTTGTAAGACCAATGTATAAAAGGGGAGGAGATTCACTGCTGTTGGGTTGTCGTTGCACTCTCCATCAGCATTCCTTGCGTGCAGCTCCCCGTCAAGATAATGGTGAAAGCTCCCGATCGTATGGATAGATTATTTTGATCAACAGAGTTCGATCAATTTGGGTAATGGGCTACGGCCCATTGACCCATGTGGTCTGGTTAGTGGAACAATCACATCATATTTACGAGCCCAATGCGTCAAATCAGAGTCACCTATAGGAAGCTAAAAAGCAAGGAAAATTGTAAAAGGGGGCAGCTAGACTTGTATATATTTTCCCTATCTATTTGCATATTTCAGAAAGCCGCAATTTCATGCTAGTTCTCGGGTTGAAGAAGCTTGCTGGTCTAGGTTTATCCATAAAAACTCACTTGTCTATCAGAAGCAGAAAAAAGCTCAGATAAAGCAAGTTACTCGGATACACTCCTACATCTAATCCTTGGTACTTCATACGAGATGCCTAGTTGTCTAAGATCAACTGCACTAGACATTTAATGTTTAGGTTAGTAAGTTTTGCACAAATATCTTTGTTTTATTATCGTAGAACCATCGCGGCCTTTTGTCATATCTTTCATATGGTGGAAGTTGAAGGCTGTTAGAGATACGATATTATTGTGAAAGTAGCATGTTTCATGAGTATGGGTTCTAGTTAGGAAAGACAATTTTCAAGCCAAGATCAATCCTAGCAAAAGGAAGACGCTTTCTTAAGAAAAAGCTATGAGTTAACCTGCATCACTTTTATCGTTTGAAAGAAGGCAAGAGAGAGTCGGGATAGGGTGTTCTTATCCAAAGTGCGTTTGGACCTGGGCTTGAGTTGAGTCTTTACCAACTGCTTGTAGCATTGTACTATTCCTTCAGGAAAACAAAAACCCGCTAGTATTATTTCTTGTTTTCCCCCATGATGAAGAAGAAGATCGGAAGTCGTCTCACCAAACAGCATAAATTCCTCCGCCATATGTGTACTTGATCTTTTCCCCTATAACTGCTTTAATCCTAATCCTGTGCAGCCGTAATCTTCGATCTTACTTGAACCGGAACTCTTGTGTAGGCTCGTTCTTCTGCACATACCTACTAACTTTAGATTTTTATGTTGGGAAAATGTATTTGCACAGCCCTTCGGATATTAGCCAAAAGCTTGAGAAAGGTTCCACACTTCTACCCCAAATGACCAATCCTCGCATGAATCGCTAAAGACCCAATAAGTCCAACATTGATTCCTTCAGACGTGTCAATTGGACAAATACGTTCATAGTGATTAGGATGGATATCTCTTATCCTAAAACTAGCAGTTCGCCCTGTCAATCCTCCAGGACCCAAATAACTCGATTTTTACCCATGAACTATTTGTGTCAATGGATTTCGATCCAAAACTTGAGATAAAGTGTGTAAGCCAAAAAACAATTTATAAGTAGTTGTTAATAGAGTTGAAGTTACCAAATTCTGAGGAGTCGGTATCAATTTATGCCCGATTGTTCCACATATAGTTCCTTGAACCGCATTTTTTAAACGAACCAGAGCCAATCCCCTCATTTTGCAGTGCTGTGGTCCATGTAGAATTAGGCCTACTGTTTTAACTGATTTGAACTGTTATCTTAACGGTCTTGTCGCAGATGGCCATATATCAAAATTCACATATTTTTAACTGAGTATCTACAATAAGTAATGTTACTTGATGTTGGCTTCTAAGATCAATGGTCCTGGTCATCCACACATAACACCTAATATGCACGTACTATGGATTTAAATAATATGTGATGAGGGGGACCATTTAAACTATTATTGTCTGGGGGATTTGGACCAAAAGGTTCAAACTCCACTAAATTTGTAAGGAGGCCCAAATTTAAGAAGTTATAGTATAACTGTCCATTTTTACTAATGAAAAATAGGTCTATTGTCCCCTCACAAAAAGGATTTGCAGAGGCATGGCCTAACGGTAGGGATGACAATGGGTGGGTTAAACCCGTGACTCTGCACTTGCTTTTTGCAGAAAATCAGTGACCCGCATGGCAGCCCCAACCGATAAAAATGCCCACCTTCTTAGATTTAGTGTGTCCATTTGTTTAGTCCCACATCGCAAGGAGATGCAACTCTTGAGGAGAAGTAGGATGATAAAAAGAGGCAGAAGCACAGTACATAATTCATACCTTTCTCGGCCTTTTGGCTAAGATCAAGTGTAGTATCTGTTCTTATCAGTTTAATATCTGATACGTGGCCCATCGGGTCACATGATATTAATCTAATTTCTTGTGGGGAAGGTTCCACAACAGTAGCTTGCTACTGGGGACCTTGAGCGTCGCCCATGCGTTGCACTACTGCACGGGCCCGGCGCACCCCAACCAAATTCTAAACCAAGCTTATGTATGGTCCAGTGCTATTAATCTTGTTCTTGAATCAGTGGCCGCGACCAAAGTGTGCCCTTTTCCTGAACAGCACATATTCTAGAGCTCTTAGTGCCAGGGCTACTGCCCTTCTATCCATGTAGCTGGTTCTCATATCGAGGTTATCATTAAGTGTGAAAGACGCATCTGAAAAATCTTAATGGGGATGCTCTCATCAGTGAAGAATTGAAGAAGGGCTCTGTTAAAAGCTCATCACATCAAAGCCCAGATCGGCTGACGAACGAAGTCCAGTGATCATCACCATCTAACATGCCAAAATACTGAGGTCACGTCTATCAAAAGACCATCTAGATCTGCCAATGGCACAAGATTTTCCATTTTGAGTGACAACGTATTCACGCTTATTGGGTTTTTCCCACGAGATCATCTCCGACAACAGAATCATGGGAAATCACGAATAGGTTATAGAGTTTCTTCTCTGATGCTCCTCCAACCAAAATTTTTGCATGCGCCACAGTTGATGGCAAAGATCTGGCTGGCCAAGATTGCAGTTCAAAAGGATTTGACATGCGGATGGAGTGATCAAGACCAGTATATGTGGAAGATTGAAATCATGGCGAATTAACTCAAAAACGCCCTCTTTTGAACAAGGGGCAATAATCATAACCCCAATCATCACAATGCTGTGCCCAAGTCAGGTATGATCAGCAACCAAATGAAGTGATAAAGTATGAGGTGAGCAAAATGGGAAAGTATCCATGTGTCAATCAACTTAAATAAATTGAAGAGTAACACTCGTCTACTTCGACTGATAACATACAACACTAATTAACGTTGTCATTGTCTCGTGTGACTTTGAGGTCAAAGCTTCAACGTGTGAAAACAGCTTCTTTAAAAAATGTAAGGTAAGATTGCTTACTTTAGACTCTTGCAATCTCCTTCGTCTAACCTCACGTGGGTAGGAGCTTCGTGCATCTTGGCTGCCCTTTTAAAGCTCTTTTACCTGTACAAAATTGTTAGTTGCTGTTAGAAAAGGTTCCAACACTGATCAGCTATCTGTATAAATGGGTCAAATGATTAAGATAACATAATCATCTAGTACCAGATACTAAGCAGAACTAGAAATATGGCGGGCTGCCCATAAGCTACTTTCAGTTGGTTGAAAGTAATCAGACCGGGTATCTCTCGCAGGGGGTCATTAATACGATTTCAGAAGGGTACTCAGATGATTTCAGGGGTTTCATCAATCCCAGCTTTGAGACACATCTATTAGTTTAAAATTTTTAAATTTGATAACAATAGGTTTTAAGTGGTAGATTTGCTGAATCGTGCCTTCCTTCTTCTTCTTTTTTGTTGATATATATAACTTAATATAGATAAATTGAAGGAGAGTTTTGGCGTAATGGTAGAGTTGTTGTCATGTAACTCTAAGGCCACAAATTTTAGAGAAAGAAACTATCTCTTACAAAATACAAGATGAAGTGGCTCTTTCTAGGTGTTCTTAATATAAATAAATTGTTTAACCCACCACACACCTGCTCACCGTCACAAAAAAATAATAAATAAAATTCAATACAGCATAAGCTCGTAACAAGTCATTGATATAGCTAATCTTGGCTGTATCACCGTCAACTTTCCTGATTTGCCACGGTTTGGGAGGATAAAGCAACGTTTTGCCAAAATTGACTTGCGTTTAGGAGAATAACTTGCGTTCCCACTAGCACCCACTAAATTGACCACATGGCCACCTGGCAACGACTCCGTAACCCTCTGGTAATCCTAGTCTGATCCACGCAGGGCCATGGCAGGACAATGACGGAACCTACATTCCTACTCAGATACACGTACGCCCCGTAGCTGGAGACTTATCTTCAAAAGACCGTGCCTAGAATTGACTACACCCAGCTGCCCCACCCTCATAAATATCGCGAAAGTACTGGCAGTTGCTTTCATCCGATGCGCTTCATTTTGTCATTTCCACAAACACAAAGGAGCATCCTGGATAAAAATGTTCGAGGAATGGTATCGCAGAATTGGAACCGTTCTTCCGATGGCTCCGACTTTGGATTTCCGGTAGAAAGGAAAACGTGAGGATCGGATGAATCTAGCATCTAACAAATTGTACTCTTAATCTCAGGAAACGAAGCTCTCTTTGGGTCATGAGATCTGCATCAAATTAGACTTGCACTCACTTTTCAAATTTGAACGTGTCACAATCGAACGACTCCCAATGCATCTTGGTCAGATCCACGTATGATCACATCTGTCCAAGCACATTTAAACTTTTCTTAAAGGCCTCTCTCTCTAGTCGCTTGATCATCGCGTTATAAACGAGTGGTATTGAAAGTTCCCAACATATAATTCACAGCATCGGAACACAGAAGAAGAAGAAGAAACAAAATATCTGAACAGACAGAAATCAGAAGACGAAAAGAGACGGATTTGTCTTGCCTCACATTCTTCTTACAGCAGCTGGTGCAATGACTCTCCAAGCGTCCTCTTACGGCGTCGGTATTCCCGGCTTAACACCGCCTTCCAGGCGGCGTTCTTTCAATGTGGTTCGAGCAAAAGGTCAGATTTCGAGATCTTACTGCTGCAATGAAATGCTTGACTTTGGGAAATACCCATCTCTGGTTATCTGATTTCTTCTGCTTTTTTTCTCTCCGGTAATCCATTTTGGTGCAATGGGTAATTCTTGCTTTTCTCTTATTCGGCTTTTTTGCTCACGTTATGTACGTCGGAAGATTTAGAGTTTGTAATTGCACTTTGAAGTTTAGTTGGGTGATCTGAGGATGACGGGTGTTCTGGTCTGTTATTCCGAAGTCTGAACATAATGCTAATTTGGATACGGTGATCTATGATTCTATTATAAATGTGGATGAAATTGGGGCAAAATTTCTCCTTTGGTGGAGATTTTGTTTGATTTCTGTCTGTGTCTCCTGTTTCCGTTGTTAATGAAACTTTCAGCGTCGAGAAAATCTAGAATGAAATAGATCTCGGATGATTGGCAAAAGAGATGTTGGGAAAGAGACGGGAAGGGAATTAACCCCTAAAATAATCGAATTCAAGTGCAGTATTGGATGAGACTTGTTTCTCCTTCTCAAGAACGAAATATTCCTATAAATTCGTGGCATCGTACACATTGTAAACATCCTTCCTGCCTTTGCTAATCAATTTTGCTGAAATTGACATTAAAGATATTCATGTGTTACACTGATAGTGCTTGTTGTTGTTACATTCTGTAAATTTTAATTGCACTCTGTTTTGGGCATTTTGTTTCGGTGGAAAGCTTTTAGGCCTTCGATCTCCTCGTTCTCCTGCCTTATAAGTATCTTTTGTCTCCGCTAAATTCTTTTCTCCATTTAAAAGGAAAAAATGAAAATAAAACACTTAACATGTTGGTTGGGAAGGAACGGCAAATTGGTTTTCTTTCTTGATCTATTGAATTTGAATCTCCTGATATCTTGTAACACATGGGGTAGAGCTAATGTAAGTGGGATTGACAACTAAAACATCGGCATGCTTCAAAGTGATTTAGCTCAATTATGTAGCTTAAGAAATCATCATTTTATCAAACCTAGATTGGCCAGTGCTTAAATTGGAGCAGCATATTAGAGGCACCGCTCAAACAGGGACTATATAACATTTTCTTCTGGAAAAATTTTGAAGAAGACATAACAGAGTAGTCAAGGAGTTGAACTTATTGTCTAGTCCAGTCAGATAACTGATGATGCCACTATCAATTGCCTGTGCCAGGAACGATATGGAGGAAAAGGACAGAATACTTTGTTTAACATGCAAAACAAAAGACAGAATCTTCGAGCAGTTTATGGCATCTTTTCTAGAGGAATCTGCCTTGAACATGGTTGGTTTCCTTTATCTTGAGGCAGAGTTGTACGTGCTTGATTTCCTTTGGTCCTTCCAGTTAGAGTAGTTTTGGTTGACATGGTGGGGTTGTCCCTTCCATATCTTCATTGTCTCCTTGAGCTTCATGTTCAAGATCTCATTAAGGAAAGAATTTCTGCCTCTTGAGATGGGATCATGGCCACGAGAGGTATATAACAATGCCTGCAGTGTTGAAGTTCTTATTGATAAGAACAAGACATTTATATGGCCATTAGTCCAGCCAAGATAAATGCAACTGATTTTTTCGTTTGTTTTCTATTTTTTGGAGTTGCACATCAGGGATCCAGACAAATGTGAAGAAAACGGAGCTCTGGTGACCTGGGAATGGCTGGAAGGACTTATTTCATTCATGTCCCATGAATAAGCTACCAACTGTGTTATGTTCTTGATAGGTTGAAGGATGGTGTTGTTCTAAATTGATTCTTGATTACAGTAGTATCCTGCTGGCAGAAAATTTATTTTGTCATGTTGTCCACTATAGATTTGTAGTCATTGTAATCTATTGGATTTAATAGGAATAGCAAATTAATTGTCAGTTTTCTAGTTATTAACTTGAAGTATTTAGGAATGGACACTTATTCAGGTTGCTGCTTAAGCCCTCTGTTTACAGTCTCATGATCCTTGAGTTGTTTTTCCCTTCTTTTTGGGACAGGGCACGGAATCCTGAGTGGTTGACCCAATATGAATCATCATCAAGACCTTATCTGGATCAGGGGTCTGTCATATGAATCTTGTTCCTCCATTCCCTTCTATTGAGTGTTAGGGCTTCATTTAGTCCCGGAGTTTTTAAATATTTTCTCACCATTTCTATCCACGTTCTTTTGGGCCTTCCCCTTGCCCTTTTAGAACCTTTGACTTGGATCACTTCACTCTTTATTACCACTGTATATATACATGAGAAGATAACTGCAAGCATTTCATTCAATTTGAAAAAGTGACTGAACGATAGTTATTCAACCTATACTGGGTAAGACACCTGAACTACAATTGTGCACAGAACATAATACACTTGAAAATAGATATAGCGAACATCTAGTCATATGGTGATTAGTGTAGTTATATGAAGCTAGAAGTGATCTCCCAGTATATGACAACAGTAAAAAATTAATGCAGTACTTCGATGTAAGTTGCACATAGTCTCTATTTAAAATATCAACATTGACTGTGAATTTTCTATTTTCTTGCAGTGGAGCCTTCAGATAAATCTGTTGAGATAATGCGGAAGTTTTCTGAGCAGTATGCTCGCCGTTCAGGAACATATTTCTGTGTTGATAAGGGAGTCACCTCTGTTGTTATCAAGGTAAGTACAGTTGCTAATTAATTTTACATCACTTCCAGAGTCACTGATGTGCTTTAGGTGTCTTTTCTGTATTTGACAATAATTTCATGATTATGGACTCCTGTTGTCTTGTGCATGCTTAGCCTTTTCTTTTCTTTTCATTTCCTTGTCCCTTTATGTAGAACTCCTTGGAAGTTATCGAGAGGCAAGTCCAATTTCTTGTCAGCTACTGAAGCCAGAAGGAGAATGCATCTATATGACTTCTTAGATTGTATCACAGATTACTTATCCATTTGGCTGCAAATAAATTGCCAGTCAATTCACCTGAATTATCTTGGAAGTGATGCTTTACATGTTGATTGGCTGGCGATGTAATCTGGGAATGGATAATATGGGCCAGGTGTTGACAGCCTAATCTCAGGCAATAAGGAAATGATTTTATAATGTTACTTTCTGTCAAAATATTTAGTTCATCAATCTTTTAACAAATTTTAGTAGTTTTAAGTCTCAAATATGTGTGACCGATGGAGCTGTATCAAACAAGATCACATGCTATAGTACAGCATGCTGTACTGACAGTGTTGCCTCACATGATTTGGAGGATTTGGTGTTCTGAATGGTCAGTATCAAGTGCCCTTTGTTTCATGGGATTGTTCTAGGGTGCATATGTTATCACAATGTGTAATTTGTAATGTTGTTTACATGTTTCCTCACGTACTTCATTAGTCAAGAAGGGTTGAACCTGATTCTAATGGCTGGGATTTGTAGTTCTTTAGTGCCCAGATCAGATAGCAGTTACTATCTCAGATATGCAATGGGAAACCCATCTTGCTGGACATGGATGGAGATTTACTAAGAAGCTATTGGCTTAGAGGGAGCGTGTTAGAATATATATTTTATTCTGTCTGCATCGTTTGTGTTATAGTCGAGCATTTCTCTATATTGTATTCTCAAATAACATTTTTGGTCACTGAATTCAAATCTATGCTTCGTTCTATGTAAGTTTTATAGAATCCTCCATTTATATGTTGAATAGTATTTGGGAAAAAAATTTCCTTTTTTTTTTTTACAAAAGAAATTTTTTTCTTATGAAGAGAAAGGCTATTGGCTTAGACGGAGCATGTTAGAATATATATTTTGTTCTTTCTGCATTGTTTGTGTTATAGTCGAGCATTTCTCTATATTGTATCCTGAAATAACATTTCTGGTGGCTGAATTCAAAGCTATGCTTAGTTCTATGTAACTTCTATAGAGAATCCTCCATCTATCTGTTGAATAGTATTTGGGAAAACTTTTTCTTTTTTTTTTTACAAAAGAATTTTTTTTCTTATGAATAGAAAGGCAATTCACTCTTGAACTCAAACAGGGGTTGGCTGACCATAAAGATGCACTAGGAGCCCCACTATGCCCTTGCAGGTGCAAATGTTCCCATGCTACTCTTTTCTTCTGCACTTATTTCTGAAATTACTATTTTCTGTGGGACCAAGAAGCTACTTAGTTATCTCATATTAGAACTATTCATGCTCAAAGTGATTTTGTTTCAGGCATTATGATGATAAGATTGCTGAGGCACAACAAGGATTTTGGAATTGCCCATGTGTTCCAATGAGGGAAAGGTATATATTGTTAACCCTCAGCGATTATAACTTCTTTTGCCCAGGCTGCCCCTTCCTTGTTTTTCATATGCCTTTATGAGGGCCTCATTCATTGATACTGATAGAATGATGCATGTTGCTGATTCTAGATTGATGCAGAAAGTAGTATAAAGGTACTGATAACTTATGTTCTTGTGAATGTTCTCTGTTATTTATTTTGAAATCAGGACAAAAGAGTACCGAATTATGACTTCAATAATCTGAAATCAAGATTTATTTATTTGACCAAGTGCTACAAAGTAACATCTGTTGTTTAGAACAGAAAATGCTGACAAAACCTGCCTAGAAGGCGAATAAGAAGCAAACTAAAAACTAGAGTTAGGGGCAGAGTTCTGAATTCTATACTTTCATTTTTTATCAATTTCTGGAGATTAATTCATTGCTTATGGATATATCAATTGTATCCAACAGTCAGAACTTGATTCAAACCAACCAAGCTGGCAAGTTCACCCCTTCGCCAATGGAACAAGGGGAATAACTTTTTATTCTTACCTAGCTTTCATAAAGGAAAAGGAAAGCTTTTGATTCTTAGTTTGGAAACAGCAATCTCAATGTGAAACTCAGCCAATAAGTGGATGCCTGGGGATTTTAGTCTGCTAGGGGTGTCAATAGGACCAAGATGGAGAAGCTGAGGCAGCCTTCAAGATATGTGAACGAATCCTACCTGCATGGTGTTGCTCTAATAATGCCATGAAAATGAATTATAATTGACGATTGCATGGAGGCCACTGATTCTAGAGACCTCTACTAACTGATCCAACAAATTCCTGGATGTTGAGCCAGGGGATGGGCATGATTCTGAAAGAGCTGTCTGACACTTATGGTATTATACATTTTCTTTTGTACTTTTGGTACACTACTAGGATTCAACACATACTTCAGTCAAGTGTGGCAAGGAATAGAAGCTACCTAAAATTACAATGTAAAGATGAATGCGCATATGATGTGCCCTGGTTTTTGGTCAATGTGATTATTCTTTAGTTTTATCACTGAAAGTGCAAGAAACATTGTTGCAATGTTTCATTTTTTTCAGACAATCAAACAAGAAATAAGTGCGTGAACCTACAGTTATGAAATTTGGCATTTTAAAAAAGAGAAAATCACTAAATTCTATGGGTCAGCTTAAACTTACAAGGAGTCCAAGTTTGATGACTTTTCCCTAAAACTGCCAACTTTGACGTTTGAAACCTGAATTTAATGATTTTTTTTTCCAACTTTTTAAGTATTGCTTGCCATATACTTGTTCTTTTCTAAGTCTTTCTTTCCCATTCACAAACTATGGTTTTGGGCTTATCCTGTTTAAGGAAGTAAACACCTAATGGATTTACTGTTTTAGGAAAATGTAAATTGCCTTTTTATGGTCTAACTGTTTACAAAGGTAAATTATAAAGTCAAGATTATTAAATGGGTTCATATTTTTTATGCATGACCATCCATCCATTGCATAACATAATGTTTCGAGCATTTTGCCCAATGTTCCAAGTAAAAGTGTCTATCATGATAAATTTTTCTATATATATATATATATATATATATATATATATATATATATATATCTGATTTTAAAAGAAGGGGAGCCTTGGACAACGGTTTAGTTGTCACCATGAGACTTGGAGGTCAAGGGATCGAGGCGTGGCAACAGCCTCTTGCAAAATGCAAGTTAAGGCTGCATAGTATAGGCCCTTTGTGGTCCACCCCTTCCCCGGACCTCGCATACGCGGGAGCTTCGTGTACATGGCTGCCCTTTTTTAATATCTGATTTTAAAAAATATATCTATTTACAAGATTTACATTTTGAAATATGACTTGGAGGTCACGGCTTCGAGGTGTGTAAACAGCCTCTTGCAAAAAGCAAGGTAAAGCTGCATAATATAGATCATTTATGGTCCGCCCCTTTCCCGGGCCCCATATAAGCAGGAGCCTTATGCACCAGGCTGCTTTTTTTTTTTGGAATATGAATGTTTCGACTTTTTGGCGGATTTGTCCCAAATTCATTTTGAACATTTTAAGTTTTCTGAATTTTTACCTTGCTGACCTTTTCCTAATCCAAACTTTGTGACTACATAAAGGTCAATTTCCAGAACAAGCCATTTAGAATTCCTTCCACAGCTTGCGGTGAGATCAATCTCACAGGAGACTCTCTGTGTTCATTTTCCATTGCCATTTCCTACTGTGTTTAGGTTATTTGCTCACAGTGACTTCCATGTGAAGTCTCTATTTTTTTTATTCTGTTAGATAAGCTAGGTTTTACCTGCGATCTCATTATTAAACTTCCAAAGGAAAACACTTTCCTATTTAACTACATGCTCAATCCCAAAAGAGCTATCAGATGGCACTGTTGTTAATTCTAAGATCTGAAGAATTTTTCTAGTCTGCAATATTGCAACGATTTGTGCTGTGGTGTAGATTACATGTGATCTAGCATACTTCTCCAGACAAAAATTTGTTTGTATTTTCATCCTCAATTTTCAGGTTTACAAGTTCTAATGACATTATTTATTATTCAATGGTATATGAGCTCACATCCATTTGATTTCTGATATTTCTGTCTCCTTTGGCTATTGTATTACATTTATTACATTTTAATCTGTTGCTCTCATCATTTATATGAAAGAGTAAGTATTTTCTTCCATTCGATGCTGTTGATGAAGGAATGGATTTATTTGAGCAACATTTTCTTGAAACTGGAGTTCAACATGCCATCTGCAAGCTTATGCACCCCTTAACGTTATATGCTTTTCTTGGCACAGGAAGCAATGTCATTGTATGCTCTTCCTCACACCTGAAAATGATTTTGCTGGGAGGGATCAGGTTTTCCCATGACCTTCGCTTCCCTTGTTTTACTGGATTGAATTTCAATGTTGTGTAGAATAGTTGCAACTCTATGCAGCGTGTTTTCCTTCCTCATAAAACATACGAAGTATGCTGAACTAATCTCCGTGGGCAGATGTCTCTTTTTGGCCCATATATCTGTTTTAATTTGCTTCAACTTGTTTACTTGTTTTCCCACTGCCAACAAACATCAATTCTCTGGACTTAATCTGAGATGCATACAGAAAAATTGGCTCTGCCGTATGCCCACTGAAATGATTTTCTCCTATGAGATATGAATGTGTGCAGCTATTATTTTGCATTTAAAAATCTTCATATACTTTGAAATGAACATCCTTAGTTCTGCTATTTCTTAGTGAGTATCTCTCAGATATATTCCAAAACAAGTGTATATGAACAGGTGACTATCAGTTACACAGTTATGATAACCACTAGTTGCAACTACCTATATGTTTTATAACTTCTGTGTTTTTTGTTTATAATTACCAGAAAAGATTGGTGCATTGTAGTTTAGTTCCCATTTTCCTTTTGTGGTACATGGCAGATTAGCTAAGTTTAAATATTTGATTTAGCCTGTAATCTAACAAGATGGTTCATTTGTGATGCAGAACATCTCATTCGAAGAAATCAAGGAAGGGACATCCAAGTTTTAATCGTCATGTTGTCCTGAATCCCTCGTGTAATTACCCATGTTATCCTGTCATGTGGTACTTTAGGCCCTTGTGATCCACCCCTTCCCTGGACCCCGCATACGCGGGAGCTTGGTGCACCGGGGCTGCCCTTATCCTGTCATGTGGTATGCTTGCTGTTCTAATCATAAATTACTGAGGTAGCTTTCTTTCAACAATATGTACTGGCTAAAGAACCCACCCAAAAAAATGAAAAATGTAATGTCTAAAGAAATTAATGTGAAGCATTTTCCTTTGGCTGTTGGTGCTAAGGTAGATTTTGGCCTATCAGATCAGTGGCGTAAACTCATCTAGAACCATAGGAGCATAAGGCTTACTTTGGAATGATTCTCATGCACTAGATCTTTGGGATTAGAGGAAAATAGCAAATGTTCTGTATGCAGGCTCTGATTTCTGTATCTCTAATGTAAAGTGGAAGCCTTCCAACTTCTAAATGGCGATAAATTTTCAAAATTAACCTTCAAACTTGAATAATCTTTTCATGGGGTTAGTCGTACGAGGGATGGCTTGAGTTTGCATGAGATTTGGTATTGTTTGAGCTGACAGGATGAGATGCAGAAATCATGGGATGCATGAGATGAGAGGATGAGATGGCTTTGCCACTTGGGCCATGTTAACCAAAATGCAAAACCTATTAGATAACATCCTTATCTATGTCAAATATCCGATATGAGCAGAGAGTGGTACTGTACTGGCTTAAAAGTGGTTTTCCTCACCCTCTGGCTGACTACTGGCATGACTATAGAAGAGAGGGAATTCCTACCAGACGAGAGAGAGGTGATTCTCTAACAAAAAAGAAAGAAAGGAATGAATATCTATAAAGAGACATGCTTGCATAAACATCCCGAGAAGAAAGGGATTGGAGAACCATAAGTCATGCTAGCAACCATCTTACTGTCTTGGGTCCTTTGCTTCTCTTGGAACACCGGCTTCTTTCCTATAGAATATGCAGGACCCATAAGTGGGACCTTTTTTTTCACTGAGGATAGTCCCCACCCACCTCGTATCACAGCATTTCGAGACTGCTGCATGTGCGAATTTGCCTCTCATCTCAAGCACCACTAACGTGAGATATCATCTGAGGCTATAGACTAACCTTGAGACGGCACATGTCATCTCAGAGAGTGTCAGTTATCATTAGAGTATAATTCAACGAGTGTCGGTCATGATCAGTCCTATTTTTGGTGTTTACAATTGGGTCCACAAGTAAAATGTGACTTTTGATTTTCTCATACCATTTGTTCTTAACTCTACAAGCTTGTTTTAGATTCTCTCTCTCTCTCTCTCTACAATGCTTAGGGATGTCTTCTTCTCCTCTTTGTCAAGTAGACGTGCTGCCAGCGCTAAACTTTGATGAGTCTGCGCCACCTTGAGTTACTCAGCAACATTCCCATGTCAGTACAAGCCATCATTCTCCTCTCGCTTGTGACATTACAATTGCTACTGCAAGTGAGATCGCCTAAAGCCCTTAGAGACGGTCTGTTTTTCTATTATTTTCAGATGAAGGAGAGAGTCTGTTTGTCACCCATCCAAGTGACTGGCAGGTCCCACTAAACCATATTTATCTGCAATGTATACTAACCTTTCCTCCTTTCTTTTTCCCAAGACTTTTTCTCCTTTTTCTTTATGCTTCATCCTTCCCTACACTCTCAGATAATTACTGTTACAACGCCCATGATCCCATCCAAAACCATTCCATGAAATCTACGTCTTATTCATGTCCGATATCACTATTGAACAACATAAAAAGGGTAGCCCCAATGCACAATGCTCCCACCTATCCGGGGTTCAGGGAAGGGGCGGACCACAAGGTCCTATAGTAGGCAGCCTTACCTTGTATTTTTGCAAGAAGCTGATTCTATGCCTTGAACTGTTGACGTCAAGGTCACATAACAACTTTTACTATTGGACAACATGTTTGACATTATTCCCACAACATTGAAGGCTTTGGCCTTGCCTTTGCAGTGGCATGCACAATTGCCAACAAGCCATTTCATCTTAAGAGTTTATAATCACTGCCTAATTCTTTTCATACCTTCCAACGCATTAACTTTATCTTTAATTCCATAGACAAAAGAAGGATCCTTCTGCTCCCATAGCACAGGAATGTCTTCCTAGATAAAATTCTGCCATCTCCTTTTTCCTTCAACGCTGAAACAAACACCTTGAATAACGGACTTCAATAAATCAACTTCTGCACTCCCTAAAAAAAAGAACCTTTTGCAATCTTTTCAAAAGTTGGATCACTTCCTTGGAAAGTGTTTATATCAAATTTCAGTGGTTTCCAATGACTTTTGATGCTTCTTTGTAGAGCGTGTCTCGGAACAATTGAAGAGCAAGATCTGACAGTTGGATCCACATTGGAATAATTGTAATATCAGAGATGCTGGATCAAATTTAGGAGTCCACCTCTGAAAGTATAAATGTGAGGTTCCAGTTTCTAGAGGACCAGCAGTTCTTGTTCTCCAAATATCTTCTTTCTTTTCAAAGGAAAGGATAATACATAAAGGCAGCCCGGTGCACGAAGCTACCATGTATGCAGAGTTTGAGAAAGGGTCTACAGTATGCATCCTTACCTTGCATTTTGCAAGAGGCTGTTTTCATGCCTAAAACCTGTAACCTCAAGGTCACACGGCGAAAACTCAATTGTGGCGCCAAGGCTCCCTTCAAAAGGCTAATGCATCTCTTTCCAAAAATGCCACCTTTAAATTTCTTGAAATAAACTAAAGAGCTAATAGCAACTCCTTCAGCTCTTCAACCTTTATTCTCTGAAATACAACTTACCCACCAACGAATTATTCCACATTAAAAACTCCAATGACTGTACCATGATCTAACATAAGAATATCGGCAATCTTAATATTATGTTTCTGAAAACTACAAATCTCTTCACTTCTTTCTCCAAGTCTTCCACCCAACTCCATCTTTTCTGCACTTGAGATGGGCACATGCCTCATCATTATCATCAAAGCCTTATCATGATTAAGGCTCAGCTAGAAAAGGGCAGCTGGTGTACGAAGCTCCCATCTATGCGGGTCTGGAGAATGGGCAGATCATAAAGGGTCTACGTACACAACCTTACCTTTCATTTTTCTAAGAGGCTGTTTCCAACACGTGTGTAAAAATTCTTATTTCACATTCACTAGCATATCTAACTGCAAGGCTTTCCTTAGCTTTGGTAATTTTCTCCCTGTTCTCCCTTTCCTTGAACCCCCACCTGCCCCCTTCCTTTTTTCCCGTAACTCCCCCGGTTCCTTTTTCAACAGAGAGAAGTGACTGATATCCATTTAACTGCCAAAAGTAAGTTCCAACTCACATACTTTCAGTTTGATTTCTCCACTTTGGATGTCTAATTACACAAAGACTGTGTGATGAATCTCACGTACAGAAAAAATGTACTTTAGATGACAGCAAATGGATGCTTACAGGTTTGTTTACAAAAAGAGATCCAAATTGAACTATTAATCATAGTTTTTTGGATGCTAATGTCGTCCAATTGCTTAACTTTTGGTCTATGAAAACCCCACTCTCTCTCAAAAGGCATCCATGTAAAGTTCCCAGTCTGTAGGCAACGGACCATATTGATCAAACAAAGGTAGGCCAATAGCATGCCGTGGCATGTCACTGCAAAGCCACTCTTATCTATCCCATGAATCAGACAATCCTATGCTCCTGGCTCTGCTTGTATTGGTCCTATTTACACACTGTGTTGGACTCATAAGGAATTCCTTTCAATCAAGGAATAATGGGTTTTGATATATTATTCAAATAGTTAACTCCATTGAGAAACCTTTTACATAACAATTCCAACATTACATGGAATAGTATGGATTTATGACAAATGCAATTTATTCAGTTAATATTACTTATTTTGTAATATTTATAGCATCTCTTTTATGTGGGTCTATTTGTTCATCTTTTCAAAATTTGAATTTAATTATTTATTTGTGAAGATGTGTCCTAAGAGAATTTCATTGGACCAAATAAGAATTATGATCGCTAACAAATGTCTAGCATACTTGGTTGTGGACATCTAACATCTACCTTAAAGAACTTTTGGCCTCAAGTTTAAGTTACCACTTTCTCATTTGGCGGGGATTAGATTTAGGTGTGTGTTAGTTGTTTGATTTATAAATATTTTTTAATAAAAATAAATAATATAAAAAGGAAACGCAATCTACAATTAGTCATATTCTCGTGGTTAATCCTTAACTAAGAGCATAAGAGGATTAGCTAAACTAACTCATTTTTTTATAGATAGATGGGTTGGTATTGTAAGTTTCTTGTGGGATAGTTTATTATTATTGTTTTTTCCTTCATTGGGATCTCTTTTGTTTAATCTAGGCGGTTTAGATCCTCATGTTAATAAATGGACTTGATATTCTTTTTTTGTTGTTGTTGTTGTTGTTGTTGTTGAAAACTTAAAGTATTTGTTTGGTTGGATTTTTAGGTAAAAAAGGCAGTCCCAATATACAAAGCTCTTGCGTATGCAAGGTTTGAGCAGACCACAAAAGTTAATAGTATATAGTCTTGAATTATATTTTGCAAGAGATTATTTTTACGCTTTAAACCTGTGACCTCAAAATGATGTGACGACAACTTTACTGTTGTGCCAAGGATCCCCTTTTTAGTTGGATTTTTAGGCATGTGGGTAATTGAATTTCCAGCCAGAAGACACAAAGATTCCTTCTTGGGTAGAAATTAATTGGGAAAAGAAAGTTAGTCTTTGTACATATATTGGAAACAACCAGAAAAGGTGAGAAGAGCCGCAGATCTCTACCCCCGCCGGCCCGCATTTTTTGCCCAAAACCACCTCCCATCTGTATACTAGATGCTGAAAAATAAATAAAATTCGCCCAAATTATGTAATGGGGAAGCATCTTTCTCTTCGATCATCGACTTTCCTCCATGACACAGAACGCTCCTTCTCGTCGTCGTCGTCTTCTTCCTTTCCAGGTGAAAATCCTCTCCCTTTTCTCTCTTTTCATTCTTTTCCAAATGATTTCTTCTGCTCTCCTCTTTTGTTATGTATTTTTCTCTCTTTTTGGTGATTTTTGTGATCATTTTTGCCTACTAGGGTTTCCAAGGTTGTGAAATTCATTGAGTTCAGCTGAGGAGATGTCCAGGCCGCGGGTCACCATTACCCTGGGTAGTAGCGGTCAGGTATCTCTCTCCCTCTCTCACTCCTTTTTCTAGCTTAGGCCACGAGGTGTTGAAGATTAGCTTTTCCCCATTTTTTTGTTTGTTATTATTGTTTTCCCGTACTGTAAACTTGCAGTGAAGAGTATTATATGAGTGCGTTGTTTAATTCTTTTTGTTGGTTTTGATGATGGTTCTGTACATTTGGATTATTAATTGCAAGACTCTTGGACGCCTAATGCTTTAAATGCTGGAGTTGTTTTTGTTTGATGGACGCTCGAACTCGTATAGGGTATGGGGTTAACGTGGTATGCCACATTACCTGTGAAAATTGACCAACTTCTTTCCCACTTTGTAATCACAACTGCGTTTGCTTTGCAGTGGAATTCTTTTGTATAGAAAGAGTTTAGTGCTTTATGATGGTTATTGTTACTTGCTTAATGGTGGTTTTTTCATCTTATAAGAAGTTGCAAGCAGAAATTAGTGGACAGTCAGGTTGATGATTAGGCACATTTGAGACCATGCAGACCTTGATCTGGTTTATTCAATCTGTGAAGCCCTTTGTGGAAGGTTATACCAAAACTAGGCATTATCTTGGTAATCATAATAACTACTTTTGACCAGCTTTCTGCAGATAGATGGTTAAACACATAGTTGGACATTGTCAAAACTGGACTATTAAAAGTCCATTCATGGATAAGATGTTTGCTTGCTGCAATTTGGGACCGTCGATGGATAAAAAAAAGGGCAGCCTAGTGCACGAAGCTCCCGCCTATGCAGGGTCCGGGGAAGGGGTGGACCACAAGGGTCTATAGTAGGCAGCCTTACCTTGAATTTTTTTGCAAGAGGCTGTTTCCACGCCTTAGACCCGTGACCTCAAGGTCACATGATGACAACTTTTACCGTTGCGCCAAAGCTGCCCTTCTAGGACCATTGACGGATGTGGAACAGAATTTTGGAAGGTCTCAAACTTTTTAGGCATGTTTATCTGTATAATTGATATGCACTGCAGGATGACCATGATACTTTGCTTGAGAGAGCTATATTCTTAAGTACATATGAATTCACATTTATAGATGTTAAGTTGAGAGATGAATATGTTAATTCTGATAGCATTTTGTAGCAAATGAACATCTTGGGATTATTCTTAAAGGGGCTTATATGACCCTGAAATCATCTCTCCACTACTTGGTTTAAGTATTTGGAAGTATAACCTATGTATATGATAAAATGAACATCTCCGGATTAGTCTTAAAGGGGCGTACATGACCCTAAAATCATCTCTTCACTACTAGGTTTAAGTATTTAGAAATGTAACATATGTATATGGTACTATTCCTTATAGGTTGTGACACACTATATGGAAGCATATATGACATGCATTGGATTCTGTTAGTAGGGTATTATGTGTGGTAGTACTACAGTATAACTGCACTGACATGTCACTGTTCCTTAGTTGCAGTATCCCATGTCTCACATAAAGCGGGAATTACTAGGAATTTGGTTCCTGATTGTACTGATGGAGGACTAAGTATTCAATATGTCTCATCTCACAGCTAACTATGCGTGAATGGCTTTGTTAACTTGAAGGACTTTATATTGTGGATTCAACTTTTAATATCTATCTTATATATGAACTGCTTTTCCTGTCTAGCACCTGATGAATAATTTCCTTAAATACAAGTGCATTCACTTTTCTGTTCACATAAAGTGGGATTACGAGGAATTTGGTTCCTGATTGTACTGATGGAAGACTAAATATTCAATATGTCACATCTCATAGCCAACTATGCGTGAATGACTTTGTTAAAGTTTGTTAACTGGACGGACTTTATATCATGGATTCAACTTTTAATATCTGTCTTATATAGGAACTGCTTTTCCTGACTAGCACCTGATGAATAATTTCCTTCAATAGAAGTGCATTCACTTCTTCTGTGACATTTCCAGGTTGTCAAAAGATCTGGGACCACAGCAGATGGTGTTCATTCTGATTATGTACCATTGTCAGGAAGTAAGCGGCCAATAAAAGAAAGGTTAGGGAGCAATGTTGACAATCCCATGTGGTATGGTCAGTCCAAACACAAGCGGTATGTGGTGCCTCTCTCTGTAATATTTTCCAACTATTATACGTATTTGGTCATTGTATTCTAAGAAGTGATGTTTTAGGGTCTAAAATGTCGATATGTCTAGTGCTCATTTTGTCATTTGGAACACAGAGATTCATGCATTATTGGTTAAGTGTGCTTTCTCACTGGCATCCTTAGCTTTCTAGACCTGTTATCTTTTATTTTCTTTCCACATTCTTTGCTTCATTGTCCTTTGTAGGCATGCATTAACAATCTTGCAATTGTGTGATTAGCAGCAATCCTCAACTGGACACACATTTGTTCATATGTCTAGTCTGGTTGAAAACATTAGGTAAGCCTTAAAAGTTATCCTGGGAGCCAAATCGTGTCCTTCTGATTGAAATAAGTCAATAAATTTGGCTGCCAGATAACTTCTCCTTTCCAACTCACCTGACAAGAGTCTATTCTTCTAACTTCAATCTTTATATTTGCTTTTTAATGAAGTTCTCCGCACTAGTGATTCTCCTTTCTACAGTGTTCCACTTCGTTCTAGCTGCTTACCCCATGACATCGATTTCCTTTCTTTGTTTTCATTTTTATTCTGTTTTTAGATGATGAAGAAATTATAGTAATAAAAGCATCCACAGCCAAATGAAGGGTTCTTATCTCCTAGTCCTTGTATTCGATCCTATCAGCAAGCAACTTGGATTTGGATCCATCTCAAGGATGAAGCCTCAAGCACCTCATGATGTGATATGTGAGATATTGGAGGATTCAGTGGCTTTTAGAGAGGAAATCCATTAATGGTTTTTCATTCCTTATCAGGCCCGGTTTCACTCTACCCAAAGACATGCGATTTGAGCCCTTGTAATGTTGTGAAAGGAATTCACTTGTGGCATAGTCCTCTGCATGGGCAAAGTCGCCCTGATCACCTGTAACAGCCGTTATACAGGCTTTACCCATTCCTGGCATGGACACAGGTTGAACTATATAATTGCTCTTCTTTTAATACTTGGGTTATGATGACCTGTTTCACAAGTTTAGGTTGATACAGGGTCAGTCCTTTTGCTAGGCAACCACCAGTACTGCATGAAGCATGCACGACAATTTTAAAATATTGGTGAAACAAGGAACTCCTTTCTAGCCTTGCTATACATTTCTGAAAAACAATAATGATCTTACTTTACTGAGCATATCCTGGCATGGATGAGTTTGCCAATAAAAATGTAATTGTTAGATAGAGACATTAAAACCTAAGAGTCTGTGAGAGTATTATTGCTTGTGGTGAGAATCGTATGCATAGTAATTATCTTCTTGGAAAAAGCAAGGAGCTTTCAATTTACTGATTTGCAAGAGAAGGGAAGGGTTTTTCTATTGGTTTTCAAGAGAAGGAGAGGTTTCCTATCTAAGGAAAATAATACGACGAGGAAAAGGGAGAAGATTCTTGTCAAACAGAGATGGAGCTTGAGCATTGTTTGATTAAAGAAAAGTACCCTGACATCTCAAATAAAACCCACAGAATCACTGATATTTTCTCTTTTCTGCGGTCGTCCATTCTTCTCCAATTTCTGATATGAAGGGAGTGAAGAATTTGAACTAATGCTCCTGAAATGTTTGGAGCATGTAACTTTGTTTAGAGATGATAGGACCCATTGCAGTACCTTCATCTGCAACATGTCTAAATTATTGATGTAACTGGCCTTCTTTGACCTTTGCTTTCAGCTAATCCAATGCAGATAAAACTTAAAAGCTTTTAAAGTTTTTCATGCAAATGAATTTTGGTCATCGTGGCCATTGGTTTAGCTGACAAATCCTGAAAGCTAGTGCTTCACAAACATAAACCAATAGTTCCAGTCTATTTGGTTTATGTATTTCTTTGCTCTAAGTAAATAATGTGAACTTTGTTTTGACAGCTTTTTTGCCTTACCCTTTTTTTTTTCCATGCAGCCAGAGGGGGGACGGACAGAGTCCCAGTAATGATGATGTAGATGATGACAAGCATTTTGTTTCCAGCAGCTGTAAGGACCATAACACAAGTATTGGGAGTTCTGTACTGTGTTATACTTTTTAAGTTCTTTGTATTATATGCTTTGACACCCTTAAATTTCTGAAGATGTGCGGGTTGGTCGGGATGATTTGCGGCTCAAACTCATGCGCAAAAACACGTATAATCACATTCGGAGTAATGGTCAAAGTCGTAATGATGTAGACCTTCGTGAAAAGCTTTCACAGACAGTTCAGCCTTCAGTAAGAACTGGCACACTGCAGCGCTTACCAGAGCCAAAAGCTACTGCCCTTCCGAGGCAAATTCCTCCCACAAGAAGTGCAGATGACTTGCTACAGATGGACGCATTAAGAAAATCATATTCTGCTTGGACTTTGGATGGCTTGAGGCGTAGGTCTCCAGATAGATATATAGGTGCTTCTAGGGGCTTCTCGCCTCCAAGGAGTATGGGTGATATGCGCTCAATTCCATCTCTAAGGTCTTTGGGGCCTTCAAGATCCAATCGTTTGATGACAAAAAGTATTCTAGATGCTCCAAGATCTGCCGCCTTAGTGGCAAAAGCTACGGAACCCCTGGAAACTGCTAAGCCAGTTCCAAGACTTCACCCACCAAGTAACTTCCTTCAGAAGAATTCTTATGCAGTAAGTTCACTCTTTCTATGCAGCTTGCTTTTTCTTGCTTTATCACTATGTAGTGCGTTCTAGCACTAACTACCTACATACATGGGCAGCTAGTGTTTTCCTGTTACTTTCTGGGAACAGCCTATAATTGATAACTTTAATCATGCTGGTGTTTGAAAGTGGCAGATGCCTTTTCTGCAGATACTACATGCAAAAGTAGCATTTTTTTTATGTTACTGCTGGGAATGTTGCCTGCTTTCAGGAAAGATATTAGTGTGATTACTCAGTCCAATAATGTGGCATACCTTAGGAGGCAACAAATGTTGGGAGTTTACACAGTTTTTAAGTGTTTGAATTCAGCACAGCTCAGGAGAAAAGGTTCATGCATTTGGCAGGTAGTCTATGCTACCTGCATGTTAATGTGGTTCACATATTTAGCAAGCCTTGGGATGTGTTATTTATTTTCTGATATCAACTAATACAAGTTGACATCTACCTTAGTTTTTTAGTTTTATCACCGACAGTAAGTTTTTTACATGAAATATACACCCACGTTTATGATTTAACTAATCTGTCAATTGCCTGCATACATTGTTAGAACCATTTTATTTTGTAGAAGCATTAACCTTAAGGCTCAACTCGTATCAGTTGATTCATTATAATCATCAAGACCTTATCCCCATTAGGCGTCGGTCTTGTATCAGTTGATTTTAGGACAAAATAAAGAATCTAGAAATGCTGCAAACTATGGCTATGATTTTCTAAAAAATTTCCAGAATGATAAAACTGATCCACCATATTTTTCATTCACGGCAGTAAGATAGCGAAAGGGACCAACTTATTCATGCAATGGGGACTGAAATTTAGTGTTGAACAGAGACAATATGAGTCCCTGCGGTTGTGTCTTATTTGCATACACAAGGAGAAAGATAAAGTAGGCATTGGGAGTTTAGTTATATGGCTGTGGATCAGTCATCATGCTGTACCACTTGGACTGTTTACATTTTGTGACTAGGTTGGATAATGCTTTTACATGGCCTCCTTTTAAGTAGTATTTCCTATATGAGTGTTACCTTGAAAACTTAGTCCAAGTTCTCTATCGGAATTTTGGGATACTTATATTGATTCATGGATCAGAAAATATCAGCATGTTTTCTGGTAAAGATATATGAGATAATGAATGAAGTGCCTTGAGGTGGGGGAATTAATCTGTGAAAGACGCTAGAAATGGTGAAATCTTGGATTATGTGTTCGTATATTTGATCTTTGGATATGCTAATTTTCAAAGAAGTATCATGCCTGTTTATTTGATCTCAGAGGAATTCAAGCTGTTTCTCTTTTATTCTGTTGTATTTTTCCTTTACGTCGTTGCCTTGGTGAGCATTCTTCTTTCTGTTCTGTCCTCATATTTCTCTTCTAATTTTGTGGTTGCTTTATGTAGGTGGACGAACCACACACTGTTGCTGACTTTTTGCAATCTCTGGGTCTGGGAAAATATTCTATTCCCTTTCAAGCAGAGGAGGTGTTGTTCCTTTGGACTTCTCTTGTTGTGGAATTAGAATTTTAATGTCTTTAAACATTTGATCATAGCAGATTGAATCAATTCTTGTGTTGATAATAGTCTTAAAACCGCATGATTCTTCAGCATGTTTTGGTAGACTAATTTTTTCTTTTATTCAAGGGAAAGAACTATTCATAGAAGTGCTGGCCAAATCTGTCATTTTTGGCATCTGTTTCTCCCAGATTTCTTGGTGTTGCTCTTTATTATGGTTATCAGAGATTGCTTGTTAGATCCTGGCAGAACAGGATGTTCTCGATGAAATTTACATACCAGCATGTCTCAGTCATAATTTACTGGAATTGTTGTGGAAATATTTTGTTCAAAAATCTGTTTTAGAATTCTGGAACAATTGTTCCCAAAAAAACCATCCTAAAAGGAACTGATTCAACAACTAAGGCTACAAATTAAGCATCTAGTGTGTGAGGCTGAGTGCTAATCCATCTACTTTGTACCTGAGGAAGTGTTTGCACCTGTAGTCTACAATGAGAGGGTTTCAACTCTTTGTTTAATCGAGCATTTATTTTCAGTGCGACATTCCGTGTACTTTGCAAAAAGGGTACTTGCTCTCTTGATCTCATTCCTAGACAATCCCATTTCTTGAATTTTTCCACCCATAGAACTCCTGATATGTGTGCTTTGGAGACTTAAGGTATGTTTTTTTTCCACTCCTGCATTTGAATCCTCCATACCTATATAGCCTTGGAGAATGTCTTAGATAATAGAGGGGCAGCCCGGTGCATGAAGCTCTTGCATATGCAGGGTCCAGGGAAGGGGCGGACCACAAAGGGCCTATATTATGCAGCCTTACCTTGCTTTTTGCAAGAGGCTGTTTTCACACCTTGAACCCGTGACCTCCAGGTCACACATAGACAACTCAACCGTTGCACCAAGGCTATCCTTCTAGAGTGTCTTATATAATATTTCCAACAATTTTAAAGTTTGCTTCCATTGTCAGCCATTTTAAGATTCCTCCATCTCGTGATATTAGAAGCCCTAGATGCAGGAAAACTTAATTGGCTTCGGCTACTTCACCAGTTGTGATCCCTGGAATTCTTTTCATTTGACATGAGATGAATGTCTCCTACTATATTTTCTGATTTCATATATTGCAAATAACAGACATGATGTCATTTCCCAGTAGAATCTTTACTTTGCAGACAAGATCCTGTTTGGCCATCTTTAAAAGAGTGTTTCCAAGGATGCAGAAAACAATTGGTCCCCGCTACTTCTCATATTTTCTCCTTTTATAGCTGTTGTTTAATGTAGGCTGGTTTTCTTTCGCAGATTGATATGGCTGCATTGAAGCAGATGGGGGACCATGACCTCAAAGAGTTGGGGATACCGATGGTATTTCCCTTTTTTTATCTCCATTGCCACCATTAACAGTCACTGCATATTTTGAAATGCTGGAGTTAAGATTGTTGTTAATGTTCTATTGGCCAGTAAAATGTGCATGGAAAGCTAATATTGTTATTCAGCCTGAATTCTTGAAGTCATGCATTCTAAGGTTCATGTTTTAAACTTAAATTTAATTTCTCTTGATAAATTTAAGTTTGTAGCTTACTATTTCATCCTGGAGTTCAGAGAACTTCAATTCTTTGTTATATATTTTTGTTTACTCTCCATATCTTTATTTAGGAACTCCAGATTTAGATGTTTGTACTTAAATTTATTATCTCTTGATAAATTTAAGTTTGTGGCGTACTATTTCATCCTGGAGTTCAGAGAACTTCAATTCTTTGCTATATATTTTTGTTTGCCTGCCATACCTAGGATCTCTTGATTTAGATGTTTGCACTTAACTTCTCTATTCTGTTCTTGGTTTCATTGTTCTTCTGGAAAAAAGTAAATAATCATGGGTTATTCTTGTTAGAAATTAAGTTCTCATTATTAGGATGAGGTCCAGTGTTTTAACTTGTCCCTGGAAAGTTGAAGATGAATTTGACTGTACATGGTTCTAGGTTTCCCATGTGAAGGATTTCTATCATAGTCCCTTCGAATTATGAATCCATGTGTTTCTTATGAGTGGTGCTGTTGGCTGCAGGGACCTAGGAAGAAGATTATTCTTGCACTCATGCCTCGCTCCAAACATCGGCAAGCATGAGGTCTGCCTCTGAGTAGGGATAAGATGCAGGTGAGTATTATACCTGTTTGTGTGATTGACTTATTCTGACATTATGGATATCAGAGTAATAGTTTCCGAGTATCCTTTCAAAATTTTGATGGAAATTTTACCCTTCAGAGAACAACTGAAGCCAAGGTTCTTCTTGCAATACTTCAATTGAGATTACAAAAGATATCATAGTAATTCTTATTAGATACTTGATCTGGGGCACACTACGTAACAGTAACTTAATGGGTTGTGTAAAATATCTATGTTAGATAGTGATTGACGGATGCTTTTGGAAAGGAATCATCTCCGAGAAACAACTATAGTTAGTGGCACGATTCATAGACAAATAAACAATAGCTTGATAGAATTATTTATCTAAATAAGCTATGTGCATGGTGGGATGGCATATATGGTTCTAAGTCTAACTGCATCCTTGCCAAAAGTCCTCAATGACAAAACAACCAAACTTGGTATTGGGAAGAAATGGGGTATTGGAATGTTAGCAAGGCAAGTATTCAAGTGCCCCTGTTGAAAAAATAGCAAATCTTGGTGTTTGAGATAGCTGGAACTTATTATATCTTTGCAGCCTGGCTTCTGCTTCATGTCGGAAGGATCACAATCCACAGCTAACTTTTGTGTTCCAGGATCACCTTATTCTCTGTTGGCTTTTTTCTCTGTGGGTATCAAAGATAAAGTTGGAAGTTGGCATCAATCTCCACTTGCTATCTGCATTAGGTACTCCAATGGACCTTTGGGTCTGTGACAGCAAGTCAAACACCTTGAGGAGATCTATGGTAGATAACAAAGCCATGCATACTCCAACAGGTTAAAGAGCGTGAGAAACATCATAATATGCTTGCATGGAATTAGATGAATTCCCTTTTAATTTCATATCATTTTGGTAATTAGGCTGCTAAATCTCTGGATATGGCAGAGGGACTGACTGTAATCTCTCCAGTGCATTATCTTCCATTTTTTTATACAATGATGATGTAGCTTATGTGGTATAATCTATTTCATTCCTGTAATATTGTTGGCAACCCGTAGCTACAAAGATAACAACGTTAATGAGGTGGGAGTAACTGAATGACTTTTGCATAATTTGATAAGCAACAATCTTAGATAATGTGGTGGCTTAGTTATGCACCAGTAGAGTAACCAGTTAGTGTTTCGTCGGATTTAGGATTATCTCCTGTCCACTGATGATGGATTCCATTTAGCTCCACATAGAAGGTTCTCGGCACACGTACAAATTCAACCAAATGTGGTTGCTTTAGCTTCACCTTCTTCACATTTAACTCTTGTTGATTTCATATCGACGTGACAGCTCAAAAGTTGCACGTTACAGGATAGAGAGTGGATCTTATTTGTCGGAGGGGATAAAGTCTTATGCTTTATTTGTCCTTCACTTATAGTTTTAAGATAGTTCTGTTCTGAGAGATCCTACCTTTTTTCTTCTTTATACTGAGTAGTCATCTTTTTGTTTCTTATGAGAAGGCTTGGGGGTTTTGCAGGAATTTCGCTTCATTCCAAACACCATGTGGCCATGCGAGGCTTGTCACGGCACACTTGGCTTGATACACTCAATCATGATTAGCGAGTCTAATTCAGGAATCTTAGTGTTGTCAAAATAGTACTTACAATGTATTGCATTTTGGGATGTGCGGGTTTCCCCTTGAAATTGAGTAAAAGTAACATTCTTGCCTCCTGATTCAGTCCAAATGACAGCGAGACAGGTAATCTAAGTGTGTATTTTATCCATGCTTCCTATGTCAATGCTTCACTAGAATTGATTGATTACACTGCAAATTATGCCTTGGCAGAAACATCTTCAAAAGACAATCAGATAGAAAGATACAACATGGTCCGAGCACCACTCATTTACTCAACAAGATTTAGCAAATGGAGGTGGGGAGGAAATGCTCGACTCCCCGCCGCATTTTCTATCACTCCTTGCAGCCAAAGCAATCAAGAACTTGGATGTTTTGGGACTGCACATGATCGGAAGGGAAGCGGTGCTTGAGGCACACCTTCTGATGGAAAGCTTTGCGAGTGCTGGTATTGGAAAATGTCAATGCTTGTTTGCATCTGACTGGGCACTTGGGCTTCTGTATCCTAGAAGGATCACAGTAGCTGGACTTCTCATGCTGCTCTAGGATGGCCTTCTCTTCCTCGTCGCCTTCTCTCTATTGACATAGAACATAGCGCGCAAACTACAACAGTTCTGTTCTTGTGGTCCGCTTCATGGTCCTGTTAGGATCCGTGCTCCAAACAAAACACCTGCGGACAAAGGCAATTATCAGCCATGATCCACTTTTGGAATTGCACAATCCTAACCCTTGCTAATGGAGCCTACATAAGTGCCTTTAGGGTGATTGCATAAATATGCCCCACCAGAAAGGAGAGTCGCAAAATTTACAAAGAGGGTGATGGGTAGACACTTTTCCACGTTCATCGTACTTGAGAGGAAGAAACTCAAGTCGATTGCATTACGCTTGTTGGCAGTGTTTTTCCAGGTCCAGCAATGCCTCATCTCCGTTTGACACGTAAAATGGCCAATATATTCTATTATGGCTTACTCTATTCATACATATGTAGATCTCGTGCTCTACTGGGACAATCCGTTTACTGTACCGTCCTCGTGGTTTCATGATAGGCTTAACGTTAGAGAGGTGTAACAATCTTAGCCGTTCGATTTCTAGAAAAATGGATTGTATCTCAAAGTGAAACTAGATTGGCGGGCAACCAGACTTATGGTCATTAAGGAACTCAATAGGACGACTCACTTGTGGCATCTGGAACCGGCTAACATGGCCACATGTGATGATGTGCATCACATGAGGAATGATCAAATACCTCCAGATAATGACACAATATTACACGTCCCTTAATGTGTCATCCCACTCCTTGATCATTTCGAAAGCTAGTAGACCTTCTGGGTGGTCCCCGCCATCTAATGGCATGCGGCACTGATTGCCATCTGGTTTGGAGGATTCCTAGCATTTGGTTATGATTGCTGCATTGTGTTGTCCTCCACGTATTTGCTATTATTCTGTCCCTCCAGGCAATCCTCCGAACTCGGGCATCTTGACAAATAGAACAAGTTGTTTCTTCGTTGGCAAGAGGAATGTTAAAAGGACACACCTTATAAGAGCCCCACTTTTGCGTGAATAGGCTCTCTTTTGGAAGATTTCGACTCATCTTCATCTCATTTCTCCTAACCTTGAAATCCCCTGCTATAAAGTGTGCGGATTGAATGATTCTAGCATCTGAAAATATGTACTTGCGATCACAAGATACATAAGGTTGAAAACTTCACATATATAATAACTTAATATAACTACTAAACCCATGCTTTTTAGCACATGCTATAGTTGTCTAGTCATCTTGACTTTTTCTTTACAATATTTACAAAGCTGGGGAATTTAGATGAACAGGTCAAATCATGCAAAGGTAGGTTTTGTTCATGCAAAAGGGGAGACATGTTTACGTTTAGGGAAAGTGCACAGTTGGATCTTACTCAGGGAAACTGCATCTGCTTTTTTCTTTTTAGGGTAGTGATATGTGCTCATTTTTCCTCATGTGCCCCTCAATAAATCTTTATATGGCCGCGTGCAAGGAATGATCATTGTTTGGGAACAAAACAATAACATTCCAAGTTTTCACCTGGATAACTATAAAAGATTATGTGTCCTTATATCAACTCCAATTTTAGCAAATGAGAATAACTCTTCAACAAGTCTTTTTAAAATTCTGGCTGGGGTACCTTGGCATGCCATTTTCTACTTTAAATGTGGAATCATGTGACTCAATAAAAAACAAAAACTTGAATACTCCTTGATTTGGTATTAGCACCCTCTCTCTCAATCGAAACTGTAAAAGGATTATATGGTACTAATATCTACAAATGAAGATGACACATTTTTATAGAGAGATATAAACTATTTACAATGGTGGGCATTTTTTTTTTTTTTTTTGAATAGTAGTAATGGGAATCTATTAGACGACTGATGTCCTGAGAATCTTATCCATTTGGGATCCTAGCATATGCAGGTTTTAGAAGGAATGTATAATAAAATTGTTTGCCATTTGTTTTCCAACTCAAAACAATATCAGTTAGGATTATTCAATGAATTAGATCTTGAACTCATGAGTCATCTAAGTGATGTCCAATATTGTCAATGGCTTAAATCTCTCCAAGAGTGAGCCTGCCTTATACTTTAGGTGTCCATATCATATCGTCCCAACATGATCCCAACAAATGTATTTTTTTATATGATGACATCTTGCTTTTATATTGATCCCTCTTTCTCTTATTTTCTCATTAGTAATTACTAGAAAGGAATGAAAACCTTTAAATCATACGTGGTTCCATCATTATCCAAAAATGTCATCTATTTAGATTGTTCTAGCCTTTGTGCTTTTTATGCTTTCTAAGTTGTAAAATAGAGAATACACCATATAAGCTGTTTTTACCTTCAATTATATGCAATTTCACAAAATCAATGGAAATTATAGGTGAGACTAATCTTTGGTAATCAAAGCCATTCATCTGTTGGCACTTGTTAGATAGGGTATGTTTTAGATTTACCTAATGATTTTGACCTTGTATTTTGGCCATTTTTAAGTGGTGAAAATTGATTGTCAATTTTTTTTTGAGGGTTAGAATTATCCAATTATAAGGATTTTATATCTAACAAAATTTAAAGAAGTGAAAGACTTGGATCTTTGCAATCTGGTCCATATTTTCTCCAATGTGGTATTAATATCAATGAAAGATAAAATTTTGGGACAGAAATGTCTTGATATTAATACTTGCCTAAAATCATATGAATAATGTGCCCATACTAAGATCCATCAAATGAATGATTTGGATTATTAGAATGGATGCCTACTTCTAGAATCCCTTATGATTATTGATTAGGTGAACCTAGGTCCTAGAGCCTTAACAAATTAATGGTTTAAATCATACATCTCTAGGACTGTGATATGTTACAAGATTAATTGAAGTTAAGGTGCCTGAGTAGGCAATCCATCGACCAATTGTGCATGTACATTTTATAGTTGAGATATTCCATGCCTTTTTTGGGACCACAGTCATTCATCTTTTATGGGTTTCGTGCTTAAAGTACATGTAGGGTCTACCTTCTTGAATTATCTTAGTGGTCTATCTTACCCATTTCACAATAGATAGGCATTTCACAATCATTGCTATTGATTTTCTTGAGTTATTTTGAGTTTTGTTAATTTTACCGCCATCCTTTTGAAAAATCACAATAGTTTATATAGGTTTTATCTACAGAAAGACTATTATGATGAACAATTTAGATTATAAAAAGAATAGGTTCCTCAAATAAAATATTAATAATATTACAAAAGGTGAAAATGCAATTTTCTTTTTTTATCATGTGATCTTCTTAAAATTATAACCTTGGCATCAATGATAATTTACTGTCTTATTCTTATTTATTAAATATTTTAAGAGGAATGCTACTCCAAAGGCCCTATAGGGCCCTTTCTTGGAAGCACCCCTCAATTTTCTATGAAGGGGGCACCTTTGAATGATAGATTGCTCTAGCTTGATATCTCATATACAAAAAAATCATAAATTGCTGCATGAACTTAGCATCCTAAAAGTCATATTTTTATAACTTAGAATTTGGATTGTAAAGTTTCTAACAGTGCACTATTTATGATAAAAGCTATACTTTTCATATGCTAGAATTATCATATTTGCTCAATGTTTGAACTAAAGGTGGTGCCTTAGTGGAAAAAATGAGAGACACTTCTAGGGAAGTGTCTTATAGGGGCTTCAGCTTAGCATTCCTCATATTTTAATCCAATCACATTGTACGATCTTCCTATTTCAAAAGAACATGTCTTTCTATCCACTCGGCTCACTTCTTGAAAGATTTAAATTATCCACAATCTTGGCCTTATCTTAGAGTGATACTCTTACTAGCCCACCTTTGAGAAGATCTAAATCATCCATAATTCTAGCCTTATCTTCATTGGACTATGCTACAAAACAAATTTGAAGTAATAAACACGTGTGAAGCACATGCCCAATGTTACTATTACAAATAGCTATAACTCTAGGTGTTGCTAAATTTTTTGAAGATTTGAACCATCTATAGTATCTTCCTTGGCTTAGAAAGGCCATTAAAAAAATTCTCATCCATTGGATGATCCTAGCTATTATCTTCTTAAGTTGCAAAATGAATAGTAAAATGTTTCATCTTTCATCATAGAACTAACAATAACAGTTGCTAGGATGATCTCATGGGAAAGAATTTTAGATTATGACCCATCTAAGTCAAGAGCAATGTTATGAACAGTTCAGATCTTTTAAATTTTGGGCCCTTCTAAAGTTATAATTTTTTGTGCCATTTAGTGAGGGGCTCATGAGAAAAAAGAAGTTGCTTATATATTATAAACCCATTTTTTTCATATCTAAGCTGTTTAGCAATGGCTTAGAATTTACATAAAGTATAGATGTAAACTTTAACTTAAAAAGCATAGAATAAATTATCTAGTGAGAATAAAATTTGGTACTTTGTCTATCTAGGCCATTCTATGAATGGCTAAGATCTAAAAAGGAGGCAAGTAAAACACACTTGGAATTGTCGTTCGTTTTCCTCCGAGGGTAAATACTAATACAAAGTTTGGCTTTTGGGCCATCTGTAGTAGGAAATGGCAACCCTCTCCGAAGCTGGAAGCTCATTCACTGGACCTTCAATGATGATCCTCGGCAAGTGAGATGGTGCCTAAGTCGTGAGAGAAGGTATGTAAGATGGAATGTACAAACCACCAAGACCTTGAATCTAGGATTACAATTTTCATCGAAAATCAATCAGAAAAAAGAAAAAGGAAAAGAAAATCCCATGAAAATTGGCTGATCTCACTGAATAGTTACTCCTGAGAGTGATCTTTAGTCATGATTTTGGCGCTGTTATGGCTGACCCAATCCTTGTAGATGGGCACGAATGATGGATCCTCAAGTCCACAGGAAGTCATCAATCAGCCAAACTGATCACTAGAACAATACATACGATCAACAAGGCATGTAAACTTTAGAGTCGATGCTTCAAGTTATGATAAGAAATGGCCGACTAATAAAAGAATGAAAAGGTGACAAAACCTTTATCTGGTGTCTGTGTGTATAGAAGATCAAAGTTACTTGCAGCTAATTATAAACGCCTCGACCTGTTGCTATATGAACTGCTCATCTTCTGCGCAAGTTTAAACAGTTAACATACAGAAGTACTTCTACCTGCCCATGTGTTACATGTCCAAACACTATATATCCTAGGCCACTGATAATATTAAGAAGGGGGTTCCAAGAAGAACAGAGGAGTGGTGGGTGACATGGAGGTGATCAGTTCTGTTGGCTCCGTCTTCACCCATGTTGAGGGGAGTTTCTGTGAATCAGAGGATGGGCATTGTTCACAACCAATATTTATTTCTTTGAGATATGTATCCTGTTTGTCTGTGTTTCTGGTCTTTGTTAGTCCCTTTGGGCTTCTTTTTTGTTTATGCTGTTGTCTTGGTGGATGATGGGCACCTTGTTAACATCCCTCTTGCTCTGCTTGTATTGATTCCCCAATTAATGCAATTGGACTTTCTCTTAAGAAAAAAAGAGAGAGAATATTAATAAGGGGAATAATATAATCACTCCCTTTGTGACTACTGCCACACCCTCATTTGGGGTTTTGTGGTAAAAATACAAGTGATGCTCATCTTTTTGAATGGACCACCGTATTGCCATAGATAAGCCCAAACCCAGAAATCATGTACATTAGATGATCCTGCCATCGATTTTTCTAATTCTTTTGGATACCCTCAATTTACAGACATGTAAGAACTTAAAAGAGCTCAGAGGAAACACTGGTGGCATCATCCAAGTATGTGAATCTGGGATGAGGGTAAGCTATGGCAAGACTATTAAGATGACCATTGGCAACAGTAATAAAGGGGCGTAGGAATATCATTTCCCTATTAATGACTGTCGTAATTTTCAAGAGTAGCATGCCACTTAGTCCTCATCATTTCTCTACAATGTAAATTATATTTTCATGTGTTGCAAATGAATAATGAACTCATTTTTACTGAAAACAATAAAAACATGCATAGAAATAGCTTTATCTTCTTCCAACAGCAACACAAACAACTTATGGAAGAGTGGAAGCAAACTGGCTTAAAGGCATATTCGCCAGTTACCAAAATGATCACTTGGGTCAAGCCTAAACAGGGATATATCATGGGGCTTCCAAGGAAACCCTGGTAAATCTGGTGCAAGAGCAATACTTAGAGATCGTGAAGGGGCGTTTCGAGAAAGATCTAACAACTACTCAGGATGGACGGCTCTAAGAATTGGTTTGCAAATTGCTATTTAAACTACGTGTCTCATTTGCAGATTTCCAGAGACTCGCAAATGGTTACCCAAGCGATGGACATGCAAGCTATATGCAACCTACGGAGACCCGCCAACATATTCCGTGGGAGTTCCTCCACCTCTACAGAGAATGTACTGCACTGTGGAAGAGACTGGTTACTGTCTCCATATCTGTTTACCCTAGACAAGGGAACAAAGCAGCTGATCTCCTAGTTAACCAGAAAGTTTTGTTGTCATCATCCCGAGCACTCTTTAGGCAACTAGATGCCCAGATATATTTTGTAATAGCTAGTATCTAATAGAAGTGACTTTCTAGTAAAAAAATAGTCTCATCAACCTACGTCATGCCTTCCTTTTTCTGCAGATTTAAAGTATCCCACTTGGTGTAGCTTCATAAAAGGGGGAAAAAAAAGAAGGAATAATAATAATAATAATATAAAGGTGTGTGAAGCATAATCACTTTGATTAGTTTTTAGTTAATCAAGTTGAGGAATATTTGAGAGTCAGAAATGATTAGAAGGACCTAATAGCTGGATCAATGCGTAATGGAGTGCAGGTTGACATGTCAACATGAGATGGGCCATCTTTTCTAAGTCAAATGATTATTAGAAAATAGCAAGATTTCTTATAATATAAAGGGAATAGAAATATGCACATCATTAGGTAGGTAATACATTCTTGGCATGTCCTAGGAAGACATCCCCCACCAGTTCTCTATAATAAAATAGTTATCTGCCAGTTCTAGGTAGGACATCCTCCCATAAGGATACAGACTTGCAAGCTTTAGACCTTCAGAAAATTAGATAAATTTTTTTGGAGGTTCTTGCACCAAATGAAGGTTTCAAATCGTAGGTATTGTTATTTATGTATATTAGTTCTGTTTTGATCTAGTAGACTTAATAAAGTATCTTTAAGTGGGGGATAAATTTTATTGATAAATATATTTAAGTAGATGGGTGATTATAGTAATTTTGTAGTATAAAATATTTAACTTTAAAACTATTTTTACCAAAACTTAGTTTTCAAAACCAAGGGACGTGTCTCAAAATTCAAATGAAGGGTTGCGTTAGCGAGTAGAATTAAGTACTAGGGCGAAGAGCCACAAATTGAAGGGTCCTTTTGATAATAGAAATAACTAGCTTATATTCTATAAAGACAGACTCTCTCCTCTCATTTCATATTTTTCCAACAGCAATTACATGGTTGATCTGGTCCTCATAGAAGGTGCGGTTCCAACTACTGCACCTTCATCCAATTGGATGGAATCAAGCGTCAGTCAGAAAACAAGGCAATATATCAGTGACTCTAGATGGTGATTATCTTTCACTTGAGCACATCACTTGTTAGTGTGAGGTGCTCCTGCAGCTACAGACTTCTTGGAATCACTAGAAGCTTACCGCATTTTCGTTAAGGAGAACTTACTGACTAAACACAATTTTCATATATATAATCTTTTTCTTCGGACTTATAGTAACTTACTAGAGGTTTCCAATTTTTCCAGCACTTATTTCTGAGTTATTCTCAGGTCCACCATTCCAAGTAAAAGAAAGACAAGAAAAACTTTTTGACGGATGTTGATAGTTTATGCGATCTTATGAGATCGTCCCTACCTCCATGGGATTGCTGATTGCAGGATCATTTTTTTTTTTCAAGAAATTTTTTAGTGTTATTCTTTGTTTTTGGGTAGGCAATCTAGACACAAAAAAACATGACAATGGAACAGTAACATGCAATTTTGTAGTCTAGGTATATTAACGTTGGTAGGTAGTAGATGTTTTAATGACTGCAGCTCAATTTTTTCTGTATGAAAAGAGTAGACAGAAGTCTACGACTTGCTTGTTTTTCCAAAGGGTGGATTCAGATTGTGAGACTCAATCACATGCATGTCCAAGCTGTTTTAGTGGACAGGAACCTCTTTGATCTTTTAGTATTGTGCCGAACAAGTTCCTCTTTGTGGCAGTTGAGGATCTGCACACCATTGTGTACAGTGGGACACAAATGGATATGCCGACCAAGTTCCTCTTTAAGTGGCTTTACCTGGCTTCTTTGAACTGTTGGAAAGACCCGTACGAGAGATTTTCCTAAGATGCAAGATAAGGCTGCATGTGCGGAAGCTTCGTGCACCGAGCTGCCTTTTTTTCCTACCCTGCAGTGCTGCTATGCATCCAACTGTACTTGTACTGATAAATAAATTTTGATGACCAGAGTGACAATTATAAGGGATGTCTGACCAGACCCATATCACTGCGCGTGCTCGATTTTATTTCTTTAAAACCATTAGGACACCAATGGCAAAACAAAGAATGATGGGAAAAAAGAGCTGCCTGCCATTAGAAACTTGAATCAAGACTCTCTCAAGATCATATATCTAAGAAAAAGAATGATACATCGTCGCCTCCTTTTTCTTGAGGATTGAAAGGACCCCACTTGGTGTATCATCGTTCATAAATTAAAAGAAAGAAAAAGGGAAAAAGGAAAATTAAATAAAAATATAAACTATATCAGTCAGGATAACTTTAATTAGAAGTCAAATGATTATAAGACATGACCAAAATTTTCTAAGATAATAAAGTGAATAGAAATATATACATCACTATTCACTAGGTAAGTAATACATTCCTGGCATGTCCTAGGAAGGACATCCTCCCATCAGTTCTCTACAGTAAATTAGTTTTCTAGACCCATCATCTTGCATTTGTTTTCTGATTATCTAGAGACCAGTGTGTTGGCATAAGCATATATTCATATCCTATACATCAAGCATAGATGTTTTAACCATTTTATATGTTGTCACTTTCGAAAGGTCAATGGTTTGCCATATTACTTGGTTTTCATATTAATCTGTCAAATATATTGATTCCATATATTTATTTACTTTTAATGGTAAGAGTTACTGGTAAGGAAAGTATATTAATTACAAATTACGGACATATTCTTTTATTTTTATCCCTACTTTTAAAGATATGCTTCCATTTTTTTTTTCTTGTCCCGAATATTGAACACACCAGATGTGCCGCTGGAACCCATGACCTGCTACCTAGGTATTAGGGAGATGCCTTCTAGCGTCACTACGCTGGAGGGCATTTGCTGACATAGTTGATAAATGAATTTACAAGAGTACAAGATGTATTATAGTCTTGAGGAATGCCAAATCCATGTGCTCACTTTCATTTTATCCATGTCAATTGTGCACCATGCAGCCAAATCATTCTAATCCTTAGGCATTTGAAGTGGATTTCATGGAACATGATGACTTGGCTGCTTGGTGTGGGCTTGACATGATAATATACAGTGTACACTTGAATTTATCATTCTTCCAATTCTAAACGTGCTTCCTCTAACTCAATAGGCAACTATTTCAGAAGAAAAAAAAAATGCAACTAAATGATGACATTACATGTGACCCATCCATCTAGTGTATAACAACCTTCAGTATAGTGGCGCCATAAAGAACATATCCAATGGAGTCATGGGTTCAAGGCGCCAGTTCAACTCTTGAAAAAGGAAAATAGAAAGAAGAGGAATACTAAATAAATGCTCTTCTTATAACACATTTTTTAGAGCTCACCTTTGCATATAATCTCACTGATTCATGTCATTGCTCCAACTTTGATGTTTAATAATTAAAAAATTATGTGAATATATGATCCTCGCATTCCTCAAGAAAGAAAAAAAGAAAGAAAAGACATTAGATGGGGGAATACTCACACAGCAAACTATAAGCCAACACCACCAATGTCACTTCTATTTATAGATCATTTATAAGTATTTCATTGAAGGGGAGCCTTAGCGTAACAGTAAAAGTTGTCATTGTGTGACTTTGAGGTCACAGGTTTAAGGCATGTAAACAGTCTCTTGCAAAATGCATGTACTTTAGGTCCATATGGTCTGCCCCTTCTCCGGACCTCGCATAGGTGCGAGCTTCGTGCACCGGGGCTGCCCTTTATAAACATTTCATTGGTGAGCTTGAAACTGAGAAGAGACTGCTAAGAAAAACAGAATGAGCAACGATTTACTTCATATTCTAGTAAATAGAGTATCAAATTATGTCGGAGAAATGCTTTCTTTCAGTCTCTACTACCTTCAAGTGCAGAAGTTATCGTTATGTAAGACTGTTCTACTTAGGTATCTTATATTTGGACTTTTTATGTAACTGTCAATGCTACATAGTAAGTGGACAAGGAAACAGCAAATGCAGTGGCCATTACTTAATGAAGTCTACCCTCCTAAGAAAAAAAGAAAACAACCCGTAAAGGATTATGAACATTCAATCAATGGTTTCCAGGTAATCTCGTCCTGGTAGGATCAGTCATCATGGGCCCGATCGGCAAGGCGTGTGGATTCTGGTTTGTGCAAGTATGCCCAATGTTTTCATATGCTGCCCGACTGGCATGGCTCATATTATCAAGCGTAGTCGCAAAAACCGGAACGTACAAGCCTTGCCAATCGGGTACTGTACAAAGGTTGAGATCATGCTAATACTTTGCTCAGGTGTGCTTAATCATACAAACCCGACCACAGGCTTGCCGTTAAACGATGTATGAGAATATAGCACTTGATGCAATTGATCTACGTTGGTAAAATCCTAGTTTTTACCCAAAAAAATAATGAAAAATTGCGCCCTATACACAAGGTTCAGATGATCATATTGATACAGTGCCCAAATTAGCTGGCAACCCATCTCAAAGCATCGCGTCTCTCATGTTAAAAGTAGGAAATATATATATATATATATATATAGAGAGAGAGAGAGAGTGCAAAGAACAAGTAATATTTGATTGGCTGGAAAATAGTATGAAAAAAAAGTTAGAAGAAATAGCAGTTAGAAACTTTTTTCTGACAAATCAAATGTCACCTGCAATTTACACATGCAACTTCTTACTGAAATTACTGATATATATATATATATATTACCTCAAAGTCACACATTCCATTTGAAAGGTGATAAGTTTGATCAAGTAATTAAATTCACTGTAGAACAAAGTCGCGGTCATTTTTTCAACTAATTATTTACACTGCACTAGTTCTTACCACCATTCCACTCCACCAAACAGAACCAAAATTAACACAGAAAAGAGGAGAACAAACAAGAAGAATAAAAGAACAAGAAAAAAAACACGTGGTTCACCCTAATTACAAACCATACCCCCAAACCAACACACTGTGTGAAGCCTCAAAACTCGGTCGAGTTTGCACCCGAAACGCCCTTCCTCCGACCATACCGCCTACTCTGAAAGGGAACAATGGAATCTAAATCTCCTTCCTGCTCCTCCTCCTCCTCCGCCTCTTCCACCAGTTCGTCTCTTCTCCCTCTATCTCCCGTCCCTTTCAACAACATCAACATTCTCTTCGCCTTCTCTTTCGCCCTTTCACTCCCTCTCTCCGCCACTTCCTTCAAAACCTCCGCTGCACCAGCAGCCTTCGCCGACCCCTTAAACCTCATCCCACTCTGACTCATCGCATACAACGCCGCCACGCACGCCTCTCTCACCGCGCCTGCCTGTCCCCCTCGCTTAAGCATTTCTACAAACACCTCCACTGCATGCGCATCAAGCAACGCCGCACGCCCTTCTGTGCTCGAAGCCAAATTACACAGTATAATCAAAATCCTTGATTGCAGTTCCCCACTAGTTGCAATTGATAGAAACGTTGAAATTGAACCCAATTTCACAAGCTTCGATCTGTTGCTTTGTACTAAAGAAAGATGATACAGAGCAAGAGCTGCGTCCTGGCGAGCGCGTTCACTTTCCGAACGCAGCATACGGAGAAGCGGGGGTAACGCGCCTAAAACCCCGATTGCGGTTTTGTTCTCGTCTTCGAGTGCAAGACTGAAAATGGCTCCCGCTGCGTGTTCTTGAGCTTCTGGAAAACCCCCTTTCAGGACGTCGATTAATGGTGGGACAGTTCCTGCTCGAACGATTTTCACCTTGTTGGGTTTCTCCAGTGAGAGATTTACTAAAGCTGCAACCGCGTTGATTTGAATTTGGGAATAACGGGAAAATAATAAAGATCGAAGGGCAACAAGTAACCTGGGTGTGCAAAGAGGAAATCGTGATTCTGGGTTGTTTCTAGTGATTTTCCGGAGAGAAATCACGGCTTCTTCTTGTTCGCAGACCTGGCTGCTTTTCATTTTGTCGATGATTTCGGTTTCTTGGGTTGATTCGGAACCCAGGGTTAGACTCTCCTCAATAATTTCTGAAGAAGATGAGGACGGAGAAGAAATATAACAAGAGGGTTTTGTAGCTAAAGGAAGTGGAGTCATAGCTACTGATTCTTCCGAGCTGGAATAGAAATGTTTGGGTCTGCGATTTACCTCAGTAGCTGCGTACGACAAGTTCTTAGGTGGGTTTTCTGCAACCCCTTCCAAAAGTTCCTTCTCCGAAGCCCCAATCTCCACCTTGCCTCCTCTCGGTGCTTCCGGTGATTCTGTTACTTCCTCTTTCTTGCTCTCACCGTTATCTGATTCCGTAATCTCCACTTTCATTTCTCGTTCTACTCCCGATTCCACCATTAACGTGCGAACGAGCTCCTTCGCAGCTTCTGGTTCGAGGGGTTTCGGCCTTTCTACCCCAGAATCGTCGCACCAGTGTAAGATAATGGATTTGAGGGCGATATTGGGGATTAAAGACGAAAAATCAGGTCTTGAGCCGTCTCCAAGGCGAGGAATAAAACCCAAGTCTTTACAGGCTTTGATGCAGTTCCTCTCGAAAGTTTGACCGGTAGAGACTATCACCGGATCGAACATTAAATGGCCGGAGATCGGACAGACGAATTCCCGCGGGGTTTTTTTCTGGGCTTGTGAGCGAGGGGAAGACCGGTAGAAGGAGACCTTCCACCGGTGTTTTCCGCTGCCCATTTCTCTATCGGATGCAACTTTCTCTGTTATTCTGTGCAGGAAAAGAGAAAGAGAAAGTTCATGGCGCTGAAACTTTCGTTGGATAGAAAAAGCCGTTGTAGATTCTAGGAAGAAGGATTCAGAATTTAGAGAGAGAGAGAGAGAGAGAGAGAGAGAGAGAGAGAGAATCTGAGAATCTGTGTTAATGTTGAAATTACTTTTATGTGAAAGGGGGGTGAAAGACGGAATCCATGAAGTTGCAGGCGATGACTGTGGATTGTTAGGAAGAAGTTTCTTCGCTCAACAAACTAAAACAGACTGCAGATCGAGACCAAATTTTTTTTTCCCCCTCGTCTTGATACGCGTCACCGGTTTCGTAACATATCTTTCCCGCTATCTCGGTTGTTTCCCAACTGTTTCCCAACAGGAGGGTGCCTGTATCAATTTTCCCACTCTTTTTACCTTAGAGTCCCCGGTTGGCATGGGAGCTGGTAAAATAGACACGGTTGCTACGCGACGACAATACGCAGGTCTACATAAATGCTGCTTGTCATGAACGGAGCAGACAGCACTTATGCAAGAAGAGCCCCACTGTTCGGTTGATCGGACCCGTTCATCTATCCCTCTTGTAGTGGGAAAGAACCGGAAGATCTTATGGATCGGACAAAATGGAGTTAGAAACTTTTATAGAGAATGGGCCATAGTCAACTCCGAAATTTCACAGCTCTTTGGATGCTATGATCATCTTCAACCATTGTCAGAGAGGCTGAACGGGTCTGATCTCACCTTAGATATGCATTACTATAATTTGGGAGTTGAATATGATTACGCTGGGGCCCGGATGGTTGGTAATCTAACTGGCTACTCTCTCCACCGGATGATTTTAATCTACTGGCTACTGTTTCTGAAAATTTTAACCTGTCTATTACCACTCCAAAGTAATAGCAGTTGGAAAATATTTTTGAGGCAATTATTGGCGCTTGAGATGAGATAAACTGACTTGAGATGACGTGTATGCAATGAGATGACCTAAATTTGGCATCATATGAAATGAGGCGACTGAAAATATTCCTTGTGGGCTGACTTGAGTTGGAGTAGATGACTGAGATAATATGATATGGTTGATTCTCATCTCAAGCAAAATACAAAGGTGGGGGCTGAATTCTAGAACGAGTTGGAATCTCATGTTAAGTCAGTTCAAGCACAATTAACAGTGATATGGCCCATATCATCTCAGCTCAGGTGATCTCATCTCAAGAATCACTAACACCCTGTTTGGTAGACGACCCATCTAAGGTGTGTGGTATCTGTATAATGCTGGGCAAAGATCCCGATCAACAAGAGCAAAGTCTAAACCATGAATTATGCCGAGGGAACTCTACAAAGGGTAATGTTGCATCATCATTGATCAAGGTGCCATCGTTCTATCACAAACATTTCCAACTATTATACCAAGATAATGATTCTTGGTTGACATGGGTCCACAAGTCCCAAACAGATCGGTGGATTATATTTTTGATCACGGAAAATTGAGGGTTAGAAATTTTGTATTCTGCATTCCAGATTCAATGATCAGAAACAGTGCTTTTAGAATAGGGTTTTTGCAAAAATATCCAATATTTTTTCAATTATCAAATTTAACCACTAAATTTTCATGAAATTTACAATTTGTAGGTTTTCATCTTCTTTTTCTGTTAATTTTTATAAAATTTCAATATTATCCTTATCTCAAGTACATTGTACAGATATTTGATAGGCGGAGAAGGCATTGAAAAACACGGACTGCAAACTGGGGAGCAAAGCGGCAAGGGCGCAGTCGACCTCGAGTGATGGGGAAGGAGGGCGCTGTTCTTGGTAGCACTAGCTGGAGGGGGTGATCTGGGTAGTGCTAGCGGTGGGGGGTTATGTGGCATCCGAAAAATGAGATAAAAACAGGGTTGTCAAAAAGAATAAGATAATATTATTATTTAATAAAAATTAACAGAAAAAAAATAGTAAATTTGCAAAGTTTTTAAAAATTTGATAGCAAATTTGTAAAATTAAAAAAATTCTTTAAAATACCGAGACCATTCAAAGACTGGAATGGACGAGAGATCCAGAGCTGGACTAATCATTTGAACTTGTCAAATCACCTCTTAGTGCAAAACTGGTCCACTCTGCGGTGCTGGACTCCCGAATTCCGCGTTCCATTCTAGCTACAAAGTGGGAGCGGCAGGCGAGTGAAATGGAGGAGTCCCGAGGAGGCACGCAAGCATTTCACGGAAAGCCACAGATTATTTGACCACCAAAATGAGATTCCCATTTTCTCTCTCAACCCTTGTCCTACCCTTCGGTTTCCTTGCCCAAGTTACCGAAATATAATATTGCGTCACCCCTTCTTTTAATATCGACACTCTTCTCTTGGTTTATATCTTTTAGGTACCTTTACAGACATTTACCACCCAAAAAGCTTAACGAAGTGGACATAAAACACAAGCATGGCTAGAAGTGTATCTAAGGCTCAACAATTTCCCTCGTGTGTTGTCCCCGAAGTTTCTCAGCCGTCCACCTTACATCGTAAAAAAAATGATTAAATTTATTGGCTGGCGAACATTTATTACATAATATAAAATACCATAAAAGTCTATAGTACTAAAAATAATTTAGTGGAACAGGTTACCGTATTCTGTGTCTATAAATGCCATGTAAAAAGTGTCTTTATTAAATCACAAAACACAACTGTCTTTTGCCGTTGCTTTGGTAATGCCAACACTCTTCTCAGTAGTTTGCTTTCTCTTGAAGGCATCACAAAAGAAGGAAAGAGTGTTCTTATCAACGTCAAGTGGGATTTGTCTACCAGTCCAATGGCGCTTTGTTGAAAGCCCTGTACTGCCTGTTGCTCGTTTAGACGTTGCCTCCCAGTCAAACCCAATGAGGTCCAGCTAGCCAACCCCTCCATGGAAAGTATTTTATTTGGATTGAAAAGGTTGAGACCCCGTATTTGACGCCTGTGTAGACTGTGGACGGTCTCTTTCAAGTTCAATAGATAGCGCAGTTGGGATTGAGAAACAACGTCTCCACTGTATTTGTAGAGTTATGACGTTATGGTTTCATGGTTCTTCACTAGCCGTCTCCTTCTTCGACATGATTTCCTACAAACGTCCAGCTCGGCACTCGTTTTCAGTGCGGGTGACGAATGGGCGGCTCCCAGCCTTTAATTGCAGTGTAGGTTATTTGGGACGACTGCTGCCCATGGCACCCAAGCTGGGCAATATCCTACATCATTTTCCAGCAATATTAATGAAGGTTAACCTGCGGAAGCATTATTACCCAGACTTCTGCTGAAGTAGAGCTTCCTCAAAAAGGGCGAACTGTTGCTTGTGGTCGATCAAATGCTAGTTCTTAGCGACGCCCCATGCAGTAACAAGTCTCGTGATTATGAGTGCATCAGCAGGTAATTTGGTGAACGATGAACCCCAACGTAATAAGCGTCAAGGAAAGAAGAATCTCAAAGACTAGTTTTCGCACAATGGTTGAATTGTTGCTGTGTAACTTTAAGATCGTGAGTTCAAAGCTTGAAAACTCTACTTGCCAAAAATACAAAACTATTTACTATAGACCTTTTACGAGTCATGCATATGTAGCTTTATAAGCCATCCCTTCTTCGAACTAGCATAAATATGACTCTCCTGCACCTGGCTGCCTTTATAGAGAGTGGTTAAACGGATTTTTTCTAACTAGATGTTTCGGCTTTATTTCGAGATGCCCATTTCATGGGCTTACCTTGGTTTTCTGTTGCCCAGGAGAGCTAGCTTCTGGTTTTTGGACGTGGATCATTAATCATAAGTAGCTCTTAAGCCTTCACTAGATGTTAGGATTTTCTGATTTGCGGATTCTTTACGATGTTAGGTATCCATCATACAGTCTATGGTAGAGGACCTATGTCAGCAAAAGGTGGGGCTACAGCCACGGGAAGGAATGCTTTGGTATATCGCAGTGCTTTCCTTCCTCTTTGTTTGCACGTAGTTATATTAAAACAAGAAATCGGTCAAAGTAACAAAGTGGCTACTCCTTCGGGGGCCCACTCTTTAAAGTGATGCGACCCAAAATTGTCGGCTAGGAATCTATGATCGTGACAATGAGGGACCCAAGGAAATAGCTAAATTGGTAGTCCCAAGTGTTCCAGATCAATCTCGAATCATTGCGCTAGACTTATTGCTAGCCTTTTGAATCACCATAGTTACAAAGTAAATAGTCGGGAAAAAGTGAAATTTTTTGAGAAAAGGTGAGAAAAAAGTCTAAAAAAATAAGGTAAAGTTTTAAATTTATAAAAACTTTAAAAATAGTAGCAACTCATTTAGAAACTTCTTAGGAATAAAGTTATATTATTATAGAAAATTAAAACGTCATTACCCTAGAAAAGACTTATGTTATCATAGAAAAATTTGAAGCAGAAGATTGAAATGTTAAAAAAAGCCTTAAAATAGACATTTATAAAAAGGGAAAAAGTCATAAAAATTGTCCTTTTTTTTAAAAAGATGAGTTTAAAAAAAAATTGATATAGTACATAAAAAGGATGCAACTTTTTAAACTAAACAAGGAGTTTTTTTTTAACTATGAAATGACTTGATTTTGAAGCCAATTGTGATGCTACTTTAAACTTATAAAAAGGAGGACCATCTTTATGCATAAAATCCAGACACATGCAAGGCGCTTTTTCTTTGTGGACTGGTCACGAAAAATAGAGCATTATGTGCTGCCTTTTGTCTAAAGGTTGGTAGATAGGATTGTTTCGGTTCTGTTACGCATTCAACTAGCCATAACCAATACTTTCGCCGAAGTTCCCAAGTTTTTGGTGGCTAACAGGATGTGTTATGCACTTTAAGTGATTGCGGGTTCATTTATCTGAGATTTGTCCCACATCAGACTAGCTTAACTCTCCAAGTTGCAGAAGCTTGCAAATTTAAAGGCTACGATTATTTGGCGAGTGAAGGTTTAGGTGATGGCGCCCTGAAACTGAAACTCGATAAATGGATGTATTTTTCTGATCCATGGTGAAATGGGTTTCTAAATCTAACCCATTCTTCATGTTTCGGGATACCAAAAATTGGAGATGCATTGGGATGATTCATTTCTTAACCGATTTCATCGTGCATCAGAAAAAGGAGAGCCAAACTTCTTGGGACGCTGAAGAAGACACGTGTGACTCCTTAGGCTCATTTAAGCAGCAAAAGTTTACTAGGGGGACATTGGGACCAGTCAAAGTCTCGTGGATGGCTTGGCAGCTAAGAATTCCATTAATCTAATGAAGCTAATTAATCGAGGGAAATGATATCTGCATGGCTTGATTCAAGAGTGGCACGCCCACCCATTGACCAAAATTTCATTGGAAGGGGCCAGAGTTTTGGGGCCACTCACTCATTGACTAAATTCTCATTGGTTGGTGAAAGAGTTTGGGGTATTGTAAACAACTGTAAAGCTGATTAGGTAATTTAAAAGGTAAAAGGTGGAGTGCCACAATACAAGTATGGGATGTCGGAAATCGCTTTCCAACTTTAATTTTCTGAAAAGCAGAACAAGCCAACCTTCGACTTGTAGGCAAGAAACTAACTAAGAAACAACCAAACGGTAAGAAGTGTGGACCATGCGAGTTTTGGGACATCGAACATTCACATTCCCTTGTCCTTACCCTCTCTTTCTCTAGAATTTTTATCATGCAATTGATAATGTATAATGCCCATCTTCTGATCTATCCTATAGATAGGTTCTGAACCGAAAAATCTTGTTTATATGATGATCCTTGAGAAGGAAGTTATTCTCTCAATCAATCTTAGAGAGATCACATTGTTTATCTGTAATCAAAGATTGAGTGATGAAAATCCCTAAAGAGCCAACAAGAGAAAGACAAATAAATTAGATCATAACCGTCGATTCAGTTGACTCCCAATTATTACCCCACGACTTGATGGTAGAAGAGGGGTAAGCAACAACTTGTTCCTCAAAAGAGAAAAAATGAGAAGAAGGTAATGCTTTGGTAAAGATATTGGCAATCTGGTCTTTCGTAGAGATCAAGCGACAGTCAAGAAAAATCTTCGATCAACTTGATCACGGACGATATGAAAGTCGACTTTGATATATTTCGGCATGAAAAATCGGATTGGCAGTTCGGTACGTGGCACCAATGTTATCACACCACAAAAAAGGGGCTGTGTTTGAGTAGGAATTCCGAGTTCTTGGGGAATGGATTTTAACCAGATGATTTCAGCTGCTGCATTTGCTAAGGCCTTGTACTCCGATTCAGTAGAAAATCTAGCTTCCATTCGTTGCTTCTTAGAGGCCCAAGTTATCAAATTGAAGCTTTAGAAGATTGCAAATCCGCCAGTGTCGGCCATCCTTGTCCAGCTCAATCTGTATCGGAGAAGGCATGTATCTGCGATGAAATGGACGTAGAAATTTGTATTCCATGAGAGCTAGTATGCTTCAAGAACCATTAGATTCGCTTGACTGCCATCCAGTATTCATTTATCACTACATATGCGAGATCTGGGCCTGTTAGAACCAAGTGTTGAAGAGCATCAATAGTTTGCCAGTATAGATGCGGATCATCCATTGGTGAGCCATGAAATTTTCAGAGCAAGGTAGAGGAGGCAAGTGGCGTTTGACAAGAGTTAGCTTCAAGTATTCCTGTTTTGGCAAGTAAATCACGGAAGTATTTTTGTTGAGAGAGAATGATGCCAGTGGATGTAGGAAGAACTTCGATTTCAAGGAAATAACTTGATGTACATGTCCTTAATTGCAAGGTCTTTGTCGAGGCAAAGAATGATCCGAATACTTGTCTTTGAGTGATTGCTGGCTACGACAACATCCTCTACGCATAAAAAGGGTAGCCCTGGTGCATGAATCTCCTGTGTATGCAGGGTCCGGGGAAAGGGCAGACCTTGAGGTCATGAGTTAAAGGCATGAAAACAGCCTCTTACAAAATGCAAGGTAAGGCTGTATATGATTATATAAGAAAATAAACTGAAACGTAGGACATCACCCAATTTCTGAAACAAAAAACGAGGTGATTGTTTCAGACCATATAACAATCGGCGAAGATGGCGGACATGATGTGACTTATTGGGATTCACAAAACCTTGTGGCTGTAAAATGGATACATCCTCACGTAGCTCACCATGCCAACAGGCATTCGATATTTCTAGTTGGCGTAGAGGTCACGACTTTGAAATAGCAATGGCAAGAATCAGAAGAGCAATGGTCGGCTTAACGATGGGGCTAAAAGTCTCACCCTAGTCAAGCCCTTCAACCAGGTTGTACCCTTTGGCAGCCAGTCGAATTTTCAAATGATCTAAGGTTCCATCTGCATGTTTCTTCACCCATTACACCCATTTATTGCCGAATGGCTGTCGAGGAACTAAGGCCCATAAACATGTAGAAGCAAGCAGTCTAGGGCCCAAGTGATTTGATCCTTCACAGAAAATGAACAGCCAGTAAACTCAAAGATAACATTGTTATCATGACGGAATTTCTACACAGAAAGCAAAATTTTCTGGAAGCACATGATGAATATTATTAAGCTTGAAACTGCGATTAGGGACCGGAATGGCTTGGGAGAGGAGCCACACGCACTGTTGTACTTGTGACTTTGTTCGCACAGTTTCCCGAGGTACTGAGAATCAGTTGCTCTTTCACCCCAATTTCATGACTTTGCTAACTGCTATGGAGGTCATGGAATGGACTAGGGTTGGGACGACCAGATAAAGCCGCAAGACTGTCATTATACTCGCTTCTCAATTTGCTGAAGGTGATGGAATTGAATTCCTATTGAGCTAATGGTTGACCAGCCACGGTCAATTCATCGGACAACATCTTTGCCTTGTTTAGAAGCGTTGTTTTTGAGTCATCCCCGTTTTGAAGTTTCCCCAACTGCATGCGAATCTGGAGGCGCTTAAGATTGATTGGATCGAAGGCAGGTTACAATGTAATCCCAGCGGTTTGTGCGTCGGAGCATCCATGGAGATATGACAATGGATCTTCAGAGATTGAAGCTATTATCCAACTTAGTAGAAGTTGATCTTTCTTGTACCAGGTAGTACAGTCCGGGTTGGGAATTTGAGTTGACGGATCAGATGGGGGAAGGAATAGTCAACTATGGACATGGATCTGTGCCATACGCATCACCAGTCATATCATGAAAGGCTAAAATAGGTTTAAAATTGCATCCTCTAGAAAGAGTAATTAGAGGAGGGCAGTCTAACTTGGGGGTGATGAGTAGCACTGCTAACACTCATCGTTGCTGGGTTGATGGTATGGAGAAGGATTTGTTATGAAGATGCAAAAAATGAAAGAACAAAAAATAAGGAAGAATACACACAGATTTACGTGGTTTTCTTTGAATTGAGGTGTGTCCATGGCTTACATCCATTTCATTATATTTATAGTCAGAAAATAGCCACAACAAGGTACAGAAGATTTCAACTTCCTCTACAAAACTTTAAGGTCATGCGAATATATGTCCTGGCAAAACATGAAACTATCTACCTATATCACAAAATAGGAAAACCTCTATCCATTTTTTTTTTCTTTCGAAGGCTCCATCACTTGGACCCCCAGTTCGTAGCGTAATATAATTTGTTACTGGCATAAAAGGATCACGTCAATCCTTCTCCAAACTCACAACAGGATGTGGATGATGGAGCAGCTGAGGATGAGGTTGAGGGAGACGTGCCAGAGGCATTAGGTGTTACTGTTTGTTGCATGGTAGAATATGGAGAGTAGTGCAGAGATCAAGAAGAAAAAAAAAATCGAGATTAGAGAGTGAAGTGGAAGAAGAAGAATGGAGCAGAGAATGTTGTTAAGGGATCACCAAGATTTTTTCTGTTCTCATACCATGACAAGGAAGTTGTTCTCTCAATCAATCGTAGAGATGTCACATTGTTTATTTATTATTAAAGATCGAGTACATGGAAAGCCCTAAATAACCAATAAGAGAAAGACAAGTAAACTAAATTGCAACCAATGATTGAGGTTACTAACAATCCTCATCACCACTTTTCTAAAGTAAGAAACCGACGGTTCAGAAAGGTTCTTCTTTTTTTTGTTCTTTGGAAAGAGAGACTTCAGAAAGTCTGAAAGCAATGGAAGTTAAATAGGTCGTCCGGTCTGAAAGTTAATTTAATGTATTTATCACAATTAATGAGGTTCATTTTATCTAAGATACAGCACAAGATGAACAGTTTAGATCATCAATCGCCCCAACCGTAGTTTTGCTTAACAGCTCGAGCTACTCATTCTATTATATATCTTGGATTACAAGTGTATGTTACATCGTCTGGGATGATGAACGGTGATAAAGGTTGTTCCGAGTTATTCCAAAATACTGATAGAGAAACCTCGATAGACTGGGGTTTCACATGAATTTCTGCCAATTGGGACTCTCCATGTACCAGCCTTGGCGTACACGAAACAATTTCAGAGTGGAAAGAGTTTTGGTGGCTGGCTAATCACATGAAATCAGCAAGGCTACCATTCAAACATAAACAGCTTTGCTATTATCTTTGAACAGAGCTACCATTAGATCTGGATGTTCCATGGTAAGTTGCCGTGTCTAGCGTCCCCTGTACATGCAAGGCGCTCCTTTTGCATTATTTTGCAAAGCAGACACCTACACACTTATCTAGCAGCTATGTGGCTTCAAATCCAAATATAATCCTAAGTGCTAGCCTGAACGTTGTAAGCGCTTTTTAACTGAGTGCATAAAAGCATATCCCATTTGCTCAAACACACTTCTTTTGTGCTTTTCACTGCTCAAATTATTCCGTCTTTTCTACTCTTTTTCTCCCAACAGAACTCATGGCTTTACGAAAAGGAATGCATAAAGGAACTTATCTCTCTTTCATCTTTTCCTTTTCTCTTGTTGAGAAGATTAAGATGGGAGTGAGCTGGATTGTAACAGCCAACTCCATCGGTGTTATAAGTGGAACAAAATGGAGAACACGTCCCCAACCCCACCATCTTTGCTTCTCTCCTTCACTTCAGTTTCCTAATTCCAATGGTGCTTTGTCCCCCTCATAATATCAATTCCCGGCTGCTCCTATGCTCTTCGTCGTTTTTCTTCTATCATTCTCTCTTCTTCTCCTCCATCCATTTCTTCTTCTTCCTCCTATCGCTGCTGCCCCTACAATCTGCCACCTTGTTAGGAAATGAAACCGATCAACTTGCCTTGCTTGCCTTCAAGCATCAAATAACTGCTGACCCATACGATGCCTTGTCCTCATGGAACGACAGTCTCCATTTCTGTCAATGGAAGGGAGTCACTTGCGGCCATAGGCATCGTCAGAGAGTCATCGGATTGGACCTTGCACATCAACGATTGGTAGGTCCAACATCTTCTTCCATTGCAAACCTCTCTTTTCTTAGGGCAATTCAACTCCAAAACAACAGTTTCTACGGCCACCTCCCCCAAGCCGTCTTTCGCCTTCCACGACTGAGATTTGTCCATATGGCTAATAATTCGTATCACGGAATGATCTCGGCCAATACGACGACCCAACTTCAAGTACTTGATTTGAAGTACAACGAGCTTGTTGGAGTCAATCCTGGTGATTTCCAGTCACTTTCGAGGCTCACTTGGTTAAATCTTAGACGTAACAAGCTCAAAGGAAGCATCCCACCTTCCCTAGGCAACCTTTTGTCTCTCACCTTCTTAGACTTGGGGGAAAATAGTTTGAAAGGAAGTATCCCCTACGATATAGGAAGATTGGTTAAGCTAAAAACTCTCAGCCTAGCCGTCAATACATTGTTAGGTACAATTCCCAGCCATCTTTATAGTCTCTCGTCCCTTGTTACATTTAGTGTAGCAGAGAACCGGCTGTATGGGAGCCTTCCACCCAATCTAGGGTCAACTCTCCCAGACTTACAAGAGCTTTACGTGGATGGCAATCGATTTAGAGGACCCATACTAGGTGCATTGCCCAATGCTTCACGACTTGTAAAACTTGAATTTGGTGACAACAGTTTCATAGGTTCTGTGCCTCTAAATTTGGGTAGTCTTCAAGTTCTCTCTTTTCTTATTTTGGGGGAAAATCAGTTGGGAGGTATGAAGGAAGCGAATGACTTGACTTTTCTCAAATCTTTGATTAACTGCACAAGTCTACCAATGCGATCGCTAATTTGTCAACCCAACTAACTATCCTAACTTTAGGTAGTAACCAAATATCTGGAATGATCCCACAGGGGGTGGAAAATCTCATAGGCTTATATGTATTATCTATGGAAGGAAATTTTATTGAAGGTACTATTTCGATTGGAATTGGTAAGCTTAACAAACTACACTCTTTGTACTTGGGTGGTAACAGACTTCGGTGACAAATTCATCCATCCCTAGGCAACTTGATAGGATTGGGCTTGCACTCATTAGGGTTGAATAATTTAATAGGAAAAATTCCTTCAAGTATTGGCAATTGTAGGAATATGCAACGATTGGATCTCATTGACAACAAGCTTAGTGGCGGCATCCCAGAAGAAGTTCTAGACATTCCTGCTCTCTCAATATATCTCAACTTGTCACATAATTCTTTCATAGCATCACTATCTTTTGAAGTTGGCAGCCCTAAAATGCTTGGGATGTTAGATATGTCTTACAACAACCTGTCCTAGGAGATTTCAAGCATGTTGAGCAATTGTTTAAATATGGAATACCTTTTCATGCAACACAACTCCTTTCAAGGAACCATCCCTCCATCCTTGAGCAGTTTGAAAGGAATTCGTCTGTTGAACCTCTCTTTTAATGATCTTGAGGGTGAAGTGCCAAAAGATGGGATCTTTAGAAATGCAAGTGCAATTTCAGTCTACGGAAACAACAAGCTTTGTGGAGGTATCTCAGAATTACAGTTGCCTGCATGCCCTACCCGCATTTATACAAAACATGAAAGGTCTCGTGCTTTGAAGGTAGGCATGGCAACATTTATTGTGGTTTTCTGTCTGATTATAACTGCACTTTTCATTGTTGCATTCCAGTGGAGAAAAAAGTTGAAAAAGAAGCCTCCTTCCACGTGTTTTGTGGATCATCAATTGTTAAGGGTCTCTTATTTAGATCTGCAAAGAGCAACTAATGGGTTCTCCTTGGAAAATTTGATTGGTGTTGGAAGTTATAGTTCTGTGTAAAAAGGAACTCTAGAAATTACTAGAGAAATCATTGCAGTGAAGGTAATCAACCTTCAACAACATGAGGCTTTTGTAAGCTTCAACGCTGAATGTGAGGCTCTAAGAAATGCTCGCCATCGTAATCTTGTTCAAATCATCACTTGCTGCTCGAGCATCGATTTAAGTGGCAATGATTTCAAAGCTCTAGTCTTTGAGTATATGCCCAAGGGTAGTCTTGAGAAGTGGTTGCATCCTGGTGAAGGTGAGCAACATCTAGTGAGAAAATTGACCTTTGTCGAAAGAGTAAATATTGCTACTGATGTCGCATCTTCCTTGCATTATCTTCATTACCATGGGAAAGTACCAATTGTTCATTGCGATCTAAAATCGAGCAACATACTTTTTAATGATGACATGAATGCACATGTTGGTGACTTTGGACTAGCAAAGTTACTTTTTGAAGTCATGATAATTGCTCCAAAGATAAAACAAGCTCATCAAGAATAAAGGGAACTATTGGATATGTCGCTCCAGGTAAATGACTTTATCTATCAATTTACATAATTTTTTGTAATCATGAATCCATAATAAGGCTTAAGTTGGCATGATATCATTCTTTCTTTCCCAGCTAATGACAATATCTATTTTGAAATGTGTATATGATACTACTAAAAGTTGGAGCTGTATATTGTAGAATATGGGATGGGTTGCAAGGCAAGCGCACAAGGTGATGTGTACAGCTATGACATTCTTTTGTTAGAGATTTTCACAGGAAAGAGACATACCGATGACATGTTCAAAGATGGACTTGACCTCTACCAATTCACCAAAATGGCTTTGCCCGACTAAGTAACGAAAATTGCAAACCCACAATTGCTTGCAGATGTTGAAGCTACCTCCTAGAGCAACAACAACAGCCATAGTGTCAATATGAGAAATAAATTGCAAGATTGCTTGATCGCAGTGTTTAAAGTTGGCATATCATGTTACGTGGAATCACCAAGAGAGCGCTTGGAGATGAGAGATGTCCTTGGAGAAATGATTGCTATCAAGACTTGTATCTTGGGACAAGGCTTAACTGCTAAAGCCCTGGTGGGATACTGCATATATAAGTGTACAAATTATCTTAGTAATTTTTTTAGTTACTGTAGCCAAGATGAATAAGCGAAGATTTTACTGAGATGAAAACTAGCACACATCTCCAATGGCTGTTATTCTACCTCGGGAATTATGTTTCAAATGTGGATCAAGCCCATTGAAATTTATCATTTGTCGAGGACTTCTATAGGTTTTCAATTTCTCAAACTTAGAAGATGAAGTTGCTAGTTGTAGTTGGCCATCACACAATGCTAAGCAATGAGTGGAGATGCCAATATGGCATGATTTGAATTGAAGTAAGGCGAGTCTTTCTCAAACTCAATAGCATTCGTGAGACCAAATAAAATGTGTAATTTTGTACTTAATTAACCTTTTTGTATATCATATGTCAATAGTTCCTATTGATGAATGATAGAGGTCAGAATCCTCCACTTTTGTATACAAGATTAATTATATTATTCTATCATATGCGAACAAATAGATCTAGAATATTATTAAACAAATAATAACAGGCAAGAAAGAGCCTTACAACTTCATGTGCTTATCCAACTTATAAAAGATCCATATTAATAGAGTCTAATCTATCAACACCAAAACCCAATAAGGGGGACCAGCAAATGCCTGAAATAGTCTCAGTCAACACAAATGCCTGAAAATCCTGTATAAGATTGGACCAAGACAATTAAGATATCTGATAATTGCAAAGGGAGGTGTATTTCTATAATGCAAAAGAATCCACAATTAGTGGAACAAGGATAGGTTAAGAAGATAATGGAGAGACTCTTGATTGAGATAAAAAAGCATGGATATGGCATTTGGGGGTGGGACATGTCAACTTAGCTCAAATCATTTCAGGCCAGACCTCATCTCATCAATCCAGCTCACTTGATATCAAGCACCAGTGACACTATGTAAGGGATTAAATCTGGATTATTTTACATTAGAATGAAATTTTTAACCAGGTAATTTAGATTTAGATTTTTACCAGTGACACTATGTAAGGAATTAAATCTGGATTGCAGTTAAAAATAATAATAATGATAAGCTGCGCACAAATGGCGCATGGGTTTAGCAAAAATGAAGTTGCAACACCTGTGACAATACAGAGGGTTGAAAATATGTTTACCAAACGGTCTGTGACAATACAAAGGGTTGAAAATATGTTTACCAAACGGTTTATAGCTAATGTGTAAGAGGATAAGCATTCGGATGTTAAGATTATTCAGCTATCTTTCATATTTGACATACAAGGTATTCACCAGAGAAATCAGATGGCCAATTCTGATCAAGCAAACTGGTGCGCTTGCTGTGGTGTCACCCACCTTAACAACATTCCTCTTCATAAAATAACAAGAAAGGGGAAGCGTTACGTCAATTAAGTGGGCAGAAATATCAATACGGACGTAAGTCCCTCTTTTATAATGCATTTTTCGGTTCAACCCGTTTCAATTATTTAAACCTGTAATTACAAGCAACGAAACGGAAAACATGGCACGTTGATGTTCATATCCTGTCTCTCCCCAATGCAAACATATTAAGCCCTGGCTTTTTAGGTTTACCTCTTACTCATCGGGTCCTAACAAGTGTAAATTAATCCGCAAACAGTAGCCCTCCCTTTGTATCCATTAAAAAAAAGCACAAATTAAAAATCACTATCGTGTCCATCAGCAAATGGGATTTTTCAACCATATCATATCCATTCAGTTCAATTAGGATAGCAATAATCCGTTCCAATGGGCAGCCCAATCTACAGTGGTGGAGGATCCTTATTGGGCTACAACACTACAAGGTCTTTGCTCAAGTATAGTAAAAGTCATTCATATACTAGAATTGAAACGCATCAAATCTCAAACCACTAAACTGATAAGAACCTTGACCACAACCTCCACATAAAAGATTGGGCGTTGATATTACATTGTTAACTCCTTCAACCTCTTGCCCAAAGCCAAGGCTCCGAAGTGAGATAGGCCATTAGTAACTTAGATTAAATGGAGCAAACTGCACTAAACCTCTTGCAGTGGCTTTCAACTAAAAATTGCTCGCTCTCATGTGCCATCTGATGAAATAAATCTCCCTCGGGGAATATGTAGTTGGTATCCTCCAACAAGTCTGATTAAGTATCGCAGTTTGCCAGTTCCTTTTTTTATTTTTTCCTCTCTTTTGTTCTTTTTCTTTCATCACCACATCACGAATTGCACAAGGGATGGAGCTGAACGAAGTTTGTATCAGATATCATTAGAAAGTCCAGTTCATCAAAGCTGCAATCCAAATAGTAGACTGAAAGAATAGTTAATGAAGAAAGATCCACAAGGAAGATCTTCAGTATGACATTCTAAGATTAAGAAATCATGGTGCGCATTTCTGGTATTACATTTTCACAAGAAACATATGCCCACATGATATTCCAATTTTGCGTGTTTACCTCAAGCTATTACTCATCCATCACAATCTCTGCCAGTTGAATATTACCATGTAGATTGGCTGCTTTGCAAGTTGGCATGAAAGAGAACACATACAAAAGTTTTGTACATTTTAAGCCCCATTTAATCATCAAATACTTTATTAGATGATGCCCGCTGCCACTCAAGAAGATATGTGATCAATTGTGGATGAGAAAACATGGTACAATAAAGCCATAGAAGAACATAATGCTGACCTTCAGCTATGGTAAGTTTTTATGAAGACAGATCCAAGAGAATTTTGCAACAAGAATGCCACAGTTGCAAAGAGATCGTCAAAAGCTTCACTGGAAATAGTAAACAAAAATTTAGCAACAGCATACATAATTCTATTTGGGATATGAGGGGTTAGGATTAGTGATCCGACCATTAGAATCATATAATACATCAGCTCCAAGAACAATATTTGGGCATAAACTAAATAAAGGTGAATCCCACTCTCCCCATGTCAGCCCAAAGATCTGCAAAAACGGACATTATGTGGTTGAGAAGTGACTTATGGGTTCAACAGTATCATGGCAGGACAAAGTGTGGTGCCTTACTTTGCAGTTAATCTTATTGAGGCCACAAGTTCTTCTCATGTTGTCCAGTACCTGCAATTCTAAGCTTCAAACTTTCATTCTTGCCAGCCACCTAATAATATTTGTATCACATGCTATGATGTAAATATGAAAAAGAGGAATAATTCATGTTTGTTGTCAATAAAAAACTTCATCAAAGTCCGTAATTGATCAATATCCCTTTTTATTTCAACTCCTCAGACTAAAGAAACTAATAAATTCATGTGATGTTTCATAAAGAAAGTAGCATAAGCCATACATTCTGATTGCGATTGTTGCTCTTTTTTAAGATGGCGGCTTATGTTAGTAAATACAGAAAGAATGTGACATGCTTGGTGATTTATTTGCTTTTGGGTAGCTTCTGATCTGCGTCAATTGATGCTTTGGAGAAGCTAAATTGACAATAACTGGGAATCTCTTTGAATATTACTTACTATGATTTATGTTGTTATTGCTAAGTTTTACAACATATACATGTACACGTGATGCATATTCCAAAACAGAATTGACACATGAGCCACCATAAGGATACATGTGGAATGGAATTGATGAGATATTGTAATATTTATCTCTGTTATTTAGAATGGTTGTATTCCCTAAACATCGAGATGATAACTAAGTGAAAAGGATTACAACCCTCAAGTTTCCTGGGAACTATGGACTGACATATTCAATGGTAGCTCAATCCTAACAGTTTGCCACACATATAAAGAACCTCTCCAGATGTCTCCATCGGCAAGGACTCCACTCAACTTGTTGGTACACTGCTACAACATAGATTATATTCACTGCACACACAAGCTTGTCTCAAAGCCCAAACACTTATGCATACAAACAGTTCTTAACATTATCTATTGGCTCAACCAGTTACATTATCAAATTGTACAAGCTAAATGGCATGTAAAAGCAACCCTAAATCAAATAAGTACTACCTCTAGTTTATTGGAGATGTCAGTAGGTGTGACATTTGAACCCACTTTTGTAGATACCAATCCAGGCAATGAAGTTCCAACTCCTAGCTGCTCCAAAATGAATGCAAATTAGATGGTTAATAACAGTCTCAACATCTGCCACATCATGGATAAATGAATCTAACCAAAAATAGAAATGAAAAGTTGTCAACTAGTGTGCATATAGTCAAATTTCAGCTTATTTTTATTGAGTTTATTTAGATGACTTGGAATTCAACTAAAATATAAAAATTCAGAAACAAAGATGATCGAATAACACATTCTACTACCATAAGAGCGTACAAATACAATATGCAGTAATACTGTTTTTACCTCCACAACTGAGGCACTCATAAAGCGTGATCTTTGCTGCCACACATACTCCGCGAGAATAACACTACATGGCCAGACAAACATTCCATAATCCTTCTGCATGATCTGTAAGTACAAGAAAAGTCAGTCACAGATTGAAGCATTGTCAATGTTTGAATCCAAAGGGAATAAAACAACATAAAAAGCACACTACCGCATAAGATTTCGTGAAATGTTCTTTAAGAATAAAAAGGGCAGCCTGGTGCACAAAGCTCATGCATAAGAGGGGTCAAAGGAAGGGGTGGGCCACAAAGGATCTATAGTATGCAGCCTTGCATTTTTGCAAAAGGCTATTTTCACATCTTGAACCCGTGACCTCTAAGTCATAGATGACTACTCTACCATTGTGCCAAGGCTCCCCTTCATGGAGTGTTCTTTAAGAATAATGCATGTTTATAATAAGGAAATTTGTAATAATTAGATGTAGCTGTGCTGTTTTGCAAGATTTCAAGAAATGGAGACTGCTAAAAGGACAGGAGTATGAGTGGAGTAACTACCTCGATGATGTCGATGGTGAAGGCATCTTTGTCACCAGATTTTTAAAAGTAATGGGTGGAAATGATGGTCATATGAGGGGAAGACATAGGTAGAAGATTGATTTCTTCTTCTTCTTCTTCTTCTTCTTCTTCTTCTTCTTCTTCTTCTTCTTCCATTGCTGTTTTGAGGAAGCAGAAAGAGCAAGTTGATATAGGTTCCAGATTTCAGAATAGAGTACTGACACACTCAATTGTCAGGTATTAGAATGACTTTCCCAAGAATTAAGATGATGATCATTAATCTCCATGCATACTAAATTCCAGCTAGATTTGGCTTTCCATGTCAAAACAAACTAGAGAAATTAAGTTCAACTGGAAATGGATTTCGGTTTCTTGCTAACCAAACAGGCGTTGCAAGCACATGACAAGGAGCAGCCTGTCATGCCCCATTAAATCTTCAAGACTACACAAAAAAGGCCCTGCCATGCTTTTGTGGAATTCATCACATTACAACATTAGGATCTAAAATCATCATGACTGTCATCCTTCCTCTTAATTTACTTTTCCAAATTTGTACTTTGATTACACATCCCTACTTGCCTCAGATTTTGTCTCCTTTTCTCTTCTTGTCTCAGCTTCCCATGTGACACTCTCTCACATTATTATTCACGTGTCTGTGTGCCGACCAATCTAGACCAGCGTTGTCAATACTGTTCTGTAATGGTAAAAAACGGTACGGTAACATCACAAATACTATTCCTGTCAAATACTGGCCAATACCAGTCAAATAATGGAATACCATAAGGTATTCAAACCCAAAAAGGCAAGTTCAGCTGATATGTCTTAAAATACGAAGCTGATCAAAGTTTGATTGTTTTCATTATCCTTTGAATGTCATTATTAGATTGAGATGATCAAGTACAGTTACAACAGGCAAACGAACTCCAAAGACAGACCCCAAGGAAGCAAAAACCCACGTGAACAGAGCAACAAATAACTGTCACAATAGAAACTTAGTCGCAGGGCAAATAAAAAACTAAGTCAGCACTATAACTCTCTCATCAAGAAGACACAGGCCTACTCTAAAAAGAAAGAGATTTCACAGAACCAAATAGGCAACTTCTCTGTTTGCTGTGTGGACAGGAACTTTGTGCCAGTTTCTAGAGCAAGCAGATGACAAGCGAGTGCAAGAAGAGAGGAAGCCTTACAGAGTTGGAAGAGGATTTGAAGTTCAGAAGGGTAAAGGTATCAAATCAGAGGGGCGTGTAAGTAGTGAAGAGAATAAGAAGATAGAAGAGAGATTTGGGATATGTGGTGGGAGAGATTCTTGACAGGTGACCATTAAAATAGCTACCTATGATGTTAGGGTGGGATAGGTGACAATGGTAGAAATTGTTAATTGGGGCAAAAGTAGTAAGTTAGCTATTTTGATGTGATGTCCTGGAAAGTAAGCATGTTAGTTTTACTCAATGGGCCGACGTAATGATTCTATATCATCTAAGAATGTACTCAGAGTTACCAGAAATGTTTATAATTTTAATAATTTTAATAGTTCTACTTTCTCTTATTTTAAGATTTATTCTTAAGTTTTTGTAACTTTTAATTTTTGAAATTTCCAATAATTCAAATACCGCCCGATAAGGTATATGCTACTGCTACGTAACAGTTTGGCATCTGTGTAAGGTACTGACAACACTGATCTAGACAATGATAAATGGACCAAGATGGTGATGGTTGATGATTGTTTGAATGTTTTACTTTTCCTTCTTTATGAACGAAGTGATGATTCATGCAACGCTTATTCCAAGTTATCTAACAGAATGAACAGAGATGGGAATGCATACTTGGTGATGGTTATTATGATCTTGAGGGTTTACAACATGCATAACTTTATGTTTCTATGGAGCTCATGATGGTGAGTTAATCATTTGAGAAAATGAGAAAATGTACTTCTCATTACTCAGGTTCTTAGGCTGACCACTATCAATGGAAGAAAAATAGATATTGAAGAGGGGAACGAAAAAGGAAGCATACTACAGAAGCCATATTTCAAGTAAAGACTTCGACAGACAAACTCAATTGAAATACCAGAAACTGCAATGCAATATAGCTATCCATTGCAACAATTAAAGAAAAAAGCACCAAATTCAATAAATGTGCAATGAGAAGCATTGCATATGAGAATATAAACCTCATACTGAAAGCCAACCCCTAATCGGGTTAAGGCTTTGATGATGTTGACTGAAAGTAGAAAGAACAAGAATCAACAAGAACAGAAAATAGCGAGTAGAGGCTAAAGGGAAGGAATTTAGAAGGAAAAGAACTACCGAGGGAAAGAAAACCATATAATCAGAGAGCCATTCGTCAGTAGCAAGTATAAAAGTGATGAATAAAGGGAAACAAGGGAAGAAAATCAGAAATCTAGTGGTGAGTTAGAGTGGATCACCCATGTTGCAGGATGATATGAAGCACAAATACAACCTCATTGACATGCATATTGAACACTGCAGCACTACATACTGTATTATTGTGGGCTGATCCTGAGATTATAGGATCAAGACGTAGAAATAATCTCTTGAAAAAAATGCAAAGTAAAGCTACGTACAATACACCCTTTGTGGTCTGCCCCTTCCTTATCTTGCATACTCGAGAGTTTTTTTGTAAAGGGCTGCCCTCTTATCAACAGTTAAGTTTAGAAGGGAATCCTTGGTGCAATGGTAGATTTGTTGCCATATGACCTAGAGGTCATGGGTTCAAGGTATGGAAACCACCTCTCATAAAAATGCAAAGTAAGGGTGGATACTACCAACCTTTATGATTTGTCCCTTCTTCAGAAGTGCCTTTTTTATTATCAGTTCCTAATTCCACGCACCCCTACAAAAATATATACTGCATGATGTTGTTAGGTTGTCTTTGCCATTCATCTTGCCTAACCTATTCATATATGCAATGTTCCCCAAATCTTGTCCATTGAATGATCTTAAATACCTAACTAGCACTAATTCGGTAAGTAAAGATACGGCTGAAATAGGAAACAACAACCTAAACTTTTCACAAATTAGGATCATCTTATATTAGATCTCGGGTAAATCTACCTAAAACTGGCCCCACTTAGTGTCATCTATGACTAGGAGGACATCTTTTGGTGCTCCTGTCAATAGAACTTTTGGTTCGAATAATCACCAATGGCAAACATCCTAGTCTGGCTTAGATGTGCGACAAGGCCAGCTCAAAGGCCCCCTCCACCAAGTACATGCCAAGTGCGGGAGGATGGGATCTCGAAATTTCCTAACTCTAATCAATAGCTTCAAATTGAAGAATGTTATGAAAGGGTTGCAAATTCTTACTGCTAGAGATGGAGAGGGTCCCATGTGTACTATGGTAGCAATATTACCTTCATATTATGGGTGTACACACCTCCCTTGTGAACTAATCTTTTGATTAACATACAATACTAGAGTAATGAAATCCAAAACTTAATTATTGACTAACTTTGGACCAATGCATTGTAGTGCAGTGGCATATTACGGAGTCTCTCAACTGGGTGACCAAGGTTTGAGGCTGTGCATAAGGGTTGTTTGTCTGTCGTAAAAAAAAGAAGAAAAAAAAGAAGGAAAATATATAGATTAATCTCTCAAAAAGTCTATAAAAGATTATGTATGTATGTATGTATGTATGTATGTATGTATGTATGTATGTATGTATGTATTTAGGCAAAAAACACCTTGGCTGTCCTAGTTCTAGCCATTAAAGTAGACCAATTTCAACCTTAGAAGCTATCTACATCAAACAATACTGTTTCTTTCAATCTAACTTAAACTAGTTTTAGTGATTTAGTCATTCTGAAGTGCATTGGATAGTTAGAAAACCAAGAGGATGATTCAGTCAGCATGGACTTCGTAGTCATTGATGCTTAAAACAACATTAATTCTAGCAGTTCAGTCTAGCAGTAGTTCCATTTAACAAATGCTACATGTAGACCTTCGTTAGTTGGTTTGGATTTCTTGACCAAACAAATCCAAACCAACTTTGTACATTGATCCAAATACATCATACATAACTACCTGCAGTGAAACCTTATCCGAGTTCAGCATTGTGATTGAAGCACTTGCTGTGTTTGTTTTTTGGTTGCAACCATTTGGAGTGAAACCCTGTTGTTAGCTGATTGCTATTACTTGAAAAACTGTAGATCTGGCTTTAAAGGAGTGCTGAACTGTATATACCTTGAAATAGATGTTGGAGAATGGGAGTCATACCTGTATATGTTTCTAGCTCAGTGATTTAGGAGAGTGCGTGAGTTGTTTTCTTTATAATTTCTTCGTTTGTACCAAAAGAAACCCTTACTACTGATTATGAACTTCTGCCATAGGTATAACATGTTCTCACCATCTACCTAGTAGAATGGTCACTGCCCTATCTTACACAATTTTCTCAGTGTTACATGTGAGCCAAGATTCCATGTGCCAGAGTATAAGTCTGAAATAATCTGGGAGGAGAAGTAAGTGTTAGAACTTGTCACAAGATTTGGTGATACTCGGTTTTTAGGTTTTGATAATTGGTATTAATTTCTTATTTTTGTATTCACCTATTTATCCGAAAGTAAAAACTTAAAATTGTTTGAGAGTTGATTTATGATAAAAACCCAATAGTACATTAGTTGATTTTGATAATTGTGTATTTCTACTTTGTGGTTTAACTAGCAGTGTTTTGAATAATCTCCAAACATAGAATTTCTGGTGTGGAGACCCTTGTTCAGAAAATCAGCCTTTTATTTGTAAACATATAAAATGAAATCAAGGGACTGGAAGAATTAGGAGAATGACAAAGGGGAGAAACCTTATATTCATAATGACGTGTTTGGTTTATGTTCAGCAGAGATAAAAGTTACTCTTTCTGTCTCAGTTCGCTCATTGTCTCACGTCTCATTTTTATTCAGCACAAATCATCTTGCTTGTGTTTTTGGAAGTTTTGCCAACTATTATTAGTTTAAATAAACTTTTTGGTTTCTAATGCAAGTGTCTGCTTCTTTTCTAACTAATGTGGCTTTCATGTAGGGTTTTGTTTCAGCTGTAAGTGATATGAGGTCCTTTCTTCCAGCTGTATATGATGTAAGAGTGGCTGTTCCAAAAGATCAGCCTTCACCTACAATGCTAAGACTTTTGAAGGGGCAGTCTTCCGTGGTAAGCAAAAATAGAAAGCAAAAAATCTGCAGGCTTAGTTGCAGTTCTATAGTTACAACTCCATATTTGAACATGCCTTTTCAATTGTGCTTTTTGGTTATAGCTGTGTGTACTTCCAAAAATTGTTGTTGTAGTGTTTTACCATCTACATGCACAATAGCTTCATAATCACTTGTGGCTACCCAGCCTTGTTCTGGTCATTCTTGTGCTTTGGGCATGGTATTTTCTAGGCATGCATTACCATTCTTCTGGCCATTCATCTGATTTGGCCACTATTGTTAAACAGGCATTTCTAGATTAGCTTGAAGAATCCTTTTATAATCCTTGGTCAAGTTAATAAGGATGTAATTTTTTTTCAATATTTGAATTCCAGAAATGAGAGCAGTGTCCTTTGGAACATGAGGTTAGTTTCACTCGTAGGAGAAAAATCCACCCAGTTGATGGATAAAATTTGATATTCTGGAAATGGTAGGGAAAGTGAACTTTGGATTCTTGGAACATGCACTTTTGATGGATGCCCCTCGGGCATTGTTTTGGGAGATCTAACCCAATTACATGTTTGGCTTTCAAAATATAGGCTGCACGAAAAACCACTCCAAGCAGATTATTCTAACCGCTTGTCTTTGCATACTGGAAAATCAATTACTGAGACTTTTCAAGTCAAGAAAACAAAAGTTGTCTTCCAGGCTCAAAAATCTTCATTCATGTACTGTTGAGAGACTCCACTTTTAAAAAGTATACAAAAAACTTGGCAGCAGTGTCTGCACACTGGACCAATGCTCTTTTAGGATCTTTATAAATGCGTAATTTGGTAAAATTGCCTATTGCTTAATCGTAACCATCCGAATTTTCATCATTAAATCATCTGCCTTGAGTAAGTTGGCACGAATCCCTTCAAGGACGCAAGCCTATTCCTGACTTCCTTTCTTCTGGAGCGGCAGCTAATTAAATTTCCAAATGATGGGATCCATCGGTGATGAAAAGTCATCGTTTATCTACAACCACTCAATCTGGCACTCGTTGTCAAAGTCATCCATGGTGGGCCCACAGGAAAGGGTTCGCTTTCTTGATGTGTGCACAAGTGGGAACCGGTTTGTTTGTGATGCCAACCATCCGTTTCCAGGTTGCACATCGGTTATGCCATGCTTCAAAATTCCCAGTAACGCTATCATTTGTAACATTTCCACATGGTGGGGTCCACCAAAGAGTGCACATTTGTCAGTTGGATCAAACCATCGAAAGTGAAAAGCTTGTTAACCTATCTACACACCCCATCCCCATCCCTAGTCTTCCTCATTTTTTCTTAAATTGGCTATCTTCTCTGACAGATGATCCTGGCTGTCTATTCTAAGATATATGTGTAACACCCCGAATTTTTAAGACTTTTTTTTATTTATAATAATAATGGCATTTTGAATAAGAGCATTTGGGATCCCATGAGAAAAGTTTTAATTATCATTTTACTAAAACAATTCTTAAAAAAACTCCGGGTGTTATTTTTCCTTTCTCAAACCCACATACATGTAAATAAAATAATATGCGTATCAATCAATGTCAAATAAATCGGCGCCTTTATTTTAAATCAAATAAATGTCCAAAACACAATAATAATATGGCTCATGGTCTATCCATCATAACATCCCATATAAATGTCCAACATATGTCCAAACATCTAAATCAAATCCAAATATAAAGTATGCAGTCCATAATTAAATTCAAATGATAATCCTCTCTAATGACTCACATTACTGTCTAAAACTATAGGAAAAAGTAGTTTTCAGCAGCTCTCACGGTTTCTCAACAGCTTTTCCTTTCCTGGTGTCGCGCTCGAGATCTAAGGCATTGCAAAACAAAGCAATGCCTCAGCAAGTTATCGCTTGTGTAGGTACATAGACAATTAATGTAATAAATGAAAGAAATAATGAACAGCTCTGATGAAAAGTCTAACATTTATGAAAATAGTGATATCATAATGCCATGTTAAATTAAATGCCAATTTATTCCATATGCTAAAACATGCATCTCACAGAGTCAAAACATAACATAAATCAATGTAAATGAGCATACAATAATAATAAGGGCACCATAAGGTAATGGGTCCCACCACATCGCACTAACATCCCTAATCAGGAGTACTCGTAGTCAACCTCTGAGTGTCGTCACACCCAGGCATACCATCCATAACCATGCTCATCATACATGCATACATAATAAGAACATGGGCCATCATGCTACAGTGGCAACCCTCCATGGGTATCAACCACCGCCGCTCTCTGTCTACATCATAACGGGAGACTTAGCGTCTGTCCCCATGGAAAGGCTCAAACCAGTAGTGTGGACTATCCATGTTACCAAACCCCTACCGAATGCTATCTATGGGCAGGTGTCTATCACATCACAATATCATCACATCACAATCTCGGAAGGTGGGTGGCCGGCCCTATCCCTCCTAGCATGACGCCCACGGGGTGAGAGCACCCGTCATCAAATAAAACACGAAAATCATATGTAGATGTTAAAATTCAAGAGCACTCATAGATCGAATTCCCCAAGACATGCCCTCATCCTGGGGTTAGCTATAAGAGGACCAGCTAATAAGCCCCTGTTCTTATTTTCCTGTAAATCCATGCACTTCTTATATATAATAATAAATAAGTCTCTATTTAAGCATAACTAATTAACATCATGCTTATAAAAGCATTTGAAATAAGTTTATTCAATGAAAGATTTCAATTTGGAATAATCATACTGTACTCAAGGTTGCATGAAATCTACAACAAATAATAATTGCAATTTAAAACACAATCATACATGATGCTATGTTTAAACATGGTTTAAAAATCAAGGCAAAGCATTAATTGTCGTCACCTACCTTAGTGTGAGACCATTAGCTTGCTAATACTCCCTTTAACTGGTATATTCAAGTGCACATGTACATGTCACATCATTATTTTAAAATTTTTCTAAATAAAAAGTAGTTATTTATAAGTTTTTAAGTTAAAACTAGGTCCGTGTCGTCAATACTGTCACAACGCATTTTTCGGATCGTGATTTGGACTCCTCTAGCTCCCAAAAATTAATTTTAAGTGAAAATACTTCATAAATTAATATTTATTAATTTATAGGGTGTGTAACAGGTACACTGGTTTACACCGGTGGCCCTGCTTTACTCCAGGTTACACCGGCGCCAAGTGTACACTAGGTTACACCGGCGGCCCCGGTTTACACCGGGTTACACCGGCACCCAGTTTACACTGGGTTACACAGGCAGCCCGGTTTACACTGGCGACGTGAAAATCGGCGCTTGAGAAGACGACCGGCTTCCGGTCATCTCCGGTGACCCTACAGGTGTCCAAATCACTTGATTTTTGAGCTATTTTGTTCAAAATTTTGTCTAGTTTTCATTTCTATCATCCATTTGCATTGATTTCTCCAAAAACCATGTTTTTTAAACATTTTTTCCCAAGTTCCTAAAAACATCCCTAGGTACTGGTTTTTGGGTATTCTGGAGAAACCCACCATTGGATCTCTCCCAAATTTAAAGGGTTTTCTCTTGGGTCTCTTGTACACTAGTTGGACGGTGCGATTTCCAAACGGACGAGGTTTGATCCGTGAAATCACGCTCCAACAATAGCGTGCACAGAATTCCCAAAAAAATTCAATTTTTTTCTAATTTTTAAATGGTTTTCTAATTATTTTGTCTATTTAATAAATATGAAAAAATAGAGTTTTAAGGCTTACCTTGCGCCTAGCCGTGGTTGCTCGTGTTACTGGGGTTTTACTCGCCAGAAAAATCAAAGCTTTGCAGGGCTAGGGTTCTGAGTGAAAACTCAGAGAAACACTCAAGGTGGAGCGTTTTGGCTCCTGGGGAAGAATAGATATAGGGTTTAGAGTCCTAGGAGAAGAGAAACTCTTCCCCACACGTCTCTTTCCACATCTCTTCGGCGATTTCGTCGGACTGGTAGAGACGTGTGGAAGACAGGGGTGCCGTTATCAGTTTGGACCCCTATGTAACACGTCTCTGTCAAAAGACCAAAATGCCCTTACAACTTCGACGGCTCATAACTCCCTCGTTTGGGCTTCGTTTTTTGCGTTCTTGGTGCGTTGGACTTGTATCGACGAGCACTTTCTAATTGTTATGTTTTTAGGAAAAATTTTCATCTATAAATTTTTATTTTTATTTATTTAATAATTTCATATTTTATACTAAAAATTAAGGATATTACAATATGAGACCATTTACATGTGAGTTTCTTGAAATTTGGGGCATTTCTTATAAAACAAGGGGGCTTAAAAGCCCGGTGTAAGAGAGTGAAGGGCATGCGTTTCATGATTGGACCATGATTGGACTATCTCCCATCTCGCCACTTCATTTCTATTAAATTAATTGATGGTTGTCCCCCATAAACTTCTTTGGGTATAACATTTCCAAATGGGGAGTCCATCCTGTCCAAGCTCTCCATCAGATGCCCATCAAAGCTACAGTTTATTTTTTGGTGAAGAAGTATAAGAAACACATGGTTAGTGGCAATTTTGGAATGAGAAAGTGCATTAGTTTGGAAATATTAAGAAGATAAAAGAGGCAGCCTCAATGCCCCATGCTCCTGCCTATGCGGGGTCCAGAGAAGTGGCAGACCACAAGGGCCTATAGTAGGCAGCATTACCTTGTATTTTGCAAGAGGCTAATTCAATGCCTTGAACTCATGACCTCAAGGTCACATGACGACAATCTTTACTGTTGCGCCAAGGCTCCATATTCCAATATGCTAGCTTTTGCCCATAGAGATAAGAAATTATACAAATTTCTTATGCAATCATCATCTCCATTGCAGGAGGTGATGATTAAGGGCGGCAAAATATGACACGACACGATAACACGACTCGAACCCGACATGAATTTAGGGGGTTCGGGTCGAGTCGAGTCTTATAGTGTTCGTGTCATTTTCGGTTCACCCGAAAATGACATGCCAAAAATCGTGTCGTGTTTGAGTCAATGAATTTGACCCGTCGTGTCGACTTGTTTGACATGCGACCTATTTACTCATGACCTTGAGAGTGACACGATTTGAAAATATAGGACGGTTCATGAGTAACCGTCCTATATTACTAGTTATATAGGACGGCTATTCACAAACCGTCCTATATTAATAGTTATATAGGACGATTTGTGAATAGCCGTCCTATATAACTGTCCTATATTACTAGTTATATAGGACGGTTATTCACAAACCGTCCTATATTACTAAGTTATATTGGAGGGTTCTTCTGGAGCCATTGTTAGTGAGTTATTCTCACACATATAATATAAAGGTATTCTCAGAGGAACAGCTTCTTCCAGGTTCTCGTTGACATTCGGGTGCATCTTAGAGAATATCAAAAGAAAGCAAAGACATGAGAGTGAAAAACTATAAACAGGAATTCACAAAATATAATCCAGAAATCTGTGATTCAAGATCTGAATGAAGTAGGATTTCCTGAAATGTAAGCCGAAGCAACTTCACCTTCCAATTTGCAAGCTTCTGATAAAACACATTTGATTGGCAACAGATAAGTGAAAGCTTGCAAACATGATATAATTACAACGAGTGGAACTTCCTCATCCCTCTTTTTGTTCATGCAAACAATTGTGTTCTGATTGTCAGAAACTTGGTAGCTCAGAATCATGGGCTCCAATCATCACAATTGCCCAACATATCAATCACTTAGCACCATCTCCATGACTATATCATTCCAATTGTCAATAGGTCCATGCAGGCACCAATGCAGACAATCATTCTGAACTTTGGCATTTTTAATTTTATCCTCAGCAAATGGATGAAATTGCTTGTATAGGCCGGGATGTCCATCAAGTCTCGATTCAAAACACCAACTTCATAATCACATCATTGAAATTTGAAAGTTTTTTGGTATCATATTCATATGAATCATATCTACAACTTCAGTATATATCAGTAATTTCAATCATCAACCTCCATTCCATATATGCCTCCCTCTCCAATACATGATACAATACATGATATCAACCACCCATACTTTATCTGTAGACTGTATGTACATACATGAACAATATAACCCATCTGTTGATCTAAGCCATCATTGAAAATTGATGATCAACCCATCTGCTGATCAAAACACCAACTTCACAATCACATTATTGAAATTTGAAAGTTTGAAACAAAGAAAGCACATACATTGATATAATGTACTTCAATTAAAAGAAAAATAGAATACATCCATTGAAATGAACTGATCTTTGTATTATATTTGAGTAAAATGTATATACATGAATGATAATATACATTCATTTACAAATTTACATCACTGAACTACAAATTAAAATTCATAATATGATCTGTCCATTCCATTCTAATATCATCTAGATCCAAATGGGAGTAACTCTTAGTTCCGAAATCCACCTGCAAGAAACATATAATAACTTAGTTCAGATATCAAACATGTAATCTTGGATTCAGTCAGGAAATATACAAATCAAAAGTGTAACATTGGTCAGTAAGTTTAAGTGTTACCTTTCTCAATTGTGAGACTGTAACTCCATTGCGAATGACGGTTCTCATGTATCTAAGAACATAATATCCACACTCCCAATCTGATTTTTGTTTAGGGCACTACAGAACAATGCCACCAAAGACAATAGAAAAGTTTCAAAATATAATTTCCAATAAGTTCAGGTTTAAAATTATATGAAAGAGTCTAAAGAGTAGTAATTAGTAAACTGTACCTTGGCCTTCTTCCAGTTGAGTTTTGGTGGGTGGTGAGTGCCTTCCCTCTCAGCCCATTTATACCATGCTCTACACACATATAATTGAAAGGCATTAGATTATGAATATTATTATAGTTGCTAGGTGAGTAGTTATATTATAATAAAAGGAATAATAAAGACTTACTTGTTTATAATTTCCATAAGGTGTTCCTGAATGTGTGCTCCACATGAATAAAAAAAAAATTGCATTGCTATCATGCACATCCAAAGCTAGCAACATCCAATGGGACCTATAAAAATAATAATTCAATTGAATTTTCTCTAATCTTAATTAATATAGTATTCATGTGTATGAAACTATGAATTGTGAAATTAAAATGGCATAATTAAGCAACCTATGTTACAACGTACCCGCTATTGTAGAGAATCAGTAAGGCTTGCCCCTTCACACAACTCATGAGACTAGGAATGATATCTTCACTTTGATTGTCCTTAGGCAAATAGTCCAATTGAAAGACAAGAGAAGAGTCAATGAACTTGTAAATGTCCTTGACCTCTAGTGTTTGCAAGCTATCATGCAAATACCTACATTTGGAATTTGGGTTAATGTCAAATAATTATTAAGTTTTATTAAAAAAGCAAGTATTAAGTAATGTTACATTGATTCGTAAGTCTTAACTCTAATAGAGCAGTTACACAATGTACCCTATATAGACTATGATGTGCATGTACTCCAATTGATCCATATTACATATGGCTAAGAGGTCTTCCTTGAAGAGTGGAACCTCAACCACATCATTTGAAAGCACACCTACCTCTATCCTTATGGGGTTCATTGTATTTGTGTTGCCTTCATTGGCCAGTCTGTACAATACCCTTAGGAATGGAGATGTGTTAGGTGGAACCTCCACTTGATCCCTACATTGTAGATGTAATCATGTAACATTTTAGAAATTAGTAATGAATATATACAACATATACTGATATACTAGCAGATATAAAAGAAGAGACACAGTGAGGTAAAATTAAAATATTTTATAATATAACATTATGACTACTGACTTGTGACTTGTGAGTAGTGACTAGTGAGAACTAACAAGTGCTTTGAACTTATTAGTTGTTGCATCGTTCAAGTTCACATATAACATAATACAACTATGCAAACATATAGAACTAGTACTACCTGGGAAGGCTGGGATGTGGCTACACCTACACTTGCCACTACACCAGAATTTGCTTGCAGTGAGGTTTGCTTCAATTGCCCCTTGTGCTGCTTTTGGTGATCCAACATGTTAAAGACAATATTAATCAATGAACAATTTGGGACGACTTAAAAAAAAGTAGGAGAAAATGAAGCCATGACTACAGTTAGTATATATGTACCTTGGAATTGGATATCATTGGTTTTATGTATTTCTCTGGCCAACACACATGATATCCAATTGCATCCCCAACAGTTTCAACATCATCCCCTTCGATTGGAAATGGAAGGGGAGCATCTGGTTGAATGGCAGCAGTGATGCGCACACGCTTAGTGTGTGGAGGCATTAACTTACCATGCAAGGTGGCGGAAGTCATGGGCCGAACCTCGTACAGTGTTACCACAGCCACATGGTTCTCAGATGTATGCAGCTGCAACATGCACTGACCCACCTGCATTTGAGAAATGACATATATATATATATATAATAATTAGTGATGTAATGTAAAGTGTAAACTAAAAAGGTTAGTAAATAAGTAACATTGTAAAACTAAACAAGTGAATATACATACCTCATTGATTGGGAGTACTTGTTCTGCCACCTCTTCATCTGATGGAGGACTAGGAGTAGGAGTGCAGCTATTATTAAATTGGGGTGGTTGAACTTGAGGTTGAGCTTCAGCTTGAGGGCCACCAACATCCTCACATGAGGTTCTTCCGCCACCTTGGAGTTCCTTCAACAGTTGATCTTTGACCATGCTATATATCTCCACAACTGTTTGCTTCTTCCATTCTTTCAATTCTTGTAGTGTAGGAGCCTTTTGTTTGGGGAAGAATTTGGAAGGAACAACACCCCAACCTTGGCCCCTTACCTGGCCAGGGTGCTCATTCTTGTTGCCCATTGCCCTATACAGGATGTTCCCCTTTGCAGCAGTGCTGCTAAGAGTCCCTATAGTTGCACTTGCACTCTCTTGGGTCAACTCTTCCTGCACACATAAAGATCATAACATGATAAAATCACTATTATATATAATATTTAAATAATATACTATGCAAGGGTATAAAAGTATAAAAGTATTTAACTAGGCAGTATGCAGATAAAGTAAAAGTATAAAACTTAAAGTCTTAAACCACTTACAATTCTTGAAGCAATTGTTGCAGTTGTCTCGTTGGCAAAGGTGTGGGAGTTATGCCCTTTCGAATGTGCCATTTTCCATAGAATAGCATGGTCGATGGCTCCGTTGTCCCAGCCTTCTTTTGCTGTAATAAGAGACACTAAGTCATAGTTAATAAATAAAATCTACTATGATTAAACAAATAGAATGTGACATGATATACTTATTACATCTGCCTCTAATCGTGCATAGCCAACCCTTGAAAGGTGGTGCGGCGTATGATTCTATGCATGCGCCTTCTGTCCTTTTATACGCTTTGCCTGAACATCAAAGTAATGTGATCAAAATACAATCAATTATAATAATTACAAGAATCAAAATTTAGCTTGGCTAATTCAAGTTGTGATTACCTCAAAATCAGGAGATAGCCTATACTGTACAAATTGACTCCATGCTTCCTGGTCAATGAAGCAGGAATACAATTGAGGGACCATATTAAGCATAGAAGGATCATGAGAATTTGGAAGTATGTACTTCCTTGCAAGCTCACTCTTTCATTTCCTCCAAGCTTCACCAGCTCCTAGCAATGCTTGCTTCTTGCACTCATCAGATACGTCAAAGGCAGACTACAAAACAAAAGAAGAAGCATGTTAAAGTGACTAACTTACTAGTAAGTATTGTAGCAACTTTGTGTATCTTATCGTGATTCATATGCAAACAAAAACAAAATATATAAATATAAAGGACATATTATGTTATATGTAGGAAGAATTTACATACCTTGACCATTTCCTATATTGAATCTTTGACTTGTGGCTATACATGTCTCCAATCAGTCACCAATACTGGCACAAGTCTTCTAACAGTGCAACATATGAAGCTAGCATAGGCATGTGCAGCACCACCAATCGGTTGGCCTTTAGTGTTGAATTGTACCGTTTCTTTTATTCCACCTGAGGTTCTTTTATTTATACGATCCATTTGTGTTGACCCCCTCCCCCTGACCTTTCTCTTGACACTGACCGGTGGTGTTACTGATGGACATGTGCTTGATAGCCTTGATTGTTCTACTTCTGTGTGTTGTAATTGTTCTACTTGTACCTCTCCTACCTCTTCTACTTGCTCTATGTTTGCTTCACAAATAAAAATGACTACAGTTAGACAAGAAAAGTGGAATACAGGGATAATAAGTAGTAGCACCCTTGAACCATCACAAAATTTTCATTGGACACTATACTGGAAGCCTCCTACAAGGTCAGATTGTTGCTCCCTCTATCTCTTCAAACAAGCAATTATGCTTGTTCCCATTTTTTGTGATGTTGGCATAGCCCTAGAAGTATGTCATTCTAGTATGCAGAGTGGAACAAAAAATGTGATATTTTGTTTTTGTATCACATTCATTATTTCTAGCTTGATTTGGGCATTTCATTAAGTTTCCTATCTCAAAACAGTCATTCTAGTCTAATAATAATGATAAAATATGTTCTGTTCCTTCATCCTTTATTTTTTCTTTTGGTCAACTATCACTTAATCATTCCTCTTGTTTCAACAGTTCCAACACATAAAAAATGTTGAAAATCTGACATTGTTTGATGTAGATATGTTAATTTTAGTTTTTGAGAAATTTTTCTTGATTTGGTTCTTTTTTCTAGGGCTCCCTTAAGGAAAAGAAGAAATTGGGATATAAGCGCTAGCTAGTTTGTGATAAATTAGATAAAGGTAATGTTTTTTGTCCATTTTGCAAAAGAAAGAACTAGTTTAATGTCTCTCTCCCTCAATCTTGTGTCCTGCTTCCTCAGTTCCTCTACATTTCAGCTGACAACTATTTCAATAGATGCAGTTCTCTGAGAACCTATCTATCAGTACTATGGGTAAAGTCAGAAGTTCAGACCCTTTATAATTTATATGTTTGGTTTTTCCGTGAGAGGAACCCATCTCCCATTCCACTTCCAGCTCCATTTTTTTTTGCTCATCCATCTTTTTCCCAACAAACCCTGTTTCCAGACCCAAATTAAAGACAATATAAATCGAAATATGAGAAATAGGTGTTTGAGAACAAAATGACAGAACAAGTTCAAGACAAGGATCAGAGAAACCAGACAGAGGTTTTTTTTATGAGATTGTGTTCTTTTATTACTTTTTACGATTTTTACAGAACTGTATACGGAATTACATTATAGATGCAAAAAATCGTAAATACATACCTTTCTTTGCTTAGATCTGTGAAAGATTGAAGAGGAATGGTCATTTTCACCTTCTTAGTATAGGTTGGATTGAATCATTGGGTTGGAACTTGGAAGACTGAAATTAGGGCTAATATGACCAAGGTGAAAACTGAAAAGTGAAAACGACATATGATATGTATAGAACAATATAGGACGGTTTTAAAATAACCGTTCTATAATATACTTAAATATAGGATGGTTTTTCAATAACCGTTCTATAATATACTTAAATATAAGACGGTTTTTCAATAACCGTTCTATAATATACTTAAATATAAGTTGGTTTTCAAATAACCGTTCCATAATATATTTAAATATAGGACGATTTTTAAATAACCATTCTATAATATATTTAAATATAGGATAGTTTCTAAATAACCGTTCTATAATATATTTTATAATATATTTAAATATAGGACATTTTCTAAATAACCGTTCTAATATATATTCTATAATATATTTAAATATGGGACGGTTTTAAAATAACCATTCTATAATATATTTGAATATAAGACGGTTTCAAAATAACCGTTCTATAATATACTTAAATATAGGACGGTTTTTAAATAACCGTTCTATAATATATTTAAATATAGGACAGTTTTAAATAACCGTTCTATAATATATTTAAATATAAGACGGTTTTAAATAACCGTTCTATAATATATTTAAATATAGGATGATTTGTTTATAACCGTCCTATAATATATATATTGAAATATAGAAGTTGTATAAGCTATAAGAGTTATGTATTTAATTAATCTTAGTTGAGGATGTGCTTAAATAAAACTAGCTATTAAGTATAAAGTAAAGAAAGAGTTATGTAATTAACTCATCTTAATTTTCTTAAGGATGAGCTTAAAGAGACATAGCATATATGTTCATCTCAGACTCAGACTTCTCAGTTGAGTATTTATCAGCTTAAAAACAAAGTTATGTAAGTAACTCATGCTGTCATATTCAATTGAATCAATTCAACATAGTTGTTGAGGTTGAGGTCAGGGGAGGATGAGTAAAGTAAGTGTTAATTATGTATATAATGTATTTAACTCATCTGATGATCTCAGTTGAGGATCAGCTTAAAAAAGCAAAGTTATGTAAGTAACTCATACTCAATTCAAAAGTTGTTGAATGTTGATGATAACATTGATAAATGATAAGTAAAGAAAGAGAAAGAGTCATGTAATTAACTCATTAGGTAAGAATGACTGAAGGAGAATAGAAACAGTTATGTAATTAACTCAGTAGCTTGAGAATGAGTATAGAAAGAGTTGTGTAATTATCTCATTAGAGGATAATGAGTATAGTATAGGAAGGGTCCCAAGGGAATAGTTATTAGTTATGTAAGATTGTAATTAACTCATTAGGTGAGGTGAGAATGAAAACAGAGAATAGGAGTTGTGTGTTGAATTAACACAAATGTTGAATGATATTACTAAGGGAGTTACTAAATTTTACTCTACAATGTCTACATGAATGATGGATCAATGGATCACGGATGAATGAGTTATTCCTAATCTATTATCATCAATTGGGAGTTAGAAATGAGAAACAAATATTGAGTTATATGAGTTGGATACATGATATTCATGAATTTGATTAAAAAGAGATATATTAAATCAATTGGTTGGTGAGACATGTGAAATTAACATAAGAAAATCATTATTCATTAGCATTTATAATTTTATACAACAATATATGACAGTTAGTTAGTCTCTCACTTCACTTTTACTTGGACAAGTTACAAAACTTGCTTAACTAATTATCTACTAAGTGTAACTTATAACAACTGACAATGTGTAGCTAAACTTAAAATGGTTGATAAGAAATTAGGTTATACAATTATTTATAACTTATAGTCATAGGCTTATAGTTATAGCAAACAACCAGCCAGCCAGGCTAGGCTAGGGCTCTTTAGGGATAAGACTTCAAATTCAATTGGATAATTGGATTTGGGCTTACTTAACTTACGTGATACAATACAATTATACAAAAAGACAAAACAATTGCCTTAGACAGTTATATTAGACTCTAGATTGACTTAGTAGACCTAGATAATTATTAATTAGTTAAAGTTAAACGTTTATGTTCTTTTTCAGTTTTCAACTTTGATTTTGTTTTCCCGCCACTACAAGGGGAGCCCACACCTCGGATCATCTATCATCTAACAACTTAACAAGTAACATCAAGGACAATGACTCAAAATATTTGACAAATGATTGAAGTGTAAGTTTCAACTTTCATTAGCTCCAATTGCCACACTTGCCACTTGCCAGTTTGGAATTGGAGGAAAGAAGGCTATTAGTCCCTGTCAGGCAGATTGGTCACTGGAAATCTAGCACATCATAGACTTCATAGTCACACTCACAGATTGGTAATGAAGGAATAAACCATGCGTAAAATAGGACGGTTAGTCTGTAACCGTCCTATATTCTTATGTATAAAATAGGATGGTTAGTGTATAACCGTTCTATATTTAGACAATATAGAACATTTAATGTATAACCGTCCTATATGTTAAAACTATATTTATAAAAAATAGGATGGTTAGTAAGTAACCGTTCTATATTGTCTAAATATAGGACGGTTAACACATAACCGCATTATATTTTAAAAATATAGGACAGTTAATACATAATCGTACTATATTTTATAAATATAGGACCGTTAATACATAACCAACCCAAGCTTGAAGTTGCTTTTATAATTTACAATTTTACATATGTTTCAGATTTTCCTTTCCAGAGGATCAGAATCTAGATATCTTCTTCAAGTTCAAACTTCAACCCTTCTAACACGATGAGCAGCATAACCCCTACTATAGCACCACAGGTATGTCATGTGTTTGTTTTTTATTATTTTTTTTATGAAATTATGAGTCTGACTCTTTTCATTCCTCACTCTCAAGTCTCACTCCCTTCCTTTATTAGTAATTGTTGGTGAAGTGTTTAGTTTACTGTCAGTGTGAACTAATTTTTTTTTTGTCATTTGCATTTTGCAATATAGGCACAAGTTGAAGTTGGGAGCGGGAGCACTTATGTTTCTGATAACTTGAATATGCTACACCACAACAATGATGATGATGAGCTTGCTGATTTGGAGAATGTGGAGTTGGTTTCAAAATCCAATAGAGGTAAAAAGCATAGTAAACTAATGTGTCCAGTTTGGAATTTTTTTGAACACCTTCCTCTATCAGAAGATGGAAGGCAAAGGTGCAAATGCAAGAAGTGCTCTGCAATATATATTTGTGATAGCAAATTTGGTACTGGTAACTTAAAACGTCATATAAAGACTTGTCAACGGAGCTCTTCTAGTGATATAGGCCAGTTGCTTTTATCTCAGTCAGGGGAGAATGTCACTAAGTGCAGCTTCAGATAATAAGTTTGATCCTGAAGTTTATCGTGAGTTAGTAGCAGCTGCAGTTGTTATGTGTGATTTGCCTTTCCAATTTGTTGAGTATGATGGAATTAGAATTCTACTAAAATATTTGCGTGTAGATTTGCACTTGATTAGTATAAATACAGTAAAAGAAGATGTTCTGAGAATGTATAAAAGAGAAAAAGGAAAGATAAAAGAGATGTTAGAGTTGGCACCTAGCAGGATAAGTTTGACATCGGATTTGTGGACTTCTTGTATTACTGATGGTTATATAAGTCTCACAGCACATTTTCTAGATAGTTAGTGGGTCTTACAAAAGAGAATATTAAATTTTTGTTTCCTATGACCTCCACATAATGGAATATCATTAGCATAAAAGGTATACTCATTATTGGTAGAATGGGGGATTGAGAAAAAGATTTTTTCAATCACTTTAGACAATGCTTCTGCTAATGATTCTTCTGTTGAGCTGTTAAGGCATCAATTAAACATAAGGAACACTCTTGTTTGTGGTGGAGAGTTCCTTTATCTACGTTGTTGTTGTTGTCATGTTTTGAATTTGATTGTGCAAGATGGTTTGAAAGAAATTGATGATGCTATTCAAAAAATTAGAGAGAGTATCAAGTATGTCAAAGCATCACAAAGTAGAAATTTTTTTTTTTTAGAGTGTGTGAATCACATGTCAATTGAGACAAAAAAGGGCTTAAGATAAGATTGTCCTACAAGATGGAATTCAACGTATTTGATGCTTGAAAGTGCTCTTTGTTACCAATGTGCATTTTGTCACTTAGAACTAAGTGACTCAAATTATAAGCATTGTCCTTCTTTCAATGAATGGGAAAAGGCTACAAAAAATTCAAAGTTTTGGCAGTTTTTTATGATGCCACTTGCATGTTCTCTAGATCCAAGTATCCCATTGCAAATCTCTACTTTCGTGCAACATTTGTAATTTATTTGAGTTTAACACAATACATAAGAAGTGATGATGACTATATGAAGCGTATGTCCACCCAAATGTAAGCATAAGTAGCACTGCAGGATCACTTCAACCAACTGAAGACTCTGGATCAATTCATTTTGATTAATTTGTATAATTTTCATGACTTATTTTAATTTGTTGTGTTTGATACATAATACATTGATGGAAGTATATTTTCCTCATGTGCTACTTAATCCATATTTATTTACTATTATTGTGGTTATTTGATTCATTTCAGTCTCTTTTACATATAATGTGAATTGTGAACTTGTGAAGTGAGTCAGTGAGTAGTGTAATACTAAACTATAAAGAATTGTGTTGCTTCTAAATAAAATAATAAAATATTACAGAAACATTATTGGTAATTTGGTTGTCTATGTACTTGTCGTGTGGATCAGTGGATATAGCAATGACTAATGACAATGAGCATGAAAGGAGTTGGAGAAATGAATTCCTTCCTAACAATTTATGTGGGGGTTGGGTTGAAAGTTTAATTGTTCATAACTGAAAGACCCATGCTATTGAATTCTGATTTTCTGCTCTAGAACCTCATTGTCATTGCTTCAGGTGATCAAAGATACAGTTCAGTCAGAATCAGACGATTAGTCACAATGGTGGAGTGGAATAAAACCGTAAAATATAGGACGGTTATTTCACAACCGTTCTATAAAATCTGTAACATATAGGATGGTTATGAAATAACCGTACTATAAAACGTAACATATAGGTCGGTTATTACGGTTATTTCACAACCGTTCTATAAAATCCATAACATATAGGACGGTTATGAAATAACCGCACTATAAAACATAACATATAGGACGGTTATTTCACAATCGTTCTATAAAATCCGTAACATATAGGACGGTTATGAAATAACCATACTATAAAACGTAACATATAGGATGGTTATTTCATAGCCGTCCTATAAAACCAATGATATATATATATATATATATAGGACGGTTATGTCACAACCATCCTATATGTTAGAGTTTTATAGGACGGTTATGTCACAACTGCTATATGTTAGGGTTTTATAGAATGGTTGTGAAATAACCATCTTATATGTTAGTTTATTGTGGTTGTTTGGGGCCTTGGCAGTGGTTATATTCACTTGGGAGTTGGAAGAGCAGTTTTTTTAATATGTCGTGTCATGTCGTGTTATGTATCCAACACGACTCAGTCAATTAATCGTGTTACACAGGTCAGGTCATGTCATGTCAGTTTTTTAAGAACCGGGTCGTGTACGAGTCATAGGTTTTTGACACAACTATTAAGCGTGTTGTGTTCGTGTTGACCCGTAACTCTATTCGTGTCATGTTTGTGTCGCCACAAACACGACTACCAACCCGAATTGCCACCCCTAGTGGCAACATCCCAGAAGAAGTTCTTAACATTCCTGCTTTGTCAATATATCTCAACATGTCACATAATTCTTTCACAAGATCACTATCTTCAGAAGTTGGCAGCCTTACAATGCTTGGGACATTAGATATGTCTTACAACAACTTATCCGGGGAGATTCCGAGCACGTTGAGCAATTTTTTAAGTATGGAATACCTTTTCATGCAACACAACTCCTTTCAAGGAACCATTCCTTCATCCCTGAGCAATTTGAAAAGGAATTCGTCTGTTGAACCTCTCTTTTAATGATCTTGAGGGTGAAGTGCCAAAAGATGGGATCTTTAGAAATGCAAGTGCAATTTCAGTCTACGGAAACAACAAGCTTTGTAGAGGTATCTCAGAATTGCAGTTGCCTGCATGCCCTACCCGTATCTATACAAAACATGGAAGGTCTCGTGCTTTGAAGGTAGGCATGGCAACATTTACTGTGGTTTTCTGTCTGATTATAACCGCACTTTTCATTGTTGCATTCCAGTAAAGAAAAAAGTTGAAAAAGAAGCCTCCTTCCACGTGTTTTGGGGATCATCAATTGTGAAGGGTCTCTTATTCAAATCTGCACAAAGCAACTAATGGGTTCTCCTTGGAAAATTTGATTGGTGTTGGAAGTTATAGTTCTGTGTATAAAGGAACTCTAGAAATTAATAGAGAAATCATTGCAGTGAAGGTACTCAACCTTCAACAACATGAGGCTTTTGTAAGCTTCAACGTTGAATGTGAGGCTCTAAGAAATGCTCGCCATCATAATCTTGTTCAGATCATCACTTGTTGCTCAAGCATTGATTTTAGTGGCAATGATTTCAAAGCTCTAGTCTTTGAGTATATGCCCAAGGGTAGTCTTGAGAAGTGGTTGCATCCTGATGAAGGTGAGCAACATCTAGTGAGAAAATTGACCTTTGTCGAAAGAGTAAATATTGCTACTGATGTCGCATCTTCCTTACAATATCTTCATCACCATGGAAAAGTACCAATTGTTCATTGTGATCTAAAACCAAGCAACGTACTTTTTGATCATGACATGAATGCACATGTTGGTGACTTTGGACTAGCAAAGTTACTTTTTGAAGCCATCGATAATTGCTCCAAAGATAAAACAAGCTCATCAAGAATAAAGGGAACTATTGGATATGTTGCTCAAGGTAAATGATTTTATCTATCAATTTACATAATTTTTTGTAAGCATGAATCCATAATAAGGCTTAAGTTGGCATGATATGATTCTTTCTTTTTCAACTAATGATAATATCTATTTTGAAATGTGTAAATGATGCTACTAAAAGTTGGAGCCGTATATTGTAGAATATGGGATGGGTTGCAAGGCTAGCACACAAGGCTATGTGTACAGTTATGTCATTCTTTTGCTAGAGATTTTCACGGAAAAGAGACCTACCAATGACATGTTAAAAGATGGACTTGACCTCTACCAATTCACCAAAATGGCTTTGCCAGACCAAGTAATGAAAATTGCAGACCCACAATTGCTGGCAGATGTTGAAGCTACCTCCATGAGCAACAACAACGGCCATAATGTCAACATGAGAAATAAATTACAAGATTGCTTGATCGCGGTGTTTAAGGTCGGCATATCATGTTGCGTAGAATCACCAAGAGAGCGCATGGAGATGGAAGATGTCGTTGGGGAAATGATTGCTATCAAAGACTCGTATCTTGGGACAAGGGTTAACTACTAAAGCCCTAATAGGACATATGTAAGTGTGGATGAATGGCACATCTTTGAATATGAGCAAACCGACAAGATAAGATTTTTCCTTTTGTTCTGAGTAAAAGCAAATATAAATTGTGGATGCGTTCTATTTTCAATAACATTGTAATTTTTCTTTCACTTTTCTTGATAAGCTAAAGAAAGTTCTATTGATTGCACCCAACTTATTGGTACGTTGCTACAACATAGACGATATTCACTGCACACACAAGCTTGTCTCAAAGCCCAAACACTTATGCATACAAATAGTTCTTAACATTATATATTGGCTCAACCTGTTACATTATCAAAGTGTACAAGCTAAATGGCATGTAAAAGTGATAGAAACTTCAATCGAATTCAAATTCCAAAAGATTAGAATACAGAGTTTCAATTCCAGTCAGAAAGAAAGAATGCAGAACTCTGTAAGTTCTATTGTATACAAGATTCTATGATTACACTGTTTTGTATACAAGGTTCTATGATTACAATTCTCTAGCTTTCGAGGAGCTAGAACCTCCACTCAATCCTTCAATCATCCTCCCCTCTTTCCTCCTCTTCCTCCCCTCTTATCTCCCTTTCAATAACTGTTTTTTTGACATATCTAAATAGATGTAACTGTCTCTAACTAATGTAACAGATTTTCTAAATTCTGTTTATTCTTTGTCTTTACTTCTTCTTGTATAATACTTGCCAAACCTTCCTTCTTTAGCCTCATTTGATGTAACAATACCCCCCCCTAACAAAGGCACTGTTAAGTGTTCAATTTTGGTCAAAATATCCCTAATTTAGTATTGGATTAGAGCATCTAGACCATTAATTTTAAGATTTTAAATCAAATATTTCATTTTAGCTTTAATTGGCCATCCAACCGTTGAATTATAAAATTTAGTGGTTAAATGACTATTAAAGCTAATGGACGGTTTAGATTGCGCTAATTGGGTCTTGTGCATTGCAGATCGGTCAACTCAGGTGTGGACGCTCCAGATCGAATCAAGGATACAAGATGGAGATTAGATGAAGTTTCATGGAAAAAAGTGGATTTTGAAGAGTCCTAAGACAGAACAAAGTTTAAGACTTGCAGAGTTCTAGCAAGTCTAAACTTCTAGTGGACCCCACTCTCTCTCATCTCTTATCTCTCCTATCTTATCTCTCTTCAATCTCCCTTTCCCTCTCTTTCACATCTCTATCTCTCACTCTCTTTTTATACCCCTTCCCCTTTCTCTCAAAGGACGTTTTTCCTTCTCTTGGTGAGGCTAGGCTGTTTTCTCTCTCTCGTACACTTTGCTAATTCATCACCGCACCCCACTTCTTCTAACTACCTCCTCTTCACGCTCCTCTCTCTCCATTCCCTTTTCTCTTCCTCCTCTAGGCTGAAACGTTGGTGGAGGCAGATCCACCGTCCCTCTCTCACTACCGCACCTTTCCAGCACTAATCGAAGTTTGCCCAGGTTGCCTCCACCTTTCCAATCCAAGGCACTCCTCTGCTTCTCATCATTTCTCCCTCATCTATTTGCTTTTCCCACTCACTTTCCTTCTTTACCATCTATATCGTTTCCTACTCTCTCGACCCATCTCTCCCTCCATCCTGTTTTCTTGTCATCAATCTCTCTCTCCTTTACCTGCTACAACCCAACGCGCATCCTTCGGACGTCTCAGCATTGGCGGGTGTTTTTCCCATGCCACTTGCACCTCTCCCCAATACACCGGCTCCATTAGTGAAATCCTTCTTCTCCGACCAAATAGGCCAGGCTTCCTCACCACAATCTTAGGCTTCTGCTACTATTTCCAAGAGAAAACCCAGGTCGTGTTTTCCTTGGAATTCCCTGTTTTTCATTTTCCCCCAGCATTTGCTTTTCAAGGCGTCATCTTCTCCACTAGCCTGAACTAGACAACGCCCAAAAAGGCGTTGTTGTTTCACAGACCCATCCAGACGTCCTAGGGAAGAAAACCCAGAAGGGGTTTTCTCTCCCACATTCTCCTCTCTTTTTCTCCCCACCGCGTTCTCCTCCCTCCTTCTTCTTCTCCTTCCTCTTTTCCTCCCTCCTTCTTTCTTCCTCCCCTTCTCCAGTTCCCACTGTGTTTTCCTGGTTTTTCGTTAAAAACCAGAAACCCCCAAAGTTACGAATCTGCCCTTGGCAGATCTTAGGAATACCAACTGTGTCCCCTGGAAGATCTAGGAAATTACAAATCTACACCTGAAGACCTCAGAAATTACAAATCTGCACCTGAAGACCTCAGAAATTACAAATCTGCACCTGAAGATCTCCGAAATTATAATTCTGTCCTATTTCAGAAATTCCAACTGTGTCCCTATGCTATTCTGGTTCTAACTTATCTTCATTTTGACTATTCAGGGACAGTGCAATCCAGGACAGACTAATCCAGAGACAGTGCAATCCAAGGACAAGCTTATCCAAGAAGCATTTTATTTTTATTTTCTGTTTTTCTTGGAATAAATATTTGTGAACATTGGAACAATTGAATAAATCTGGATTTTATTTTTTTAGTTGAATTTTATTTAAAACTCCATAATTTTAAATCAAGTCCTCGTGGGATCGACCCGTATTTGCATAGCTATACTACAATAGCCCGTGCACTTGCGGTTAAACAATCAACAGGCACCTTGTCCTCAAGGTGGAATTTAGGTAATTGCCTGTGAATGCTTTTCAATGGTTCCCAAATGTTGTCATGGTCTGGAATATTTTGCCACTGAATGAGGACTTCTGTTTGTCCATTAGGAAACTGTCTAATATTTTGGATTGCAACAGGGTATGCTTTAACTTCTAGTTCTTCCGCCAAAACTAGTGATATTGGTTGAAGCGTCATTGTTGGCTTCCAAGCTGGTTTAAGCCTTTTCTTCTTCTTGACCCATAGCATAGGATTCAACAAAAAACTTTTGTTGGATCTAATGAAGCCTGATTTCAGCAGTTCATTTATGATCTTCTCAATATCATCTTTTTGTGCATGCGAATATCTATATGGCCTACTGTGAGGAGGTTGAGTTCCTTCGACTAGCCTCATGACATGATCATGAGCACGGGCAACTGACAATCCCATAGGCATAGAATAATATAGAGTCAGATCTCCCTTCAAGATGATCTGTTGTCTATCCATTCTGAAGCGCATAGTTAACTCATGGAAATTTGCAGAAATCTCCCCTAATGTTTGCAACCATGCTATTCCCAAGATGATACCTGCTCCTCCTAAGTCGACTGGGTAGAAGTCTTGAGCCACTTGGATACTGGCCAGATCTAGGCTTAATTGCCTGCAAATGCCTTCCCTTTTGATGCAATGTCCGTCGACCAATCGTACCCCAAATTGCCTAGATCGATCCATGTCCAACCAAAGCTCTTGGACGAGGTGGTGGGATATGAAATTGTGGGAAGCCCCACTGCCAATCAAAACCACTCCTCCTCTCCCTTCGATCGAACCCCTTACCTTCATAGTACCGTCGGATGTGAACCCTAGTGTGAACCCTGAAATGGAGTTCAGGGATAACACTAAGGGTTGGTTATCCCCTTCTTGTGCATCGTCCCTTCCCCTGCTAGGTGTTGAAATGGGTTCCCAATCATCTGATTCTTCATCGGCGAGGATCAAGATTTGCAACTGATGGTTCCTGCAACGGTGGCCGGGTTAGTACTTTTCATCGCACTTATAGCATAATCCAAGGGATCTTCTTTGTTGCAGCTCGAAATCAATGAGTTTTATGAGATTTTCCCTTTTTTCGACATACTGTTCGTTGGATGACTTTTCCCCATCGTTTTTGGGTCGAAAAACCCTATCCCGATCAGTTCTGGGGAAGACTATAAGAAAATTACGAATTTGCCTCTGCAAACCCCCTTCAGTTGATGCGTTCTTGGAATGGGCTTAGAAAAGCCCAGAAGTTCTTGGCCCACCCTCATATCTTCTTATACGGGGCCTTATCTGTTCTAAAGTCCGATTCTTCTCTTCAACCTTGTGGGCTAGCTCCATGAGTCTAGACAAAGAATCAGGCCGAAATAACTTCACCTTGGCCTTTATCTCGTCCTGGAGCCCATGCAAGAAGGCTCCCTTCAGCAGGTCATCGGAGAGATCCCCCATTTGGCCGAATATCATCTCGAATGCCCGGAGGTACTCTTCCACATAGTCGTTCTGCTTCAAAGCTAGCAGGGCTTTGTAATCGTCTTCAGCTTGGGACGATCGAAAACGGTGAAGAAGAGATGCCCTAAACGATCCCCATGATTGGAAAGGAGATCGATTTTCTGCCCACAAGAACTAGTGGACGACATCTCCTTCCAAGCACACGGAAATTGTCGTAATCTTCTCCTCGTCGTAGATTCCGTTCACCTGGAAGTATCGCTCTGCTCAGTAGAGCCACCTGTAGGGTTCGTGTCCATCAAACACTGGTAAATCTAGTCGTCTTCCTTGCCATTCTTGACGGTGAGGGTTTCCCGAAGGATAGGGGCTACTTCTGGGGTGTTCAAAAGGTTTCCCCATTTCTTGACTCCGATGAACACTCCTACTTTCTTCCGGCGATTCACGATTCTTGATCCATTCTCTAATCTCCACCAGGTAATCCCTAAGAGCACTCACATTGGTTTGTAATCTTCCAAGATGCTCCCTTACCTCTCCTACCTCCCCTGTCACGCCCTCCAGATCTTTCTCCATGCTTTCTGTCCTTTCCATTTTGGTCCTGACCATCCCCAGGGTTCGAACCGACTCTGATACCACTGATAGATGCTTCAATCGAATTCAATTTCAACAAGATTTTGATACAGAGTTCAATTGCAATTTAAAACAGAACGCAGAACTATCTTGGTTCTGTTTTGTATACAATGTTCTATGATTACAATTCTCTAGCTTTCAAGGAGCTAGAACCTCCACTCAATCCTTCAATCATCCTCCCCTCTTTCCTCCTCTTCCTCCCCTCTTATCTCCCTTTCCATAACTGTTTATTTGACATATCTAAACAGATGTAACTGCCTCTAACTAATGTAACATATTTACTGAATTCTGTTTATTCTTTGTCTTTACTTCTTCTTATATAATACTTGCCAAACCTTCCTTCTTTAGCCTCATTTGATGTAATAAAAAGCAACCCTAAATCAAACAAGTACTACCTCTAAGATATTGGAGTTGTCGGTCAGTGTGACATCTAAACCCACTTTTGCATATACCAATCCAGGCAACGAAGTTCCAACTCCTAGCTGCTCCAAAATGAATACAAATTAGATGGTCAATAATAGTCTCAGCATCTGTCACATCATGGATAAATGAATCTAACTGAAAATAGAAATGACAAGTTGCCAACTGGTGTGCATATAGTCGAATTTCAGCTTATTTTTATTGAGTTTATTTCCAAATTTCAAGTTGAGATGTCCACCGTAGCTCCAACAAAAATCCCCAAAATCAAAGAGTAGCAGATACACTAACTACATAATAGAAAATAAGTGAGAAGAATGAAGAAATTCGGGCACATCGGACCCAAAAAACCCAACCCGAAAACCCCAGCCATTTCCACAAATGTCCTCACCCTTGAATCTGAGAACAAATGACGGGAAGAAAAAAAACCCATCGAAAATGAAATGGAAAAATAACTGGATCAGGATCTTAGAGAACTTTAAGCACTAAGAGGCCAAACCAACACTTTGGGAAGGGTGAGAAACTTTTTGTAAAAGCTTAGCCTCCCGTATATGAACTGTTTTTCGCAGGAGCCAATATCAAAACTCCCCAAGTAAATGCTTGACTCCCTTAAACGTGCACCATTTTCCCATGACTGTTTTCTGGTCCAAACACAAGTTTTCCCCTCTCAAATTCAATAGGACTCGTGTGAATTGACCAAGAATCCAAGTAATGGAGCAAGCCAAGCTGGGCTGAGCCGACTTCTTTTGGCGAGGGCTGGTTTAGGTCCCCAGCCACTTGGCTACGATGGATACCCTTTTTAACATGGATTTTAGTCACTGCTTTCTGGGCAATTTCTCCAATTTTTCTTATTGGCAATAATTCCTTTACTTATGGTTATCATCTGGGACACAATAAACAGGTCTGAACAATCTGAGTGATGTAACCTCCACAATATAACCTCACAACCAAATGCAGTAACACACCCACAAGTATCTTTAAGTGATCATCTCTCCTACATTTCCATCCAAACATACAGCCTTACCTTGCATTTTGCAAGGTAAGGGGCAGATCACAAGGGCCTATAGTAGGCAGCCTTACCTTGTATTTTGCAAGTGGTTGATGCCACGCCTTGAACCCGTGACCTCAAGATCACATGACGACAACTTTTACCATTGTGCCAAGGCTCCCCTTCATATCTTAGTGACATCAATATGTTAATTTCCTTGCTAAGTTTTATAAAAAAAACAGGAACACGCTAAGAGCCGAATCAGTGAATGTAGGCAGGTTTATAAGAGATACACCTGAACAAACAACACTTAGAGATGATGCTGCCATGCATGCCCCAGCAAGCCAAGGTGGTAAGCGGATCCCAGTGAATGGGAACAAGACACCTGCAGCAATCGGCATGCCAAGCACGTTGTATCCCAGGGCCCACACATAGTTGAGCCTGATCCTGGAGGGTGTCTTTCTTGAGAGATCAATGGCTGTTATTACATCTTCCAAATTGCTCTTGATGAGAACTATGTCAGCAGCTTCGATTGCAAAGTCTGTTCCTGCACCAATTGCCATGCCTACATCAGCTGCGACTAAGGCTAGCGAGTCATTGATTCCATCCCCCACCATTGCAACAGCCATTCCTTTGATCTGCAAAAATATGCAAGACCCCATCTCCAATACATCACTAAATAATACATCTTTGACTGGGACAAAAACTCGCGAATTAGAACTTAGCAACAAAAATCACAACTACACTAATATGTCTCTGCCAATCACAACAATGTCTGCGTCAAATCTGAATTCAACTTGACTTTTTTTCAACAGGTAACTCAGTTTAAGACCCCCATGGCCTTCGCTAAAGGATGTTCACTATTTTCCTGCCAATAAATGCCGGGGGGGGACTTTATACGTAAAGTTCAATAGAAGAACTTGCCAAACTTATGTCTCAAAAGAAGTGCCTAAAATATGTGCTGTGTGCATAATCAAACTCGAGACATGCACCTGCATGCAGAGTCTTCTGAGCAGTTCAGATATAAGAAGGATACCAAGAAATCTTCCTGAAATTAACAATTATGGTCCTAGTTACATGCTTACTTCAGCTGCAGCAGTCAATAAGGAAAGTTCTCAAAGGTAAATGAGCAAGTGCAAGTGTCAAGCTCTATCGCAAGCAAGGTTTGGATACATATTGTTTAGTAAGGTGCGACAACCACTTCCTCTATTAGAGTTTGAGAATGGACTTGGTTGGTTTAGATGAAAGCTTTTTAGAGTAAAGGAAAAGGACAAGTATCAAGTGGGAAAGCCTGTGAGTAGACAGTGACAGAGATCTCAATCCAGTATAAGGGCTATATGCCCGACCGGGAAGGAAGAAGTACTTAATTTGCAGTCTAGCTCCTCCGAAAAGAAAGCTTGGATCACTGGACTGACTTGACCTAGGGAGGTCTTCTTAAAGTTAAAGAAGTTCACCTGCCTTGATGGAAGGACCTCGCTCTGTCTATAGCCTTCCTTCTCCTGACTTCTAAAGCAAGACAGGAAAGGTCGACCTTGGCAGAGGTCTTAAGTCAGAACTGGTCGACCGCTACCTACCGGGAGATGGAAGTGAAGAATTGGGCTAACTACCACCGGTTTTCCAATGGTCAAGGTTCCAGTCTTATCAAAGACAATGGTTTTAACCTGCATCTCAATGAAAGATTAAGTTCAGCACCCAATGTTCAGAATCAGACATTCTTAATTTTATACAGTAAGAATCAAGATCAGAAAAATGAAAACCTGGCACAGGAGCAGCTACTATTTGTTCTTTGAATTATCAATACGGAAATTACTGACAGTTGCTTACTTGCCTTATGTGCATTCTCGAGCGCATTTCCACCCTTAATCAGGACACCTTGAGAAGCACCTTTACCAGTGGTTACCATGACTGCTGTTGGGGTTGCTGGTCCTAGAGCACATGGGCAGGCAACCACCAGTACTGAAATGCCAAATTGCAGTGCAAGCTCAAACCCATCCATTGCTTTTGGTATCCAACGATGTGGGTAAATGCCAACTTCTCCAGGGATGAACCAGCCTAGCCATGTAAGGAATGCGGCCACGACAACCTGTACTACCGAGTAGAAAAAGAAATATCAAGCAATTTTTAAATGCAAAGTACTCCACAATACGTGCACAGGCATGGAAGAAACATAAGACAATCAGATACTAGAACTTTCTCGGAATGTGGATGATGATGGACAACCCGAATTGGTAGAAAAATATGTAACCTCAATAATTATGGTCGAACTGTACCAAAATGGACTAGAATTTAATAAATGTGCCAAAAAAAAGAGAAAACTTTCCTTTTCATATTCTTCCATTTATTCCTGACTTTATAGTTTCATACACACTCTTGATCTTTTGTCATTTGTTTTTGCCTAGGTCTATGCTGTTTTGCATGGAAACGTGACTTCTCTATTTATTTTCTAATTTGGAGTCAAAGAGCTAAAACTTCACTTTTACTGTTAAAGAAATACACTTTTCGCAGCTGGAAATATTTTTTCTGATACTTGAAAGGATGGTTCATAGCAGCTGAAACAATATTATGACATTCACCAAAATATCCTTGAAAATGAAAGAAAAATCTGGAGGAAGAACTTACTGTGGGAACAAAATACTTGGAAATTTGGTCAGCTAGCTTCTGAACAGGTGCTCTAGCAAGCTGAGCAGCTTCCACAAGCTGAACTATCTGAGACAATGCAGTTTCCGCCCCAACATGGGTAGCCTTAACCAGCAAACATCCATTCACATTTACCGTTCCACCAATAACCTGCATAAAGAATACATTGTATTGCTTATTTAATGAAAGATCGTGTGATGTAATATCCTTAATTTTTAGGATAAAATAGGAAATTGTTAAATAAATGAAAATAAAAATTTATAGATGAAAAATTTTCCTGAAAACATAAAAATTAGAAAGTGCTTATCGATACGAGTCCAACGCCACCAAGAACGCGAAAAACGGAGCTCAAATGAGGGAGATATGAGCCGTCAAAGTGGAAAGGGGCAAATTGGTCATTTGATAGAGACGTGTTAGACAGGGGTCCAAATTGATAATGGCACCCCCGTCTTCCACACGTCTCTACCAGTGCCGGCAAAATCGCCGGAGAGACGTGGGAAGAGACGTGTGGGGAAGAGTTTCTCTTCCCCTAGACTCTAAACCCTGTATCTGATCATCCTCAGGAGCCAAAACGCTCCACTTTGAGCGTTCCTCTAGGATTTTTAGCTCAGAACCTTAGCTTTGCAAGGTCTGAGTTTTCTGGCGAGTGGAACCCTGGCAACACCAGCAACTCTGGCCAGGCGCAAGGTAAGCCTCAAACTTATGTTTTTCTGTATTTATTAATTAGAAAAATAATTAGGAAAGCATTTAAAAATTAGGAAAAAAAATCGAATTTTTTAAGAAAATTTTTGCACGCTACTGTTGGAGCGTGATTTCACAGATCAAACCTCAACCGTTTGGAAATCGCACCTTCCAACTAGTGCACAAGAGACCCAAGAGCAAACCCTTTAAATTTGGGAGTGATCCAACGGTGAATTTCTCCAGAAACGCAAAAACCAGTACCTATAGATGATTTTAGGAACTTGGGAAAAATCATTTAAAAACCATGGTTTTTGGCAAAATCAATGCAAAAGGAGGGCATAAATGGATTCTAGAGAGAATTCTGAAGAAAATGGCACAAAAATCACGCAAAACGGAGCTCTGTAGCTCCGCTGGAGACGACCGGAATCCGGTCGTCTTCTCCGGCGTCGTCAACAGCGTTGGTGCCCTGGCGTTGACGCTAGGACGCACAAAGGACGACGTCACATGACGTCGTCGTCGCACGCGTGCGCGGCGCCGCGCGCGTGCAGGGGAAAGCCAGTTGGCGGTCTGCGTCTTCGTGGCGCCGGTATAAGCCGGTTTAAACCAGCGGAAAAGGGCGCCGCCAGTACAAACCACCTTATGATGGTCCGGCAGGCCCCATTTGAGGGTAGTTTTCACTAAAACTTGATTTCTGGGAGCTAGAGAGGTCCAAATCACGATCCGAAAGAGGCGTTGTGACCGTATTGATGACACGGACCTAGTTTTAACTTAAAAACTTAGAAATGACCACTTTTTCTTTAGAAAAATATTAAAATAGTGATGTGACATGTACATGTGCACTTGAATATACTAGTTAGAGGGAGTTATTAGCAAGCTAGTGGTCTCACACTGAGGTAGGTGACGACAACTAATGTTTTTCCTTGATTTTAAACCATGTTTAAACATAGCATCATGTGTGATTGTGTTTTAAATTTCAATTTTTATTTACCGTGTATTTCATGCGACATTGAGTACAGGATGATTATTCCAAAATGAAATTTTTTACTGAATAAACTTATTTAAAATGCTTTTACAAGCATGATGTTAATTAGTTATGCTTAATTAGAGACTTATTTCTTATTATATATATAGAAAATGCATGGATTTACATAGAAATGAGAATAGAGGCTTATTAAATTTGGTCCTTTTATAGGCTAACCCCAGGATGAGGGGCATGTCTTGAGGATTGCAAGCTATAAGTGCTCTTGAGTTTTAGCATATACATATGATTTCCGTGTTTTATATTTGATGACGGGTGCTCTCGCCCGGTGGGCGTCATGCTAGGAGGGATAGAGCCGGCCACCCACCTTCCGAGATTATGATGTGATGATTTTGTGATATGATAGACACCTGCCCATAGATGGCATTTGGTAGGGGTTTGGTAACATGGATAATCCACACTACCGGTCTGAGCCTTTCCATGGGGACAGACGCTAAGTCTCCCGTTATGGTGTCGACGGAGAGCGGCGGTGGTTGATACCCATGGAGGGTTGCCACTGCAGCATGATGACCCATATTCTTATTATGTGTGCGTGTATGATGAGCATGGTTATGGATGGTATGCCTGGGTGTGACAACACTCAGAGGTTGTATCAGCTGAGTGCTGATCTCCATCTCTAAAAACACATTCTCGTCCTCATCCAAGTTCAGAAGAAAAGCTGTATCGGGAGCAAGATCTGTGAGTTTTGCTAAAGCATCAGATGTTTTCCCCTTTGCAACCACCTCCAGATACTTCCCCAGAAGAATAAAAGATATCAACACGGCACTTGTCTCAAAGAAATCCTGCCCTTCAAATGAATCTGATGTAGCATCTTTTACAACAATGTATACAGAGTAGAAATAAGCAGCATTTGTTCCCAATGCAACCAAAACATCCATGTTGGCAGAACTGCTTAATGGATCATTCCACCTACTACAAATAATGACCTACTCATACTGATCAGGTATCACATTATGATGCCAAAATAATTAGCTGTTCAACAGATTCATCTGCAGGCTAGAATTTTTTGGCAATTACTAACATAGACGAGCTGGCAATAAAGTTGAGATTAAGCCAATCCTGACACTCAAAAGAACGAGCAACATGGCTTAGCGTAAGTGTTCCTTTTACAAGCTATAGTCTAGACACCACTTTGAAAGTGTTTGGACATAAATGTATGACGTATTGTGACAGGGGTATTTTAAAAACACATGTTCAATTCCATTCAAACTACATATCTATAAACTTTCTCCGTTTGCTTATTCTCATATCTTCCATATGCTTCACGTACTTTTTACAGGCAGCAGTGAACAAGTTTGGCCTTAAACCAAAATGTTTTTGTCTTACTGTTTTGATGACTTTACAAACCATTCTAGGTTTTCAGTTTTTAAAATTAAACCCCATTTTCTTTTACCTTTACTTTCTGTATTATTTATGTTACATGAATTAAGCACCTACAGAGTGATTGTGGAAAGCAATACACCTGTCACGGATCTCAAGACTTTTGCCATCCTAGCAACAATGTGGAAAGTTTTCTACACTTCATAAACTATCTCAGCGTGGTATTCCTGAATGAAGCACTTTCACATCACCTAGGAAGCACTTCTTATGAGTTTTATTCAAGTTTTCTGAAGCATCCCATCTCCAAGGCAGAATTTCTTATGACATTTTATTTCAGTGCTCCGAGCATCTGTCAGCAGGAGAACTTCTCCAGCAGACTTCCATATAGATTTCCCACACTGTTTCAGGTCAGTAATGTTACATATCACTGATGTAGAAAGGTCCTACTATGTTATACTCCAGAGCTCTAATGTACCTATGGACAGAACGATAAACAAAATCCCATATACCCCTCCTGTTCATAAGACTCTGTTTACAGCACTACACGTAAGCTAGATTACACATTCTTTCCATGTGGTTGTTTATGCTATCTGGATATCCTTCTCTTCAGTCAAAGAAGCCTTCCACAGCAACAATGGAGGCCTTCTCTTCAGTGATCATACTCTCATTTACATGGCTCTGTTTTCTGCTTCATGTATGTTTCATGAGAACCACTAACAAAATGAAAATTCAAAACTGGTGAGAAATTTCCCCACAAAAAAAGTTATTGTGGGGCTTGGAACAGTTCTACAGTTCACTTTTAGACAGCAAAATATTAGTGAGAACATTGCTCATGATTGAAGCCCAAAACTTTCTAAAAACCAGGGCCTTAGCAATACCAATCACATTTTAACAGCAACAACAAATGGCACCAATATCAGTTGCAACAGCAATAATGGGACATCCAATATCATAGCTTTGGCCAATTATGAACTGTACAGGTGTACAAAGGATGCATCTCAAGAGCATTCCAATTGTGAGCATATTGTAAAGCTTACTGTTCAACCAGCTGCCATAAGGAGGAAGCATGGGGAGTACCATGGAGAAAAGAAATACCGGTACTGAAAACAGGCAACTCCGAAGGAATTGGTTACGGTACACCTGAATCTCGTGTTGTCGTTCTGTTTCTCTTCGTCTTGGGGGTGTGTATAAGCTTGCATGGTAGAAGCTTGGAGCACTACTAGCTTGTTGAATACATTGTATAAGAGACCTAGGACCAGTGAGATCTGGGTCATAGGTTATTGTTACTTTGCCACCTGCAGCATCCATTTCAACATGATTCACACCCCCTACTGACTCAAGGCTGGATTGGATGATGATGGCATCTTCAGGAGAATTGAGGCCTTCAGTTTTAGATGCACTTTGTTCATTTCATCCCCAGAGCTAAAAGATCAGCATCAAATCCTGCACCTTCAATAGCTTGGATCAGGTGATCAGAATCAGTCAAATCAGGATTGAAATGGATCTTTGCTTCTTCAAGCGCAAGGCCCACCACAGCTTTTTTGACTCCATCACCCATTAAAAGCGCACGTTCTACGCATTCGGAGCAGCTAGTGCATGCCATTCCCTTAATTCGAAGGAGACAAACAGCTATATCTTGTTCAGGAAAATCATCAACCTCATAGCTCAAATAGTCTATGGCATCTTTGATCATTCTTGCCTGATCAACAGATTAAGGGTGAATATTTTCTCTTCAAAGAAACCAAAAGAGAAGTATTTATCACACTGGAAAATTGACAATTGACAAGTTTAAAAGCCACAAAATTTGTGAGAAATTATAACCGAGTAATATCCATGCATGATGATCAGCAAACTCAGTACCTAGGATACGCATAATGCAACCATAACTACACACAAGGTTGGATATGTGATGCAGTTTAGTTTCATCAACACACGAACATGAATGAGGTACAGCTAGGGGAAGTTTATGCATGTGAGAAATTTCAATTAATTGTCAGTACATAGTACGTGAAAGAAGGGGAGTCATGGCACAACGGTAAAAGTTGTCATCGTGTGACCTTGAGGTCACGGGTTCAAGGCATGGAAACAGCCTCTTGCAAAAAGCAAGATAAGGCTGTGTACTTTAGGCCCGTGTGGTCCACCCCTTCCCCATAGGTGGAAACAACCTTTTTATTTCAACTCCTCAGACTAAAGAAACTAGTGAATTCATGTGATGATTAATAAAAAAAGTAGCATAAGCCATACATTCTGATTGCAACTCTTGCTCTTGTTTAAGATGGCAGCTTATGTTAGTAAATACAGAAAGAATGCGACATGCTTGGTGATCTATTTGCTTTTGGGCAGCTTCTGATCTGCTTGAAGCTTTGGAGAAGCTATATTGACAATAACTGGAAATCTCTTTGAATATTACTTACTATAATTCATCTTGTTATTGCTAAGTGCTACATATACATGAACATGTGATGCATATTCCAAAATAGAATTGATACATGAGCCACCATAAGGATACATGTGGAAGGGAATTGATGAGATATTGTAATATTTATCTCTGTTATTTAGAACGGATGTATTCCCTAAACATCAAAATGATAACTAAGGGAAAAGGATTACATCCCTCAAGTTTCCCGGGGACTATGAACTGACATATTCAATGGTAGCTCAATCCTAACAGCCTATGACAACTACGGAATTCAGGAAGCTATCACTCACCATTTTGAGCACTCAAAATCTCAAGCAAGTTATCACTACTATTGTTTTTTGAGAATTGGGACATCCCTACTGTTTAACATATCTTTGAATATGAGCACACTGAAAAGATATAAATTGGCTCAAACAGTTACATTATCAATTTGTACAAGCTAAATGGCACATAAAAGCAACCCTAAATCAAACAAGTACTACCTCTAGTCTATTGGAGTTGTCAGTCAATGTGACATCTGAACCCACTTTTGCAGATACCAATCCAGGCAACAAAGTTCCAGCTCCTAGCTGCTCCAAAATGAATGCAAATTAGATGGTTAATAATAGTCTCAGCATCTGTCATATCATGGATAATTGAATCTAACTGAAATGACAAGTTGCCAACTGGTGTGCATATAGTTGAATTTCAGCTTATTTTTATTGAGTTTATTTAGTTGTAGAATTCAACTAAAATATAGAAATTCATAAACAAAGATGACCGAACAACGCATTCTGCGACCATAAGAGCATAAAAATATAAAATGCAATAATACTGTGTTTGCCTCTACTACTGAGGCACCTGTAAAGCATGATCTTCGCTGCCACACATACTCAGCGAGAATAACACTACATGGCCAGACAAACATTCTATATCCTCCTGCATGCTCTGTAAGTACAAGAAAAGTCACTCGCAGATTGAAGCATTGTCAATGTTTGAATCCAAAGGGAAGAAAAGAGCATAAAAAGCACAATACTTCCACATAAGATTTCATGAAATGTTCTTTAAGAATAAAAGGTGCACAAAGCTCCTGCATAAGAGTGGTCGAAGGAAGGGGTGGGCCACAAAGAACCCATAGTATGCGGCCTTGCATTTTTGTAAAAGGCTGTTTCCATGCCTTGAACTCCTGACCTCTAAGTCACATGACAACAACTCTACCATTGCGCCAAGGCTCCCCTTCATGAAGTGTTCTTTGAGAATGATGCATGTTTATACTAAGAAAAATTGTAATAATTAAATGTAGATGTGATGTTTTGCAAGATTTCAAGAAATGGAGACTGCTAAAAGGAGAGTATGAGTGGAGTAACTACCTTGATGATGTCAATGGTGAAGGCATCTTTGTCACCAGATTTTCCAAAGTAGTGTGTGGAAATGATGGTCATACGAGGGGAAGATGTAGATGGAAGATAGACTTCTTCTTCTTCTTCTTCTCCTCCTCCTCCTTCTTCTTCCATTGTTGTTTTGAGACTTGTATCTTAGGAAAAGGGTTAACTACTAAAGCCCTAGTAGGATTGTAATTTTTTTAGTTACTACGGCCAGGATGAATAAGCAAAGATTTTATTGAGATGAAAACTAGCACACGATTCCAATAACTGTTATTCTACCTCGGGAATTATGTTTCAAATGTGGATCAAGCCCATTGACATTTATCATTTGTCAAGGACTTCTATAGGTTTTCAATTTCTCAAACTTAGAAGATGAAGTTGCCAGCGGTAGTTGGCCATCACACACCACTAAACAATGAGTGGAGATGCCAATATGGCTAGAATTATATATACTCATTCCCATCCACCTCCTAAATAGATGGATAAAATTATTTCAAGTGTCAATACATTAATGATCCAAATCGTATTATGGAACCTTTCTACTCTTTCTATATTGATCTAGCATTCTCCTAGAGTATTCTAAACTGCTTTAGAAGATCTATGATATTTGTAAAGAATCTTCTAAAAATCAGGCCTTGTTCCATAGATCCAAGAACACATGCCTTCTAGAATCAAGCCTTGTTCCATAGATCTAGGAATACAGGCTTAAGTCCCTCAAACCATATCCACAAGGTAAACAGGCCTTCCTTGGAGCCTACAAACCTTGGTCACGGGCCTTGCAATGAAAGTCCGTGACAAACTGTTCTTAGTTAAGCAACTTGACCATGCGGCTTTTGCTTTGTTTGCCAAGTCTCTGTATAGTTTGCAATTTAACTTTTTCGGGGTATAGTGCGAAGCATACCCTGTTGGCTATATTCAACAAGCAACCACATAGTGGTACAGCAGATAAGTACTCCAAATTACACGTCCTAAATGGTCTTGCATTTGGAAAGCAAGGAGATGACAAACAGCTATAGATTATAGACCTGTCTGTTAGGTGACGAAACCTCTTAATGGATTGTTTAGAAAGCTAAGAGAACAAGAACACAAATTTTGACCACCGAGAGAGAGGATCAGCCTTGTCTAATGCAGGAATAATTTTTAATCTTATCGTGTATATTTCCTTGGTTTCTGTATCTTGGGCATGTCTCTTGATATTCGGCATTTACAAATTCTTCAAATAGTCTTCGTTACTCTCGACGTGGAAAGGAATTGCAATTTCTACAGCAATTGTACTTCTGGTTACAGCCGTTATGCATATATTCATTGTATTCTCTCAGTCGGAGCGTTCGACTCCTGCAAGAGTCGCACCAGCCAGGCCAAGGGAGTAGAAACCCCTTCAGCAGACAGACACAAGCTGAATTGTATCAATGGTAGAATTGTTGAGTTTGTGGCCTCTCCTTTTTAGTTTGAGTCACTGGGGACAGTTTGTTCGATTAAATTATTCTGTGGATATCCAGGTGATATGTGGAGTAGACATGTTAGTTCAATCTAGTCTTTCGTTTCCTGATCCCAAATTATTGGGCACAATCAGTTGTCTTGACCTCTGCTAGCTTTTCTAGTGATACATGGAGTGTTGTTGAATTTTCTGCCTACTTGTGTAATATCTTTTTCCAGGTTACTACATGGTTGTAACAAAACACAAATTGAATGCGTATCAATTCATTGCTTCTTTTTCCTGCTTACTTCCTATTTGACACTCTGACTTGTGAAAGAGCTCCAGCCAATTTCTCTTTAAAGCTATCTAATAATTTGATGAATTATATGGTGTCTGTCTAAGTGGCAAATATTAAAATGCTTGTGGGTTGATACTGTTGGTGACTTAAATCATTCATCTACTCCGCATTCTCAGTAGGTGATGCCCATAAGCTGCTGCATTTGATGACGTTGATGCTCAAATAATGAGATATTCCAGACAGATAGAATTTGGTGCACAGCTTAGATCTTCTGAAAATTAGGCCCAATAGGAGTAACTCTCTCCTCTCCCTCTCAAGCTACAACGGTCTTAAGCAGAAAGATGAGTACTGGGCCTATCTTTTAGCATTTCCTTTTTTTTTAGATATAGACCGTTTATCTATTCGGCCTCATCAAAGTAACCTGGGCACCAAACATCATTTCTAACCATTATCAACAGGTCTTTCCTTGCCGCTTGCATGGTAACCTAATTGGTTGCTTTCGTGGAAACAACTTCCAACCTTTACTTTCTAAAAGAAATGCACTTTTCGGTTAAATATAACCAAATAAATAAATAAAATATTATTATAAATTTCACTTTGTGTAGGGCAAATGATAGGCTTCCTTCATTTATGGTCTTCCCATAATTCTCTCCACCTTCAATGTAATCTATTCGGCTTAATCTTTTAAAAGAATGAGACAGACATCTGCTTAATCTGAGCCATTGATCATGTGATGATTTAATCAGTTAAAAATCAGATCCAGTATTAGCCCAGAAAAGACATCCCATGAAACACGCTCCAGACTTCACGAGTCTATCAATCACGACTTCTGATAATCACGACTTCTGATACCCATTAAGGTCATCCAGGAAGGGCCCACATGACAAAAAGTCGCTCCATTTACGGGTGACAACAAAATATGGGGCTTAACCCCCGGAGTAAAGGGCATGCATTTAATAATCGAACTATCTTCCATCTCGCCACTTTATTTTTATTAAATTAGTTGATGTAACACCTTAATAATTTCTCCATGTGGTACCACATAAACTTACTTCTTTGGGTATAACATTTTCAAATGGGAGTCCATCTGGTCAAAGCTCTCCATCATAAGCCCATCAAAGTTACAGTTAATTTTTGGTGAAGAAGTATAAGAAACACATGATTAGTCCCAATTTTGGAATGAGAAAGTGCATCAGTTGGAAATATTAAGAAGATAAAAGGGGCACCCCTATGTGGGGTCCAGAGAAGTGGCAGACCACAGGCTTAGAGTAGGCAGCCTTATCTTGCATTTTGCAAAAGGCTGATTGAACGCCTTGAACCCATGACCTCAAAGTCATATGATGACCACTTTTACCGTTGTGCCAAGGCTCCCTATTCCAATATGCTAGTCTTTGCCCATAGATTATGCATTCATCATCTCCATTGTAGGAGGTGATGATTGCATTCATCTCCATGGCAGTTGTAGAAAAAGATAAACAAATAATATAAGATAAAGGACATCAAATTCTCAAAATAATTGAAATTTTTTTTAAAGAAGTTGCAACTTTTTTATGCCTCTATTTTTTTTTTCCCAAATATTTCAAAAGTTCTTACATTTGCAAATTTAAGCAATTAACACAAATCTACCTAACAAACTTAATTTTCACAAATAGTTTGTCTGATTCTCAAATATTATTTGTAAATCTAGTTAAAAACTTAAGTCAAAGCTTAAACTTAAATCTAAAAAAATACTTTATGTGCAATTTTTTCGAGTGTTCGTAAGAAAAAAAAAAATGGTACATCATTTGATTCTCTCCCAATATGAAACGCTTCAATGAAGGACTTCCGAATCTCGGCTTGTATTTGATTCACTTGATAGATTTTGAACCTTATTAAAGTACAGCCCCAGTGCACAAAGCTCCTGCCTATGCAGGTTTCGGGGAAGGGGTGGACCACAAGGACGTAAAGTACACAATCTTACCTTGCATTTTGCAAGAGGCTGTTTTCACGCCTTGAACCTATGACATCAAGGTCACACGATTTACAACTTTTACCATTGCACCAAGGCTCCCCTTCTTTCTAAACCTGATTCTACCTGAATATTTGTGATTGACATTGATCCAAATAATGGCTAGCCCACTCTAGGGCTATACTAATTTTGTTTTGATTGGACATTCTTAGACCATTCATCTAAAACTCCCTGTTTAGGGTCTTGTGGGGAATTTGTGAGCCATATATTGGTTCTTGGTAATTATAATGCACAAATTAACTATCCTTTTGGCATAGGACCAGAGCTACGTAGTTCCGTTGTTAAGACTTGCAAGTTTACAGGTATAGATTTACATCTAGATCTCTCCATGTGGGACGGAAAAAATATACTTCTTTGGTTCCTCCGATACCTCGCTGGGTAGTTGGACTCAAATAGGAATGCTAAAACAAAGCATTCTAACCCCATCACCCACTACTATTTGATGGGCCTCTTTTTTGGATGATCTGACCCGTCCACCTGATTTGTCATGGCTTAGTATTCCTCTTTCTAATTTGAAAGATGACATGAAAATTCTTGATTTTTCTTACGAAAAGAAAGAGGAAAAATTAGTTGTTTGATGATTTATCTAGCAGCAATTCTATATTCATTATTATAGTAAGTTGGATAATTACACTACAAGGGTCAGTATGCGACCTTACCTTGCATTTTGTAAAAGACTGTTTTCACACATTCAAACCGCAACATCAAGGTCACACTACGACAACTCTACTTCGTACAATTTCTGTGGATATAATCCGGAGGTTGTAATAACAGCCACCCATCTCTCCAGAATGACCCTCTGCAGGATTAGTCTCAACTATTTGTGGCCATGTGCTGCTATACATATGATGTCTTTGCTTGGTCTTCGACGTTTGAATGGGTACAATTAATGGGACCCATGGCCATGAAACATGAGTTCCTACTCCCTAGGTAATGAAACAGATGATGGTGAGTTGTTATTGTATATACTGAAACTTGGCTTTCATCCATTGACTGCTCTTTTCGAACTCACCCAATTTGGGGCATGATTATGTATGTAACAGCTCTATGTGATGAGCTTGTTTATTACAAAAATTAAGTCTAGTGTGAAATGGCTTTTGAAAACAGATGGTTAGTTGCTTTTGTGGAAACAACTTCCAACTTTTACTTTATAAAAGAAATGCACTTTTCGGTTAAATATAACCAAATAAATTAATAAAATATTATTATAAATTTCACTTTGTGTAGGGCAAATGATAGGCTTCCTCGATTTATGGTCTTCCCATAATTCTCTCCACCTTCAATGCAATAAATTCAGCTTTATCCTCTGTTTCTACATGGCAAATGTTAGGCTTCCTCCTCTATAAGTCCTTCCCCCTAATTCTCTCCGCTAGCAGTCTTATATATTCCACTTTTTATCTTCTCATTATACACTGCCAGCCTAAGCCTTCCCATGTAAAATTCTCTCCACTAATAACGATGTATAATCACCCAACAAGTATAAACATTCCAAGTATACCTTTTCTTTCTACGCGGCAAATGTCAGTCTCCTTCACCTCAAGACTTCAATAATTCTCTCCACTGGGGATATTTAATCACCCCTCTGTAAGTTTCACATTTTTCTTCTCTCCACTTCAAGCCATCCCCCCATAATTCTCTCCCATAGCACTGTCACATATTCCAGTTTTATCTTTTAATTTCTATGCGGCAAACCTAAGGCTTCCACCATTCAAAGTATGAAACGAATAAAGTGGCTCCCTTATTACATGGAAAGTGGCTTTCATTCATCCACTGCTTTCGTAGAATTTCCAGGTTTTACTTTCCAAGATCTCGCCCTTTTGGTACTCCATCTCGATCGTACATCTGCAAAGTGTGGTGATCAAAGCAGAAACTGTATATATAACACAAACTTCAAAGGGGCTGAGCTGATTCTCTTGCCTATAAATACATACATCTGCCATGCAATCTTCCTCACCCAACCCCCACCATCTTTGCTTCTCTCTCCTTCACTTCACTCTCCTAATTCCAATGGCGCTTTCTCCCCCTCATCATATCAGTTCTCGGCTGCTTCTATGCGCTTCGTCGTTTTTCTTCTATCATTCTCTCTTCTTCTCCTCCATCCATTTCTTCTTCTTCCTCCTCTCATTGCTGCCCGTACAATCTGCCACCTTGTTAGGAAATGAAACCGATCGACTTGCCTTGCTTGCCTTCAAGCATCGAATAACTGCTGACCCAAACGATGCCTTGTCCTCATGGAACGACAGTCTCCATTTCTGTCAATGGAAGGGAGTCACGTGCGGCCATCGCCATCGTCAAAGGGTCACCGTATTGGACCTTGCACATCAACAATTGGTAGGTCCCACATCTCCATCCATTGCAAACCTCTCTTTTCTGAGGGTAATTCACCTCCAAAACAACAGTTTCTACGGCCACCTCCCCCAAGCCGTCTTTCACCTTCCACGATTGAGATTTGTTGATCTGAGCAATAATTCGTATAGGGGAGAGATTCCGGCCAATATGACGACCCAACTTCGAGTACTTGATTTAAGGCACAATGAGCTTGTTGGAGTCATTCCTGGTGATCTCCAGTCACTTTCGAGCCTCACTAGCTTACTTCTTAGACGTAACAAGCTGAGAGGAAGCATCCCGCCTTCCCTAGGCAATCTTTCGTCTCTCACCCTCTTGGATTTGGCGGAAAATAGTTTGAAAGGAAGTATCCCCTACGAGATAGGAAGATTGGTTAAGCTAAAAACTCTCAGCCTAGCCGTTAATACATTGTCAGGTACAATTCCCAGCCATCTTTATAATCTCTCGTCCCTTGTTATATTTGCTATAACAGAGAACCTGCTGTACGGGAGCCTTCCACCTGATCTAGGCTCAACTCTCCCAAACTTACAAGAGCTTTATGTAGGTGGCAATCGATTTAGAGGACCCATACCAAGTTCATTGCCCAATGCTTCACGACTTGCAAGACTTGAATTTGGTAACAACAGTTTCACAGGTTCTGTGCCTCTAAATTTGGGTAGCCTTCAAGGTCTCTCCATACTTCATTTGTGGGGAAATCAACTGGGAGGTACAAAGGAAGCGAATGACTTGACTTTTCTCAATTCTTTGATTAACTGCACAAGTCTAACAAAATTAGAACTAGGGCATAATAACTTCAAAGGTGCATTGCCCAATGCGATGGCTAATTTCTCAACCCAACTAACTTACCTAAAATTAGGTAGGAACCAAATATCTGGAACAATCCCACGGGGGGTGGAAAATCTCATAGGCTTATATGATTTATCCATGGAAGCAAATTTTATTGAAGGTACTATTCCTGTTGGAATTGGGAAGCTTAACAAACTATACTCTTTGTACTTGGGTGGTAACAAACTTCGGGGACAAATTCCAACATCCCTAGGCAACTTGACAGGATTGAGCTTGCTCTCATTGGAGTTGAATAATTTAACAGGAAAAATTCCTTCAAGTCTTGGCAATTGTAGGAACATGCAAGATTTGAATCTTGAGTATAACAAGCTTAGTGGCAACATTCCAAAAGAAGTTCTTAACATTCCTGCTCTGTCAATATATCTCAACTTGTCACATAATTCTTTCACAGGATCACTATCTTCAGAAGTTGGCAGCCTTACAATGCTTGGGACATTAGATATGTCTTACAACAACTTGTCCGGGGAGATTCCGAGCACGTTGAGCAATTGTTTAAGTATGGAATACCTTTTCATACAACACAACTCCTTTCAAGGAACCATTCCTTCATCCCTGAGCAGTCTGAAAGGAATTCGTCTGTTGAACCTCTCTTTTAATGATCTTGAAGGTGAAGTGCCAAAAGATGGGATCTTTAGAAATGCAAGTGTAATTTCAATCTACGGAAACAGCAAGCTTTGTGGAGGTATCTCAGAATTACAGTTGCCTGCATGCCCTACCCGCATTTATACAAAACATAAAAGGTCTCGTGCTTTGAAGGTAGGCATGGCAACATTTACTGTGGTTTTCTGTCTGATTATAACTGCACTTGTCATTGTTGCATTCCAGTGGAGAAAAAAGTTGAAAAAGAAGCCTCCTTCCACATATTTTGCGGATCATCAATTGTTTAGGGTCTCTTATTCAGATCTGCACAAAGCAACTAATGGGTTCTCCTTGGAAAATTTGATCGGTGTTGGGAGTTTTAGTTCTGTGTATAAAGGAACTCTAGAAATTAATAGAGAAATCATTGCAGTGAAGGTACTCAACCTTCAACAACATGGGGCTTTTGTAAGCTTCAACGCTGAATGTGAGGCTCTAAGAAATGCTCGCCATCGTAATCTAGTTCAGATCATCACTTGCTGCTCAAGCATTGATTTCAGTGGCAATGATTTCAAAGCTCTAGTATTTGAGTATATGCCCAAGGGTAGTCTTGAGAAGTGGTTGTATCCTGATGAAGGTGAGCAACATCTAGTGAGAAAATTGACCTTTGTCGAAAGAGTAAATATTGCTATTGATGTTGCATCTTCCTTGCATTATCTTCATCACCATGGAAAAGTACCAATTGTTCATCGTGATCTAAAACCGAGCAACATACTTTTTGATGATGACATGAATGCACATGTTGGTGACTTTGGACTAGCAAAGTTACTTTTTGAAGCCATCGATAATTGCTCCGAAGATAAAACAAGCTCATCAAGAATAAAGGGAACTATTGGATATGTCGCTCCAGGTAAATGACTTTATCTATCAATTTACATAATTTTTTGTAATCATGAATCTATAATAAGGCTTAAGTTGGCATGATATTATTCTTTCTTTTCCAACTAATGATAATATCTATTTTGAAATGTGTATATGATGCTACTAAAAGTTGGAATCGTATATTGTAGAATATGGGATGGGTTGTAAGGCCAGCACACAAGGCGATGTGTACAGCTATGGCATTCTTTTGCTAGAGATTTTCACGGGAAAGAGACCTACCGATGATATGTTCAAAGATGGACTTGACCTCTACCAGTTCACCAAAATGGCTTTGCCCGACCAAGTAATGAAAATTGTAGACCTACAATTGCTTGTAGATGGTGAAGCTACCTCCATGGGCAACAACAATGGCCATAGTGTCAACATAAGAAATAAGTTGCAAGATTGCTTGATCGCGGTGTTTAAGGTTGGCATATCATGTTGTGTAGAATCACCAAGAGAGCGCATGGAGATGGGAGATGTCGTTGGGGAAATGATTGCTATCAAAGACTCGTATCTTGGGACAAGGGTTAACTACTAAAGCCATAATAGGATACTGCATATGTAAGTGTGGATGCATGGCATATCTTTGAATATGAACAAACCAACAAGATAAGGTTTTTCCTTTTGTTCTAAGTAAAAGCAAATAAAAATTGTGAATGTGTTCTATTTTCAATAACACTGTAATTTTTCTTTCACTTTTCTTGATAAGCTAAAGAAAGTTCTATTGACTACACCCGACTTATTGGTACGCTTAGAACATAGACTATATTCACTGCACACACAAGCTTGTCTCAAAGCCCAAACACTTATGCATACAAACAGTTCTTAACATTATATATTGGCTCAACCTGTTACGTTATCAAATTGTACAAGCTAAATGGCATGTAAAAGCAACCCTAAATCAAACAAGTACTACCTCTAGTCTATTGGAGTTGTCAATCAATGTGACTTATGAACCCACTTTTGCATATACCAATCCGGGCAACAAAGTTCCAGCTCCTAGCTGCCCCAAAATGAATGCAAATTAGATGGTTAATAATAGTCTCAGCATCTGTCACATCATGGATAAATGAATCTAACTGAAAATAGAAATGACAAGTTGCCAACTAGTGTGCATATAGTCGAATTTCAGCTTATTTTTATTGAGTTTATTTCCAAATTTCAAGTTGAGATGTCCACCGTAGCTCGAGGTGGCAAAATATGACACGACACGATAACACGACCTGAACCCGACACGAATTTAGCGGGTTTGGGTAGAGTCTTATCGTGTTCGTGCCATTTTTGGGTCAACCCGAAAATGACACGCCAAAAATCATGTCGTGTTCAGGTCAATCAATGTGACCCATCGTGTCGACCTGTTTGACACGCGACCTATTTATTCATCGCGTTGACCCATCTAACCTGTAATTGAAAATATAGGACCTTTCTTAAAAAATCATATTATATTAAAATATAAGACAGTTCATCTAGAACCGTCTTATATTACAAGTGTAAATGTAAACCCATATCTATGAAAAACAACAAAGGAATCAAAGACAATTTAGAGAAGAGAAAATACCAATCTCTAGTCGACGTTTTTCTGTAGCTTTGAGGAGCCATTTGACTCTTGAAATACTCGAATTCACTACTTTTCGCATTTCTTCGAATTCCCCACTTTCCATTGAGGAGCTTGGAAGAGAGCACAAATGAATTGATTGACAGGCATGTCACCTACAAAGGCACATCTTAGCACTTAAAAAGGAAAGCTGTAAAGGCACATCTACGGCTCACAAACGTTGTGTAATATAAGATGGTTTCAGATGAACCGTCTTATATTACAACTCTAAATGTAATATTGAGTAATACAGGACGGTTCTTCTGAAACCGTCATATATTATTTATTTTATATTTACTTAATCGTGTTATATGAGTCGTGTCGTGTCAACTCGTTTAATAATTGTGTCGTGTTCGGGTCACAAATTCTTGACACGATTATTAAGTGGGTCGTGTTCGTGTCGACCCATAACTCTAACGTATCGTGTTCGTGTCAACACAAACACGACCCACAAACCTGAATTGCCAGGCCTAGTAGCTCCAACAAAAATCCCCAAAATCAAAGCCTAGCAGATACACTAACTACACAATAGAAAACAAGGGAGAAGAATGAAGAAATTCGGGCACATCGGACCCGAAAAACCCAACCCGAAAACCCCATCCATTTCGACAAACGTCCTCACCCTCGAATTTGAGAACAAATGACGGGGAAAAAAAACATTGAAATGGGAAAATAACCAGATCAGGATCTTAGAGAACTTTAAGCACTAAGAGGCCAAACCAACACTTTGGGAAGGGTGAGAAACTTTTTGTAAAAGCTTAGCCTCCCATATATGAACAGTTTTTTGCAGGAGCCAATACCAAAACTCCCCAAGTAAATGCTTGACTCCCTTGAACATACATCATTTTCCCATGACTGTTTTCTGGTCCAAACCCAAGTTTTCCCCTCTCAAATTCAATAGGACTCGTGTGAATTGACCAAGAATCCAAGTAATGGCGCAAGCCAAGCTGGGCTGAGCCGACTCCTTTTGGCGAGGACTAGTTTAGGTCCCCAGCCACTTGGCTACGATGGATACCTTTTTTAACATGGATTTTAGTCACTGCTTTCTCGGCAATTTCTCCAATTTTTCTTATTGGCAATAATTCCTTTACTTATGGTTATCATCTAGGACACAATAAACAGGTCTGAACAATCTGAGTAATGTAACCTCCACAATATAACCTCACAACCAAATGCAGTAACACACCCACAAGTATCTTTAAGTGATCATCTCTCCCACATTTGCATCCAAACATACAATGTCACAACAATTAACACCAAAGATACCTGAAAAACTAACTGAAATCCATCCGATGTATCAACCGCAACCGGTATACACGAGCAGAAGTGTCCACTATCTGCACCTCACGCACCGTTAAAGCTGAATTCGGACAACATGCTTTCAACACCTTTTCCGCCTCAGTTGCAAGATCCTTTCTCTCAAGTTCCTCACCATCTTTATTCCAAATAAAAACCTCAGTAATTAAAACCCTTTCCTAATCTTCTTTCCTCGAAGAATATCCCTTTGAATAACTTTCTCTTCCTTCAGAAGTATTCAAATTCGTCTCTTCGGGTTTAGCAAGAGCCAATGAAGACGAACAAAAGGAGTGATGATTTGGTGAGAAAATGACCGAATTTTCGGTGATTTGTTAGAGAAGATACAAAATTTTGAACGAATTGTTTTGTTTTTGTAGATTGAAATCATATAACAAAACTCCTGCATCGGCATATTGAAGAAAAGCATTGTGCTAACTACCACCAATTTTCCAATGGTCAAGGTTCCAGTCTTATCAAAGACAATGGTTTAACCTGCATCTCAATGAAAGATTAAGTTCAGCACCCAATGTTCAGAATCAGACATTCTCAATTTCATACAGTAAGAATCAAGATCAGAAAAATGAAAACTTGGCACAGGAGCAGCTACTATATGTTCTTTTGAATTATCAATACGGAAATTACTGACAGTTGCTTACTTGCCTTATGTGCATTCTCGAGCGCATTTCCACCCTTAATCAGGACACCTTGAGAAGCACCTTTACCAGTGGCTACCATGACTGCTGTTGGGGTTGCTAGTCCTAGAGCACATGGGCAGGCGACCACCAGTACTGAACTGCCAAATTGCAGTGCAAGCTCAAACCCATCCATTGCTTTTGGTATCCAACGATGTGGGTAAATGCCAACTTCTCCAGGGATGAACCAGCCTAACCATGTAAGGAATGCGGCCACGACAACCTGTACTACCGAGTAGAAAAAGAAATATCAAGCAATTTTTAAATGCAAAGTACTCCACAATACGTGCACGGGCATGGAAGAAACATAAGACAATCAGATACTAGAACTTTCTCGGAATGTGGATGATGATGGACAACCCGAATTGGTAGAAAAATATGTAACCTCAATAATTATGGTCTAATTGTACCAAAATGGACTAGAATTTAATAAATGTGCCAAAAAAAAGAGAAAACTTTCTTTTTCATATTCTTCCATTTATTCCTGGCTTTATAGTTTCATACACATTCTTGATGTTTTGTCATTTGTTTTTGGCTAGGTCTATGCTGATTGTATGGAAAACGTGACTTCTCTATTTATTTTCTAACTTGGAGTCAAAGGGCTAAAATTTTACTGTTAAAGAAATACACTTTTCTCAGCTGGAAATATTTATTCTGACACTTGAAAGGATGGTTCATAGCAGCTGAAACAATATTATGACATTCACCAAAATATCCTTGAAAATGAAAGAAAAATCTGGAGGAAGAACTTACTGTGGGAACAAAATACTTGGAAATTTGGTCAGCTAGCTTCTGAACAGGTGCTCTAGCAAGCTGAGCAGCTTCCACAAGCTGAACTAGCCGAGACAATGCAGTTTCCGCCCCAACATGGGTAGCCTTGACTAGCAAGCATCCATTCTCATTTACCGTTCCACCAATAACCAGCATAAAGAATACATTGTATTACTTATTTAATGAAAGATCGTGTGAAGAAGATAATGAAGGAAAAATCCAATGAAACCTTGTCTCCTGTCTTTTAGCAACAGGCCTTGCCTCTCCAGTGATCATACTCTCATTTACATGGCTCTGCCCCCTTAAAACAATACCGTCGATGGGAACCTTCGCACCCGGAACAATCTTGATTACATCATTCCTTTGTATCAACTGAGTGCTGACCTCCATCTCTGAAATCACATTCTCGTCCTCATCCAAGTTCAGAAGAAAAGCTGTATCAGGAGCAAGATCTGTGAGTTTTGCTAAAGCATCAGATGTTTACCCCTTTGCGACCACCTCCAGATACTTCCCCAGAAGAATAAAAGATATCAACACGGGCACTTGTCTCAAAGAAATCCCGCCCTTCAAATGAATCTGATGTAGCATCTTTTACAACAATGTATACAGAGTAGAAATAAGCAGCATTTGTTCCCAATGCAACCAAAACATCCATGTTGGCAGAACTGCTTAATGGATCATTCCACCTACTACAAATAATGACCTACTCATACTGATCAGGTATCACATTATGATGCCAAAATAATTGGCTGTTCAACAGATTCATCTGCAGGCTAGAATTTTTTGGCAATTACTAACATAGACGAGCTGGCAATAAAGTTGAGATTAAGCCAATCCTGACACTCAAAAGAACGAGCAACATGGCTTAGCGTAAGTGTTCCTTTTACAAGCTATAGTCTAGACACCACTTTGAAAGTGTTTGGACATAAATGTATGACGTATTGTGACGGGTATTTTAAAAACACATGTTCAATTCCATTCAAACTACATATCTATAAACTTTCTCCGTTTGCTTATTCTCTTATCTTCCATATGCTTCACGTACTTTTTACAGGTAGCAGTGAACAAGTTTGGCCTTAAACCAAAATGTTTTTGTCTTACTGTTTTGATGACCTTACAAACCATTCTAGGTTTTCAGTTTTTAAAATTAAACCCCATTTTCTTTTACCTTTACTTTCTGTATTATTTATGTTACATGAATTAAGCACCTACAGAGTGATTGTGGAAAGCAATACACCTGTCACGGATCTCAAGACTTTTGCCATCCTAGCAACAATGTGCAGAGTTTTCTACACTTCATAAACTATCTCAGCATGGTATTCCTGAATGAAGCACCTTCACATCACCAAGGAAGCACTTCTTATCTCGCATCTCATCTCATCTCCAAGGCAGAATTTCTTATGACATTTTATTTCAGTGCTCTGAGCATCCGTCAGCAGAAGAACTTCTCCAGCAGACTTCCATATGGAGTTCCCACACTGTTTCAGTTCAGTAATGTTACATATCACTGATGTAGAAAGGTCCTACTATGTTATACTCCAGAGCTCTATTATACTTATGGACAGAACGATAAACAAAATCCCATATACCCCTCCTGTTCATAAGACTCCGTTTACAGCACTACACATAAGCGAGATTACACATTCTTTCCATGTGGTTGTTTATGCTAGTTGGATATCCTTGCTCTTCAGTCAAAGAAGCCTTCCACATCAACAATGTGAACTTCCATTGCTGCAACCCTGACTCACTGGTTTCTCTTTGAAGGAAAATTCTAATCTCAAGCCATGTTTCATTTGAAGTAAGGCAGATTCTTTGCCTTGCTTCATCAGAGGATTCCCTTTACTATTTTAACTGACCTGGTTGTTACACTTCTGTTCCACTCTTGACATTGTTTCATAGTTCTAGGATGATAGTTACAATGTTTTGAGATACATTAGTGTGGTAGATTCATATATGATTTTATGCAATACTTCTACATTTCTTCCCTGGACTTCACCTTCCTACTTCTCCAACTCATGCCATTTATAGTTTAATTCTCTCAAGCTTTATTTACAATGCTGCACTTTACTTTTGAGGTTAAGTATGTGGCAAATATGCAGGTTATTGGTTGGTCAATGTGGTTTTCAGAATATATCTTTCTGGAAAGAAGCTGGGCAAGGGATGAAAGCAGGGTGAAAGTATAGAGTGCTTCCATAACTAAAATGGTCAATATATGTTGTTTCTTTTGGTTATGAATTGGGTGTATCATTTGAATGACATATGCCCATGCATTGCAGTCGAGTATGCAGCGGCTGAGTGACTTCCCTCGGCCTTTTTGGTTGGCACTTTTTGTAGAGGAAACTCGCTTTACACAAGCCAAGCTTTTAGCAGCTCAAGAATATGCAAATTCTACGGGGTTGCCTGTTCCTAGAAATGTTCTAATTCCTTGTACTAAGGTGAAATTCTTCTTGAATCTTTTTCTAGTTAGTATTCAAGATTCTGTTACTTTCTTCTCCATATTTTATTTCCTTTTAGACACTGCCTCCTGCCAGTTTTTGCAAATTTTTATTGGTCATTTATTTCTTAAAATTATCAAAAAATATTATTACATGCCTTTACAGTACTTATTTGCTTATTTTCCTTGCCCCTTTTTTGCTTCCTTTTTGTGCCTTTGTGAGTGGCAACAAAAACTTTGTTAGGGAGGTTCTTGGAAACCAACCAAGACTGAGCTTGGTTTCAACTGTACAATAGACAGTGCAACCTTATCCGAGTTCAGCATTGTGATTGAAGCACTTGCTGTGTTTGTTCTTTAGTTGCAACCACTGGGAGTCAAACCCTGTTGTGAGCTGATTGCTATTACATGAAAAACTGTACATCTGGCTTTAAAGGAGTGCTGAACTGTATATACCTTGAAATAGATGTTGGAGAATGGTAGTCATACCTGTATATGTCTCTAGCTCAGTGACTTAGGAGAGTGTGTGAGTTGTTTTCTTTATAATTTCTTCATTTGTACCAAAAGAAACCCTTACTACTGATTATGAACTTCTGCCATAGGTATAACATGTTCTCACCATTTACCTAGTAGAATGGTCATTGCCCTATCTTACACAATTTTCTCAGTGTTACATGTGATCCAAGATTCCATGTACTAGAGTATAAGTCTGAAATAATCTGGGAGGGGAAGTAAGAGTTAGAACTTGTCACAAGATTTGGTGATACGCTGTTTTTAGGTTTTGATAATTGGTATTAATTTCTTATTTTTGTATTCATCTATTTATCAGAAAGTAAAAGCTTAAAATTGTTTGAGAGTTGATTTATGATAAAAATCCAATAGTACATCAGGTCCGATCTTTCTAGCTAATAGAATAAAATATATAAACAAACTTGGATTGTTCAATAGTGTACTGAAAAAATTATGTGGAGAATCTAAACTAGCAACCCAGAAACAAAATGAAGTCGGTATTTAATGAACGAATTCTTCAAAGTTGTGATAAATGAACTTAAACTTCTGGCCAAGCCAACGGACAAATGACAATGACTAGGTCTTCCATAAGTGGTCAAAGATAGTACCTGAAAGCAATTCTGGTGTCTTGATCGCAAAGGGTTCTGTTGTTAATATCTTGCTGTAAAAAGAAAATTTCGGACACTTAAATGAGTGAAATATGCCTAATATTTTACTCTTGATATGTTGACCTATTTCTTCAATTCAGTCTGTCTAGTTGACAGTAGAAAATATATAAAGGACAGCCCCGGTGCACGAAGATCCTGCCTATGCGGAGTCCGGGGAAGGGCCGGACCACACGGGTCTATAGTACTGAGTCTTACCTTGCATTTTTGCAAGAGGCTATTTCCACGCCTTATACCTTTGACCTTAAGGTCACACGACAACAACTTTACCATTGCACCAAGGCTCCCCTTCACAGTAGAAAATATATAGAGAACTGAAAAAAATGACAGACACCAAAACTAACAATCCAGAGACAAAAAGAAAGTATTTGCAGCACAAGTTCTTCTAAGTTGTGAAAGATGAACTCAAAACTGTAGCCGAGGTAACAGACAAATGACGGTGGCCTAAATTTATCCATTAGTGTTCAAACATAGCACCTGAAAGTAGTTCTTGGGTTTCAACTGCATAAGGGTTTATTTGTGAATATCAGGGTACAAAACAAAAATGTTTTAGACACCTAAATCAATGAAATATGACTAATAGTTTACTCCTGATATGCTGACTTATTTCTTCTGTTCAACTATCAGATGGAACATGTTGATTCAGAAGCAAATGCAAATGAAAAAACAGGGACAAACTTAGGCTATCCTTGTTTTGACTGTTTGAGCAGTCAGATTGCTACTCAATATGTTCTGTCATGCATGGTCCTGGATTAGAATTTGAATTAAAGAGCAATATTGGTACTTCCAATTCCCATATTGTCCTTAGCATGGGAATCTCTGCATCCTTCTGAATCTCTGATGGAAGCCATTAAGCTTCAACTTCAGCTGCTCTTTACTTTCTTGTTCCATGAACCTCCTTGTCATGATCTCGTAAACTTAAGCCTGCTGAGACCAACTTCTTGTCCCATTTACTTATGTCTGTCTATGTTCACTCTAAGTTTTAATATAAATTTAACATTCAGGAGTATTGAATGCAGATGTTGTCATTCTCCAACATGTCTTTGCGCTAGTGTTGGTGTCCTTGTGTGTATTTCTACTTTGTGGTTTAACTAGCAGTGTTTTAAATAGCCTCCAAACATAGAATTTCTGGTGTGCCCTTGTTCAGAAAATCAGCCCTTTATTTGTAAACAGATAAAATGAAATCAAGGGACTGGAAGAATTAGGAGAATGACAAAGAAGAGAAACCTTATATTCATACTGACGTGTTTGGTTTATGTTCAGCAGAGATAAAAGTTACTCTCTCTGTCTCAGTTCCTTCATTGTCTCACGACTTATTTTTATTCAGCACAAATCATCTTGCTTGTGTGTTTGGAAGTTTTGCCAACTATTATCAGTTTAAATAAACTTTTTGGTTTCTAATGCAAGTGTCTGCTTCTTTTCTAACTAATGTGGCTTTCATGTAGGGTTTTGTTTCAGCTGTAAGAAATATGAGGTCCTTTCTTCCAGCTATAGATGATGTAACAGTGGCTGTTCCAAAAGATCAGCCTTCACCTACAATGCTAAGACTTTTGAAGGGGCAGTCTTCCGTGGTAAGCAAAAATAGAAAGCAAAAAATCTGCAGGCTTAGTTGCAGTTCTATAGTTACAACTCCATATTTGAACATGCCTTTTCAATTGTGCTTTCGGTTATAGTTGTGTGTACTTCCAAAAATTGTTGTTGTAGTGTTTTACCATCTACATGCACAGTAGCTTCATAATCACTTGTGGCTTCCCAACCTTGTTCTGGTCATTCTTGTGCTTTGGGCATGGTATTTTCTAGACATGCATTACCATTCTTCTGGCCATTCATCTGATTTGGCCATGAATCTTAAACATGCACTCCTAGATTAGCTTGAAGAATCCTTTTATAATCCTTGGTCAAGTTAATAAAGATGTAATTTTTTTTCAATATTTGAATTCCAGAAATGAGAGCAGTGTCCTTTGGAACACGAGGTTAGTTTCACTCGTACGAGAAAAATCCACCCAGTTGGTGGATAAAATTTGATATTCTGGAAATGGTAGGGAAAGTTTACTTAGGATTCTTGGAACATGCACTTTTGATGGATGCCCCTGGGGCATTGTTTTGGGAGATCTAACCCAATTACATGTTCGGCTTTCAAAATATAAGCTGCACGAAAAACTACTCTAAGCAGATTATTCTAACCACTTGTCTTGGCATACTGGGAAATCAATTACTGAGACTTTTCAAGTCAAGAAAACATTGGCTAAGATCATTTAGTGGGCGTGAATTTTGCAAGTAGGCTATTTAACCCAGTCTAAAATGATGGCTTGGATCTCCAAAAAACTATGACCACATGTCACTTTGGAGAGTGCATGCTCCAAAATTCGTGTTCCAAAGTGCATGTTCCTCCCATTTCCTTTAGATAATATCTAACTTAGCGTGTCTGAATGCTTATGTGCGTTTCTAATGAAGTGACGTGGAAATTTTTAATATGAGATAGGTAGTACCTCATGAATAGGTCAATGTAACTCCTATGAGCAAATCATGCTAGAAGTTTTCTAGGAAGCAGCGGAAGGACAAAATACTTAATTTTTAGAAATTCAAAAATGTGTATTGTGATTATTAATCTGGTCAGAACTACTGGGCTTCTTCATCTCTTTGTAGTGACTGTCGGGGGTAATATTAAGCCCAATTGTTTACTAGCAAACAGCTCTGATTTCAAGATAGTACCATCCAAGGTGAGGAGCCAATAATCCAACAAGAGAAGAAAGGGGAGGACCTGATTTTGGTTTTACTTGTTCCATTTTCTCGTTTATCTATGTAATTTAGAGAATCCATAACATGAACATGCAGTAACCTAGGTTGGATGCATGTTTTAGTTTCTGTAATGAGTTTCTTTTTCAGGGTTCTGGTTCTTGAGGTGTGCATTATTTTTCCAGGTGCATGTCCGCATAAACCGACATTCAGTGAGGGAATTACCTTAGGCAGATGAAGGAATTGCGCAATGGTGTCGAGATATATTCATTGCTAAGGCACGCAATTGACTTTTGCATAGCACTGGATTTGGGTTTAGAAAGTTCAGACTTAAACTGAACTCCATAAAAATTCTTAGACGCATATAGAAATGAGCTGCATTACTGACTTATGCTCAATCACTGTTTTGTTCTGTGATTAACTTGTGTTTTGCTGTATTACAGGATGCCTTACTGGATAAACATCTAGCTGAAGGAACTTTTGATGAGAAAGAATTTAAGCCAATTGGTCGGCCAAAAACTTCTTTAGTGTTATGATGTTGTGACATAAGTAAATTATTATCCATTTCATGATCATGGCAACTTTGATGAGTTTGTTTTCTGAAGAAATTTGTCGATGCTGCTATTTCAATAGTAGTTCCTTGAAACATTAAAATTGTAATACATAAATTAAGATCGCAAATCTCTGTTCACTGAATGAAACCAACCTGACATAATCAAATGAGAACCAACTGTTTGAGAAGTCTAGGATGAGATTTCGCTATCCATTCTCTTTTGTGATGATAAATGGTAAACTACTGTGATAGAAGAGCCACCATTGTTAGATTTCATGGAATTTGGAGATGATTTTCACAAACTGAACTCAGTCAATTATGAAAGTTGATCTTGGAAAGCTTGGTTCTTTGATGATTCTGATATTACCATGCTTAGATTAATAAGACGTGATTTCTTTTGGTCATGATAAAATAGTAAGCTGTTTTGATCAAAGAGGAGCATGTGTTAGAAATTGTCTGGCACCTTGAAATCTGAAGTGACTGAATTGATGGATGCCTACTGTACAGAGACACCTGTGTTCAGTTACAGAAGTTGATCTTCTAAGTCATGATTACTGTGGCAAGTCCCCTGTGATCACTTTGGAATCTATTGAAATGGAGTCGTCATGATTAATGATATGCTTAGTGGCTAATAGAGACCTCACTTCCATCCAATTTGGACTTTTGTACCCAGTCAACCTGAAATTGTGAAATATGATGCCATGGTCTGTATCTTTATTGACCCTGCTAATTCTTGAAGCATCTAGGTTATTGCCTGCCGACCCCTATTCGGGACAAGGTCTTAATGATGATGACCTAGGTTATTGCTTGGCCACTGCATTAGGCATGTGGATTTTCTTACCTTAATCTTGGCTTTTCCTTTTTGTTATCATCGTCAATGACTACTTTTTGATTACTTGACATATCAGTCACTGTGGTACCATGGAATGAATTCCTTGCTAAAGCCCGTTAGCATATGACGGTAAGCATGCATGGTTGCCTCCTGTCCTTTCTTTCTCTCAGTCTATCCCCAGAGAGGCTCCCTAAAGAAATGGTTGAAAGAGGTGGGACTTCTGCATCAGGGCTATGTCACCCATGGCTTTCTTCCCTTTGTAAATGAGAATGTACTCAGATGATCTGGCAGACTATGCGGAATATCCTGGTAACATTAATTAGCCAACTTTTATGAAGAAGCGAAGGAAACAATTTCCAGTGCTCTTAGGCTCAGAACCAAGAGGATGTCACTGAAAAATATCTTTCAAGTGACCACTAGTCTACTCTGTACGAGAAGTCAAAGCATCAGTTGGTAGATATGTCACTGAAGATCATGATTTTGAAATTTAGCATATATATATATATATATATATATATATATATATATATATATATATATATATCTACAAGGAGACTAATGAAAATTACTTTTTCTTGAGCAAATGACTTATAGAGTAGTGGCACATGAAGGGTCTCTCCTGTGGTGCCTAGTCGGTGATGGGTTCGAGGTGCTTAAGGTTGTGTGTGTATAACATTCCAAAAAAGGGGAGAAAATTCTTGATGCTATAGTAGTGTCAGTGTACCATAGTAATGTTGTTTTCTTTCAGTAAATGTACCGTAGTAATTTCTTTTGTTTTAGTAGCTTCTACTGGTAATTAGGCTTCCTGTTTTCTTTCCGTAATGCATTAGAGCACCATTAGACATTTTATGTCCTCTCTTCCCATCTAGTTGATTCTCTTTGCCCTTTTAAATTGGCTCCATGTTGTATCTCCCTTTTCTTCTTCCTTCTCTTTCTAGGCAAGAAATTTTGCAATTATCATCATATGCATGTGTCTGGAATGTAGAATAAGGAGGGGAACAAATAAGTGAATCATATTATTAACGTGGAGGTCATATCAGCAGACAGAGTTAGCGTATACTTGTTGGAGACATGTTTCTGTATGGGGGGTTTGATTACTTGGGCTGCTAGTAGAGGAGAGAGTATTACAGCAAGATGGAACCTGATTCCTCATAATGGCATTCTAATGGTTTTCATGGTAACAAGACCTGTTAGTGCTGCAGGGACTAGAAAGTTACTTTGAGTGGTTATATCAAGGTACGTTCGTGTGTAATTAGGAACAAGGGTTCTAGAGGTGTTCTAGAGGTATAAAGATGAGCCATCGAGCAAGCCTGGCATCTTCAAGAACGGGGGCCAAAAATTTTTGGTTGAAGATAATCCCACAGTAGTTGGCATCTATAATGCTATAAATATGAATTTAAATCCATAATTTAGACAGAGCAGTAGAACTGCAATTATTTTTATTAGAATCTCATCTTTAGATCTTTGAATACAAGTTTCACTCATTACTGGGGAGGCTGATGTAGTATATTATATTGACCATTTTATTCTGCATTTATTTGGTTGTTGAAGCGTGTTGGTAATGTTGTTAGCATGAGATCAAGCCTCTAGCCCTTTTTATTATTGATAGATGTTTATTATTGTTCCATATTTCTTCTGTACTTCAAGCGTTTGAATCTTCTATACTTCTATTCTTGGTCAACTACTGTGGGATTGTGTAGACATGTTTTAGCACTTTGGGTTGAATTATTTTTCGGAATGTGAAAACAGTTTCTCTGGTAGTTCATTTCTCTTCACTGGATTGATTGACAGGTTTGTGTATCTTGGGCATGCCTCTTGATATTCGGCACTTACAAATTATTCAAGTGGTCTTTGTTACTCTGGACGTGGAGAGGAATTGCAATTTCTACAGCAATTGTTCTTCTGGTTACAACCGTTATGCATATATTCATTGTATTCTCTCAGTCGGAGCGTTCGACTCCTGCAAGAGTCGCACCAGCCAGGCCAAGGGAGTAGAAACCCCTTCAGCAGACAGAGACGAGTTGAATTGTACCAATGGTAGAACTATTAAGTTTATGGCTTCTCCGTTTTAGTTTGAGTCATTGGGGACAGTTTGTTCGATTAAATTATTCTGTGGATATCCGGGTGACATGTGGAGTAGACATGTTAGTTCAATCTAGTCTTTCGTTTCCTGATCCCAAATTATTGGGCACAATCAGTTTCCTTGACCTCTGCTAGCTTTTCCAGTGATACATGGAGTAGTGTTGTTGAATTTTCTGCCCACTTCTGTAATATCTTTTTCCAGGTTACTGCATGGTTCTAACAAAACACAAATTGAATGCGTATTAATTCATTGCCTCTTTTTGCTGCTTACTTCCTATTTGACACTCTGACTTGTGAAAGAGCTCCAGCCAATTCTCTTTAGAGTTATCTAATAATTTGAGGAATTATATGGTGTCCGTCTAAGTAGCAAATATTAAAATGCTTGTGGGCTGATACTGTTGGTGACTTAAATCATTCATCTACTCCAACTTGGCCGCATTCTCAGTAGGTGATGCCCATAATCTGCTGCATTTGATGATGTTGATGCTCAAATAATGAGATATTTAGCTGTTTTTGCATTCAAGTGATATTTAGCAGTATTTGCTGGTAAGAGATTTAGGCTAGTACAATACTATTTGCTGGTACTATTGACCCTTCTGGTCCGCCCCTTTTCTGGACCTGCGTATGCAAGAGCTTCATGCATTGGGCTGCCCTTTTATAATACTATTTTTCCAATCGATATGCCAAAAACACTGGCTGATACCGACAACACTCGTTTATAACAGACACATTTGGTTGAGAACACTTCAATACCGATAACACTTGTTTATAACAGACACATTTGGTTGTGAACACTTCAATTATTAGTATCGGATAACGAATACAACGCTAAGAAGTTAGTTGACGAGAAATATCCAAATAACATTTTTTATTCTTTATCACTTTCTAACAGCTGTTCTATATTTTTGTCAAGTCTTTAAGATTGAATTCTAAGTACCAACTGGTCCACCTAGGAATACTGTCGCGGACTTACTTTAATGGTGGTTTTAAAAATAAATGATTAGCTTTTACCTTTTAATCAATAGTTTAGAATAATTACTTAAGAATGGGAGTCTTGGCGCAATGGTAGATTTTGAGGTGTAGAAATAGCCTCTTGCAAAAATACAAGATAAGACTGCATGCTATAAACATTTTGTGGTCTGCCTCTTTTTTAGACCCTGCATGTGCGGAAACTTCATGCACTGGGCTGCCCTTAATATAGAATAATTACTTCGCATGATGGTAGAAGCCCACTGCCTATTTGAAAAGTTCTTACATTTGCAAATTCAAAGCAAATTTAAGCAATTAACACGAATCTACCTAATAAACTCAATTTTCACAAATAATTTGTCTGATTCTCAAATATTATTTGTAAATCTAGTTAAAAACTTAAGTCAAAGATTAACAATAGTGCACAATCGGAATGCCTAACACGAGCGTAGTATTGATAAAACAAAAGGGCATCCCCGGTGCATGAAGGTCCCGCATATGCAGAGTCTGGAAAAGGAGCTGACCACAAGGGTCAATAGTGCACAGCCTTATCTTGTATTTTGCAAGAGGCTATTTCCACGTCTTGAACCAGTGACACAACTCTATCAGTGCGCCAAGACTCCCCTTCTAGTGTAGTATTGATCATATTAAAAAATATAATAATATTAATCAACATAGACATGATATAAAACTTCCATGTTTTTTTATTCTGCCAAATGCAGGAGCTAAGATAAAACTATTCATAACACACTTTTCAACTGGTTACTATCACCATGATAAATTACTACAAAGCTGATCAGATGACACGTTAATTTATATTTAAAGCTAGAATCATGTAAACTAAAGATACGTGAAAGCAAATCAGATAAAGAAGTCGAATTGGGTGAGTAAGAGCCAAACCATTTGGTTTAAAAGAGTACGTTTAAATTACCATGACAACGCCAAGGCGATCTCCATGACATGTGAAGGATCTCGGAATGTCAAACAATTAGAAAGGAACAAAAACGTTTCTTAACGTTAACGTTGGAAGAAAGTCTTTTGTTGGTGTCTTTAGTCGAATTTTACTTTGTCCATATAGTGGGAGTCAATGTGGGTGAGTCATGACCCAAGAATGCCAAAGAGTTTGGCAGTATAGATGCGGATCATCCATTGGTGAGCCATGAAATTTTCAGAGCAAGGTAGAGGAGGCAAGTGGGGTTTGACAAGAGTTAGCTTAAGTATTGCTGTTTTGGCAAGTAAATCACGGATGTATTTTTGTTGAGAGAGAATGATGCCAGTGGATGTAGGAAGAACTTCGATTTCAAGGAAATAACCTGATGTACATGTCCTTAATTGCAAGGTCTTTGCCGAGTAGAAGAATGATCCGAATACTCGTCTTTGAGTGATTGCTGGCTACGACGACATCCTCTGTGTATAAAGAGGGCAGTCCTGGTACATGAACTTCTTGCGTATGCAGGGTCCGGGGAAGGGGCGGACCTTGAGGTCACGGGTTAAAGGCATAAAAACAGCCTCTTACAAAATGCAAGATAAGGCTGCATATGATTATATGAGAAAATAAACTGCAACATAGGAGATCACCCAATTTCTGAAACCAAGAACGAGGTGATTGTTTCAGACCATATAACAATCGGCGAAGATGGCAGACATGATGCGACTTATTGGGATTCACAAAACCCTGTGGCTGTAAAATGGATACATCCCCACGTAGCTCACCATGCTAACAGGCATTCGATATTTCTAGTTGGCGTAGAGGTCACGACTTTGAAATAGCAATGGCAAGAATCAGAAGAGCAATGGTCGGCTTAAAGATGGGGCTAAAAGTCTCACCCAAGTCAGGCCCTTCAACCAGGTTGTAGCCTTGGCAGCCAGTCGAGTTTTCAAATGATCTAAGGTTCCATCTGCATGTTTCTTCACCTATTGCACCCATTTATTGTCGAATGGCTGTCGAGGAACTAAGGCCCATAAATATGTAGAAGCAAGCAGTCTAGGGCCCAAGTGATTTGATCCTTCACAGAAAATGAACAGCCAGTAAACTCAAAGATAACATTGTTATCATGACGGAATTTCTACACAGAAAGCAAAATTTTCTGGAAGCACATGATGAATATTATTAAGCTTGAAACTGCGGAATGACTTGGGAGAGGAGCCACACGCACTGTTGTACTTGTGACATTGTTCGCACAGTTTCCCGAGGCACTGGGAATCAGTTGCTCTTTCACCCCGATTTCATGACTTTGCAAACTGCTATGGAGGTCATGGAATGGAATAGGGTTGGGACGCCCAGATAAAGCCGCAAGACTGTCATTATACTCGCTTCTCAATTTGCTGAAGGTGATGGAATTGAATTCCTATTGTGCTAATGGTTGACCAGCCACGGTCAATTCATCGGACAACATCTTTGCCTTGTTTAGAAGCGTTGTTATTGAGTCATCCCCGTTTTGAAGTTTCCCCAACTGCATGCGAATCTGGAGGCGCTTAAGATTGATTGGATCGAAGGCAGGTTACAATGTAATCCAAGCGGTTTGTGCGTCGGAGCATCCATGGAGATATGACAATGGATCTTCAGAGACTGAAGCTATTATCCAACTTAGTAGAAGTTGATCTTTCTTGTACCAGGTAGTACAGTCCGGGTTGGGAATTTGAGTTGACGGATCAGATGGTGGAAGGAATAGTCAACTATGGACATGGATCTGTGCCATACGCATGACCAGTCATATCATGAAAGGCTAAAATAGGTTTAAAATTGCATCCTCTAGAAAGAGTAATTAGAGGAGGTCAGTCTAACTTGGGGGTGATGAGTAGCACTGCTAACACTCATCGTTGCTGGGTTGATGGTATGGAGAAGGATATGTTATGAAGATGCAAAAAATGAAAGAACAAAAAATAAGGAAGAATACACACAGATTTACGTGGTTTTCTTTGAATTGAGGTGTGTCCATGGCTTACATCCATTTCATTACATCTATAGTCAGAAAATAGCCACAACAAGGTACAGAAGATTTCAACTTCCTCTACAAAACTTTAAGGTCATGCGACCATATGTCCTGGCAAAACATGAAACTATCTGCCTATATCACAAAATAGGAAAACCTCTATCCAATTTTTTTTTTCTTTCGAAGGCTCCATCACTTGGACCCCCAGTTCGTAGCGTAATATAATTTGTTACTGGCATAACAGGATCACGTCAATCCGTCTCCAAACTCACAACAGGATGTGGATGATGGAGCAGCTGAGGATGAGGTTGAGGGAGACGGGCCAGAGGTATTAGGTGTTACTGTTTGTTGCATGGTAGAATATGGAGAGTAGTGCAGAGATCAAGAAGAAAAAAAAAATCGAGATTAGAGAGTGAAGTGGAAGAAGAAGAATGGAACAGAGAATGTTGTTAAGGGATCACCAAGATTTTTTCTGTTCTCATACCATGACAAGGAAGTTATTCTCTCAATCAATCGTAGAGATAACACATTGTTTATTTATTATTAAAGATCGAGTACATGGAAAGCCCTAAATAACCAATAAGAGAAAGACAAGTAAACTAAATCGCAACCAATGATTGAGGTGACTCCCTAACAATCCTCATCACCACTTTTCTAAAGTAAGAAACCGACGGTTCAGAAAGGTTCTTTTTTTTTTTTTCTTTGGAAAGAGAGACTTCAGAAAGTCTGAAAACAATGGAAGTTAAATAGGTCGTCCGGTGTGAGAGTTAATCTAATGTATTTATCACAATTAATGAGGTTCATTTTATCTAAGATACGGCACAAGATGAACAGTTTAGATCATCAATCGCCCCACCCGTAGTTTTGCTTAACAGCTCGAGCTACTCATTCTATTATATATCTTGGATTACAAGTGTATGTTACGTCGTCTGGGATGATGAACAGTGATAAAGGTTGTTCCGAGTTATTCCAAAATACTGATAGAGAAACCTCGGACAGACTGGGGTTTCACATGAATTTCTGCCAATTGGGACTCTCCATCAGGTCTATGTACCAGCCTTGGCGTACAGGAAACAATTTCAGAGTGGAAAGAGTTTTGGTGGCTGGCTAATCACATGAAATCAGCAAGGCTACCATTCAAACATAAACAGCTTTGCTATTATCTTTGAACAGAGCTACCATTAGATCTGGATGTTCCATGCTAAGTTGCCGTGTCTAGCGTTCCCTGTACATGGAAGGCGCTCCTTTTGCATTATTTTGCAAAGCAGACACCTACACACTTATCTAGCAGCTCTGTGGCTTCAAATCCAAATATACTCCTAAGTGCTAGCCTGAACGTTGTAAGCGCTTTTAACTGAGAGTGCATAAAAGCATATCCCATTTGCTCAAACACACTTCTTTTGTGCTTTTCACTGCTCAAATTATTCCGTCTTTTCTAGTCTTTTCTCTCTCTTTTTCTCCCAACAGAACCCATGGCTTTTCGAAAAGGAATGCATAAAGGAACTTATCTCTCTTTCATCTTTTCCTTTTCTCTTGTTGAGAAGATTAAGATGGGAGTGAGCTGGATTGTAACGGCCAACTCCATCGGTGTTATAAGTGGAACAAAATGGAGAACACGTCCCGCTGTGCGATAGAAATATTATGCACAACATAGTTTTCTTGCCTTTAGATTGCATAAAAAAATGACATTGGGGACCATGTTGTGCTCTTTCAATGACCACATAGCTTAAAACATTTTGGCCCACCCAATTGGTGGTTTCAATTAGCTTAAAGTAATAAAGTAATCTTGCACAAAATAAAATCCGATGACCATTGGCCGAAAGGCACGTGTCAAAGTGCACTTTTTGAAGATAGTTAAAAGCCTCCCTAATAGGTATTAGGGATATGCTAGCTCTATCTCCAGGTTTGAACCAAGCCATACTCAATTCATACCTCGACTGACTTGCACAGTTAGAAGAAAATTTAAGGTCTATGTTCCTTTGGCCAACTACTTTAGCCATAAGGGAGTTTTCTATCATCACCTTAGAATCAACCCCCAAATGTTTTGTAAGTATTGAACAAACTTCAGTTGCTAGTCACGTGCTGAGTTGCTCCTATGTCAAGCCATCAGTCCGTATCATTAAAAATAACATGAACTTTAGAGACAGAGTATGCAAATAGCTCAGGCTTATATATCCAAGCCAGATTCGATCTATATCTCAATTAATTTGCATGATTAGAATCAATTTGTACTTTAATTTTTGAGATGAATGTCATAAAAATTAAGTCTACAAAATCTTTATTTAATCACAATAATAACTCAAAGAAGATTTTTACAAGCTCAAAGGCTTAGAATAGAGTGATGCCAAAATGGACAAGCTCTAGAACTGGAGATCTTTCATGAGTAGAAAAACCTCTAAAAAAATAGAGATCAAGTAAAACTTCACAAGTTTAGAATCCTAAAACAAAGTAATGCCAAAATGGCAAGCTCTATCTTCACAAGTATAAGAACCCTTTAATAGTGTTCTTTGACAAACTCTTAAATAAATAAAATTAGAGTGATGCTTTCAGGCAACTTCTTTAATAAATCAAATTAAAGAAAAAACTCTCGAGCAAACTTTAAAGAGAGAGAGAGAGAGAGAGAGAGAGAGAGAGAGAGAGAGAGAGAGAGAGAGAGAGAATAAAAATGGAGTGATTCTCTAAAACAAACTCTAAAGAGAAGAGGGGAGTAGAGAATATTTTATGAGAATGTACTTTAGAAAGCCAAAAACTAGAGTGCTTTGGGAAAAGAGAGGAGAAAGTGCAAGAAATATAGAGTGGGTTGCTTGGATACAAAGTAACTTTTCTTGGTTCCCAAGGCATGCTAGAAATTGCCTTAGACATGTATGTTAGGAAATCCAAATGACTTCTCTATTTTGGCACTTTGGGTGCTTGTGGGCTAAATGGGCCATCTTTGCAATGACGAGCGAGGCATCCTTGACCTCACAAAATGGTTCAACCACACATTAGGACATCTTAGCCCATGGATCTACTTCTTGGTGGGCCTAGTCAGGTTCACTCCTAAGATCAAAAGAGATTGGGGAGGCTCAAAGAGGCTAGCATGATGCAAAGTGCATAGTGTGCACAAATGTGCATAAGTGTATTTATGTGCTTGTGCATGGCTCAGCACATTGAACTAAGATGCACCATTTCAAGAGTGTTCTAGAAAAAAAAATGTAGGAGAAATGAGAGAGTCTTTACTAGTGAAATCCTCTTCCAACTTCCAATATGAGACTACACATTTGCTATATTTCTAAAACCCAAGTATAAATAACAAGGGAGTTCAAATTCAAATGAAATTTGGATTTTTCCAAAAAACTAGAGACTCCAAATCCCACAAATACCCTTAGTTTTCAAAGAAGTTCTACGCACATATTTTGTGGATCATTTTTATTTAAAACAATATGAACATTTATTGGATCGAGAATTGGTCTCCAGCAAGAGTTGGTTAGACTTTTTGAAGCTTCTATTTGATTTTGTACCTTTCACCAATATATTTGTTTAGGATTTTCATCGAATCATATGTCTATTTGTAGGAAGATATGGAGATTTGGAGACAAAAGGAGGAAACAACTAAACAGGTTAATAATCTCATCATTTTAAACCATACTTGTAAGATCTTTGGCGCAAGATGGGGCTGATTCGTATCATCTTGACTTGGTTCTACGTTCTCTCTCTTTTTAAAAATACTAAGTTGAGTTCTTCTCCTACTAATATGGAATAAACATGCTTAACACAAACTTCTTCCTATAAAACCTCCTTAGTTTATATTGCCAAAAACGTATTGATTTTATGAAACCATGTTCTACTGCTAAAATTTGTTAGGAGCAGTTGTAGGTTAAAATAATAGAGAATGGTTTAACTAACAAGTGCCAAGAGTGATCAAGAAAAACAAAATTGATAGTCTGAATTCCATTTGCACAAAAAAGTCTACACAGAAGTGGGAGGATCCACTACTCATACTAAGACATCGTTCAGTTCTTTTTATAGAAATCTTGTTAGTTACAAGGATATGGTTGTCTTAACCAATCAAGGCCCAAGTTATATATCCAATTATATATGGGTATGATACATATTGAAGATCCTTAATAGTTTTAAGTCACCACAAAACACAAATTTTGCGAACTCCCAATATTATGAAGTTCAAGATTTGCTCGTCCTCTACCTCTAATTATGGTTTTTTTTTTCTTCAATGGTAAATGGCTTTATTTATAATGAGACATGAGATGCGAAAAAGAGGCAATTGAACCATGCAATATGAGATAAAACAAGAAGAAAAGCAATTTTGATCATCTTGTACAACCAACTTTGTCATTTTGATTCTTTAGCATAATCCATGTAGTGAGAAGCAAGATAAGATTCCTTAGTGGTTTATTAGACTTACCACAGCAACTTGAGCATTTAAAGAATGCATGTAACTAAAGACTTTCTTTTACATATTAGCATGTACCAGTCATTCATCTAATTTTGCAACTATAATTCAATTGATCCATATTAGCTCTGGCTAATGTGACTTCGCATGTTGACACCTAATTAGCAAGGTTGAAAGGAAAAAATTGGTTAGCTAAGTTAGAAACTAAGAAGTGTAAACTTTGGAGTCTAACGATCCTAGTCCAATAGCTTTTGGTGATTTTCATAAAATTGAGGTGTGGGGAGAGGCGTGAGGTGGGGAGGAGCTGGGTGTGGTTGTTATGCATGGCTTTTTCCATGACCTCCACTCTTCAGGTAAAATATATGGGTATTATATTAGAGGCATGGTTTTACTTGTCATTGATTTGGGAAAGAATGTAGTGGTGTATTTTTTTTTTGCTACAATCATGATCTTTTATGTCTGTTCTAGAAGCAGAGTTTAGGTTATATGATCAAATTTTATCCTTCAAAGAATGGTTAAGATGAATGATAGAGTCAAAAGGAGAAATATTTGAGATCATGGAACATTTTGAGGTATATGTAGTCCCATTAGTTGCAATCAAGGGTTTTGTATGTTTTCATTAAGTGAAAGACTGACTGAATAGTGTTGATGAAAATATGAGATCCACACTTGCGATTAGAACCTTTACAGGGCATATAATACAAGTTAGACAAAAGATTTGAAAGTTAAAAAGGGCAGCCCTAGTGCACGAAGCTTCCATGTATGCAGGTTCCTGGGAAGCGATGAACTACAAAAGTCAATAGTATGCAGCTTTACTTTACATTTCGCAAGAGGCTATTTTCATGCTTTGAACCTGTAACCTCAAGGTCACTCGATGACAAAAAATCTGAAAGTGATGGTGGTAAATTTGGATATGGATTGGATTTTTATTGAACCAAGGATAATTTTTTGTTCGATTTTTCTTTATAGCAATTTGATACCCTGCCAAACAGCAGTCCAATTCTGGGTCTTGGTTGTGTTCTCTTTAAATTTTCTTTTATGCTAAGCCACGTTTCCAGGTCTCTTTGATCATTTCATAATTAATAAATTCATCTTTCAAAGAAAAAAGAACAAGAGCTTGGCATTCAACTAAAGTTCTCTTTAATTTATAAATATGAAAACACCTTACTATAAAATGATATAGAAGAAGTTTACATGATGCATGTTGAGTGTTTAATTTTACCTAAAATAACCTTAGATTAATGTTTTATTAGATAATTTAATTAAGTACTTTTATAGATTTAAGTTAATTTTAACTCTAATCGATCATCCAACTGTTAATTTAAAAAGTTAACCATCAGATGATCATTATAGCTAATTAGATGCATAGTTTAGATGATCCTAACTTAGTATTTTATTTTACAGATAACCTAAAATTATTTGGATGGCTCAAATTAACCTCATCGTACAGATTATCAAAGTGGTTGGATGGACCCACCTCACAATGGATTATTACTTAAATTAAATGAGCTACAAACAATGAAGAGGGAAACAAGGAAGAGGGAATCATAGAGAAGGAAACATGGAGCCAAAAGCAAAAAGGGGAAAGTTGACAAGGGGGATGTTAAAAACAAATGGTGGAGAATTGGCAGAGGGAGGTTTTTCTCTCTTTGACTGGGAGGTTGGACACTAATAGAGGAGGAGAGGGAGGTTCCATCGCAGCTCCTCTCCCTCTGATTACCGGCCTAACAAGCACTGCACAACCCTCCTACTTCCTCTGTTGTTTTTTCCTTATTTCTCCCTACCTTCAATTGTTCTCTCTCATCACCGGTAGCCAAACCAAGAGGGCCTTGCTCACCCTAGTTGGATGATCTTGGCGTCATTGAATCAGATGCGTAACCTCTTGCTTCCAACAGCACCTTTGCCCCTGTACTGCATCACTGGCACCGTAGTCCCTCTGTTCCTCCTTCACCAATCCCTCCTCTGCCCAGACCAACCCAGTTGTCTTCCACGTAGCCATTGCGTCATTGAACCCACCACTAGCCGTTCCCTTCTTCTCACCGACCTATCCGTTCGCCAGACCACCCAAGTTCTCCCTCTTTCACCACAGTTTCTCTTTCCCTATCTCCGACCAACCTCCATCTCTTTGCTTCGGTTTTCCAGTGTTCCCATTCTCTATATTCCCTTTGCGCTTGTTTTTTTATAGAAACCAACTTTACCGGTGCCAACAATGCTTCCAAGTTGCCCTTTCCTCCCTTCTCCAGATCTCCCCATGCTCTCTGGTTTACTTCACCTGAGTTTTTCCCTCTTCTAGGCTTATTTTATCCACTAAATTCTTTCTATGCCCTTTAAGCTTTAATTCTAATTACTTTCATGTCTTGCTTTTGTCTTTTGGCCTATTTTGTTTTTAGTTAATCCATGTTTTACTTTATCTAAGTTAGTTTTATTCTCAAATTAGTTCTAGAATATGTATTTTACTTCTTGTTCGTTGAGTAACACAATGATCAAGACAGGGGAATCGTATTCAAACTATTTTTGTATTTACTTCTTGTGAATTTAGAACTATTTATTTAAGGTTTAATGAATCTTAATTTTATTTCTGTTGTAATTGTAAGTTAAAATTTGTGAAAACTCCACTTTTAAGTCGAATCTTCGTGAAATCGACCTGGACTTGCACTAGCTATTCTACAACAACCATGTACTTGTGAAAAACTCAACAATGCAACCTAAAGGATTTTGACCAAAGAAAGACAAAAAAACTAATTTGCAAACTAAGAACATTCATATGTGTGTGTGTGTGTGTGTGTGTGTGTGTGTGTGTGTGTCTATATATAAACTGAGTTTTACAGTAACAGTTCTTCAGTTGGTTTCATGAAGAATGTCATGGGTTAATACGTGTATCTTAAAGATAAAGTGAGCAAATTTATTCTATATATAAACGACACCATGCTTGCAAGATCCTCTACTTTAGTGACCATATAAAATTCCACTATAATATTCTTTTCAAAGACACAAAAAATGAGAGTCAAAATAAGTATATCGTCATAAAGTACTCAAAAGTGTAAGATAATTTGTAGAATCATCAAATGTCTATTGACCATAAAAAGACTAAATTAAGAGCTTGTACCTAAATTGTTCAGGGGCATTTAGCTCATATGAGATTTTATCACTCAACATTATCTTTAAATTTATTCTTTGTCAATTTGAGCACCACAAGTTTTAAATATAACAATATTATAATCATATAAGAATTTTGTTAGTTAATTATTTCACATTGTGTCTATACTGATAGCATATTGTCAATTATAACAAGTAATGATAACTCTATATATGAGCATTTATTGGCTTATTATAAATAATTTAGTCACATTAAGTATTTAAATAAAGAAAAATAATTATACACTAATGCATGAAAGGAAATTCTTGCCAAACAGAGTAATTATGATCATAATTCTTGCAATAAAAATATTTTATTTCATTAAAATTTAAAAATTAGTGAAATAATATAGCTTCAATTTAAATGTATAGTCATACATCAACTAACTCTCGTTACTTGAATCTTTTCAAAAGAGTTTTTTTTTTCCCGTCAATGTGAGCCAAGTGGAGAATGCTAGATTTTTTAAATTAAACCTATAATAGAGCTCACATTGCTACTTCATGTTTTTCATATTGGCACTTAAAAAATTTATTTTATTTTTAAAAAATTTAAATATTAATAAAAGAATCAAGTGGGCCGTAAATCGTTATTGGTTTAAATGGGCGGGATGTTTGCCAACAGAAATAAATAGCCTAGCCGAATGGACGTGGATCCTAAGCAAGGATTATTGTAAGTTAGAAGAATGCTAAATCGAAGTGCTGGACAATGCACCCAATTTTTTTGCATGAAAGGGCGGCCCGATTGTCGTCGTGTGACCTTCATCACGGATTTAAAGGGTGGAAGCAGCCTCCTGCAAACGTTGCATTTTTGCAGGAGGCTGTTTCCTGCCGGAAACTGTGACCTGTCTCGCACCAAAACTCTAACGTGGCGCCGAGCCTACCCTTAGTGAGCACAGAGCAAATTACTCACAAATTCAACATCTTTCCCTCACTGAAAAAATGCTAAAAAAACGCAAGAGAAAGTTGCATTCGCGAAACTCAACTCACGAAGTGTCCAAACTCAGAATCACTGATCCTTACCCCAATCATCCTCGCCCCACTCCAGAAGAATGTAGAGCAGGTAGGGATGATTCAATGGCCCTACAGGGCTTTCCTCCGGAGTTCGTCAAGTATCGGAGGAATCTTGACATGGGTTCTTCTCCTTCATTCAATTCAGACGCTCCTGTAAAATCTGAGCCGTTAGATGGAGTAGATGAAGGGTTGTGGTCAAGGAAACCACATTTTTGGCAAAATACCATTGATGCTAACTCTAGACGGGCATTTGCATCCCTCAAATCTGTTTTTCCAACTTGGGAAGATGTAAGAAATCTAATTCTTTTACTGGTTAGTTACTAATGACTAAGTATAAATCGGTTACTGTGCATGTCATTGTAGCTGCATATTCATCTTTCCATTGGTTCTCTCTTCCCTTTCGTGGCAGTCATTTCCATTACTGAAGTTCGTAGTCCTCCCCAGTTTGCACATTTGGGATAAATGATTGCATATGAGCAGGAAAATTTCATCCAATGGGCCACGCAATGCATGGGTTAGCCACGCAATGCATGGGTTACTGTTTGCATATCAAACTAGCCAGACAATCCCGAAACGTTGATAAGTGTGGTTTTGCTTGTTGAGCATGCATCAAGTGCCCCTTCTGGTTTCAATCGTTTATTTGCGTGACATTTTCGGATGGCTAAATGTCACTAATATTTCATCTATGCATGCCTAGTGAGCCCCAGTGGTTGAAAGGTTCAATCAGAACGGAAACTGTTTGCTACTAGGCACACCGTTTTAGTTTTCTCTTTTTGTGCCGATTAGTTCCTGCTTCCTGATAATTGCGAAATTTGGGTGTATTCCATGTTGGTTTACTTGTTATAACTGATAAGTTATACCTATGTTTTCATGCTTACTTGAATTTCTTTCTGCTTCTGTGTAGGTGCTTGCGGCAGAATCTAGATGTGTGGAAGATGCCATAAGATGTGGTGGTTTGGCTGTGACTAAAGCTGCTTGTATTAAGAATATCTTGAGGTCTGTCCTTGAAAAGAGAGGGAAATTATGTCTGGACTATTTGCGAGGGATGTCAATTGATGAAATTAAGTATGACTTATGTTGTTTCAAAGGTGTTGGACCGCAAACAGTAAGTTCACTTTCCGTCTGTTATTTCAGTATGCATTAGTTTTCTGTAACTGTGAAAATGTACAGATTCAATAGAGCTCCTTTTCAATTCCACAGTAGCATTTATATGCTAATGAGACACCATCATCCTCACCGTCTTTATGAGACAAAAATTGTTTCTTGCTACCGAAAATTATGATTGCTCCCTTGTAATGGCCTTACTGCCAATCTCCACTGGGTTTTTGCTCATTTACACGTGGTTTTATGGCTTTGTAACATTAAAGTCAATGCTTTTACTGGTGAAAATGACCAAAAACCCAAGGGGGGGGGGGTTGGTTAAGTAAGGTCATTCCAGGGGGGAATATAATTTTCTTTTGCCATTTAAACATGCTAATTATTCTTTTCGCTCAGTTAATTGGTTTCTAACTTACTAGTGATGATAATTTTTCTTTCTCATATTTGGGTGCTATGTTAGTCATAGGAACTTGAGCATCTAGCTCAGGAAGGCACAGCTCTACCCATAAATCATATTCTCAAAACTAGATACTAAATCATTTGTAATAGCCTTGACAATTATAAATTGTATGCAACTCCATCATCCCAGTGGTAATCTGGTGGTCAAGCAGATTCATCAGTTTTTACAAGATATCATGGATTGAAATTCTGCTTCTATATTTATGAGGGGAGATAAGAACATGTTCTCATGACCTAAGAAAACTCAAATCAGTCTCCTATGGAACAAATCAAAACTATCCTAACATGTACTCTAGATTTGCACTTCCCAGTACTTAGTTCTAACAAGGAAATACCGTTACAAGCTTAGACATGCATGGATCACACCCTGCCCTGATTTTAATGGAAGATACTTCCATCCATAACTTGTCCCAGACTTAATGCTTACCCCACTCACACACTACACTTCCAACAAAAGCCAATTTGACTTTAGAAACACAGGCTCACACTCAAGTGTATCTGTGTCTCCTTAGAGACGCACCATTCTTTGTTGCAGTATCTATCCCCAATAATTTGCACCAGAAATCATTCTTTTCCCTGCCAGATCTCCATGACCAAGAAGGGACTGTTTCTTAGCCTTGAGTTACCACCATATTTTTCAAATTATGACTTCCCAATCCGTAAGGTATCTTGACTTATTTCCTCCTTAATTCCCATATAGGACCCATCTGCATTTTCTCCTATCTCTTTGCAATTGATCCCAGGATCTTGGTTAGTGGACAAGGTTCCAATGCTTGATAGAACTCTTGATGTGATTCTTTCTGTGAAGGTTCCACATTTCCAATCTTTTCTCGCCTAAATGAAACCAACAGAATTTGGATAAGTATCCACTTCCATCTGGTCAACCATGAACACAATTGGAAAGGATTCAACTTTGCAATGCAAGAAACTGGCGTCTGCACTCATGTTAACCTCAGCATTCACTCTCACTACCTTAGGCAAGATTTATATTAGGCCGGATGCCCCTTTAAACAATCTTCATGTTATGAAGAATAATGAAATTCTCTGTGCAAACAAGATGGTATTTTTGATAAGTTTCCTCCTTGCGTGACGTCTTCATGAGACTTTTGTCTTCTACTTCTGCCTGAATAAGACTTGATTCTTTGATGACCGATATGAATAGGTATTGGCAGACAGGTCTTGTCTAGCTTTCACCAAGCTCCTAACTGTGCTAATTGGCTACTGTTTACTAGAACACTGAAACTTGTATCATATATATTCATATACCTCATTGTGCAACAGCTGATAGTGCAGCTAAAGGGGATATTATATGGGAATGTGCTTCTGTTGGAAAATTCTCTCGTCTATTGTTTCATTTAAGTTTTTGTTTATATTTCAAAAGGAAAATGCATAAGTGGATTCATTTAATCTAAGCATTGCGGAACTTGTTCTCTTATCCCATGTACAATAAATTGCCACTCTACATAGTCACACAGTTTCTCACTATCCACTGCAAGAGTTAAACTTGGTTATCTTCACTGCTACTATATTTGAGGTACCCATTAGCAATTAAAACACTGATTCTGTTGTTCTTTCACAAACTCACCACCCCAGTTATTCTCTTGAGTAAGCATTTGTCCACAAATTTTCTAGATAAATGGCTGGAACACATGATCGTGCAAATGTTTCAGAAGTTAAATGCATGGAGGTGGGTCCATACCTGCTGCATTGGCACGGTTTTATTGATAATGTGTGCAAGGTGCTAGAATTGTGCAGTTTCCTATGACTGAGGAATTGCAGGGTAGAACCTTTTAGACTGTTGTTGTAGATATGCATAGGTGACTCTTTGATTCAGTGGACTCGGGAAATAGGTGTATTTCGAACAAAACTTGTAAGAAGCAAATCTGTTGACAGGGGTCAGTGTCTTCCGTTGATCACCATGAATATACTATAGAGTCCAGACAGAACTATTTGAAGTACAGAAACAAGTATAACCATGCAATGGTGGAGTGGTTAGATTTTTATCTCCAGACAATTAGCAGGCATTGTAGTAACTGAAACGAATAACAAGGAATGAGAATATGGATATGGTAAATTAATAGATTATTAGGTTCTTAATTCGGAAAGTAAAAAATAAGCTCTAACTATCCCCTGCTCAGGTGGCCTTTAAATAAACAGCTTAATTGATATGATATTTAGCCATACTTCCGTAGTTCACGACTAACAGATGAGTTGATCTGTAACTTCCATTTGCAACATTTCAGTAGATATTAGGAGTGCAATTGAATTACTATTTCAAAAGAAAAAGGAAAAAGGTGCAGTATCCTAAATATGCTAATTTTTCAAAGACACTTTGCAAGTCATGGAGTACTGCAAAGAATTTGTTAATTATGCTCCTCTAATTAATTTACTCACCAAATGATTAAGTCTACTAAACATGTTGCATATTTCAACGGCATGTATCAGATGGGAACCACCTACATCATGTGTGCTATATTGCATGTTCCTTGACCAAATCTCAACTGTACTGAATCATGACCAGCTGCCATATTAGACTACTCAGTCTCATGGACCATGCAACTGAAAATGTATACTATTATATGTATCCACAATTTTATGGTCAGACCTTGTACAGGAAATGTGACCTTGAGGTCATGGTTTAAGGCGTGGAAACAGCCTCTTGTAAAAATATAAGGTAAGGCTGCATACTATAGGCCCTTATGGTCTGCCCCTTCCTTGGACCCCCGCATAGGCGGGAGCTTCATGCACCGGGGCTTCCCTTTACCTCGTATAGGAACCCAGAGGCTGACCAACCATTGCAGATAGCTGAGGCCTTTATTCTGATTATTGATTTGCTGGAATTTGACAATCATCCATGTCAATAGTGCATGACCTGTAACCTTTGCTGTTAGATCTTCAAACTTCTTATTTTCACACAGCAGAATTACAACCTTTTCTTCTTATTTTTTCCAACATGTTTCTACCTTCTAGTTGTAACATTTTTCATTTTTTGAATGGTGTAAAAATATTCTTTTCAGCTGACTTTGCAATCTTCTAATGATGTTCTGGACTCCTAGCCAAGTTGGGGAGTTAGTGCTGATGAATTGTATGTGGGCAATTTCTGCCCTGTAAATAACTGTTTCTGTTTGATCTATTTGATCAATATTTACCTTTTGGAAAAAAAAACTGCATTAGTGAATACTGGCTTGAACTAAATTCCTCCAGTCTACTTGTTTTTAACCTGATATCGCTGGTATCATTGCCCTTTAAGCATCCCCTGCAAGTAAGTCATTCTAGAAGTGCCTATGAATTATGGACATGATGGTTTTCAACATGATGCCAGGTGGCTTGTGTTTTGATGTTCCATCTTCAGCAAGATGATTTCCCGGGGAACATACATGTGAGTAAAGTTTCTTAATTGCATTCAGACTACTTTCGTATTGTGGAAGAAAACGTTGAAACTCAGCCTTTACTTCTACACTGTTATTCCTCACTCCAACAATCTAATGTCGAATTTCAATTTAGAGTATTTCTTGTCATAAACTAATGACTTGAATGTCCAATCATAAGTATTTCGGCTCATGAAGTCCATGGGTTGGGTGACTGGTTACACATGAACCGGAAGTTCGGAACCGTCCTATTTTGTATTTTCAACCGTAGGTTAGACCTTGGACGGATCAAGCATCAAGGTGATGAAGATGAATAAATAGGTCGCGTGTCAAACAGGTCGACACGACAGGTCACATTGATTGACCCGAACACGACACGATTTTTGCCGTGTCAATTTCGGGTTGACCCGAAAATGACACGAACACGATAAGACTCAACCCGAACCCGCTAAATTCGTGTCGGGTTCGAGTCGTGTTATCGTGTCGTGTCATATTTTGCCACCCCTAGTTGGGTCCCAGTGGAGGCAGACAGAAAAAAGGCATATCTTCATCTCAACAAACGAATCCCTAATGTGCTGAAATTTGACTTGAACTGTCTTCTTGTTACCCATGGGAAACTCTGTCAAAGGTGCACCAAAAAAAGGTGGTAAGAATCAAGGGACCTCATCAACTGACATCTGCCCTCTAACAAAACACTCTTGTATCATTGGATAAAATATTCATGCTTTGCACCAATCTGAAAGCCTTCTAAAGTCAATTGCAATTGCAAAATTATGCTTTTTCTTTACGAAAACCTACAGATGAGAAGAAAATGGAATGTGGATAATCATGAGTATAACCAGCAGTGTAAGAGCTTTTGTTGTGGTTGGGTGGGCATCCTAGATCCTCATCCTCAACGACACTAGGTTCAGTGACATAAAACAAAATCCATCATATCAACCAGCCAATTCACCCCAGCAGGATTCTCCCTGTAAATGCTAAATGATCTGCTTGCCTACTTGGATTCTTTCCTTCCAAGAGGGTGATTAGTTGGGTTTGGAGTAAAGCAAGAAAGCAAATAAAAAAAATTGAGTGGGAGCTGATGAGCATGAGACGTATTGGTGGAATAGGTCCACCATCCACACTGAATCAAGGATTAGAGATCAAGCTTGAGAAAATGGAATAACAGTACAGTTTGATGTTTATATGATGCTTCCATGACTGCAATGAAATGGTGTCTAAGCAAACAACTGTCCACACAAATATCATGCTTGTTTATTCAATAATTATGGGCAGTTGATGACTTGATTATGAGGAAACTGTGGTTTTGAAATATAATATGGGAGTTTTCATTCTCCAAGAAGATTTTGGTTAGATATCGTCCCATAATTAACTATATATTCTATGTGCTTGCATCATTATCCACTGCTAATGTTCCCTTGGTTTATCCTTTAAATAAGCTATTTATCTCAATGATATTACTTTCGTTTGGCCTTTTCTGCTTATGCATTCCCACTTGAAATGGTCAAAATTAGCGACTTTCAGATGCCCATGTGGGACAGAGAGCATAACTCTTAATATAGGACATGTAGGCGATTGATTGGTCGAATGACAATAATTAGTCTATTAGTAGATCTGTTGCATAAATTGAATGCATCCCCATCTTTAGACTTTTGAGATTGCAGTAATCTTCTACTGTGCTCATCTTTAAGCATGGAATATTGTTTTTGTATTGCCAAGTGGTACTGATTGCATGTAAATATTGATTTCCAAAGTGCTCAACGACAAGCAGTTACTCTATCGATCAAACGGATGAATCCCCGTGATGGAGAAAGTTAAGAGCGTATCTACATTGCAATATGGCAAGTTCTAACTTATAGTATTGGAATGGCCCACGATTGAATGGATGCCGCCCCTTTGATCTGACTTGTTTATTTCCTTTTCTTGACTCTTTGGCTACGTTGTGCTGTTTATGATTATAAGATAATCCTTTCATGGAATAAGTGTGTGATATAAATGGAAGGGGGATGAACTAATTTAATGTGTGCATGAGTTCTTGTGGCATCTCAACCTTCTTATTATTGAGTGGAGAGATGGAAAAGGATGTTGCCGATCAAGGTAGCCATTTTGTAAACAGCCATGGCGAAGAGAAGAAACTCCGATTATTCGGCTTCGAAGTAGATCCTTACATCCAAACAAACGTTGATATCGATGATGGGTCTTGCTTGAGAAAGACAGATGATAATGAAGCAGCCAAGACAGTTGTGTCATCTGATGCTTTCTTCTCTCAGAAGGGGAAACCTATCAAAGAGAAAAGCTCTTCAACCGAGATGGAAGATAAAAAGTATGAATGCCAGTTCTGCTTCAAGGAGTTCGCAAATTCGCAAGCTTTAGGAGGTCATCAAAATGCTCATAAGAAGGAGAGACTAAAGAGGAAGAGGTTGCAGCTTCAAGCAAGGAGAGCAAGTATCAGTTGCTATCTTCAACCTTTTCAAAGTCACGGTTTCAATTATCATCCCTCAACTCCATGGTTCTATGATCCTTCCTGCTATGTACCTGAATTCACCATATTTGAAGAATCTCAGGGCAATTTTCAGCGATTCGATCATAATATGTACTCTGTATTATCAAAACCAGCTGCTATACCATATCATGTCCCGATCCAACAACATTCTTTGAAGTTTGGTATGTCGCAGACAGGGAGGTCCAAGGAAAACATGCCCATTCTCATCAAGCCTTCACCCATGTCTCCTTCTAAGCAAAGCTGTAAAAGTTTGGACCTTAGACTAAGTCTAACTGTGCAACCAAATGTTTGTAACTCGTCTAGAAGTGGGTTCTAGCAGTTCTTCTCTATTTTATCAACCGAAATAAATTTGTCAATAAAAAACAGAAATATATAATCAGATTGTACAGATATTTACACTCATATCTATTTTTTTTTAATCTTATTCATTTGCTTTGGAGCTCTCCGGTAGCTCTTCAATAAACTAGATCCTGTATTATCCTTGCTTCGCTGAGGAAAACATTTCTTATCACTCCTACGGAAATCAGTTTTTTGTAGTTTCATTGTGTGCATCCAAAACAGACACAAGGAAGGAGATCAACAAGAGGACCGTCTAGCAGTTTATGCAGCTTGATTGCCGAGATTACTGTAAGCTTGCTATCTTTTAAGATCGTCATCCAAGGTTCGGTTCATTTGGTCTGCTTTGCTTGAAACTGTTCTTCTTTTAGCAAAGACTTAAATTAAGACAACCGCAAATCCAAGTTGGAGGCCAAAGCTAGTTTATTCAACCCCACAAAGTCAGCTTCATAGATCTTTGGATGATCCAATTGTGGTTTGGATTCTCGAACAACTTTAGGGGGGTCTCCGATACTGCAGCCCCAACCAGTAAGGGAGGGATCAAATTGAAGTTGGTTCGAACTATATTAAAGGAACGCATGGTGCTCTTCAACTTTAAAAGAAATGATTCCCTTAGGTCAGACTCCACAAGCTTATATAATATTTCCGAAACTCAATTCCTGGACGACTTTGAGCAGTGCCTACTACATGGTTGGTTCTTCTTTTGCGTAATTGCTAAGGCTCTCCAGAATGGGTGTGCGTTTTAATTAGTGAACATGATAAGCAACAAGTGACAAAAACAGCTCATCTACGTACCTACCTAATTATGTTTGATTAAAATACCACCAAAAGACCAGCTCATTCTCCTGTGTTTTCATGAATATCCTGTAACAGATAAGTGCAGAAATGAACCATAGAAATAATAGTTTTTTTTTTTTCCATAAAAAAGTCAGGCTTCATTCTTTTTCTTCCGGGTAAGGTAGACACCAATTAGCAAGTCTTCAACCTGTGACCTCACCATGGGAGAGGCTCCTTATGCCACCAGACAAGTTTAATCAAGTTATGCATTAAATCAACATGAAGATATGTAAGTACATAGAGAATACATATGTTACACAAATATATACGAAAGTGACATTACCACTCCCACTTGCTTTATCCTATAATCCGCAGATCGGACCTTTTTCTTTGTCTTTTCCTGAAAATGGATGGAAATGTTGTGGAAGGAGATTGAATTGTGAGTTCCCACAAGTTACAAGAGTCAATTATATATATATATATACTTTGGTCCCGGTAGGTGTAGACACTCCAAAGCGTCTTAAGAAGTAGATGCTGTCTTTTCTCATTGACCATGTCAATGTTTTGTAGATTTAAGTCATTAATCATGTGAGGAGTGCTTAGATGGATTTAGAGAACAAATTTCATTCTTATTGAGTTCTTTTAGCTTATGTATCTTCCAATAAAAACTTAAGGTCATCCATTTTCATTTCATTTTTCAAAGATCCAAAGGTAATAGATAGGATCATCCAAATGCATTGATTTCTTTTGGACTATATAATTTAGGTAAACTGAACATAATTAACAGCTTAGATCTTCCAAATAAAACCTCTAAAGGTAGCGTCAACATTTTAACAGGCTTGGGAGCATTTACGCCTAACGATCTTTTGGCACCACCTTGCTCTCCATGTTTGCACGCAACTTTTGCCTGTGGAACGAAAGAATACCTCGCTCAATAATAAGGCTCTTACATGTAATCATGAATGTTTGGTGAGTGTATTGTATGATAGTGTTCACGGAATCTTGTCAAAAGTAGCACTGTGATCTGAATATGTCATTTATGGGGCGATACCTTTAAATAACAATTAAATAAAGCATCTTAATCAGTAGTCTAGACACCTAAATTTATGTCATAAAACAATTAAATGAGCGCCAATCCTGTTTTACTTTGTTTACAACTTTGTTTCACTTGATTTTACTATATTTAAAACTTTATTTATAATGTTTTAAACCTTTTAGAACTATTTGCCCAATGATGAATGCTTTAAGTATTATCATCTAAAGAAGAGCTTGAGAAAGAAGTTAAACACTCAATTAGAATAATCTATACTATCATTGTTCTATCAAATATCTTTGGAATGATTTTATAACTTAGTGCAATTATTTGATTGCATTTTTAGTGCAACAGATTTTTATATAGGAGTCTAAGAACCACTTTAAGCGTTGGTTTCATTCAAGCTAACCAGTTTCAAATCTAACATCTGCAACATAATAGATTTTGTGAGACAATCTTCTGTGAAAAATAAATGGACTATAATGAAATCTAGTAGAAATACAATGATTTTGTTCTTTTCATGATACTTTGATAATACATATCATCATCATCAAGACCTTATCTTGATTAGAGGTCAGTCACATGAATCTTGCTCATCCATTCTCCTCTCTCAAGTGTCATGGCTTCATTTAGTCCCATAGTTTTAAAATATTTTCTCACCACTTCTATTCATGTTCTTTTGAGCCTTCCACTTGCCCTTTTATAACTTTGACTTGGATCGCTTCACTCCTAACTGGAACCATTTTTAGTCTCCATTGGACAGGTCCAAACCATCTAAGTCAAGTCTCCTCATCTTGTTACCTATTGGTGCTACTATCAAGTTCCTTCTAACATTTTCATTTCTAATTCTATCCATTCTTGTCTTGCCACTCATCCATCTTGACATCTGTATTTCGGCGACGTTCATCCTATTTATAAAATATTTTTATGTTCCATAGTATCAAAACCTCCTGCACCAAATTTGCAATTTAAAGTTTCATCATCTGCCTACGCAAGACATACCATGCTATTTTCAAAACCCCCCAGATTTTAAAAGAAAAGAAATTCGGTATTATTTATTCCAAACTAACCGGGACATGCCTTTTAGCCATCAAGGGTACTGCATGAACCCATGACAGGTTGATAGAATGGTTCCCTGCTTGATTTTCAGTTTGCAAGACGAAGTACTAAGGTTGTCAACCATCTCAGGCAAGTGCTATAATTGAATTATTGCATTAGCTCTTCAGAATCCAAAGAAACATTCGGAACGTCTTTCTTAACAGGTTACAAGTAGAGATATTAAACAGAAAAAGATGTTAACAAGTTCATGTTTCCAAAACCATTTGATTGAAGTGGAAAATGTATAGGATAGTTTTCTAGGGAAGACATAAGATAGGAAGTATAAAGATGCAACAAGATGAAAGATCCCTTTTGTAAAAGAATGAAACAGATATGGAAGAACTACAGAGGAAAAGACAAAATAATAGTCCACAAAAGATTAGAATTACAAGGACTTTGCACATTTACTTAACTGACACCTCCTCTTGCTAGAGCATCTACCAAAATTGCAGGCCTCATTCTGGTGGATGGTACTGAGATCTAGTGGCACAAATGGAAGTAGCTGCTTGACAGACTAAAACTGAATGAATTGGAACTTCGAAACAATGTCCATACTCATAAACCGATGTTTTACCAGTTATCAGATACATGCTTGCTTAACAGTCAGAAAACAAACACAGAGTCCTTACAAGACACAGGTGGTTAACAAGTGAAACCATATTGAAATAGATGACAAAGGAAGGCATTTCTTTCAAACTTCCAATAATCAACCTCCTTAAACTGGAGTAATTTTATCCTAGAGAGCTAAGGTCCTTTGAGAAGGTTGCTGGTTATCCAGCTGTGCAAAGGACAGGGAGTACCAAATGGAGCATAAGCTTTCTTCAACATTTTATCATCAAAGCAGTATTGAACAATTTGGCACCATGTAACAAGGGAAAAAGGAATTGATGTGGACTGAAACAAAAAGTAAGCTTGCAAGTCATGATTAATTTACAATGGTGTCTTTGCAGGTGTACCAGGAAGACGGGGATACTTTCTTGGGGTCGGACGGTCTTTTAAGCATATGACAGCAGTCCGCTGTCCATATGGGCTGTGTGATTCCACTGACAGAACAGCAAACCAATTAGTTTCAACTCAATTCAGGGCAGAAGGAATACAAGGATTCCTCAAGAACCCAGTTATTATGTCTAACAGAATTTATAAGAGAGACCTACGAGACCTAAAACAAACATTGTCTCCTTAACCAACATGCATATTCACAATATTAGAAACTTAAATAAATCAGAGCACAATACCTGAACACAGTTCTAGCATCGAAGCTCCCATCACCTGAATTGCTTTCTCTGCATTTCCGACTTCCTCCTATACAAGAACATGAGAAATGAAGTGAAATCATAGAGAAGAAATGATGTAGCCTATCTATTGCTAAGAGGGGAGCTCGGGTTGAGGAGTTATATGCGGGGCTATCTCTGCCCCAATATTATTTGTATTCTGGTTCTTTATCTAACATAATTTCCATTGCAAAAAAAAAAAAGAAAGAAAGAAAGAAAAGAAAAAAAATGACGTGGTAGAAAAGTAGTTTTGATGAACAATCAATGAAGTTAGTTCAGATCTAGCCAATGTCTACTGATAAATCAAAATCGAAATGAGAGGGCATTTAAATATGTTAACAGCCTTTGTTTGACATTACGAAGAACTCTGAGCCAACATGATATGCAATATGGTATATAGAAAACCAAGATTTACTTGTACTATTTTCAACATCCAAAACATAGCCAAGGCAGGTAGATTGTAATAGCCCAAGTACTAGAAATACTACATAAAATATGATGCTCTTTACTGCACAGCAACTGTGCAGTTAACCTGGCCGAAATTTACTATGCTGGAAACATCATCTTTAGAAGTTAATATACTCAAAAACCTAAAACCCGAAAGCTAGAGGAAAGTCAATACCTGCGGATCATGACCCTTGGCAGCAATGAACAACCCACCAACGCGAACTAGGGGAATGCAATACTCAGCTGAAAGAGGAACCAGCTATTAGCAAAATATTAAGTATCACTAATGCCAATACTGAAGCTCTTCACCACACCTAATATCCTCATTTCTGCTACAGCTCTCGCTACTGCAACATCAAATTTCTCTCTGAAGTCAACGGTTTGGCCCACATTCTGTCCTACAAGAAGGTATCCAACATGTGATTTATGACTATGTACAGATAGTATAACATTCAGAAAAACTACCTCTGCTCTTTCACGCAAAACTTGCACATTTGACAGTCCAATGAGACTAACAGCATGCTCCAAGAAGAGGCATCGTTTTTGCATTGACTCTAACAGAGTAACTTTCCAACCTGCCAATACAAAACGTTACTAATTCATGTCAAAGTTCAAAATTAAAGAAAATGACCACAAGAAATTGGAAGCGACCAAACAAAATATGCAAGAAACTTGTCATTCCGTTCCAAAATCAATTATTAGTGTCGTCTGTCGATCACAAACATAACGTATTTAATTTTGGAGCAAAATTGTACTTTTCTTTACATATGACAAATGTGGTTAATCAAGAACAAATTATTGATCAAATAATGAATTTAAACTAACTGACACTAAACGGTACTGACTTCCCAGCGGAAAGCGACAACTACAGATCAATAACGAATTTGAACTAAAGGATAGCAAGATTACCAGGGCAGGCAATGGCAAAGATCAGTCCTGGAAGCCCAGCGCCGCTGCCAACATCAACGAGATTGAGGTGGTCGTAAGAAGACCCACAATGAGAAACGTACGAGTTCTGAATGGGGGGGATGATAGCAAGTGAGTCTTCCACATGCCTCTCCAAGACCTGGTCGGTTTCTGTCACCGCCGTGAGATTCATGCGCTGTTGAACAATAAAGGCAAATTCAGATAGAAAGGTAGAGAAACGGTGACATTTTTGTTTTGTTAGTATTATTATTATTATTATTATTTGTACACGAATCAAAGCCGGATACCTGATTCCACTCCAGCAGAGCGTCAACGTAGAGGGAGATCTGCTCTTTTTGTCGGGGAGTTAAGGTCTCTAGTTGGCGTGGGATGGCGGAAGTGGTGAATGTTCTCCTCTTACTATTAGAGGAGATTGGTGTTGAGGCGAAGTGTTTGATGAATGTCCGAAGAGAGATGCGGAGATAACTGTAGACGACAATAGTTGGCATTTTCGCACACCAAATCGACATTTTACTTGCTAATGCAGAAGCTTTGAACGGCGAAGAATTTGAATGTAAAGACGAGGGCGCCTTCCCTAAATGGGAGAATTGCAGCTACTCACGAAATGATATAGTTTGGGAGTGGATTACGGGACGTCGATAAATGCTTGGGCGATGGCCAACCTTCTTGTACACGTCGCGCGTCCTTCATGTGAGAACTGGGCCCGACCACGGTACGACGAACAAGGAGTGCTGCTATCAAATTTCTCATCTTTTCTGCTTGGGAATTGGGATATTTGTATCGACTGGCTGCCGCGCGGTTTTTCTATCCATTTAACCTTTCCATCTGCCATCTGCTAACCGGAGGACAGAGGTGGAGTAAGAAAGCTGCACTGTATTTTCACCCAACAACCAGAACCCATTTCTCTTGCTCTTCCTCTTCTTCCATGCCGAGCTAGAGAAAATCCCATCTCCTTGTTTTCAAATGTTGCTTCCTCTCCACCTTCAGCATCCTTCATTTTCCTCCAGAAGCTTAGACAGATGCCCAATCTCCTTCCGATATCCACACCCTCTTAAAACCGTTTCCATCCGAAACCCTAAACCCCACTCAAAACCTCTGGCCCACATCTCCTCTTCCGCCTGCTCCCCCTCAGCCGAATCCGAAACGGTTGCCAAATCCGCCATCCAACGAATAGCCGAAAAGCTCCGGAATCTCGGGTACGTAGAAGATGAAAAACAAATCCCAGCTCCCAAGACTTCGGCCGGCGAAATTTTCATCCCTTCTTCCCGTGAATTACCGAAACATAGAATTGGGCACACGATAGATGCCAGTTGGAGCACGCCGGAGAACCCAGTTCCCGAGCCTGGCAGCGGAACAGCGATAACGAGGTATCATGAGGTGAGGAGAGAGATGAAGAAGCAAAAGGAATCAGCTGGGAAGGTGAAGAAGGAGGTGCAGGTCCCTACATTGGCGGAATTGACTATTCCGGCAGAGGAATTGAGTCGGCTGAGGGGAATTGGTATTCGTTTGGATAAGCGGCTTAAGATTGGGAAGGCGGGGATTACCGAGGGGATTGTTAATGGAATCCACGAGCGGTGGCGGCGGTCTGAGCTTGTTAAGATCAAGTGTGAGGATCTTTGTAGGATGAACATGAGGCGTACTCATGAAACATTGGAGGTTAGAATGTATCTTGTTTTATATTGCAAGAAACGAGGGAATTGAGAAAAAAGAGACAATGGAAATGATACGTTGTTTATAATTGAAGAAAACGATAATGTTGTTTGAATTTTCTATAAAAATTTGTGTGTTTAAAGCATAAGAAAAACTGGTTTGATGTATCATTTATTGTAATCCATTACTTGTTTAGTATTTTCTCTAGCTGTAAGAGGATTAGCGAGGTGCATGCTGATGCTAAATGAATGGTAAGGTATAAGTTTTGTTGGAGAGGAAAGAGGAAAAAAGAGAACGGGAAATCTAGTAGCAAGATAAAAATGCCATAGATAGAACTTCCCTAGTGTGAACATCTGCTATGCTCCCTATTTACAGATTGTGCTCGTATGAATTGGATACAACTGGAATGTGCATGATTTACTTTGACGTGGATGCTTACTGTCTAGTGTATAGTAATCGATATAGCATGCTGTTGATAGGTTTCCAGTTGCTTTGCTACCTTATGCCTTCAAAGTATACTGATTCTCAGTTGTTTGCCGTAATTTCTTAGAGGAGAACTGGAGGCTTGGTTGTTTGGAGGTCTGGAAGTATCATCATCTTGTATAGAGGGGCTAATTATGTGTACCCTTACTTCCTGTCTGAGAGTGATGGAAGTCAGCATCCTAGTGATAAAGATTTCCCAGAATCTTCTGACAGTTGTGGAGTTTCTAGTGATCAAGAGGAAGCTTCATCGAGCACAGACAGCATGAAATCATCCACTAAAACAGTTTCATCCAGCAAGTTGTCTCGCTCATCCTTGGTATTTGGTGTTGGTTCTCCACAAAGAGTTAGACTTCAACTTCCTGGTGAAGCACAACTTCAAGAAGAGGCTGATTGTCTGTTAGATGGATTAGGTCCACGATTTACTGATTGGTGGGGTTATGACCCTCAACCTGTTGATGCTGATCTTTTACCAGCCGTGGTTCCTGGGTTTAGAAAGCCGTTTAGGCTTCTTCCTTATGGGGTACAGCCTAAGTTAACTGATCGGGAGATGACAATTTTAAGGAGGCTTGGAAGACCCTTGCCATATCATTTTGCTTTAGGTGAGTTGCTGTTTGTCTAATGGGATCTACTCTTCTGCCTTGCCAGTGCTTTACTGTTGCTTCTATTTTCAGGGCGAAACAGGAATCTGCAAGGGCTGGCAGCTTCTATGGTAAAGCTCTGGGAAAGATGTGAGATTGCCAAAATTGCAATTAAGAGAGGTGTTCAGAACACCAACAGTGAGATGATGGCAGAAGAGCTAAAGGTAAAGTAAAGAATTTTCCTTGAATCTTAGGCTTTATATCAATTCCATCCCTTCAATATCTTTCATTAAACATGATTCTTGAATTGGTAAGGTGTAAACTAGCAGGCAATTTTATTGGGTTTTGTCTTATAATAGATGTGTAATATGTAGAAAATGTATTTATTTTACAGTCTCCTCTTGCAGCGGTTGACTGGAGGAACACTTCTATCAAGGGATAAGGAATTTATAGTCTTTTATAGAGGAAAAGATTTTCTGCCGCCTGCAGTTTCTGCTGCAATAGAAGAGCGAAGGAAGTATGAAATTTATAGGGACAGGCAGAAGACAGAACAAAGCTCCTGCATTGATACTACCCTCAAACCTGAATTAGGGGCAGACCAACCTGCCTCTGTTAATGAGCTGAAAGGAGCAAATGACAAGAAAAGGGACCTGGTCACTGAACAAAGGAACTTGAAGCAAACAAGCTTATGTATTAAAAGTGTGGACGCCAAGCTATCCCTGGTAAGCATTTGTAGTTGGTAATTATATTATCCATCTTCTCTCTTTTAGAGGAGTTGGTCTTTTCAACTTACCCGTCCTGCACATGTCAATGGAGTTATCATTCTGAATTACAATATCTGTCCTTCTAGGTTTAAATTTGATATTTACTGATCATTCCAAGTTTCTGATGACAGGCATTAGAGAGGAAGGAAAAGGCAGAGAAGATTCTCGAGGAGCTAGAGAAAGCAGCCAAGTCTCAAAACCCAGAAGCAGATAAAGAGGGTATCAGTGAAGAAGAAAGATACGTGCTACGGAAGGTTGGCTTGAGAATGAAACCTTTTTTATTGTTGGGTGAGTTATGCCACCATAGGCATTGTTGCTCATTGTAGAGTTGCTGACTCAAATACTGCTGGTTTCTAATTTACGTCTTGCCCATGGCCCATTGAAATGGATTTGGGACCACATGAATACTGAAAATCCCTTCGGTTCTTCTGAAGAGTCTTCATGTCCATGAATGAGTGCATATGACAACCCATGAGGTTGGTTTGTCTGCACAAAAAGGTTTAGTTTTCAGTTTGGCTGTCATTCATACTGTGCTTGGGTGTGAAATTTATTGGGCATACTGGCCTGCCAGTTAGTCCATACACTACAGCTTGCTGGGTTGAATGTATTTAATTGCTCTGGCAGGCTATCATCTTTGTGTTACTGCATTGTCATAACTCTAGAACTGCCTCTTCTTAGCTGTCAACTTAAACAGGTTGCGGTATTCTCTAAGTTAAAAAAGGTTGTTTAATGTTTATTTACTCAGGCAGACGCAGAGTTTTTGATGGAACAATTGAAAATATGCACCTCCACTGGAAGTACAGGGAACTTGTTAAGATAATTTCCAATGATAGGCACATTGAAGAAGTTTACAGAGCGGCTCAGACATTAGAGGCTGAGAGTGGGGGAATATTGGTGGCCGTGGAGAGAGTGAGTAAGGGTCATGCCATCATTGTATACAGGGGGAAGAATTACCGACGCCCTGCTACATTGAGACCACGGACTCTCTTGAACAAAAAAGAAGCAATGAAGCGCTCCTTAGAGGCACAGCGACATGAGGTAAATTTAATGTTTTTCCTATGGTGTTCTATCAATTCATACCATGTCATGTCATTGATGTATACAGTTTAGATGTTTGTATATTATGTTTTCACTAAGAGAAGACTTGATTTCATGCCCTAATGTCCTCATGTCTTCTTAATTGATGCAGTCTTTGAAGTTGCATGTCTTGAAACTTAACAAAAACATAGATGAGTTGAAACACCAATTGGTGAGTCTTTTCTGCTTTTGGAGTTATTTGGATTTTGCCTTTGTGTTATTAATGTGATTTTGATTTGTCCATGCATGATTGCTGAAATTGCAGGTGCACGGTGAGGCAGTCGAAGAGCATGTGCCGTCTGTTGAATGCAAGAGATCAGAGCCAGGGTGTGAATCTGCTGAATATTCTGGTTCACTGGAATCTGCTTATCATCAAGAGGATGTTGAGGTAAGCAACATGCTTGTAAGAAATTTCAAAATGAATAAGGGTGGTTTATTTATCAGGATGTGCTACTGTTTCATGTTTTCATAATTGTAGTACGTTCTTGTGCATTAAAAATCAGAGCAAAGATCAACTCTGGTTCTGTATCTTGACTTCAGAGATACATATTGGCACATCCATATGCGAATAGATGAAAGTTTGTTGCTTCCATTTTGATTTTCTAAAATTATTGAATGGATTTTCCTGTGTTGTAAATGAACTAATCTATTTGATAGTATATCATCAATGTTCAAATAGATTAATAGATGTTATAGGATCTGTGTTTGCTGCTTTCACATTTTGCATTATCTGGTATTATATGTAAAGCTGCATCCTATAGACCCTTTGTGGTTCGCCCCTTCTCTGGACCCTGTATAAGCGGGAGCTTCATGCACTAAGCTGCCCTTCTATGTATATATCTTATATGTTTTATATTTTCCTTTATGTGTTCTTGTATGAAGTTTGAGCTATAATATATATACCATTGTTGTCAATTCCGATCCTTTTGGATGGAATTCCCAAAAAATTCTGCTTTGGAACTTACACAGCACAAAAGATGACAAAAATAAATAAGAAAGAAGATCACCATCTTCTACTTCAAATCACCATTTTGAATCCACTAGATGAAGAAGTCTTGAATCCACATGACAACAAAGATACTCAAACTTCCATTGAAAAGATGATGAAACCTAACAATTATTTCAACTTAAATAGAACATCCACTCCTAAAAAGAACACAAAGTTTCCAAACTCAAACGAAGCTTAATATATATAAAGAAAAAAAAAGGCAGCTCATTGCAAGAAATCCTAACTAAATATAAACTAGATTATAAAATAAAAAAGATGATGCTTGGTCACTATGTCATCCCACGTCATTCTCCTCCATTTGAATGGAATTTGTCCTCTAGTTGATTGTAATGTCCATTGAGAACCCCTCGTATCCATGAAGATCTTTTTTTTTTTTTTTTTTCCGGGTGCATATCCAGTGGTCTGATGATTGCAAGCCCTTTCAACAGTCGTACAATCCTCGATTCTTGCAAGTTGGCTTTGATTCCTGCCTGTGAGCCCCTTCAACTGTTGTAAGATCTCCGGTTCTTGCAAGTTAGTTTTGATACTTGGAACACCATCCCGCTGAAACATTGTTTCTTTTTCAGTCATTAGCAGCCATAATCTGAGGGCAGTCCTTGCTCTAATACCAAATAACATAGCACAAAACGTGAGAAAAATAAATAAGGAAGAAGATCACCGCCCTCTACCTCGAATCATCTTGAATCTGCAAGATGAAGAAATTTTGAATCCACAAGACAACACTGATACTCAAAGTTCCATTGAAAAGATGATAAAACCTTACAATGCTTTCAACTTAAATAGAACACCCACTACTAAATAGGAAACAAAGTTTCCAAGCTCAAACAAATCCTAATATAAAAAGGGCAGACTCGGTGCATGAAGCTCCTATGTATGCTGGGTCCAGGGAAGGCGCGGACCACAAGGGTCAATAGTACACAAACTTACCTTGCATTTTGCAAGAGGCTGTTTCCACACCTTGAACCCATGACCTCAAGGTCACACGATGACAACTCTACCATTGTGCTAGGGCTCCCATTCAAACAAAGCCTAATATGAAGCTGCTAAATCTAAAATAAGAAATCCTAACTAATAAAAAACTAGATTATAAAAGAAAAGAAAAGAAAGACACAGCTTGGTCACTAAATCATCCTACATCAGGAACGAAAAAGGAATAAGAAAACTTGTTACCTGTTCCACCAAATATCTGCCATGCTTCAGCCATTCTGCCATCTTTTGATCTTGGGGTCTGGAATGACCGTTGCAGCTGGAATATTCTTAAAAAAACTCTGAAAACAATATTCGAAAAGAGAGGTTTTCAAATTGGTAAGATCAAAATCCATAGGAGCATCCTTGATACTTGATCCTATAATTCAACACAAGAGAGCGTTTCTTGATCTTATTGCCTTCATGCTGCTCTAAGCTCTATAAGCAGGGGCTAAACTTGAGCCATTTCTATTCTCCCCTTTTCCAGTATCACGCTGAGGATATAAGTTATTGAGGCACACTTGTTATCTGGTAAAGACACTGTTAGACATATAAATTTTGTTGGATACTTTCTATCAGCTTAAGATTTTAGGTTGAGTGGTAATCCAATATGGTATCAGAGCTTTACTGGGTGGGAAGTTATGATTCGACTTTTGAAAACCCCATATATCAAAATATTTTTCATTGTAAGGTACATGAGTCTACACATGGTCTTTACTGACATAGAAAAAGCTTATGATAGGTTCCTTAGAGAGTTAATATGGTGGGTGTTGGATGAGAAAGGGGTTTCACGGGGATACATATACATAATTAAGGACATGTATAAGGGAGCGATAACAAATGTTAGGACTACTAGCGGAGAGACCTATGATTTTCCCATTACAGTAGGATTGCATCGGTAAAGATTGATGATAACCAAGAAGCACCCCAAAAAGACCACTTTCGATATTTAGAATTGATAATTCATGAGAAAGGAGAGATTGAGAAGGATGTTACCCAAAGAATTCAGGTTGGTTGGAATAAATAGAGATGTGCTTCCGGAGTTTTGTGCAATTGGCCGGTGCCACTCAAATTGAAAGGAAAATTATATAGGATGGTTGTAAAGCCAGCTATGCTCTATGAATCAGAGTGCTGGGCTGTTAAGGAACAACTTGTACATAGGATGAGCGTAGCTGAAATGAGAATGTTGAGATGAATGAGTGGCAAGACAATAAAGGATAGAATTAGAAATAAAAACATTAGAGGAAACTTATGAGTAGCACCAATAGGTAACAAGATGAGAGAGGGTAGACTTAGATGGTTTGGACATGTCTAACGGAAACCGTCACCGGTTAGGAAGGAGTTGATCAAGGTGAAGGCCCTAAAAGAGCAAGGGGAAGGCCCAAAAGGATGTGGTTAGAACTGATGAGAAAAGATTTAAAAACTCTTGGATTTAATTAAACAATGACACTTGATAGAGGTGAATGGAGGAACAAGATTCATGTAGCTGACCCCCAATTAGGATAAGGCTTTGATGATGATGATGAAGGTACATGGGCCTATACTTGGGTCCACATGCAACATTTGCAAGAGCCCAAAAAAGGGCCTTCAAAGTGAGGGGTGTGTTAGACATATAATTGTTATTGGCCCACTTCGTATCAGCTTAAACGTTAGGTTAAATGGTAATCCAACAAACATCCATGACCATCAAAGCATTCTTAATGAAAAAGCTAAATTGGCATCCTTATTATTTGGTAAAGACACCCATGACACCATGTTTAGAATCTTAGATGAGTTTTAGTTCTAAAGACACCTCCTTTATTTCCGATAACATACCATTTACAGGTTACTTCTTATAACTTGCCTGGATTTGGTAACATCCAACTATAGGGAAATCCTTCATTTGATTAAAGGTTAAAAATTTATTATGAATCGCTTAAATTCATGGGTATAAGTATGTACGAGGTGCAGGTAATTTGAGCCATTCATTTTTTTTGTGAAATCCATGTAGAAACATCACCTCTGTAATTAGTGACCTATACATCAAGCAGGTGTAACCCTTTAATTTAGATCACAGTTGGTCTATAGTTTTAATCCACGCAGTTTATAGTACTAAAGAAATGTAATTATCAGCATCCAATATTAGTATGCAGCCTTACCTTGCATTTTTGCAAGAGGCTGCTTTCACGCCTTGAACCCGTGACCTCCAGGTCACTGGCACTAACATATGCTTCCAAGTTACATGTTCTAATGTGTTATTCCATATTCAGCAAATGTGGTGGTTTTCAGTCCTTTGTGCTTGTGTTTCCTTTCCCACATGAATTGGACATTTATATCCTGTATACATTTTTTTGGTATGATAACTGCAGGCCAAGGAAGAAATCGAACCTGTCCTAAGCCCTATGGAGTCAATTGAATGGACTGGTGGCTCAAGTGATGCTGAAGAAACCACCAACTTTCCATTGAATAAAATGACATCCGAATTTCATGTGGATCATATGCAAGTAAGGTCTTATCTGCTGTTGATGCCTGTTGCCCCTGTTGCCCTCCACCGTTCTCCAAGTCAATTTCCTCTGCTTTTTGTTGGGACAGGATGAGGAGCTAGATTCTTTACCCAAATATGAAGGTCAGTATTATGAAGATGAACCACAGTCTTCATCTGAAGAAGTATCATATGAAATGGTATACTGGCTGAGCTGGCTCGTCATTTCATCTCATAATTTATTTATTTTTATTGTTTCTTTGATATATTTATGTTTCTTACGGATTCTGTTATCTGGTATTTCTTGATGGTTTGCAGCCACTTGATGGAACGGCATGTTCTGTTTCTGATGGTGGCGCTCATGTCTACAGTAACGAGTTTAGGCAGTCCAAATTTGAGTCTGCTCAGAATGAACTGGACATGCATATTAACAAAGATGACACAAGTGGATCTGATGTTGGAATGGTTTTCAGATCTGCACCAGTCAACATTTGGGACAAGGTTCGAATTAATGCCAAGGTACATTGATATGAGTGGCTTTATGTCTTAATCTTGCGAATTTATTTTCATCTTTCTCTGCATCTTTTTCTTAAAAGTCCTGTGCCCGGTGGTATTTCATGATTATTTTTCAGCAACAAGGTGGGACCGAATGTTCCGTCACTGAGGATGAAGCTCCTGTATCCGGCAACGACTCAAGGCAGTCTTCATTGGTACCTGTTGGAGACAGAGCTGAGAGGTCTGCTAGCAAAGATGAAATGGAGAGATCTGATGCTGAAATTCCTTTCCGAGCCTCACCTCTTTCCAATAGAGAGAGACTGATTCTACGGAAGCAAGCTCTCAAGATGAAAAAGCGCCCTGTGCTTGCTATTGGTAATCTTGATAGAACTCCCTTGTAATAAACAGTAAATATGTTATTCACTTTAGGCAGGCAAACAGTACTATCATGTTTCTGTATCAAATTATTTACATGCATCTAAAAGCTCTTTCTTATCCTCAAAATACATTTATGCTCGTGTTGGAACTTGAAACACTAGATTTTTTTTTTTTTTCGTAATTTGTACTTTATCAAAGATGCTGAAATTTTCTCTATGAAATTATATTTATTCATTGAACTTCCTGAAGCTTGTCCAGCTATAAAAAGCATTGTAAAATTTTAAAAATGTATATGTTCCTGTGAACAGGGAGGAACAACATTGTTACTGGTGTTGCCAAAGCAATCAGGACTCACTTCCGGAAAAATCCTCTCGCCATTGTGAATGTCAAAGGCAGAGCAAAAGGCACTTCTGTTCAAGAGTTGGTTTTTAAGCTGGAGGTATGCTTCTGGGTGATAGCCTTTTCTCTTAGTCCAATTTAAATTCCATGATTGAAACTCGGTCTTAGTTTTTTTTTTTGGGCTTATGTTCGGCAGGAAGCCACTGGCGGTGTCTTGGTTTCTCAGGAGCCATGTAAGGTAATACTGTACAGGGGTTGGGGAGAAGGAGAAGAGCCTCTTGGTGTTAGGGAGGCGGAAGGTGGGAGAAAAAGTTCAGCAGGTGGAGAAGGTCAAGCGAAAGAGGTGGTTTCTTCTGAACTCTTGGCTGCCATAAAACTTGAATGTGGACTGAACAGCAATCAGGAGGAAGAGACAGCATTGTAAAAAGGAATGCACAGCTTGGGATGACACTCTTGGTTATTATCCAGGCCATACTGTTTGGCTTCATTACCTACTCTATTCAACCATGCCCGGTGGAATTTTTGAAAATTTGTTTCTATGTAAGAGATACAGAGAACAGGTTATGAGAGGGGTGAGGAGATTCAAATGAGAAATTGGGAAACCCAGATGGAGAGATCTCAATTATCAGTTACGTGTTTTCACTCTCAGCTAAATTAAGAGGTGTAAAGGGTATTTAGATGAGAAATACAAACTAAAGTAGACAGGTAAAAGGGCAGCCCGGTGCATGAAGTTCCCACCTATGTAGGGTCTGGAGAAGGGGTGGACGAAAGGGCCTAAAGTACACAGCCTTATCTTGAATTTTGCAAGAGGCTGTTTCCACGCCTTGAACCCGTGACCTTAAAGTCACATGACAACAACTTTTAACGTTGCGCCAAGGCTCCCCTTCAAACTAAAGTAGACAGGTCCTAGTGGCAAATTTGTATTTCAGTATCGTCTAAATTTTGCCTAGCTTAGGAGGCTTTTTGGTTATCTTCTATCATAAAGCACAAAGATACTTAATCATGACCATCTAAGCCTCGCCTTTGTTTCACAAAAATAGCTGCAATTCACCGAATAATATGAAGTTTCTCCTTGCAAAAGAGATTATTATACAAGTTCTTCCCCTTCACGGAATAATGTGTTTATTCCCAACAATTTAATGTTCAACTTAAATTGATAATCCATGCAGCACTTATTATTTAGTCTAAACAAAATGTCAACAAACAAAGATTCTTGCTCAAGGGAGATGTATCAGTACAAATACCGTGGAGAATGAATGTTAGTAAGTTTCAGAAGAATAACAAAAGATGAATATTAGTATAAGCATACACTGAGGAATGCTCAGGTAAGACATGTATCATTATTATACAAAGAAGCCCACTGGCTTTTAAATGGGTGCGGTCCTCATCTATGCTTCATCGGAACCATTCCTCTTCAAAGTCCCACATAAACAGGTTCAGTAATTGAACGCGAAGTGTGCTTGTCGCTGGGTCCAATTCGCGTGCGGCTCTTCAAGTGTGCTAAGCCCGATGATGTTACTTTCACACGTCTCTTTTCCGCTTGCGGCCACTCAGGCCTTGTTACAGAAGGCAAAGAGTGGTTGAATAAGATGATTGAACATTTCAATATTGTTCTAAGGACGGAATTGATAGTGAATCGAGCACTTCTTTGGACTTCATGCAAGCTGGTTGTACAAGAGTTATTATAGGCCAGTGCTTAGCTCTGTTCATGTTCGGAAAATCCGGGGCAAGCGCCTTGTTTCTGCCAACCAGTGGGCTGGGTGGTCGTTGGCGGACATAATAATTGCTCTTTAACAACTTCAACCATACCAGAATCTCGTCTCTTTTAATAATCGGAACTGTTAATCGGCATTTTCCGGACATAAAGTATCCATGCACAAACCGCGACTTCATTTATTAAAATGGACAGCTAGAAACAGAAAAGGCAGCTATCTAAATCCATATAAAGATCTTTCATAAATCAAATGCTTAGGACTATCCAACGTTGGGAGTTTGCTATATTATTCAGAGTAAGGCCTACGGAATCAACAGTCTTGAAAGTAAAGAAAGGAACGCTCCAGCTTGAATGAAACATGGATCGTTCACTGATAGATCAGGATGTGATGGTTGCTATATCACAGAGTGCTGTTGGGTTCCCAGGCCGTCTCTTTGCTAGGACATTATCCGAAATCTAATCTACTGGGGATTCTAGTTCTAAGGTGCAGATTGGAGGGATCCAAATTAGTCAAAAGTAGGCAGCATGAATTGCATCAGAAATTATACTTGGGATCACTGAAATTTAGGCGCTACTCTTTTTCTTTTCTCTTTGGTGTGGAAAATAATTTTATTAAAACTATAACATTATATGATCAGTAGCTCAAAAGTCTTCCCACTATAACTGAAAAATGACACAGTGGATCTAGAATGCATTCTTTTAGAAGTCTTACTTGAAACAGCTTCCATTGGCTAGACCGTCGGCTCCTCTCATGGAGGTCATGGGTTCTAGGCTGCGCATGAGGGCGTGTGTTCAACATGCCAAAAGAAAAAAACAAAAGCATCCATTGGCTAGAGCGTCAGCCACTCTTTTGCCCTCCATATGGGTATGCTCAGCATGCCAATAAGCTAGGACGGTAGTGATCAAGGAACACTTCGTCATCAGGACACTGAAGAGTCATATCACGTGGTTCTTCTCCTTTGATTGGTCTGGATTCAAACAACTGATCACTTCATCGGAATAGTCGATCACTTACCTACAATGAAAGAGAATTCATTTCTTTGACCACGTATGGGGCAAACTTTAAAGCCCGCCCTGCAGCAACGTAAGCGTGCAATTGTGAGTAAGTATGCGGTGAGACTTGCACATTTACTGGACGAGTTTAAGGAGGCTGCACATCGTACTTGTACTTTTCTGGCCCTGAGACTTTGCAAATCATATAGATCGGCGGGTTTAACAAGGTGGTGATGGGCTTATCTCATTTGGCTAAATTCTATGCTAAACATTGACTGGACGAATCGGTAATTGAATTTCCATGTGAAGAACCATCCTGTGGCAAGCTGTTTATGCTTTCCTCTTAACTTCTACCATGAAATAGCAGACAAATATATTAGTGGTTGATTCATCTAGTTAGATGTTTTATATTGGCCAATAAAATCAGGCCAGCGTAAGTAGTCCGGTCATACCGGGTAGGTGGGCTAGTAATGAGCTAGACAAACCATGATGAAATGGTACGTACCTAGGCAGGGAGGGTGAGGTCATAGTGATAGAAAGAGGTAATCCTGCTACGGCTAGGGCTACCACTGGTTGTCAAATAGCTCAAAATGGCCCTTGCGTGTTGGATCCTCATTGGGCACAAGCAAAGCTAGAAGGGCAATTCTAGCAAACAACTACATCAATTTCTGGTCTTTGAGTGCAAACTTCTTAATAGAGACAGGTTCCGACGGTCTATGTTCAACAATCGAAAGTAGGTAAAACTTAGGCGTTGGGTCCTGGTTGCTTTATATTTGAACCACTGGCGAGCTGACAAGCGTTAATAAATTCGTCCAATCATCAAGAGACTACAAGTACTACCAACATTGCCTTGGCTCTTTATCTATGTTGCGACATGTGTCTAACGTGCTGCAGGCCGTATGATTTCTTCAGTTTGTAGGTACCTGTGCAGTTGATTTTAATAGGGACCTTTCGGACAGCCCGGTACAGAAAGTCCGGGGAAGGGGAGGACCACAGGGGAATGGTATAACTGTCTTAATCCCGGTAATTAACTCTACTAACATAATTGCACCGAGACATAAGGACATATGATTTAAGGCGAGCGCCATCCAACCGATACGAAGTTCAAAGAGATGCCTCAATCTCACGTGGGTCCAACCAGCAGGAGTAATCTCTGTTCGTAGGCCCACGTGTTTGACTTGGTGAGAAGCACACCGTCCAATGATTTTTCTCTACTTAAGTACATGTTTACTGCACGTCCAACTGTGTCTAACATTCGCTCCCAACATCATTGTAGTTTATGAGCGAGTTCTGTGCAGCTGATGGCTCACTGGTCGCTGGATCAGCGTGCGTGGTAGGAATGGAAAGATTATAGCGTACGTCATACTAGCTATTCGCGTTTGTTTGCTCTGAGATGATAATCGCTAACCCTAAAAGATTTGCATACTAACGGTGAAGGGTAGTTTTGGTGCACAAAGCTCCTACATATACAGAATTAGGGGAAAGAACAGACTATGAAGATTTATAGTATGCAGGTTTAACTTGCATTGTTGCAAGAGACTGTTTCTATATCTTGAACCCGTTACCTAATGGTAACGTGATGGCAACTTTACCATTGTGCCAAACTCCCCTTCTTAATATTGTAGTCCTAAAAGGCAATAATAGATTTGGGCAACATAGTTGAGATAGAATCCACCAGATTGGCTGATAGTATATGGCTGGATTTGGTTTTGGATGGTTCTTTCAGTTTTTCTTTGTCAGGATCAAATCAACTTCTAGTAGTCGCTCCAGCCCGTGGTTGTGTATGTTTGCGCTTATGCCATAGCCGTTGCTTGTTTATTAATTAGTACAGTATGGATAATAAAACCTTAATTGATACGGATGTCTGTCGGCATTGAAAAGGACCCCAATCCACATTCCATCGTTATGCTCCCTACTATTTACTAACAACAATAAGGATATTGTGATGAGATTTACATTCCCTTCATAGAACTCTATTCAATTTTACCTTCTTTTTTTCTTTTCTTTTTTTGGTTTCTTAGGCTGCAATCTGGTTACAACTGTGGACCAGGGAACGGAATGCAAGTAAATGGCCGAAAAAAAAAAAAAAGGGTGGAGGAAGGGTCTGTAAAAGGTAAACAAAAAAGCATAATTAGTGACTATTCTTTGTGCTTAATAGATGAAAATTTAATGAACTATTCGTGAGTCATATGAGAATTATGTGCTATGATTATGACGATTCTCAATTTCTAGGACACAACTTCCCCCGCATATGCAGGCAAGAGAGAGAGAGAGAGAGAGAGAGAGAGAGAGAGAGAGAGAGAGAGAGAGAGAGAGAGAGAGAGAGAGAGAGAGAGAGAGTGAGAGAGATATTAGTACACGAAACAATACGAATCGGGGAGAAAAATGGGAGTTTAGAGAAAAACTAGGTACGAAGCATAACATTTGTCTACTTTTATTTGCAAGAAAGAGAAAAGGATGATGCAGTATGATGAAAAATTTAGTTTATTATCTTGAGAACTTAGGTTTATTATTATGGAGAAGTCCCTAAAGTTTTGGTTGTGGGGTGGCGTGGGGGGGTGGGGGGGGAGAAAGGGGAGGGGTTGGGCGTTTCATAAAAAGTAGATATTTTGAGCTGAGATGTCTTGATCAATTTAAAGCCATTCGACTTTATACATGTTTGGTGTTCCTTCGCCTGTAGACACCGACTGTCGCCGAAGGACTTAAGTTTGTACTCTAGATGTCACACCTTATGTAGTGGATCTTTTCAATTACTTAAAACTCTGAATGAAAGTGACAATAAAGTGAAAAGATGCAACCCCATGACGTAATTGCCCATCAACATTCAGAGGATTGCATTTCTCATAATTCTTGTGTATATTATTACTTTTTCTGTTTGATAGGATATGGAAGCTTATGTTACTACTAATGATGGATTGTAACTTTCTGCGCCTTTACGGTTCTCTTTGGCTGTTAAAATTCTTGACAAGCTATTGAGTATAAACAGTATAAAATGTAAGAGAGTTCTCTACAGACAACTTCAGTAATTGCCAAACAGCCAAACAGTCCCAACATGTGGAGGAAGAATGCTAACATGGCACAGTTTTGTCTTCTTTGATTTATCACTTCGCTTATCTCTCTCTCTCTCTCTCTCTCTCTCTCTCTCTCTCTCTCTCTCTCTCTCTCTCTCTCTCTCTCTCTCTCTCTCTCTCTCTCTCTCTCTCTACATGCATACATATACATGTATATGTGTATATACATCTATTGTATGCATAGGGATCAAAATATCTAGCTATGTAAGTTATCATCAAATGAACCAAGGGTTTCGTAAGCAATGAACCGAAGCAGCAATCAAAACAAACAAATTTTATTACTCATTGATGTTCACCTTAGAAATTTAGGAGCTGGCTATGTATCCAGCCGTGAAAGCTTGGAACAAGAGATTACTGCTATCCTTGATGTTGTTACTTTCTCTGCCCTTAAGGACAAGCACCAATGCGAACTTATCATCATTCTCCAGCCTGTGGTTCCATTTGCTTGAATTTCCAACTTAGCCAATTTAAAATTTGATCAAACTTTTTGCCGAGACCAATAATTAATTATTGACCGGTCCCGACACTAACTTGAGATTTTAGACACTATTGGCAAGAAAGAAGGTAATGGGATACTACCACTACTGGCTGTATAATGTATCTAATAGTGGGGAAGTATCATATATACTTCCAATTTTTCGTTCTTGTTTCTTTCTTTTTTTCCCACTTTTTAGGGGGCTAAATTGAGTTCTAGGGTTCCTATATTATTATGGGTCCAACTCTAGTGTGAAACGAGCAACATTGCTCCAATTGGAGGAAAATTTTGGATGTTTACCTTTTTGTGAGGCCCTTATCATTCAAAGGGCCCTTAGCCTTAGTTGTTACAATCTGTCATAGATGTGTCGGAGACACCGAGTCGTGGTTAGTTTCTTTCTGGGTCGTGGGAAGCAGCTAAAAATATTCTTGTTTCCTGTAGCAAAGACAGCAAATAGTCGTGCCTTTTCCTCCTTTTTTCTGTTTTATTTTCGAGTGAAGAATTATAAAAACAAATCACTCGCACGCTCTTCCTTACCGATACTCGTAACTATAATCTTCGGCCTAAAGATAAAGTGGCTGCAACCAACCATGCTTCGGGGGACATGTCGAGTTTTCTGTCACCGAGTTGTACCTTTCTTTGCTTAGTGTATGTTTGGGAAACATGTCTTTATTTTTCTACCATAAAACAGGAAAAGTACAACAAAAGTTTCCTAAACACGCACTTATGACTCACACAAGGCCCGCTGCAACTTTGATAAGATATTTTTATCATTTATTACCAGCTTATCCAACCATCGTTGCATGCTGAGTTACTATTTTAGAGCCATTAGATAACATGTTACTGGTACATTATATATTAAGTTGTTACTGGGTCCAGCCTTGTCGCACAGTAAGATGATGTTTATTACATAGTAGGCCAGCTCAGCTCATCCAGACCGTCCCTGGCATAGGCTTTTAAGTAGGACGCATGGATGCCAACTTGCCAAGAGGCCAGAGTGTACGGCAAATTAGCAATCCAATAGTAACTCTTAATACAATGTAGCTTTTAATTTTTCATATTCATTAACTCCAACTGAAGATTAAGTTTGAAACAATTATGAACTCCTGTAGACGAATTGTTAGCACTTGGGATTGATCTAGACAACATCACTTGTGATATCAGACTCTGCATCATTCATGGTGCAAAGATTTCGGTCAGTTGACTCAACATTGACAGCAAATTGAGTTGAAAAAGCTACTGGGTTCAAGAACTCAGCTAGATCTTAGGATTCAAACTCATAACCACTTGGTCAGTATGACTCTAATATCATGTTGGATTACCCTCCAACTTAAAATCTTAAGCTATTAGGAAATGGGCCATATATATAATAGTGAGTGTAAATCCACTCTGGGCAAAAGAAAAATGCTACTTAAACAAACTCAACTTCATTTAACTTGTACTATGAAAAGGGGTCAAATTTATAAGTAGCCCTTGTTTCATCGAGTTGTCAGTAGTTCAATCAAGTTCACTCAATAAAGCCTTTGATATTATATTTTGGTCATGGTTTCAAATTTTCAACTATGATGTCAATTATTCACAGATACCTCTTCTTGTGGTCCAAGCTGTAGTCATACTTGAATGGCAACTTGTAACAGCCCGAAGGCCCCACACACAACAATATTGTCTGCTTTGGAGACTGGGGCCCATATCACCCAACCTCCTCACGACTTTGTTCTTCCTTTGCAAGAAAATACCTTGTTGCATGTAAAGTCATCCTAACTCTTATCAAGAGCCTAATAACTTTCCCCTTAGCGATATGGGATTAATTCTCAGACCTGTCAGGTGCCACTTAACAGCAGTTTTAACCCCCTTAGGAAACACGCATCCTGCGTGTTGGCAGCCACACGTAACCTAGGAACCACATGCCGGTTGGCCCACACTGGGTTAGGGGTTGGCTCTGATATTATCTGTAACAGCCCGGTGGCTCCCACCTACAACAATATTGTCTTCTCTGAGAAACTGGCAGCCCATACAACCAGCTCCCTCACGGTTTTGTTCTTCTCAGGTTTCCAGAGGAAAAGCCCTGTTGCATGTAAAGTTCTCCTAACTCTTATCAACAGCCCAGTAACTTTCCCCTTAGCGATATGAGACTAACTTTCAAACCTACCAGGTGTCACTTAACAGCAGTCTTACCCCCCTTAGAGAATATGTGTCCTTCGCGTGTTGTGCCCACAGGTACCTAGAAACCACTTACCGGCTAGCCTACACTAGGTCAAGGGTTGGCTATGATACCACTGTAACAGCCTGAGGACCCCACACACAATAATATTGTCTACTTTAAAGATTGAGGCCCATATCACCCAGTCCCCTTACGGTTTTGTTCTTCTCTTGTGGGAGAAGGCTTTGTTGTAAGGAGAGTCATAGATCCTCTATCCCTCAGCCGCTACTAGGCTGTTGATATGTAAAGGCCTAGGTATCCCGTAGATGGGAGACAGCTGAGGAATAGAGGGTGTATGACTCTCCTTACAACAAGGCTTTTTCCCGCAAGGGAAGAATAAAGCCATGAGAGGGTTGGGTGATATGGGCCCCACCAGTCTCTAAAGAGGATAACATTTTTGTGTGTGGGGCCTTTGGGCTGTTACACAACTATTTTTAGATCATGGATTACAAACAGTCGATCTGTTTTGATCTTTACAACAATGGTCAGCATGTCTATCACTAAGTACCAGCTACTTGCTACTAATTTAGATGACCTTCAGCCCATCATTACTTAATGCAAAGTATAAATATTGTTATTTGACCTAAACATAATGTAACAATGTTTTAGACATTCATATGACTTAACTAGTTAGTGGTAGCAAATAAGGTCATTTTGCTGCTATCTTTCAGGTGCAACCACTGCTTTTGTTTTCCTTTTGTCTCCAAGATTCCCATATCCATTCTTAGCTTACTCACAAGAGAGGGATCGTTGAAAAGCAAAGGAGAAAGCATCTTGGTATTAAAGTCAAGATATGCAAGAAAAAGTGAGAATTTACTCCCCAAAATCCATCCTACTTAAAGATAAATTTTATTTCTTTTTAAGTCATTATTAATCCAAGTTGAAGAAAGCCTGTAGTAATTATATAAAGTGATTTTTGAGAAATATTTTTCCAACACTCAAACAAGTGACTGCTTATATCAAGGGCAGCCCGGTGCACAAAGCTCCCCCGTATATGGAGTCCAGGAATAGACTACAGAGGTCTATAGTAAGCAATCTTACCTAACATTTTTGCAAGAGACTACTTCTATGCTTCAAACTCATGACTTTAAGGTCACATGATGACAATTTTACATATCATATAATAATGACCCATTAAGCAATTCTAGTTTTGATAGAAGCATTGCAGAATCGTTTTCGTCAAGAACCTAACCAACATTAAACTTGTTTGACAAAACGAGTTAGAGATTGTTTTGGCAAATTTTTATCGGTTCAACTTTGCTAATTATACTACGTTGATCGGGTCAAGATAATGAAAAACCTCCTGGGATATAAACTTCGGGAGAACCCTAATGAAATCTATACTCTATGTAAAAAGAAGACACCGCCTTACTTCCCAGAGGTCTCATCGAAATTTAACAAGGAGCTTTGAAACTGTGAGACAAGTTAGTCTTCGATGCCTTGAACATCTGGAACACTACTTTCTCTTAAATTCCGAAGTTCCCTTCTGTTACCAACTTCCCACGCCCCCTCTCTCTCTTGGCCTTTTTACTATTGTTAATTAATGAAAAAGCTGAAGCTTGGTATCATTCCAATTTTACAACCCAACCGTCACTTGTTCAACTTCGGTCTTTTGTGTGCTAAATGTGGCTGATTTCCCCTTTAACTTTCCAATGATATATTATTGTGGATTGCAAAAATGATAGTATCATCTCAACTATTCCTTTTTCCCTTTTGAATGTTGCGTGTGCACACACCTGCCACCGCACCCATGAGCACCTCAAGCCCTGACCTACTAGTAGCATGGGAAAGGCGCTACTTGTTCCATTGCTCAATTAAGGCATTTTACTCACCAAATCAGAAAATGTTGATGCTCTATGTGCTTTTCGACAAAATTAGTATTGCATGACCACTTAATCAATTCATAGCGACAAAAGGAATTCACGCCTATGGCAAATTTATGTCTCACAGGTTCCACGCTTCCATCGCCGATAAACAGATGAAGTGTGACATTTTCTAACACGGTAAGTGAGCACACACAATAATTTGGTGTTTGTTACTACAGCATAAGAGAGCCCTGTTTTCAAGTTGAAACCATAAAAACTAAAATCCAATTATCACAATATTTAGAATAAAGTGCCCCAGTGAAACGAACACAATGCCCTCCAATGTCCAAATTTGAGACCCCAAATTAGCCCTACCATTGCTTTCGCAAACTTCTCATTAGAGGGAACAAGAACAAGAGAACAGAATATAGAAGTCTTTCTAGCTTACTCACCAATTTATGATATTTACAGCAAACAAGAGTGGGCATAGTGTTAAAAGAAAAGGTAAGGAAAAAAAAGTCAGTAGCCCGCGTACTGAACTGGTGGTCTTTACAAAATCATGGACACCGGACGTGCTACTGAGATCTCCCATCGTCAGGAGTAGGAACAAATAGCTGCCAAACCTTGATGTCACAATCCAGACTCCCACTGTAAATGAGATGAGAAGTACCACCAGAAGGGCTTCTAGTGAACCGATCAACAGCCGCAGCCAAACACTTGATTGGCCCTCTATGCCCTTCTAACACAGCCAAACAAGAGTAACTTTTATCCTCACCTCGCTTCCAAATTCTAACCGTTTGATCTGCAGACCCACTGCACACCATTTCAGATACCAGAGTCAAGCACAAAATAGCCTTAGCATGCCCTCTGAGTGCACCAACAACTACCATATGGTTGGCCCCGTTGTCTCTCTCCCAAACCACGATCGATCGATCACAAGCGCCTGAGTACAGAAGGGACCCGTCGGAGCTCAATACTAGTGCATTGATTGCCGATTTGTGTTTCTCTAGTGTGCCCATTAACGAGTGCTTCTGTCCAGACAATTTGCTCCATACCTTAATTTTCGTATCGGCCGAACCCGTGTAGATGAACCCATCACCGGACACGGCTAAGGCGTTAATTGCATCATTATGCGCGTCAGCCACTGATTCAAGGCACATGAAGTCCGAAGTGCGCCAAATTTTGAGTGTTCGGTCCCACGAAACAGAGTATAGCGTCGACCTATCTTTCGATATGGCTAGAGAAGATATGGTATCGACATGGTGTACCCATGTACACGTCTTGTGACGGCGCACTTGTACGTGGTTCTTCGGCGGAAGGTACCGAAGGACTCGATCTTTAAGTGTGGGAAGAGTTGCCAAGAGCTTGTAATTGTGAAATTTATCAGAATTGATTTGCCATACCCGAATCTTGTGATCTTGATGAGCAGTGAAGAGCTTATCCCCGAAGATCACTACCGATTTCACCGCGCTCTTGCCGAACACGACGACTTGGCTCGACTTTTCTGACTCCGATGCTTCGGGTTTCCATATCCTGATCTTGCTATCGGAAGATCCACTATAGAGTATTTTCCCGGCGACGGCGAGGGCAAAGACGTAAGAAGAATGACCCTTGAGAGTAGAAAGACATTGATGATATATGGAAGGATTTTGTGGGCGTGAGGTGAGGGAGGGGACGGAGCGGAGACTTGATTGAGAAGAGAGAGAAGAGGAGTCCGAGTGTTGTGGGTCGTTTTTTTGAGAATTGGATTCTTTATTGGAATTACAAGCAATTGAACAAGGTAGAATGCCCATGTTGTGACGGATGGGAAAGAGAGACAAGGAATGAAGATGGCTTTATAGAGTGGGTTGTCTGAGAGTCGTAAAGTAGGGGTGGTTGTGAAAGCGAGTGTAGCCCTTGGCGACTATTCTGGTTGGTAATGCGGGTCATGTTATCGTTATCAATCAACTTCTGCATCATTTGGTCGTCTGCTTTCTCACTCCATGACTCGCAACTAAGCCCTTTTAGACACAAGTTCATGGATGTGGGTCATGGCGTGGACTCCAAAATATATGCTTAATGGATCTGCTGCCTCAGTTTCCTGTGATTCAGGTTCGAAGCTATTAATCTGCTGGGTCCCTCTTGGATAGACCATTTCCGAAACTCTCTGCCGTTGGATGGTCCTAACCTTTTTGTTTTTGGGACGTAATTGGACGGTTCATCTGCTGGGTGCTCCTTGTAACTGCTGCATAATTTGTTTTTTATTTTTTCTGTCAAAGGCGAACGTTATTTACTAAAATATATATATATATATATATATATATATTTTTCTTTTTTGGGCACAAGTGAATAATTACGATGCCAATCACTCGCATGGTTGAACGAGTTAGTTCCTCCATTGGACCTCATCGCACTAAAAGGCTTGCTCTAGGAGGACAAGGCACAAGATTCAAGAGGGCGACTCGAGTTAAAAGCAGACCAGAACACACAGTAAGAACCAATGGCTTCTACGCTCGGTGGCGCATCGAGTGTCTTGCCTGGGGAACCGGGGCCGAAGGCTGTGCAAAGGCGTGAGCTAAGTGCACAAGTTGGTAAAGTGACCTGTCTCACAACCAAGAGGTTGTGATCCACACAGCATTCCGGAAAGGGAAAGAAATGATCTGTGAACCGAAATTTTGACAATTAATTCTCCTGTTATCCAGTTTTAACTTTTCCAAAAAAAAAATTCAGTTATTTAGAGACTTCTGTAATTATAATTCTATAAGAGTCACCACTAGGCAACCGTTGATTGGCCAGTTTAAATAGGTCGCACATGATTTTAACTAAATTTGATTCTTTCTATTGCTCAGACCGAAACGCCTATTCTTGGATAAGGAAAACGACTACGATAAAGAATATGCGAATCTTTATCTCTACCAGGAGACAGATGGAGCCATGAAAATGGTTGCCTTCGGTGATTACACTAAGAATAAACCACTCAGTGCTTGTTATGACAGCTTGCTTAAGAGGGAATAGCCATGAATTTGGTAAATAATAACAAAAGTGGACAGCTTCTACATATGTTGATTAAGCTTTCATGGCTCTTTGCAGAGTTACCATGTGATGATGTGACATTATTCTTCAAATCGAATTGACATCTATTTCATACTGCAACGATCAACTTAGAATCAAATTATTATGTGATGACACAAATGCCTCTTTTTGTCGAGTGATCACGGCCATTGCGGATCACATTCAGCCGCTGTTGCTTGTCTTATCATTGCCGTTTAATCAACATAATAGTCATCTTAATTTAAAATTGTCATGAAATGTTATGGCATAAAGCTGGCCATAAGTTTGGAGTTTCTACTTACGAAGGTTCATGACCACTGCTTTTGGGGATGTTTGCATGGGGATAATAAATTCGTGGAGAACTTTAGCCGTGGAGAGTCATCTTATTCGCTGGTCTGGGCTTTTCCAAAACAAGGATAGAATTATTTAAGCATAGTCCATATAATCTTGGTCTGTTTGTTTATGAATATTTTATCCATGCTTTGAAGGATTGCCAATGGCAATGGATAATATCCATATCCATGGATTTTTTTCTTCATAAGGTTTACTATCCTGAATAAGATAGCTGTTTTTATTTTTTGGTTAAGGGCATGATGAAACAAAACGAAGTGGCAAGATCTAAAAGCAAATTCTAGGTAGCATAATACCCGCCATGTCCTGCTTAATTATATCTTCACAAAACATAGGAGGTTCCATAACCAAAAATTGCAAAAGAGTCAGCAACTCCATTTCCTTCTCTATATATATATGACTAAACATTGTCATTCTACTGTCCTCTGTTAAGTGGCTTAGCTTCCTTCTCTCCTTCATCTGACGATTCAGTTCCTTCTTCATCTTTCGAGTAAAAAATGATTGTGGCCTACTGCTCTGACTAGAAAGTGCCACCATTTTGGAGTCGCCCTGTATAATTAAATTGGGTATCGTTGGGTTATTTGAAAAGTTAATGCCTTCAATCATGGCAATCCATTTAGCATGGCTGTTAGTTTGTTCATGAAGATATATACTATATCCTGCGATGAATTCACCCTCGTGATTTTTTATGACCCACCGGCCCTGCCAAACTGGGTTTGCCTTCAGCTGCCCGTCAATATTAAGGAGGCATTGGCCAGGCGATGGTGGCTCCCATTTGATTCGAATGATTGGTGGGTTGCAACTTTGGATGTTGTTTTTTTCATCAGTGAATTGGTTATTATTGATGAGATTGTTAGTATCTTGACTGGTATAGGCAATGAGTTTATTCCAGGTACATTGAACACTAGATCTAGTGTTTTGGGAGAACAACTCATTTCCATCCTTCCAAATTAACCATGCCAGTGTCTCAAAAGCACTAAGAAAGAGATCTCTCGTCCTACCTATTGTTGGAACTTTGGCAAAACACTATGAGAAGTAAGCTTGCAGGTTAGTAAAACTTCTGAAAGCAATTTTGAACTCGTGACATAAATTTAGCCAATGATGGCTGATTTCAGCGCATTCAATGGTAAGGATCATCAAAAAATTTGGCAAATTAAAACATCATCATCATCATCATCATCATCATCAAGACCTTATCCCAATTAGGGGTCGGCCACATGAATCTTATTCCTCCATTCCACTCTATTAAATACCATGACTTCATTTAGTCCCAAAGTTTTTAAATCTTTCCTCACCACTTCTATTCACATTCTTTTGGGCCTTCCCCTTGCCCTTTTAGAACCTTCAACTTGTATTGCCTCATTCCTTCTAACCGGTGCCGTTGTTGGCCTCCTTTGAACATATCCAAACCATCTAGGTCTAATCTCCCTCATCTTGTTACCTATTGGTGCTATCCCTAAATTTCTTCTAATATTTTCATTTCTAATTCTATCATTTCTTGTCTTACCACTCATCCATCTCAACATCCTCATTTCTGCAACACTCAGCCTATGAGTATGATGTTCCTTAACTGCCCAACCCTCTGATCCATAGAGCATGGCCGGCCTTATAGCCATCCTATAGAATTTTCCCTTTAGTTTGAGTGGCACCCGCCGATCACATAAAACCCCCGATGCACATCTCTATTTGTTCCAACCCGCTTGGATTCTCTGGGTAACCTCCCTCTCAATCTCTCCACTCTCATGGATCAATGATCCTAAGTATCGGAAGTGGTCTCTCATGGGGACCTCTTGGTTATCAATCTTGACTGGTGCTCCACTCCTACTCTTCTTGCTAAAATTACATTCCATATATTCTGTCTTAGTTCGGCTAATTTTAAATCCTTTCGATTCTAATGCTTCTCTCCATAGCTCTAGCTTTATGTTAACACCCTCCCTTGTCTCATCAAGTAGGACTATATCGTCTGCAAATAGCATGCACCAAGGAATCTCCTCATGCAGATGTTTTGTTAACTCATCCATAACTAATGTGAAAAGGTATGGACTCAATACCGATCTTTGGTGCAATCCGACAGTGACAGGAAAATCACCAGTCACGCCACTAGTGGTCTTAACATTTGTTACTGCTCCCTCATACATATCTTTAATTATGTCTATATACCCTTGAGAAACCCCTTTAACACCTAACACCCTCCATATTAACTCTCTAGGGACTCTATCATAAGCCTTCTCTAAGTCAATAAAGACCATGTGTAGGTCTTTTCTCCTCTCCCTATATTTCTCTACTAATTGTCTTAGTAAGAAAATAGCTTCCATGATAGACCTCCCAGGCATGAAACCAAACTAATTCTCCGATACACTTGTTTCATGTCGTAGCCTCTTCTCAATGACTCTTTCAAAAAGTTTCATGGTGTGGCTCATAAGTTTGATCCCTTGATAATTAGTGCAGCTCTGAATGTCTCCTTTATTCTTATAGATTGGTACAATAGAGCTTTTCCTCCACTCATCAGGCATTTTCTTTGATTTTATAATCTTGTTAAACAACTTGGTCAACCAAACTACCCTAATATCTCCCATATGCTTCCAAACCTCTATTGGTATACTATCAGGCCCCATGGCCTTTCTTGATTTCATCTTTCTCAAGGCCTCTTTCACTTCAGGTATTCTAATCCTACGTTTATATCTATAATATCCAAGTGTTATTTAGATTTATAGTATTTTCAATTCCTATATTCTCAGGGCCATTGTCATTTAACAATTTTTGGAAGTATATTTCCCACCTTTGTTTGATCTCAGCGTCTTTGACTAATACCCTTTGATCATCGCTTCTAATGCACCTAACATGCTCTAAGTCCTTACTCTTCTGTTCTCTTACCTTTGCAAGTTTAAACACATCTTTCTCACCTTCTCTTGTTCCTAGTCTATTATAGAGCTCATCATATGCTTTAAGTTTAGCCTCACTTACTATTCTCTTAGCAACGTTTTTAGCATTCTTATATTGTTCATAGTTTTCATTATTTCTAATCTTCTGCCATGCTTTAAAATGCATTCGTTTTTCTTTAATGGCTTTTTGCACTGTTTCATTCCACCACCATGTTTCCTTTGCTAATAGCCTTTTACCTTTAGATACTCCTAAGACATCTTTTGCCACTTTCTTAATGGACTCAGCCATATTAGTCCACATGGTATTTACTTCTGTTTCATAATTCCAATTTCCTTCTACCATCAACTTATTTTTGAATGAGGTTATTTTCTCTCCTTTTAAGTTCCACCACTTAGTTTTTGGATGTGTATTAAGTTCAATTCTTTTACTCCATCTTTTGATATGAATATCCATAACCATTAACCTATGTTGTGAGGTTAAACTCTCACCGGGTATTACCTTACAATCCTTACATATAGATCGTTCATTATTCCTAAGTAGAAAAAAGTCTATTAGGCTTTTATGAACCCTAACCCTGGCAAATTAAAACACAACCTAGAATTTTGGATTTTATTTGGCTTATCAATGCATTAACGTCGTTTTATGCCTTTTCAACTTCTCTAGCAGAACCTCCTTGTTTGTATAGGTGTTTCCCACACAAATCTTCCCCTGGAATAGATCATCACCACTTTCATTCTGGGTTTCCAATGCTGGTGTGTCCATATTTCTTTGGATTTCCTTCTCTTGCCTGAGACTCCTTTGCATTGTCCATTTTCGCTTCTACGTCATCCGTCTTTTCCTTTGTTTTGGGATGTGACCAGTTCGCTTCATTATCATTTTTACTCGTTGAAAATTTTTTTCCCTCTACTTACAGGAAACTAAGTGGTTGGTTGGCTAAGAATAAGAAGCAAAAACTCATTAGATTTGCTTGAGCTGGAATAACGGCCGGCCTATTGGAAATTATCTTTTAGAACCTTGTTTTTGCCTTTTCCATCTCAGTCCTATTTTTGCCGTTGTCATTCCCGTTGGCTCCTAATTTGTTATCCTTGTCTGAGTCAACCAGGTTTTTGGAGAGATTTCGAGTCGCCAAGTTGGACCTAGGGGCAGGATTTCTTCCTCTGTTCCTTCTCCTTCTACTGTTGATGGTTTGCCATTTATCTTCATCTTGAATTTCCTCCAGATTTTTATCCACTTTCTTCTGCTCATTCATCCGTTCCATCATCTCAATCTGTTCAGGGCACTCCAATTCGTGGTTAATACGACCACATTTTAAGCATATTTTTCTAACGTTTTCCTGGGCGCAGTAGACCCATTTTTATGATCTATACGGGCCAAGACGAGTCCCTTGAGCAAGCATCTTCTCTATCTCTGTTTCAACACACAGACGGACAAATTCAACTTTGTAATATTCACGACTTAAAAGAGTTCCGGTATCTGCCGTTGTGGTGTCAGATCTTAATGTCTCCTGCTTTTTGAGCAATTACATATATGATTTCCCCTGACCAATACGCACAGGAGAGGCTGTGTATTTGTATCCAGACAGGCATTTTTGTGATTCTGTCTTTGTGTGGGTCAATGGTGGGGCTCCATTGTCGGGTCAGTAATGTATATCTGCGTGTCATCCCTGGTCCCCCAGCTCTGGCTCTCCAGTAATACTACAGATTATCAAAATCTGAAGATAAACAGTTTTTTCCAATATCGGTCATAAGAAATTCACATGAGTATTTTATATTTTAGATCTATGTGGCCTTTTTAAACCATGCTCTATGAATTAGAGTGTTGGTCAGTTAAAAAATAAGCGTAGTCTAAATGTGGATGTTCTTGAACTATAACTGAGTGCTTCCTATAAAACGCATGCCATGTTTTTAGTAAACCTACTTGGCTTGTCGCTGCGGAGAAAAACAAAAGCCCACCTCTCTAATTCTGTTCCATGGGCAAGGTACGGCTTCACGGCTTGGGGCCTGTGACTTGCGAATTCACTCTAAATGGTGGACATCAGATGTTCATACAGTTCATAGAGAGTGCATTGCTCAATCTAAACTTGGCCAGATTAACCCATCTATTGGTCCAGCCAATCGCACATAAACCAGACCTTAGAGGACTTGACAATCAGGCCCTTAGTTTATGAGAAGGTCAAAAGTACCAAGTGGGTCCTATATATTTTAGGTGACTGAACCATAGATTATACATCAAGCGCGCACGAGAATTTTGGCCCATGACTAATGCTTTGGTATTAAACTAAGTGGCAGGAAGTCTTGAAGAATCAGAGGTAGGATTGGTTAGTATGAGAATTTTGGGCAATGACCCATCTAAAACTGCGCCCAGAAGATGAATGATCTGGATCACGGAAAAGTTAGCCTAACCATGGATAGCTGGAAGTCATAAATTGCATCAAGTCAGACTGTCTAGTGTGATGATACGGCGGATGAAAATTTAGTCGCAACTGCCAAGTTACATGCCATTTAGTCATACAATTAAGTCAATTGAAGCATCAAAAGAAGAAACCAAACAATTAGGTCAATTAAATCGATGAGATGCCGATCACATCAAACTTCACTTATACATCATGTGGGCCATGAGGCCATAACTATTTTCCTAAATGGTTCCTTGTAGTGAGACTACGGTGTTTGTGTAGATCTAGGTGGACAGAGTTCTGCGCACTAAAAGTTTCACGACGCCCCAGATGGTTGATGATCTAAATTGTTCATCTTCTGGCCCCAGTCTTTAGAATCTTCCCCTGCATGGTATTCAGAACCTTGTGATCGAGCCGTCCATTTCTATCAACGAATGTAGGGATTGGCTCATCAAATGAGCACTTTATGTCCACGAAGCCTGCACCCATGCACGCAAACAACTTACAAGAGTCCCTCTTTTAGTGTTTCCACAGGGGAATACAACACATTTGGGGCCCACATTTTTGGATTGACGCCTGTCCTCTCCAGGAGCTAGCATGTCTTAGACGGTGCACCAAAAGGCATTTTCATTGGATGATCGTAACACTACTTTCTGCAGCGAAAATTTGATAGCTCTGAAACGACGGATAAAAAGGTTGGCGAAGTCTTAATCAATTGGAAGGTCACAATCATCCATTAGAAAATGTTTCCGGACTATTGATTATTTAATGTGTGTCATCCATAAACTGAACAATTTGGGTCACCAACCCTCTAGGTTCCAGATTACTTTCAGTATGTCTAAGTCCATGCACTGATTTACACGTCCAATACAACCTCGATGTAATTAATATCTTTACTAACAGCTACTTATTTTGTGATTCTTGGTAGGTAAAGTCTTAAAAATGAGGACCACATAAAGTTTCTGGCTGTTGCATCCCAATCCAAGGATCGATGAAGATTGATGCTGAGGAGACATGTATACTTGAAGCCGTTCGATGTTCATTAATTCATGGGTACATGACAGGCATAGATACATCCCAACAGTGGATCACATTACTATTGGCTTTGCCATTGGCTAATAAAATAGCTATTAGCGAATGACCAAACATTGTTTACTTGCATTTAGGAATTTAAGATCATTTGATGGTCATGCGATCTTCGTGCCGAGTAAAATAAAGATAATCATTCACCTTGATTCCTAACCCATTTCCTTCATCGTGAATGAGGCTTTGCTTAACATCCATAATTTTGCGACTGGCAGCCACCACCTTGTATATGTCGTACACGAGTCATATCCATTCGGAATCTTGACTATCCATATCAATGGCAGTTCATATGGCCAACAGTAAATGTTCAGTAGGCGAAGTCTTGTCTGATGGACGATTACAGTCATTCGGGGCATTCGATCTTCCATGTTTGAATGTTCATGGAGATCCCCATCACCATAACTTGTCCAACAACGGGTGATGAATTCGTCTATGTTAATAGAGTTCTTTCTACTAGTGAACATTAGCTAGCCTAGAAAAGGTGCATACCCTTCGACTTGCACACTTTCGAAGTCGTCGCTTGAGAAAATACATGGGGCTATGGTGGATTTTGCTACCAGAAATGAAATCTCAGTTTCCATTGTAGCAGCTTCTTGACAATTTCCTAGTTGTTTCAATGACCAGCAAAATTATCATAAATTCTCTGAGATAATGTCCTTTTACAGTATGTTCTTACTGAAGAAAAACCAATGCTTGCGGCTTGAAGTGTGACCCAAAGGAAAGCAAGGAACTGCAACTCTTCAATGAATATTTCCAGGACCTACCATTGAAGACACGCTGGTTCCCGGGCCATGCATGTGCTTTCCTTTCCTTACCTAGGTATAATAGTGAAGAGGCTTTTATATGGTGACTGCAAATTTAGAATCTGCATGTGCAGCTAAAAGTACTTGTGGGACCTAGATATTTGATAGCAAACCGTTCCTTACGTCAAATATCTTCTTCACCAGATGATCCTAACCACCATCGTTGTGGAATTGAAGCTCATCAATGAAGACCCTTTTTTGGGTGACCATCTGCATAATCCTTTCATGTGAAGAAACATAATTTTTACTGTGTGTTTGTTAGCATGACTATCATGATAGGACCAAAGAGTGAGTCTTAGCCACCCAGGGGTACATGGGTTAAGTGGAAACGGATACATTGCAAGTGATGACATGGATAGGCATCTGCATATATTTATATATATATTTCCTTTAAGGAGAATACTACAAATCTTCAAAGGTGAAAGTAAAGGGCCAAGGACAAACCTCCCTACATTTTTTGGATTAGGACCACCTTAAACTCCTGTCAAAGAAGCTGTTAATTATAAAGAACTCATTAAGTGAATATTAGATCTAGTTATTTTTGTTTTAAAGTAGGTTGATACGAGAGGATGTCTGTGACTTCCAAAAGACATAGTTGTATAGTTCTTTTCTGATGTTTTCAGCAAATATGAGAGCCTACTGCTTTCGCTAACAATTAGACTCACCTTTTGCCAAAAGGATAACCAGGAAGAGTATGGACATGGGCGCCAATCAACATGCATGTTCCCTACTACAAGGATCTGTGCATTACTTGTGTTCCATGCTGCGAATCTCGCACGTACATTGGGCCCACGCGTTTGTGATCAGGGTAGTTGATCCAGTACAGACATGTGATTCCGCCACTGCTGAGGAATCACCAAATCAAGCTTTCCAATAGATGGCCTACAAATGGATGGTTTGGGAAAGAGCTGAGAAAAGAAGACTCTGAGCTCTGCCAAAGCTCACGAGAACTTTGGATTCTGATCACTATGATTTAGCTTCGTCCACGCACATGATGTGGAGGAACAGACAGGCAAAGGAGCCTCGCGACTACTACTTTGGAAGATTTACTGAAAACAGAACCTGGGCTACTAAGATATCATCCTAGCATAGGTAACGTGGCACCATTGAGATAAAGGCCAAGGACAATGGCTCAGTTACGCACACGACAACTTTACACGTGCCCCTGCCCATTGATAATTTGGGGAAGTCCCTGTGATCAACAGATCGATCTGGTTGAGTAAATGAGTCTCCTCATGAATTTCCAGGGAACAAGAGGACATGGTCTGACAAAAATTTTCCTTCAGTCCGATTGAGATGCCAAATAAAGTCCATGGCTGATATGATAATTGACAAGGCCAATTTATTGCTACTCAGTGCTAGGCACAGGGCACTGTTGACTTCCGGCAATGTGGCACCAGCGGAATGGAGAACAGAAGCTACGGCTACTCAAGTTAAGCTCTTCATTAACACGCGCCTAGTGCTTTTCGGACGGGGTCCATGGAATCGCATTGAGGAAGTGAATTTCTTGTTCCATGAATTGGTGCGGCGACCTGACACATCTTCTTTGCTCCATTTACCGTCGTTGGGTTTTATGATGAATAAGCTGAATACTCATTTTTATCAGTGCCAGAGCACAACTAGAAGCTGGGGTTCTAGAAACGGAATTTGATTCCACTCCTTTATCGGGGAGAGGCAAATTTCCAGCCCAAGTATCATCGGCCTAGCGAATGAAAACGCAGCCCACGAAGTGGATCCAATATTTGAAGGGCTTGCTTGATGATCATGGTTGACGATGATTGCAATAGAAGAGATTAGAAAATCCTTTCTATTCTTCATCAATAAATTCTAGTTATGGGCACTGCCGAACCCAGCTTACCAACTAAAAAATAAGTTCGCGTGTAACCCAGACAGCGTTTCAATTGGGATGTAGCTTGACGATCATCTTTCATGGCTCCCAAACATGTTCATATAATCGGTAACTTTGATCTTGTGAAGCATCAACAAGCAATTCACATGGTTATGCTCCCATGCTAGGAGGACATCTCATCGATTAGCATAGTTCCAAAAGTCTCCCAATAATGGAATTCCTAATTTACATTTTAAAGGCACCTGACATCTGCTAGCCCCTTTTTAATAAGACTTCGGTTAGCCATAACTCCAATTTGACCTACCTTTAGGAAGATCCAAACCATTCACAATTTGCCGCATCCTAGATGAGCTATGCAGCAACCATTGGGTGTTTCAAACCACTGTTTCCTTGAATTTTACCATGGACGGCAAACATTTTCACCGTCTACATTTTTACTTGGAGGAAACATATGTTAGAAATTTTTTGTTTTTGCTAAGCAAGACTCAATTTCATTACATTTAAATGGAAGTTACAGCGATAGATTCATTACATCCTCTTATCCTGATATTGCGCAAAACACGATCACATTGAGCATTTAACTGGCTATTAGACTCCTTAGACACAAAACTACCTTCAAACAAACTACAATTAGAGTTAAAACTGATCAAGACATTGCAAAAGACTTCATCGACTGATTCCATCAGTATCATCCAGACTATTAGAAACAGAAGCATATTTCTTTTTTCTACTAAAGAACACCCCGAGCATCTGCAACGAAATAGAGCTTAATAAAACTTGAAGGGTTACCCGTCCACTCTTCCGTCATTCTCTCATTCACCGCCTTGTTCGCAAACTTGTCTGATACTCGATTTGCCTCCCAGCAGATGTGCTTAGCCTGGGCCTATTATAGTGTTGATAATTAGGAAGAAACGTCTACGGAGCCTCGCCTGTCTCTAGTATGTTTGCTGGTGGTTGCTCTGGCAAAACTGGAGGCAAAGGTCTGTAAATATGGTCGGAATGTTATCCAAATGTGGTCGAAGTAGGGCTTGACTGAATTGATGATGTAAGTGGAATATCCCACTACCTGCAGTTTAGTAATATTACGCCTGATTACAAGATAAAAACCCAATCTAATTGCCTGCCATTCCACATTACCATTAGTTGAGATACCTCCAATAACAGCATAAAGCAGTAATAAATCTGCCATTGGAGTCTTTGATCACTGCCCCAGCACCAGAAAGTCCAGGATTACTTGGGGCCGAGCCATCTAAGCTTAATTGAAAGAAGAGGCCGGACAACAAATGTAGGAATCGTTTCTGGAGAATCTTTGCAGATTATTATGTTTCCATTGAAATAAAATATTGTTTTCTTCTTCCTAAAAACCAAGGTGCAGAATCCACTTACTGAGCTTTCGCTAGGAGAATGCCCTGCATCTATTCCCAACATAGTATTAAATTCTTTGCCACCATGTACTAGACTGTTTCTTGCTCCACAAATTGCCCAAGCGAGGGCGCAACGTGAGGTAGACTGATGGACAGGTCCCCGAAATTTTATGAGATTTTGGCAAATCCACTGAATAACAATTTCCTCGATGTTAAATTCTCTCCCCAACCTTGCCCATAAAGGTTTAACGACGAAACAATTCCATAAGACACGACTAGTTTTTTCTTGCTCAACCCACATAGCGGACACAATGTCGATTAAAGTCCTCGCTTCTCCATGACGGACATACTTCAGTAGTGACGTAGGATAGCATGCAAAAGAACCTAATCTATATATTGAGATTATATTAGAATTAATTTAAATGAGAAAAATATAAATTAAACTACCACTAGCATTTTTAACAGCAGAAAACAAACTTAATAAGCATGAATGGCTTACAATGAATTACAGCATCTGCAACTCATCCTGTATCTCTATCAATTAAGGTAAAATCAAAGTTCTATCCCAATCATCTCTTTGATTGATGAACGATTTTGATTAAGCTTTGGATCTAGGGTTTCAGGAATTTGATGTAAAATAATAAATATAGATTATCACCTACCCAAATCATGTAATCACCATAGCACAGAGATCCTCCATTAAAAGATAAAGTAGGAAAATCAATAATTTCAACAGGATGAAACAATAGTAATTCTGCATTATACTGAACGCGGCTTCACGCCTATGAAAGGAAGCTAGAACAAGGAATCCACTAGGTCTAATGAAAATCTTCATTCACTATTCATAAAAATATCTCCTTACACAAAAGAGGAAAGGATCTAAAGTAAGGGATATCTAACTCTAATCTAAAAAAAAAGATAAGATTGTCCCTACTTAAGTCACAATATACTAAGAAACCTAAGGTTGTGGGGGGTGGGGGGATAATGATCCCCATCAAGTAGGGAGCCTACTGTGCATGACAAGCCGGATGAAGTTTTTAACCATTGGCACACTTCTTAGCTGCCATAGAATTTTCCATTTTGGATCAATCACAGCTGAGATACTTCCATGGGCCTGCTCTATTCTTACTGCTGATTTGATAGTAAACTCCCCAAATGCTATTAAATCCAAATCAGCTCATCCGATTGGTTGGGGGACAGCATGTGCTAGAATTATCCAATGCACGAGGCCATTGGAGAATTTTGGTTCATGGCTCATCTTTTCAAACATTTACCAAATTCCCCCATCCGAAGTTTGTAATGCATCTGCCAGATTTAACTCAGAAAAAACAGATGAATAGTTGGTTTTCTATTGTTAAAACCATCAAACCATATGGGTGGTAATGTTATACCAATCGATCAAATTGAGATCTACAGCAGGAGGACGGACTGAGGTCACCGATTAAATAAACAAAGATCAATCAGACCCACATTCCATGTGTAGGTCCAAAGACCAACTCTTAGAAAAGAGCCTTACTACCACCATTTTGGCTATCCCCAGTGCAACCCAAGGTTTTAGCATAAAAAATGTACTACGTGAGAACTCCACGCCTTTTATAATCTAGCTACAAAATATTCGATATTTCGGTTCTCTTGTTAAGGCTTCCAAAACACAAACCAGTCGTGCACTACTGTTAATTGCATTCGAACAACGTTAAGAAGCCAGTGGTTAAGACAGAATTCACCGTGGAATTCAATTCTGTCTTGACTAACCCCACTAAAATTCACCATGGAAAGCCAACGAACAAAGATTTTGGATTCCCAATAGAATCCAAGAGAAGCGAAATCTACGAGTGAATTCAAAAGTGCACCCACGGAAGTGTGCAAGCTGTAGAATCCACCAACAAACTTAAATTCCCTCTTGACTTAGAGTCTCTAAATTTGATTTTAACTACCCGCATGTCCAAGTCCTGAGTCAGTTAATTTTTAACTTCTTATTTCTTTATTTACTTATTTTGGTTCCTAGTGACCCATAGAATCAGCCTCTTACAAAAATGCAAGGCAAGGCTGCCTACTTTAGGCCACTGTGGCCTGCCCCTTCCCCAGACCCCGCATAGGCGGAAGCTTCATGCTCCGGGGCTGCCCTTTTTAGTGAGTCTTCCTCTTCTTCTTTTCGAGAATCTACTAGTTCCATGCTCTTTATGTAGAAGCTATAGAACGATTTCAAAGAGTACCACATCTCATCACATAAATTGACATAGAATTGGTACATATAGACACAAGGTTCTTGCTCGTGGATTGGATGAGGAGAAATGATGCACAAATTGATGTGGCGTCACCATTAAAAAGGCACAGTTTCACAACACAAATATTAACCAAGGAATGATTCTCAGGGAGAACTTATTGCCAACTTGGACATACATTATGGATATATGCAAATCAAGGATAATATTCACTGGTTACAAGAGATGGAATGCAGAAAACATACAGAGCTTATTTACATAGGATTTTACATGATACACAAGCATATTTGGTATAATAATGTTATAAACACTTTGCTGTAGTAATTTTATAAACATTTCAGCATAATAATCATATAAACAAAGGATTAAATTTGAGATGGCTTTTGGGTTTGAGAACCTAGCGCAGCTGGTCAAGTACTCTGTCCCAAACCAAGAGGTTGTGGGTTTGAATTCACTCACCATTCAGAGAAAAACATGAGATGGTTTTTCACATCTGGGATAGTGAAGCAAGTCTGTTCCTGGAAAGTGTAGAGGGCCATGTTTGGAAAAGCAAAACATCAGTAGAGGGAAAAGGACCAAAACCATGCAAATAACTTGAGGGAAGTGCAAGCCATTTTACTTTTTTATAGATTAACTTGAACTGCATTTATTAAGAGGCATTACTGCCATATATAAACTACAGGAAGCTAGCATTTCACTCACATTTTATGGCGCAGGTATTGCTCCAAAGTGATTGGTTTAGGACCACCAAACCAGTCGATCAGAAATATATCCTGGATTTCCAGCTTGAATATTTGGAAATTATGATTCTTAGGCCAGTCTGTCACCACCGAAAGGAAAAGTGAACAACAAACGTTGTAAGTTTCATTCTCATACCAAGTTTCCAACAATTTGAGCTATTTGTGCAGTGTTGCATGGAGACTAATGTTCCTACCCTTCATCTCAGCATGCTTCGTGAAGAGAGCTTCTTCAGCAAATGTTCCTTCCTTGGACTTTCTATCTACCAACTTCAACTGAAATGTTACAGTGGGAAAGAGTCAATTGGTAGTATCTGACATAAGAATACTCACTACAGGTTTCTACATACATAATAAGCTTCGAAATTTAAATCTTATGTAATAGTCTTAACTCTCAAATTGTAGAATGTTCTACTGACACACATCATGAAACAAGAATTTGTGCTTGTTACTTTTTCCATGAATAGAAAACCGCATCTTGCAAAATGCAAGGTAAACCTACATACTATAGATCCTTGTGGTCTGCCCCTTTCCCAGACCCTGCATATGTGGGAGCTTCGTGCACGGGCTGCCCTTCTTTTTCCACGAATACACAGAATGGGCAGTTTTGCCCATCCTATAAAAGAGAAAGTTGCAGACAATGTAGGTGCACTGGTGCAGGACCACATTGCTATAAAAGGTTATCCGATGAACCAAACCAAAGGCACTATAAGTTAAAAAGTTCATATTTAGTGTTTCCTTCAGGTATTTCTATTATATTTTATATAATTTTGAAAAGCATTCATCTATTCGATACATTCTCGACACTTCACCGTTACATGAGCTAATATATATAATGCATCTTTCCTTCCTAATAATGAATATCATACTATCAGAGTATATCTTAGAACGTTATAACTTGTCTGCTTCTACCATTTGTGAGGATCATTAATTCAGACACCTGAAATTTTCTGCAGATCCAACCATTTTGTTGCTTATTAGTTGGATAGTGTTTGTTATAGATGCAATGACTGCTTTCCTGCAAGTTCCCAAGACAATTTGGAAAGTTGCAATGACAACTGTCAAATGGTGGTATGGCCAAACTAAAGCATACAACTCCTTGGCATTTCCCCTTCACACCTGAAGGGAATGAATGTTCTCAGTTCATTTTGTGCTAAACCTGCTTTCACTATTTGCACAGCAACTCAAATTACAGTAGAAGATCTCTCATTGTTTTCAAGACAAGAGAATGATAATGTGTAAGTCCAAAGTACCAAGTCGAAAACATGTTCTAACTTAAGTCAGACCTCATGTGAGGTTTCCTTACTATCAGAGTTATCTTAACAGGGATTTTAAATGCTTCAGGAAGGTACTTGAATTCACATCATGCCAAAGTTGTCTACCTCAAAGAAACTTCCTGTTATTAGAATAAGATGTTCTTTCAATGAACAAGACAGATTCCCATCTATAGCACTTTGTATTTCATCACTAACTTTATGGCCTAAGGTGGCTTAACTATCAGGAGTCATTGCTCAAGTACACTAAACAACATTATCTAATAGTGCTACGGCCTTCTCTTCAGTGACCATCGGCGCAAAAATGAAGCTGAACTCACATCTGTTTGAAAGGCTTGTCCCAAATGGCTTTTTTTTCTTCTGTTTCAAACTATTGCCTTACCATCTATCTCATCGACTATGAGCCTGAGTCTTTCAGTAACTTGTCAGAGAGAGGACAGCTAAACAGATGAGAAAACAGTTCAAGGACCTGGTTATGCTTCCAAAGGGAGGCAACTAATTGGCGGCAAATAGGTTTGCAATTAAAATACTGGTTTTAGGACCCCTCAAGCTACAAGACAGGGTTCAAAGCATAACCACAAGAGCAGCGAAGTGACTGTAAGAAGATGCTTGCACCCCTGGCAGAGATAGTTTCTACAATTTTGGTCCACAACTTGGAATGATAAAGTGAGGTATAGCTTTCTAACCTTGGCAAAAGAAGAGGCCCTCTTCTGTGGAGGTCATGGGTATGAGGATACTGGTGGATCCACGTGTCGATCTTCCAAATATAAATAAATAACTAAAAGATAAAGAAATAGGAACAATTGGATGATGACCTTTGTACCAACTGGGTCTGGAAGCATCGCTTTTCATGTGCAGATAAACCTGCATGTCCTTGCTGCTTGCACCAAACATGGTATTTTGCAGAACATTGTATCTTTATCTTGTGGCAAGGAAGGCAATTATGGATTAAGGAACACTTCAATAGATTGGACTGCAAAGCTTTTGGAGGCAATGCAAGAAAGAAAAATCACCATAACAAAAGCTGAGCGATCTATCTAACAGGAAGAACAAGAAAGGGTTACTTCTAGTTTTATACATGTTGGGAATATGCTTCTAACCGGTCTAGGTAGTAAAATGTATCACTCTTATTCAAAATTTATATGGATAATATAGTAATTTCATGTCCCACGTAGTACTTTCTTATATATTAATATTACTGAATGTCTTATCCTCCACTCTTCATCGTAGTAGGATTTTCTTATCACCTTCACCATGTATAGCTACCATCCAAGACTGATAACTCTTTATAATTTGAGGAAACTGTTTGTTGTAAAAGCCTGCATGATAGGCATGATAAGGTATGTTTCTGATGCCATGATCTCTAAGGAGTTGAAGGACCTTCCAAAACTTTCTAACAAGAAAGGTTTCTGGAGAGAAAGCACAGGAGAAAAGTACAAATAGAATATCGGTGGAAAATTCTGACAAGCATAAACTAATTTCCTTCTGAATGGCTTCTAATCAACTGTTATCTTGCAAGATAAACAGACATGATTCTCCATCACGAGTCTGAAACAGAACTAGTAAGAATATTTTCCTGCGAGATACCAGGGTCCACTATGTCAGGAAAAGAAAGTGATTAACTTTTTACTTGAATAAGGGGGCACACCTTTTTTTCCCGTCTAAAGGGATGTAGGATTTGAGAATTAGGAGTTTAGTCTAAATCTGGAACTCAAAGCGGAGTTCAGGGGAATTCTGAACTCAAAATTCAAAATATGAACTCCATTTTCAGATTCAGGTGGCTGATGCATATTATCTTAGATATTATCATGTTACATAAAAACATACAAATTCTGGACCCTGCCTGACAGAAAAAGTGATCAAGGAGAAGAAGAAGAGGAAGAAGGAGAAACTCAACAACTTTTGGTCCTACAAAGGAGATAGGAACAATGGCATCTTCGAATAGATGCCAACCTGGTTTTGCGAACAAATGGCAGAGACCACCTCGATCAGCTTTCTACTGGAAACCATTGAGGATCTGACAATTAGGATTTTGGACAGAAAAAGGAGAGACGAGGCATTGGGATTTTGAAGGAAGAGATAAAGTGAAGGAGAAGAGAGAGGCTCATTGGAGGAGAAAGGAGAAGATTTCAAATAAAAGAACTCAGAAGAAGTGGTAGAGAAATTGCGTTGGACATGGCATAAGTCAGATTTGTGTTTATGAAAGTGGAAGTGCAGCCTTGGGATTTTCTTAAAGGTTTCAAGTTATCTTCTTCAGGTTGACAACAACCAGATGATCCATGGTGGGGTTATCAGCATCAAAATTAGGGAGGATCTGCTCTTTTGTCTTGAAAGAAAATACAAACAAAAAAAGTAACTAAAGCCTGAGATCTGCTCTTCTGAATTCGTTTCTCAACGAATTCTGAATTCACAAACTCCACTGGGGCAAAGAGGAACTCCCAGAATCCAACTTTACAACCCCCACGAGAGAACGACGTTCAACTTTACACCCACATGAGATCCGATGAATTCTGTGATGACTCTGTCAGATTCCATGTCCAACCCATGTAACAATAACATGCACACCGCTGCTCAAGTTATAGAGCAGTGGAACCATGAGAGTTGTAGAAATGAACATAAAATTACTGGACAATAATTGATAAATGAGAAAAACTTAAAGTCCACAAATCAGAGAAATCTGAGATGGAATGCAACTGTTTAGGTGTTAATAGACTAGTGCGTACCTTTCCTGTGAGGGTAAGTTTTGCACAAGTGGGGTTCTCTGGATCTTTTTCCCGACAAGTTCCAATGGGAAATTCACTGATTGTCAGTGAAGACCTTTCATCCTTCAGTGCATTTCTTGCGGTAGGATCTAGAGTTGTCAAATAGAAGTAAGGGATCCCAAGGCCTTTACCAGGTAATCCATCACTAAAGGAAACTACATTGCTGCATGTATTTCAAATTACTATGTCAAGAGATAAGACAATAAGCACTCATCAGGTATTTTTCATATTTAATAAAAAAAATTCTAATTGATCTTTGAAGAAATCACTTGTTGCACATGAAGCAAAAAAGTAGGAAAGCTTACCCAAAAGGGGCTCCTCCCAATTCACTTGAGATGGTACTGCAGCAACAAAAGCACAAGTATGAGGTTTAGGTTCCAAATTATACAAGCTTCATAAGAAGCCAATTTTGAGATGGCTACTTATCTTTTTCCTTACTCTACCAAGGTTTAGTAGCAATCTTCAGTTTCAAATCCGTTACTACCAGATTTATAGATCTGAAGAGATGAAAGCTCTAGAAACAAAATAAATGATTCGCAAATCATGACTCTGTCAATACCAAAATTCATTACTACTAAATTGATCAGCAAATAGCAAATGTATCCACACCTGTCCATAGAACACTCAGACAGAATGAACTCTCTATTCAAAAGCACAAACTGTTGAGGTTGAAGTATGAATTCATTGAAACATTCAGAAAGAAGGAACTTCCGTTTCAACAATATGCATCTTTGAGGTTGGAACATGAATCCATTGAAACAAGCAATAAATTAAGACAGGAAACATAATATATTAAGATTTAGAAATCAATCTCAATAAGGACAAGTACTGGGAGAATGGATATAAGAATTGAGAAAGACAAAATAAATCAGCTCACTTGAGAAGTAGATCTTGGCCAGTAAGAGAAGTCAAATCATGACCACGGCTATCCTTACACATGTAATATAGCTCAAGGCATATGTTCACCCTTCACAGTAGACAGCTAATACCACTTGAGAGTGCTAGTTATGCCCCCTCTAAATGAAGAAAAATTTTCCTCGGAAGAAAAAATTCCCTCAGTAGGAATATAGAATGAGTTTTGTTGTGAGAAGTTTCATCTGTATTCAGTGCCTTCTAGTGGGCTTTCGCCTATGAGGTAGATCATTCGACATTGCCACTATTCTAGCACCTGATGATTCAATTTACTAACTAAATTCTAATTACATATGCAGTAAAAACACTTTGACATCTGATATCCAAATTGTCATTTGAGAAAATGATGCAAAACTACTTCTGGAGTTGCTAATTTCTAAATAAAACAAGGAATTAAAACCGCAAGGAGTCTCACTTATAGATAATCCGGTGATGGGTCTCAAACAATGACCGAAATTGATGTAGATAACCAAGCCCTTGAATTAATAACCAAGGAGTTTAAAATCTCTTCTTAAAAACTTCAAATAGGATCACAAAACAAGAACGCATGAGGAGAAACAGAAACAGCTGATCACCCAAAACCAAAAATCAAGTGAACAGAAAGCGTATGCAACGAAAAGATGAAGAAGATAAATCAATTGCAAACTTGCAGAAAGAGAAAGAAGGGAAATACCTCAAGACGCCCCAAGAGTTCTCAGAGGCCAACCAACGAGCCATGGCTGCAACATCTGCAGGATCTGGTTTGGGTTGATGGAGAGGACGTCCATCTCCATAAACAAAGGCTTCAACAAAGAAAAAGAAGAGAAAGAGGCAAAGCAATTTGGATTCCATTTTCTTCTGTCTGTGAAGAGAAACTGCAAAGACTTCCTTAGTTATATCTTTGGAAGGAACGAAGAATTTGATGAAACCAACCAGTCAAAGACGGAGACAGAGTTGAGAAAGGGATGGACGAATGAAACGCTAGTACCGAAAGCATCCAAAGCAGGTCCCACACAGCACTCTCCCTTTTTATCCATTTTGGATTACAAGATATCAAATATCCAACCCAAGTTTGTGCAATATTGATTGAGATAGCAAATGTCAATTTGTCCACTGACTGTTAGTGGCCAGCGTGGGGACGATTCTGCCCGTTCGCTTTGGACGGCTAGAAGTTGATATTGAGAAGGAATTGGGCAGTTGGTCGTGGGTAAGAGGCGCTTGACGGTTTGTATTCAAGGTTGCGGGATCGAGGTGGCTGTATTTCCTTTGAGGGTTGACTGTTTATCCCACCTGATGCCGTGAGTGTATCAGAGCATTAGCCATAAGAGTAAAAGTTAGGAAAATGAAGGATAAAGAAGCTACCTATTACTCATTTTGATTGTTGATAATGTATTAAATTTTTCGAAAGGAAAGGTTTTTCAAGGTTGAATTTTGATATCTTGATAAATAAAGACGATTGAATTTTACTTTTTGGGATTCTTTTTAGAATTAAGGATAATTGTGGGGATTTAGAGTCTCTCTAGTTTTAAAGGAAAATCTAAACTTCATTTGAATTTAAATTCTCGTCTTTTCTATTTGACTTTTGGAGAGGATTCTACTTCTTATAAATATTTTTTTCATTTTTCTCACATTATTTTCGAGAACACGATTTTTAAAACGGTGCACGTTAGTACAATGCACTGAACAATATGTTTGCATGAGTATACAAGTGAACACTTCACATGCTCGTATTGCTGTGAGCTGCCTTAAATTATTTTGATTTTAGAAGTGAACTAGTACAGGCCGACTAGCATAAATGGTACGTGAGCTGAGATGTCTTAGTACTCGGTCAGCCCATCAGGTGAAGTCCAAGATGCCTGGCCCATCACTACAAAGATTGTCGTAATGTTAAGGCCCGTATAAAGATTTTGCTCTCTCTCTCTGCTAAGAGCTCTTTAGTTTCTAGCTTTCTAGAGTCTATCCAATTGAGATATTCTATTCTCTTCCCTTTAGAGTTCGTCTTAAAGCATTACTTTGTTCTTAATCTTTTAGAATTTGCTCGAGAGCGTCAATCCAACTTAATTTAAGAGTTTACATGAAGTATCACTTTAATTTAAGAGTTTACTTGAAGCATCACTTTTTAAGGAGTTCTAGAATCTGCATAGAGCATCGTATAGACCAATTTTGATTATGTAAGTTAATTAAGGTACAAATTAAATTTGAATTTGTTAAATCCCAAAAAAGGAGTTTCAATATACCTTGGCACTTTTGGAAGGCTTCGACTATCTTCAAAAAATATATTTTGGCGCACGGATTTAAGCTAAGGTTAATTGTATTTATTTTGTGCAAGATTACTTTATTTCTAACAAAACATGTTAGAGTTCCGTGTAAATCGAAACAGACAATATAAGGAAAATACATTTTTTACTTGCTATCTGACGGTGTTAGATACCAGTAGTATAGAGCACACCTTGCGTGGGGTTATGCATTGGTTTTGGAAACTGAACTTGGGGCCAATATAATTCAAGAGGAGCTGCGGAAATGCATATAATGATTAGAACAAGCAGTAGATCAAAGTACCGATATTCAAGGCCGGATGGTTCTTTTCTTTGGAGGTAATGAGTAAGAATTCTTCGGCAAAAGCAAAAAAGGGCGATCAGAATGGGAACTTGGTGTGGGGGGCGGGGGCGATGTGGTTAAGCGGGAGGAGAATTGTGAAATGGGCGAGGAATTGGACGCTGGAATAGAGGAGGAAGTTGGAGGCAATTGAGATTGACTGTAGTAGGAGAACTGAGCCGATGTGATCTTTGGAATGGGACGCATCAACTGTGAAAATTGAAGAGATGAGGATAGTGCAGAAGGCGAGGATAGCGATGAGAAGGAGAGAGATACGCGAGATGTGATGGGGTTTGAGAGGAGGAGAGAGATCAGAGGAGGGGAAGCAGGTGGTGGAGGAGAGTTGGGGTAGGAGTAGACAGAGGAAGAGGCTTCCCAAGCGCCGGTTAGCATGAGTCCCAGGTCGCCTAGGCAGGAAGTGAGAGACCCATGCTTTCCCTCTCAAGCAACGGGAGTGGGTAATTTTGCAGGCATGGAAACAGAGAGAGATCGGTTTTCTTCTTCTTGTTTTCCTCCTCGTTGATGAATTTATTGGCTCTTTGTCTAATTTTTATTCTTCGCTTCCCGCTCCAGTTGCCTATACGGTGAACTGCTCGTAATTCTGATGCGGGAGCAGATATTCCTGATCTGAGCCTTTCGGGTATTACAGTTTTTGTGATCTTAAACCTGTTAGCTAAGATTTACTATCATTGATAATAATTAATTACAGGACCATCCATGTTTTACTCTGGATTGTAAAATAGTACTACTTTTTTAAGGAAAGAATCACAAAGCAAATCATTCACACACTCTTAAATTTAATCTTAGAGAGGAAAGCAGCGACTGAACTTGTTACCAACGATATTTCAAGACACGCAGCAAGTTATTGGTGACCAACTAAGCCAAACATTTATTGGCAAAAGAAAACTAGTTACTAATTAGGATTGCACGCACGTCTATATAAGCTGTGATCCAAAGATCAACAATTTGGATCAACCAACATTATATCAAAGAACTTGAACAATAATGCTTCTAGCTTCTCTATCAAATGTTAACTATAATTATCTAACACAGTTGGTAGCAGACTTCTCCGGTATCTCTCCTGGAATGTTCTTGGTTGCAGGAGAGTGCGCAAGTACAAGCGGCCTGTAAAAAAAAAAAAAAAAAAAAAAAAAGGGAGTATGTTCATAGCAGACGCATTTTTACGTCTCAGAATATGAGAGCTCATATGACATTAACAGGCCTGGATCAACCTTCTAATGCAATTCTCACTTAGTATCACACTATTTTATTAGTTTTTGTTTTTTGTTTTTTAAGGGAAGATACACATACTATGCACGATCTCGAGTCCTCTTCAACCAAGAAAGAGGCTCCTTCTTGTACCATTATGCTAGAAGGCTTTGGTGCTGACTTAGTATCACACTTTTCTAGAGTTGCATATACATTTAGGCAATTACACTTCATCCAATTGCCATAGATGTGAGCTTTCGACTTGGCAACTTAGCGAAAGATGATCCCCACTATGTACGGCAATTTGCTTGATGGATAATCCCATTAACCATGCATGATACACATTTACGATAGGGACGACCGAGATGGAACTTCATCCCTGTAGAATTGAACCTTCTAGTCATGCCTGACAGTGAGGTGCTTTAAGAAGGTATGGGTCATTGAGTGTAGGAAAGTCGATGGACAATAAATGTGAGAGAAGACTTGCCAATTACAACTTGCATAGGATGATCTCAAAAGCGAAATTGGCCTAATTTTAAAAGGGACATGGTTTATTCAAATGGGCTTCTCTTTTTATACCAATTTGATGGCTCATGGATGTGCTTTACATGAGAGAAGTAGTGGAATTATACAATTAAATGCAAGGGGCATACCGAGTATCATTGGACTACAGCAATTCCTACGCTTCAGTTCAATTGCCACCTTGCTTTTCTTGCGGTTTCGCTATATTCAGTTTTAGCAAAGAAGTATGGGGTTAGAGTTGATTAATTGAATAATAAGCCAGTGAGTGAAGAATTGAGAGAAATGGATAATCAGTCGCAGTTTACTTTGGATTCAGATGAGGAAGAAAAGATAAGGACAGTAGATAAAGCAGGAAAACAAACAGCTCTTATGCCTGTGTCTGGGGTAAATGGTTTTGGTGTTCATTCGTTTGATATGTTTCAGTTGCTTTGTTTGGTAAATGAAAATGTTTAGATGAGTGTTTGTAGTTTGGTGTAGTGTAAAGGCATGAATTTTCTTGTACCGTTGAAATTCCTGCGGTTGTAGGACATTTGTTGCTTATTTACAAACAGTCTTGATGTTGGTCTTGCTGCTTACTATGTCATTGAGTCTGCATGTTTAGTCTACTATCTTGAATTGCTTTTGCTTTTCATTTGTAGGTAAGGTACCAGCTGTAAGTAGAACCGCTGGATACATTTTCCTAATTACCTTAAAACTTCTGATATGTTGGAATCAGAACTGTTGATAATCTTTTAGCATGTTTTTTTTTTCTTCTTCTTTTTACCCTGTGGATTATGTTGATATATTTTAAAGGGGTCTAACTGGCATACAGGAGGTTGATTTGTTTGTATAGTACACATTGACCAATGAAAGATTTTCACAGTTGTCAAAGAGGTGTAGACTGTAGATGTAGGATCTCAACAGAATGTGGTTGAGTGGGATCATGCTGCTAATTTCCAGATTCAGAATACCTGTTTTGAGGAACTGCGATTGAATCATTTCCAACTGTTGCTAATACCATATAAGTCGGAATGGTGATCCTACAATACCAGCATCTCTACCTCATTAAATGTTATCCAAGTCTAAGCCCGCTTCCTTCATATGAAAGGACTCAACATGGCGAGGTACACTTTTGATTTCTGAAGGTTACTGAAATATGTTATTAAATGAAGGGGAACCTTGGGGCAACAGTAGAGTTGTCGTCTGTGACCTAGAAGTCACAGGTTCAAGGCATGGAAACATCCTCTTGCAAAATTGCAAGATAAGGCTGTGTAATATGGACCCTTTGTGGTCTGCACCTTCTCTGGATCCAGCATACCCCAGAGCTTTGTGCACCAGACTGCCCTTTTTTTAATATGAATATTATAGATAATCTGGTATTCACATTACAGTAATATCATACGTTAATGGGCAAGCTAAAGTGGTAGCTGATTGCTTGTATGTCTCTTTGACCTCGTAGGTACACACTGCTCCACAAGAAAGATGTGTATGAAAATCAAAATATGACAGAGAGTGGATTTACAGGACATAATCAATATAGGTGAGAAATACTAGTCTTACCAGAGCTTCAAATGGAGTAGTCTATTTAGCAGTCAGAAAGAGTAATGTTGATTGATATATTTAATCTAAGCAAAGCAGATGCGACTATGCAGAACTAAATTCTTCTCAAGGAGGGCATGTCAAGGACAGAGAAAGTTTCATAAAGAGGAATCAGTATCTAATAAATACAATGATTCCAATATAAATGGAGTTAATGAAATCACAGCAAGAACTCAATCTCATAACAGCATATGCTAGGTTCAATCAATTCATTGGTTGTTAAACTTATGTTCTGTCTTGCTAACATTATGCTAATGAGTCCATTCATTCCCTCGTCAACTAATGACACTGAGAAACCAACCATATTTCCAATTGATCATGGTTTTCTTCAGGACTTAGTTTCATTTGAGGGGCTAGATATCCAGTCATCATTTATGGGACTGATATGATCACATTCGAAGGGGAGCCTTGGCGCAACGGTAAAAGTTGTTGTCATGTGACCTTGAGGTCACGGGTTCAAGGCATAGAAACAGCCTCTTGCAAAATACAAGGTAAGGCTGTGTACTTTAGGCCCTTGTGGTCCGCCCCTTTTCCGGACCCCGCATAGGCGGGAGCTTCGTGCACCTAGGCTGGCCCCCCCTTTATATGATCACATTTGTTAGCACTCAGATAGTTCGAACCAATCTTCTTCTTAACAAAATATCCTGCTCAATGTTGATAATGGTTTACTTTAGCATCTCGGTTTGCAGATCCATGTTAGTTAACCTTGAACTGGAAAGTCTCACCTGATGTTTCTAGAAGGATCTTCAAGCAAGAGTGTACGAATTAGGAGAAAGTGCAAGGGACCATTTTAAACTCTACAGAAACAACAACATTACTGAAAGATATTCTCCTCCTTCATAGCTGTTGCAGCATCAAGGATGACACTTTCATGGCAAACACTTTTCTAGAGCCTTCTCCAATACACATTTCACCAATATGAATCATTGAGTTTGTATCGTAATATTCCCTATGGGATGATATGATGCAAAAGTTGGCCTTAGAGCAGATGATTAGCTCTAAATTTCCACTTCAATAAAAGCGATAAGATTCACAAAGTAACATGTAAATGAATTGCAGCAGAACTTGGGCACGTTTAACCAGTGAATGGTGAAATTTCCAGTTTATATATATATTTTCCTTTGCACTTTATCACAAGGAAGTTGTATCTTCTTGTCCAGCTTCTTGATTCCAATTCTATCCTTCAAGTTGTTGAAACTTTGTCCCTCCAGCTTTGTGGACAAAGGAATGAATGTAAAATTTCCTTCTTGTAGGACCTCTCATGCACTGTTTATGATATAGCTGTAAACCGAACATGAATGTTTACAGCCAACCAGGAATATAAGTGGAAACAAAAATGGATGAATAGGAACTTACCTCCAGCCATAACAGTAATTTGATGCAGTTTCAAGGAATCTTCTGATTCTTCAGCAGTATACGATGATGGCAAAATAACAGTGTGTACTGCTTAATTTAGAGACCCCTCTAAATAACTCCCTTCAATGGCAGTCATCCTTCTATCAAGGATAAGTGTCATCAACAATTATAACACATGTTAAAATCAGTAACAAATACATTAGATTTTGAATCTCAAATGTTAGGGACCACAGATTCTAGCATTCTCCTACTTGGTCCAAACATTTGTAACTTTATACATTCACAAATCTTAACATATGTGTTTCTGATTTTAACATGTGTTATAACTGTTGATGGCAGTTATCCTTGATGGAAGTATAACTATCATTGAAGGGAGTTATTTATAGGGGTCCCTGATTCAAGCAATACACGCTGTTATTTTGCCATCATCATATACTGCTGAAGAATTAGAAAATTCCTTGAAACTGCATCAAATTACTGCTATGGCTAGAGGTAAGTTTTTAATCATCTATTTTGCTTCCGCTTAATCTGATTTACTGTAAACATTTGGAGAATAGAGTTTACATGTGATTTCAGAGGATAGCTTGACATGAATGTTTATGGTCAACTAGAAATATAAGCGGAAACACAAATGGATGATTACGAACTTACCTCCAGCCATAGCAGTAATTTAATGCAGTTTCAAGGAATCTTCTAATTCTTCAGCAGTATACGATGATGGCAAAATAATAGTGTGTACTTCTTGAGTCAGGACCCCCATAAATAACTCCCTTCAATGGTAGTTATCTGTCCATCAAAGATAACTGCCATCAACAGTTATAACACATGTTAAAATCTCTAACAAATATGTTAGATTTTGAATCCCAAATGTTAGGGACCACAGATTCTTACAATAGCTCCAAGATGCTCTTCGTGATTAGAATTTGGATCAAATGGCTCATTCTTGGACATTTCTTTCACTAAATCTGAGTCAACCTGGACGTGAGCAGTTTGTTGTGTGGGGTTTTGATGAAACCTCGCTTATATCCTTTTCTTGCATCGGTACTTGCAGTGTAAACGTGCATCTCTGCACCTTAGCCCTTCGGCATGGAGTGACATTAGATTTATGTGCGTCTTCTAGGGGATTCAGTTGATGCCTGCCACAACAGAACTTGAGCTTGACTGCGAATGGAGCTAAAATAGATGAATGAGGAAAGATTGGTTATCTTACGTTGGTTGTCAAAGGATCTTGATCCGTTCACGTAGAGGAGATAAAAGACATCACTCTTAGTTGATCCTTCGCACAATTAGAGGTTGTTGTATCCGGATTGGATTTTTTTTGCTGTGGTTGAATGCTATGTGTGGCATGTAGAGGCAAAACTTCCAGCGGAGGAGCCCAAGTTTCTCTCAAAATCTTTAAGGTCGTAGTTGGAAAAAACAGAAAATTTAAACTACATGGCGTATTGAGACTGCATGTGAGTCAAATCATATTGCAGTTATCATTTCCAAACAACATGTTTCGAAGTGGACCCTTTACTAGGAGCTCGAGGTTGATACTTCATGGAGTACCCATTCACTCCCTATATGTAACAGATTGCTTAGACGTACTATATTATGTTACGCTGTTGCCGTGGGCTTCCTTCGGTTCTCGGTTATGAGTGCATAGTCCAGGAGTTCCATCACAAACTTTGGCCTTTCTTTTGCGCGTGGTGATAACCTTTGGCCCTCTTAAATCTATTTGCAGTGCAATGGCTATGTTCTTTCACGCTTATTGTTCTTAAGTGTGTGTGAAAATGGTGATAACTTTTGGCCTTCTTAAATCTATTTGCAGTGCAATGGCTATGTTCTTTCACGCTTATTGTTCTTAAGTAATCCAAACTTTGATGAAATAAGCATAAGACCAGGGGCTGATTATTCTCAAGAATTTTACCTTTGTTTTACGAGCTGCAAGTAGCATGTGATAAGATCACTATCCAGAGACAACTTTGTCTTGGTTTGTTGTCCCCATGACAATCAGACTGTAGCTCAGCTCTCTTTGAATGCAAGTATTTAAGGAACCATATAACACCGTAAGATGAGAAATGTTTTCATGCCACTCCCAATAACTAAACAGTTATGAACAAAGGTTGCACAAGGCCAGAATTCCCAGCACACTATCCTCTTGGAGCTCCATTTTGATGGCCCTAAGAGGAATAGGAGGCTATATGATAGCTTGTAGAAGGTCTTCTCCCTCCTGGTCTATGCCGAGGACAAACAGATTCTTTCTGGGCGGATATAACAGATCCTCAGAACCTTATGGGTTAAGTGGGACCCACCGAATACCTTGATGGGGCCTCTCAAGGAAACCCGGTCAGACGGGCAGGTGGAATTATTCATGATTACAATGGCACAATGGTTGGGGATTTGAAGGGCAGAACGGTTGGGGATTTCTACATTTGAATTCTGATAGTATGCTGAGGGAATGGCCCTTTTTTCGTGGTTTAAAGTTAACTAGCAAATTAAGTGTCTCTGCCTTGCAAGTTGACGGAATTTGGAGCTTGTAATTGAAGCACTCAAAGGACCAGGAGACAGCATGGAACTGAAGAGAGTCGACGCAGCTTGTAAGAATGAACTGCACCAGATTGGTTCCTTACTCTTAAGCATGCTTCTAAAGAGGGAAACAAGACTGCTGACCTCGTTATTTTTAGAGCAGCTTCGGAGAAACTTTGTCCTGAATGGATGAACTTCGGGCCATCCTTTCTGTCTTTTGTTTTGAGACGAGGTGCTTGTAACGTGAGAATTATAGGATTATATAGTAGCTTTTAGGTATAAGTTTTGGATTTGTACTTTTCCTTTGCGTTGCTGCTGTTTGCTTCTTTAATTGATGGATTATTAAAATAAAAGAAGAAAATGAAAAGAACGATGAAGGGATTTAGTAAAGAGTAAGAGAAACTTACCACCGCCTAGATCGGAATGATCGAAGGCTGTAGATATACCATCGTTGAAATGTGGAATTCAAAAGAAGCAACATAATTGGAGACGCTGCTCTGAAGGTGGACCAGATGAGAAAGCAAACTCAGAAGAAGGCAGCTATAGAGAAGAAAACAAACGACCAAAGACTGCAAAGAGCTGAAAAACAATTGGAGGACTACTTTTATGTTATACTCGGTCCCCTAAGTGTACACACTCCTAAGCATTCTAAAGTGTAGCTGTCTCTACAACATTTTTTTGGAAGAACATGTAAAAATTAGGTAACCATGAGAAATTATAGCCAGCATTTGTTTTGACTTGTTAAAAAATTAAATGAGAATGAACGATCTTTATTTCTGACCTAGAAAACCATAGGATAAAAACATTCAGTGCTCATGAAATTTAATTTCTAGCCTATCGAAGCCATTCCAAATATGATGAATGACTTAGATCTACAAAACATAATAGCATGACAATGTCTACTGCTCGGAGACACTTAAGATGGACTCTACGTTCCATTATTCTGATCTAGACAGTGGAGGTCTTGTGCAGCTTCTCTAGAAAGCCTTCCACTTTATTTAGTTTTTGCATCTTATTACAAAATAAAGACACCAAACATAACATGAGACACTAACGATTTCGTGACACCCACGGAACCAAACAATTACGATCCAAGGTTGTACAGGGCCCGAATTCCTTGCACGTCATCTTGTTGCAGCTCCACTTTCCTGGTCCCAGGAGATATAGTAGGATACATGATTGCTTCTGGATGGTCTAAAGAGTGACCAAGTCCAAGCAAATGCCCAATCTCATGTGTAGTAACAGATTCTACGTCTGTCTCATCTCGGGCCACGTTAAAGCTCCAATTTTCATCGGCATCCAAGTGGAACAATCCTCGAGTGGGGGGAAAAGCGTGGGCTAGGATGTGGCCGGGCCCATCAAATGGCGCTCCATCTCCATGATCTCCACTAAAGAAACCAATCTTAATATCTGCGGTCGAATAATCCTGGACCTCCTCGAATGTGAATTGGCTTACACTTGACCATCTACCGAAAGCTCGGGAACAAGTGGATCTAAAGGTCTCAGCATCGACTACTTGGGCTCCGTTAGGGATGAAACCGTAGGTGAGATGGGTCTTGGAAGGAGGCCATATTGGGCTACCTTCAAAGAAGGCATAATGAGAGACAGTGTGTAATTTGGGGGAACCACGATTCCGGCGCTTCTTGCCGGATCGCGTTGAACTTCTATTGATGATATCAGGAACCCCACATCGAGGCAACATCATCTGTTGAACAGTTTGGGTGTCAAGCACCCCTGTAACATTGAGCCGGTAATTGTGTTGGTACGTGGTAATGGCCTTTTCTAAGACTTCGTCGAAGTAGTCATCTTCGGCAAAATTGTTGGCGTTGGTATTGGTAGTATTATATTGAGAGAGGTATCCGAACGTGTGGAGATACTGTTTAACTCGGCCAAGGCCTTCGACACTTTTTCCCTTTTGACATCCCTCCAGCTCCTTGAAGTGAAGGGTTTTTTGTTTCTGTCCACTTTCATGGGATTCGATAGTCGGAGGAGATATGAAGAAGAGAAGGAAAGCTATGACAAGAGAGCTTTGCATTGATGCCATTGTTGTTCTCTTGTCAGCCTGAGACAAAAAAAAAGGATACAGAAACTAGCTTTCTATGCTAATCAAGTGGAGCAACCTTGCCTATTTATAGTGCATCGTCTAATACCGCTCTCTGCAAGTGCTTACGAGTCTTTGTCCATGTCTTTTTTGTTTAGACTCGAAGTCAACAGATCGGTTGATATTGCTTTCTTGAAGTGTAGCCGGTTCCCACACGTTCCGTTAGGTATGAACGTAATTAATTGTTACTGCTGACTGTTTCGGTTTCACCGTGCATGCGGTTTCTAGACCGTTGATCTTATAAACCACGACGAGATGCTTCAGCGTGTTGGGAACGATTGAAAAACAGAGGACTTAATGAGTTCTTCCTTTTCAATCAGGCAATTTTGAGAGCTATAATTGGTTGGCAAAGTGACAACACATCAGAAAATGGCCTTTCAGAAAGAACTTGGCGCCAGACTTGCAAAACAAAGTGGAATATGAGTGGCCCAGAGAGTTAGTACGTACTTAGCGTTGATCTTATAAACCACGACGAGATGCTTCAGCGTGTTGGGAACGTTTGAGAAACAGAGGACTTAACGAGTTCTTCCTTTTCAATCAGGCAGTTTTGAGAGCTATAATTGATTGGCAAAGTGACAACACATCAGAAAATGGCCTTTCAGAAACAACTTGGTGCCAGACTTGCGAAACAAAGTGGAATATGAGTGGCCCAGAGAGTTAGTACGTACTTAGGATCATCAACAATTTGACGCCGAAACGCACGCTTGCCGTATGCAAAGGGAAAGTTCCCAGTTCTTATTTTTCCAAGCCAATGACTTTATGAACGACTTGAGCTAGACTTGGAAAACAACGAAGAACGTGGCTACCTTTTAGAAATGATGAACTTTTCCCCAGTAACCTAGTCTAGAATTACCATTAACAGGGTAAGTGCAAGTTGATTTTGTCTTTGCAGCCGATTCATTTTCCACGACAGTTGAGTTGTCTTCTTGTAAACTAGAGGTCACAGGTTTGAGACGTGAAAATAGTCTCTTGCAAAAATACAAGATAAGGTTGCCTATTATATATCCTTTGTTGTCTGCTTCTTCCTCAAACCCTACATATATGGAAACTTGATGCGCTAACTCTCTTTTTTGAGCCAATTCATTTTCTTATAGACAAACTGTGAAAGAGACCCACAAGGCAGCAGCCAGTTGCTGTCTTGGTAGACGCTGAACTTTTGCTTGTTGACTATTAATACGTGACACACATGGATTTGTTCCATCCGTAATATATAGTCCAACAAAAGTCAATTGTTCACATTTTGCTGGCGAAACGCTAAATGATCTTCATAGATCAAGGTTCTAGGGTCATTTAACCTAGATGAACACAGAACGTTTACACTAACATATTAACACTAATACACGAGAAGCTTTTAAAGTCAATTAAAATAATAATAAAAGTCATTTAAAAAACTATTTTTATCTAGCCATTTGGAAAGTTGATAACTTTTAAAATTATTTAAATAAATGACTTTGAAAATCAAGGACCTTCTAGATGAACGACTATAAAAGTCCCTTTTTTTTTCATTTTTAACATTCCGAGCACTACATTTGGGTCCCAGTAATTGAAGTATTATTCCATTCCGTGGTATATATGTAAACATTACTTACTTTCTCATCGTAATGTAAAAATTATGACATTTGAAATTCAACATTGGGGTCTGTATTCGCAAAATTAGAACCCGTTCATCCTCGCAGTACATTTTCCTTCAGTGATCCACAAAAAAACCCGTCCTCTTAACGCCAAATCTCCCTCTGCGTGCAGAAGGGTTTCCCTCTCAAGATCCCATATTCCCCACCCAATGCTGCCCACCCAAAAGAGTTTCCTCTTTTCACGGCAAAAACGAACAACCGTGTGGACAACCTCACTCAGACAAAATAACCTTCCCAGATCATCGAATCGAGACTTGCTGCACTGTAGATTCGAACTAGGGATTTTGTTGCTCGCGTACAGCCGACCCCAAAAGATGCAGCTATCCAAATACCTAAGAGCAAACGCGGAAGTATATGCACTTACAAAGTATGATTTCACCCTGCTTCCTCCAGGGATCCCAACTGCGTTAAGGCCAAAACATAACAACCACTTGCATCCACCTACAAAATATTGGTACCGAAACCACCCCTCAAAAGCAGTTCCTTACTGTTTCCACCAGATGTACAAAGGTCGACAGTTGAACTACGATAGCACTTGACATAATGGCCATGAAACCTCCGTGCAAAGCTTTCCACCATTGCCAGAATCTTCCTTCCCGGACAAGGAATACCAACACCTTCGGTTCAGAAAAATTCACAAATCAATCTTTACAAATGTCAAAATTCGCTATCGGCAAACTTGCTTCCAATGTATACTTCTAGTACATTACAATACCACGGGCATAAGACCCATACGTAATAATACATTCCCCAAGGCCATTCCTGGAACATAAATTCTGCCCACGGTGCTTTTAATCTAGTCTCGTGAAAGACCGGTCAACATAGCTTCATGCTGAAAAATGTTGCGTGCGACGAGCTAGGTTTTTTAATGCATTTTTTTTCTATCTCAAAACAAAATTTCTATTGTAAGATCAATTCCTATTTGAAAACAATTTCGTAAAAACAATGCAATGCAACAGAAGAATCCTTTTCTTTTAAATTCCCTTTAAAAACTCTTAGTTTCATTTTTCATTGCTCAAAACAAGGATTTTAGATAAAATGAGAGCTACATTTTTACTAAAAATCTGACAGAGTTTTCTTTGTTTTTTGGAAATAGGACATTTAGCACATGTTATTGCAAAGTACATCATTGACATTCATTTGGAATTTAAAATACGATTGGAGACTATGTAACACCTCCGGTTCCAACAGTTACAATATTGTTTGCTTTGAGGCGCCCATACACCCTTACGGCTTTGTTCTTCCCCAATTTCCCAAGACAAATGCATTATCACCGTTAGAGTTCCCTGAACTCTTATTAACACTCTAATTTCCTCTCCCTGGGCGATGTGAGACTAACTCTTTGTCCTTCACCCTAGCCTACCAGCCTTCTCTTGGTCCACCCTCATTAGCCTACGGCTTCACATCTTTTTCCCTAGGGAACATGCGTACCTGCATGGTTTCAACCACAAAACGCCCGCTTGCTGCTAACCACCACACCACGAGGGAAACTGGCTCTGATACCATTTGTAACACCCCGGGGTTCCAGTAGTCACAATATTGTCTCCTTTGAGGCTCCCATACACTCTCATAACTTTGTTCTTCCCTATTTTCCCATGACAAACGTATTGTGACTGTTAAAGTTCCCCATACTCTTATAAACAGCCTAGTTTCCTCTACTTGAGCGATGTGAGACTAACTCTCTGCCCTTTACCCTAGCCTAGAAGCCAGCCAACCTTCTCTTGGCCCATCCCCATTGCCCCAAGGCTTCACATCTTCCCCTCTGGGGCACATGCGTCCTTGCATGGTCTCAACCACCGATCGCCCGCTTGTAGCTAACCACCACACCACGAGGGGAACTGGTTCTGATACCATTTATAACATCTTGGGGTTCCAACAGTCATAATATTATCCACTTTGCGGAGCTCATACACCTCTCACGACTTTGTTCTTCCCCAGTTTTTTAGGAAAAACACGTTGTGACCGTTAGAGTTCCTCAAACTCTTATAAATAGCCTAGTTTCCTCTCTCTAGGCGATGTGGGACTAACTCTCTATCTTTTACCTTAGCCTCGAAACCTGCTAACCTTCTCTTGGCCCACATCTTCCCCTCTAGGGCACATGCGTCCTTGCATGGTTTCAACCACCGATCACCTACTTGCGGCTAACCACCACACCATGAGAGGAACTAGTTCTTATACTATATATAATATCTTGGGGTTTCAATTGTCATAACATTGTCCACTTTGGGGCGCCCATACACCCCTCACAGCTTTGTTCTTCTCCAGTTTTTTAGGAAAAATGCGTTGTGACTGTTAGAGTTCCCCAAACTCTTATAAACAGCCCAGTTTCCTTTCCTTAGGCGATGTAAGACTAACTCTCTGTCTTTCACCTTAGCCCAGAAGCCTGCTAGCCTTCTCTTGGCCCATCCTCATTGGCCCAAGGTTTCACACTCTGTCTCCTTTTCAAATAACTTTAGGCACGTAACATACCCAAGACTTATTAATCATAGCCCAATTACAATTCAAATCACATATCAGATCAAAATGTTACTTATAGTCAATATAACTTGAGTTTCTCAATAAAACTCTAGATTACATTACCTTTTATCTTCTTGAAATCTTCAAGTAGTTTTCTTAAAGTCTTAATCTCATTTTGATTATATTTGAGATGACCTTTGGTAAAAATAGTAGGATGAGTATACAACATACTCAGTAGATAATCTAACACTACAAAATCAAAATTATAGCACGCGCATACAATGATTTGAAGAAAGGTTTTTCTTAAATGATAAAATCCATCGGCCACAAGCCATCACATGGAATGCATCATAAGCGCGCACGCACACACACACATATCATCCACAAAATCTACATTACACTTGACAATTCAAGTAACATATGATTACTTTAAAACTCATAATAATCAATTAAACTACATATCCATCATTTCAAACCACTAAATGTATTATATTGCAAATGTCCAGTCCAACATGTAAAAACAAATCATAGTAAAAGAATTACCATAAAATGTCTTCTGTCAACACCTATAAAGTATAAATTGATATTTGCAGGATCACACAAGATGTTCAAATTATGTAACACATTAATGATTATAACTAGGATAACACTGTTTAATTAGAAGAATCTATACATACTAAAATCCCAATGCTAAAACCATCGCTTAAGTATATATGCATCAAAGTACAGTATCGATAAAACATAAAGGTAGTCAATAGGAAAATTGCTAGAATTTCAATTATCATCAAACCATAGATCAAAAATCTTTGAAATACGGCAAAACCAAAAGCTATTCATACTTTTTCAAAAGTATAACCGATCAATTTATAAGTGTAAATAGTTCATTATATTTCAAATCAAACTGAAGTCGTGACTATGAAAATCAATCTCATATTCGCTAGGTGAAAATCTACGAGGAAAGATAGGTGTTCCCAGTCATCGTGATGTCCAAAAGAATTTGATAAGTTTGGAAAACCAATGTACTCAAAATAGACGAAACCAAATCAAGGCGCATAGTACTAAATCCAAAGGGCGGCCCCAGTGCACAAAGCTCCCGCCTATGCAGGGTTTGGGGAAGGGGCGGGCCACAATGGTGTAAAGTAGGGAGCCTTACCTTGCATTTTTGCAAGAAGCTGATTCCATGCCTTGAACCCGTGACCTTGACACATGATGACAACTTTTACCGTTGTGCTAAGGCTTCCCTTCGTGCATAGTACTAAATCCAAAATGTATAAATCCATGCCCACATCGCTATTGAAAATTAATCACTCCAATCATGGTAACATACAATCCCGCCACCTTGGATGAGGTCCAACGCTCGAGACATGACCCACGTACATATCAGACAGAAACTAGGCACCTATGCTCGTAGGGCCCTATCGTCACCCACAAGCAACTTTCATGGCCTCTGTGTCTACTCATGGATACCGGTACGAACCATAACTAACCAATCCTTAGGGGGGCTACCTTACTACTATTCAGAGCACTTCCCCATGAGAAGATACTCATACTGCTTGCAGTCTCCATCTCAGGGCGGGGATCAAATCATCTTAAATCTTAGAGGTTAGTGGCCAACTATACCTCCTAGCATAGGGTCTCAGGACTTACATCACACAGCAGGCCTCCCAAACTTACTGCACAAAGCAAGCCTTCCCCCAGGTCTTACACCACAGAGCAAGCTTACGAGTGATCCAGGACTTAGGACACTCCTAAAGTGCCTGCCCAAAACATTAATGAAATCCATATCCACTAGGACGTATAGCTCCTCGTAGTGCACATGCTTAATACATCAATATATCCATATCCATCAAGATTTACGGCCACTCATAGAGCACCTACTTAAACCATCGATGAAATCATAACCATTAGAACTTAAAGTCGCTCGCAAAGTGCCTGCCTAATGGGTAATCATCAAAAGATCTACATCATACATTTTAAAGCATATAAGATAATGTGCGTACTTTATACAAAACCATGTATCTCAAATATTCATTTCAAAGTGTAGCTCAATAGCTAATTCCACTCATATTCATACATCTAAAAATCTCATCATATGACTTACATACCATGTACAAAACCATGTATTTTCAAGCATTCCTTTCGAAGTAGGGAAATCATGCATACGCAAACCACTATCTTCTCTTGTCTCACAAGTAAAACAAACATTTGCATAAATTAAACTATGCAATTCATGGTTCTTTCAAAATTAGGTTGTAGCATGAACTTAAAGTTATATATCAATCTACACGCTTCATTATAAAAATGTCAAATAAAGAAGATATGATAAGTCATGAATCTACAAGAAAATCATATATGCAATAGTAATATGTATTAAATCAATAATATGATAATTCAAACCATTCTAAACCGGAAATAGTTCTCAAACCACTTTTCTTGCTTTGAAGTTCATTCAAAATTTGGTGGTATCATTTTACTTACCTCTTACGATGCCTTTCAATTTCGATTGAGTCAACTTAGCTTAGATGCTAGCTCATCTCAAATCAATCCCCTCGTTTCATATCGGGCAATATCTAAATAACTAATCAATACAAAACTCATGTTATTTTCAGTTCTCACATTTAAACTTTGTTTGCTTAATGTCAAGATCATCTCATATGACTTAGATCACCCTTACAATCTAATATTCACCTCTAAACCAATGATCCTACTGTTAGAACTTGTGGAATCTTAATTTTTCTCACCATCAAATCTTATTAGCCAATGAATCATGTTCTGGTCTGTCAATTTGTTTATTTTCCATTTCTAATCGACAAGTCAGAACTCAAATGAAGTAATTCAAGTTCTAACAAACCATTAATCATCCACATACTTAAGGTTTACTAGGTCTAATTACACTTTTAGGTCATTAGTGAATTTACTTTATAATTTAACAGTTCAAGTTACCTTAAAGACATGAAACTATTAGATTTACAATTCATCATTGGTTAATAACTAATCAATTCATCACATAATGGCTAAATTTTCCTAATTCTAATATTCTAGAGTTGTTATTCCTAGGTTAGATATGCTTTCTGTTATAGATCATGTTTCTCATTCAATTCAAGTCTAATATAATCAATTTCTGTTATATTCTAATAATTTCAGTGTTTAAAACTCATCTGTGGTGTCTAATCCAAAGTCATTGTTTAAATAGTGACAAGTTGGATGGCTAAGATTGTCTGATCTTCTCACCCCTAGATCAACACTTTTGATCCATTTTACATGAGTTTTAGGTCACTTGACTTACTACTCATGTCTGATCATCAATCAGATGACATTAAACACTATTTTCACAATACTAATTGGACATAAGATTGTCTGATCAGTTTTTAGACTAGGTTGACCATCATAGTCTAATCCTAGGTTTATTAGATGCTTATTTACCTATTTCTACTCACTAATTAGAAAATCAAAGTTCGATTGTCCCTAAAACCTAGATTTATGATGAAATTGTACTAATTTAACAAAATTTATCAAATCGAGAATAGGGTTTCACATATCTTACATTCAGAGCATGTCTCTGTGCTTCCTCCACCCATGGATGAGCCGGATTGACGCTGATTTTGTAACACCCCAGGGTTCCAACAGTTACAATATTGTCCGCTTTGGGGTGCCCATACACCCATGACAGTTTTGTTCTTCCCAAGTTTCCTAGGGAAAACGTGTTGTAACCATTAGAGTTTCCCAAACTCTTATAAATAGCCCAGTTTCCTCTCCTCAGGCAATGTGGGACTAACTATTTGTCCCTCACCCCATCCTAGAAGCCTATCAGCCTTCTCTTAGCCCACCCTCATCGGCTTAGGGCTTCACATCTTTCCCCCTTAGGGAACACACGTCCCCCCGTGATAGCCACGACCAGGCGCCCGCATGCGGCTAGCCACCACACCACGAGGGGAACTGGCTCTTATACCATTTATAACATCTTGGGGTTTCAACTGTTATAATATTGTCCACTTTGGGGCGCCCATACACCCCTCATAGCTTTGTTCTTCCCCAGTTTTTTAGGAAAATTGCATTGTGACCGTTAGAGTTCCCCAAACTCTTATAAACAGCCTAGTTTCCTCTCCCTAAGCAATATGAGACTAACTCTCTGTCCCTCACCCCAGCCTAGAAGCCTGCCAGGCTTCTCTTAACCCGCCCTCATTGGCCCAGGGCTTCACAGATTTCAGGTGAAACCTCCTTGATCTCGTTTCACGCTAGTCTCCTCTTCAATCAACAACCTAGATCATCCCAGCTCCCATCATAACAACGGGGGTTTTTGTTCTTCTGAGCAAGCCATGGAAGATGACTTGTCATCTTTGGCGACAGCCTGCAAGCTCCAGCCACTCGCAAAACCCCATTTTCCTCCTTCAATTGTTGGGGAACCAAGGGGCTTTTACCTTGGACTTTGAGGCGAACGATGTGAGCAATTCAGATTTGAGATCCGAGCTCCAATTGTTGCCAGCGAGCTCCTTGTTTCAGCAACACAGAAAAACCCCCAACTCTTCTCCAACATGACTGCCCTTTTTCTGGCGTGCATGTTCCTCCTTCAATTGTTGGGGAACCAAGGGGCTTTTACCTTGGACTTTGAGGCGAACAATGTGAGCAATTCAGATTTGAGATCCGAGCTCCAATTGTTGCCAGCGAGCTCCTTGTTTCAGCAACATAGAAAAACCCCCAACTCTTCTCCAACATGTGTCAGGTTTCCTCGTGCATATTGAGTTTTCGGGAAAACAGACTTAACATCTGCATCTGTATTTTTGTTTTGTTTAAGTGAAGAGGGGGAGGGGTGCTAGTATCAAATTTGGCACCTCCTTTTAAGTATTTTAATAATTTATTTTTAATTATTTAGAAAGTTCAATTATGTTGTTTTTATTATTCTGAACATCATAATATCAGCCAAAAAGAGTACATACCTCGAATAATGAAATTTCAACATTGCTTGACTGTTTGACCTAGATTTTCGTAAATGGGCTACTTGTAAAATTACTAAATTATCCTTTGTAAGAAAAATTACTATTTATTCTTCCGAACTCTGATTTCAACAAACTTAGTGTCATTGGAATTGTTTTTTCGAGTAGAATCCAAATATGATGTCTCAACATTTGATTTAATGTCTATAAAACTTTTACTTTAAAAACTCCAAGTATTAGATTTTTCTGTATTCTCTTTCATTCCAATTTGAGATAATTCAACATTTTACTTAAATTTATATTTAAAAATTAGGGATGTTACATATGGTAAAGCCAGGATGTGAAATTTCCCCTATTTGAAGTTCGGGTTAGCCAGCAGCAACAAATGGCTAACTATTTTCCAAAGGCTTGAGCGAGATATGAGAAGTACTTCGACCCTACCAATGCAGCTGTTTCGTTCATGGTGTCCATAATTGCAAATATTGGAAGGCAAGGACCACGCTCATAGTGCTCCTTAATCAGTGCCTTGGCCAGCGCTTCACTTTTGGGTTCACATGGAAGATCTAACTATTAATAAGTACTGTTAAGTCTGCGGACCATTGACTCGACAGGGACTCATATGTTGTTCGCATGGCAAACTGATATCCCACCTGTAATATGTTACACAACGAGAATCGCACTTCACATTTTGCTGGTGGGATCTACTGGTCCAGACAAGATCAGTGATACTAAGGGCGAATTTGCAATCGGTTAACTCCGGATCTGATCATATCCAGGTAGCACATTTGTGCCCGAAAAGTGTCTGTTATGAAAAAGCGGGACATTGATTTTACATTCAGCATTTTTCATACCAGGACAGGGCCTAGAAAAATAAGCCAATTGTGAGAGCAGACTGGACATCCAGCGGGATAAATACAAATAAAGCAACTGGCAACGGCAATATAGTGGAACCACATCCCAATCAAGAAAAGCTCGTAAGTGGGGCCAAAAGCCGTCATCATCATGATTTATGAAGGGATTAGCACTAAAGAAGATGTGATGGGCTAAGTCAAGAAAGGGCCCCCCATGCAAGCCCCCATCCAACTTGGCAGTATCCATAATTAAGCCCAAGGTCCAAGAGGATTCCAAGGCTAAGTTTAAAAACAGAACGAGTGCCAGAAGTGCTAGTGAGGTCCGCTATTTTCATGCCTCAAACAATTTCTTTGATCGATGGCGCTACGATTTGGTAAATGAAAAATTCTCCACAATTAGGACCATTCTAAGCCTATAATGATTCGAGAGGGATTTGTTAATGCCTTTAGACAACTATCTAACATCTTTTTTGAAAGCCATAATCAGCGGCTTAGAGTTGTCCATTACTGCCTCTTTGGTTAGCAGGAAATGGGCGGAAATTAATTTCCACGGAAAAAAAAAATTCATCGAACATATGTACGCCTTTAAATTGGATTATGTTAAGAACCTATAAAGAATTTAAATGACATAATTTTTTTTTGGGTCTTTTGCATAATTCAACTTGAAAGTGTATGACACATTGTACGGAAAATTCCTTTTTCTAGAAAATCAATTTTCTCCTAACCACATATGGTCATAGGTTCAAAGTTTGTTGCTTGTAGATTTTTAGCAGGTGTGCCCAAATGGTTTTGATCGTTGATAATAGTGGGACCTTCTCGGAATTTGCTCTCCCTTATTTCTAAGTGAAAAATTGTCCACTTACTTATAGCTTAGGCCTATTCTATGTAGTATACAAAAGTGAACAATGGCCTATTTCCCATCCAAAGACGGAGCTAGGACGCAATTTGCTGAGTGGCCATATTGAATTTGGAGAGTGGAGATTGAATTTAAGGGGCTTGAAAAAGGATAGTACACAAATAAGGTGGGGTCACTGAAAACTATATATGAAAAGAATAATTTTCAAAAAAATATTTAAGGGCCTGAGGGTTCGGGTTGGGGTCATGGCCTGCTTTAGCCCAACCTAGTTTCGTCCCCAATCCCATCAAGAGGGCCACCACAAAAGAAGGGCTACAATTATTCACTTGCATGGTTCTTTTGAAGAGTAATTAATGCCGAAAGGACACTCCATATTGTTTTGCCGGAGCACGTATTTATATGATGTGATTGCTCCATATTTTGACGTTTAATTGGACAAAAAGCACGTGAATTGGATAATTTTGCGTTTATAAAGTAGTATTTGAAGGAACATTGTTTTAAAAAACTTTAAAAAAAAGGTTCTAAATTTTACTCCCAAATTAAATTAAATTCACATACTTTCTGATCATTGAACATCCACGTCTTAGGACTGGAGCAATCAAGTGAGTGAATTAGGTCATGTAAAGCTAGGCTCTAACTTCCAACAAAAGTGGTCAACTTGGACGCACTTAAATGAGCAATCGTTTATCATTCCTGTCTTTTGAATGACTGAGAAGACTACTAAACTGGGCTGTATACTCTTCTATGCTTGCGTAAAATTATCTTTGCTTGTGCCGTTGCGTAACTAGATACTTAGTACTTGTGTAACTGCAGAGATCTTCAAGTAGAGTATAAGGCCTGGATTCCCTGCACATCATCCCCATGAAGAACAACCTTTGTGGTTCCTGGTGGAATACTTGAAAACATAACAGCATCTTGTACAGAAGAGTGCCCAAGTCCAAGCAAATGTCCAATCTCATGTAATGTAACAGATTCCACATCAAAAGCATCACTAGACAGGCTAAGCCCCCATTTCTCATCTGCGTCCATGTGGAACCATCCTCTAGTGGGTGCAAAAGCATGTGCTAGGGTACCACCAGGTCCATCAAATGGGGATCCATCCCCATGGTCTCCACTAGCGAACCGGATCTTGATGTCCGCTGCTGAATAATCCTGAATCTCCTCGAACGTGAAGTGGCTTACACTTGACCATTTACCAAATGCTCGAGAGCAAATGGACTTAAAGGTATCTGCATCTACGGGTTGGGGTCCTGGAATGAATCCATAGGTGAGATGGGTCTTGGAAGAAGGCCATTTTGGGCCACCTGAGAAGAAGGAATAACGGGACACGGTGTGCAATGCTGAAGGACCACGATTGTGCCTCTTCTTGCCAGAACGCATTGAAGTCCTGCCATTCTTGATATCGGGAACCCCACATCGAGGCATCATCATCTGTTTAACGGTTTGAGCATCGAGCGCCCCAGTGGCGTTGAGGTGATAATTGATTTGGTACGTGGTAATTGCCTTCTCAAGGAGATCATCGAAGTAGTCATCTTTGTTGGCATCGGCTAATTCATTGTTGTTGGTGGTTGCGGAGTATTGAGGGAGATATCCGAACTTGTGAAGGTATTGTTTAAGTTGGCCAAGACCTTGGATACCTTCTCCTTTGTGGCAACCCTCAAGCTCTTTGAGGAATTGGAATGGTTGATGCTTCTGTCCACTTTCAACATGGGATAAATGTACCGAATGGGATTCAATTATCAGTGGAGATGAGAAGAAGAATAGAAGGAAAGCTGTGAGAAGAGAACGCTGCTTTGATGCCATTGTTGTTCTCAGCACAAGCTTGATACACAAAACAAAACAGATAACAAGTTTTCTTATTGCTTCAATAGATGAAATGGTAGTGCCTATTTATAGTAGCTTGCCTTACAAAGTTTGGCACAGGGCTCTCTCCCTCGGTGAATATTACAAGCTATTTCCAGTCTCTCGGTCTAAGTCTTGCTTCAAAGAGACTTCCACCTAGCTAGTCGTGTGTGAGGGGTTGATTAATGCTTAAAGAAACTTCCGTTTGTTTCAGTAACACGTTCGTGAGAAAATTGCTTCTCGGACCCACACGATAAGCTTTCTTGGGGAGTCGCTGAGATTAGTTATTATTAATATTGTGGGGGCACGATAGAAGACATGTAGATCATTGCACGGCTTAGATAGTTTAGCAGTTAATGTGGCCCCAGACATGTGGTGGTTGAAACATCCAAACTTTACGACGAAGGCATCTTCGTTGAAAAGTCGAACTGCTTTTATTCTGTGACGACGCAAAATGTTCACAGGAAAATACAGCTAGTTCAAGAAGCAACCAACAGAAAATATTGTTTTGGCTCTCAAAGATGTAAGCCAGATGAAGAACGGTTTGGATTACTAGCCATCTAAGCCACTTGATACCGGTGTAAATTTGTGGAAGAACATGTGCACGTACCAAACACGAATGCTGAAACTAGAGAGAGAGAGAGCATTCTTTAGAACTAGAGAAGGAGAAGGAAAGAAATCATTCTTCAAGCCAACCTCATTATTCATGGCAACCATATGATTGTTTGATCTCTGGGTTATAACGTGGATACCCCGAGTCTTGGTCTGGTTCTCCAATGTGCCTTTGAAGTATTTCTGGAGCCAAGAGTTTTACGTTTTGATTATTGTTATTTTAAATATTTAATATTTGTGGATTTTCCTGAGTTTTTGTAAAAGAGATTTTTGTATTCTTATTATTACTTAGTGGAGATTTACATGACTAAATTTAATGGTTTTTTACTTCACTTTAACTAAAGGGTTTTTCATATAAAAAGTTTATATATATTTGCTTTCTTTCTTTTTTAATTGTGCTTCTCCATGTTATATTTTATAATATCATTATTATTTTGGTTGATTTTTCCTTTGATTTATTCTAAGAGGGAAAAATGGCTTCCAACACAAGGCTATGTCATCCAATTGATGAGATTTTCAGGGATGGCCTGCTAGGGAAGTTTATAAAAGAATAATTATCTGGATCAACCAAGACTTGGGACTTATTCATGTAGCTAACTAAACCAATTCGAGAAATGGTAAAGTCGTCTTTCTTTTGTTGACAAAGGTGGCAAAGCTTTTCCAAGTCTCGGTCTAGAAGACGTCTGTTCTGGGTCGCCGAAGTCCGAGTCCGAGTCCAATTGTGCTTTATTTATAGGTTGCTTTGTCCGCTGTACAAAACATCTCCTCTAGGATAGACTTTTTCCATCTTGTTTCCTTGGTTTTCCTGCAAGAAGCTCGACTGTTCTTTTATGCGATGACTTTGCTGACCAGTTACGGTCGCTGTGAAAGATACATGATTGAAAATAAAGACTAATTACTCTAATTGTCAAACGTACTTTTGTACATCCAGGGTGGAGGGATCTCCACATCACCGACCTCTGACTTGGAGCTTTTACAACAAAGACTTGGAGAATGATATCCTGCTTCGCAATGTTACTGCACTAGATAGACATAAAAAACTAAACAATGGCATTAGCTAGACGTAAAAAACTCAACAATGGCATTAGCACAAGCTTCACTTGTCCCAGCTTTCGTTCACTTATTCTTTGCATCTCCTGTCATGATTGAATCACGCATTCAATGCAGACACAAACAAAATGCGTTTTATTCACAACCACCGGGAACTTGGCGGTGTCAACTAGCTAGGACTACTGATTGCGTTGGATTATCTAAAAACATCTGCTTGGATCCAATCCGAATGATTGGATATGGATTGTTGTAAAATCCAACCCATGGATTGAATTGGATTTATTTTTTAAAATCCATTTTGAAATGGATTGAATACAGACTGAGGCATCAAATTAGTGGATTATTTGATGCTACTGGTAATTTTTATCAGTTTGAAATGGCCATATATTTTTATTTACTATAGGGGGTGGAAAATTTGTCCTTTTGGCATATACACACACAGACACACATATATATTTTAATGATGGACACACTCACTCACGCACAAACACCCATGAAGAGTTTTGAACTCATGACCTCCATGATAGAGGTACATTCTTGCACAACTGGCCCTACTCACACTCTTCCTTTTGGCATATACTTATAAAATTAAAATGCCCTGAAACTATTTTGTAACTTAGACTATATAACAAAAAATGTTAGGACAAAATAATCCTAGAGATTATACATAGGAAAAGACCAAAGAGCGGCAATGTAAAAGTGAAGCCCAGTTCATTGTTACAAATTCGTCCAACTAAAAAAAAATTATCCATCTTTTATAAAAAAAAATTATTTCTTTGCTAAAGAAATTTGTAGATAATCTGAAACCTGAACCAAAACATATGGATTGAATTTTAATTATGAAAATTCAAAGTAAAATGTTACATGAATCCAAACCATTTTGAACGGATTGGATTTTGATTAAAAGGATAACCAATATCTTGAAAACTCTAATGGCAACAAATTTGACCACTTCAATAATCTTTTAGAGAAGGCAATTATCACCCACAAAATTAATTATCATCTCTTAGTCATCCAGGCACTTGGCCCCCTAAATAGTTCAACAAATGACGATGCCATGATGTTGAGTTCGCAATATCATCAAAGGAAAGACATGAAAGTGCCTCAACAATGAGTAGGAAATCCTTATCCTATCACATTATGAATTGCTTCCAACCATACATTCTGCACCATTAACCAGAGATAGCCTTCTTCAAAGTCCCATCTCCCTATGAATTCATCCCTTGACAACATTAATTGCATAGTTTAAAATTAAAAAACTCAACTTCACTCAAAAGTGGAGCAAGTAATTGAGATAACTTGAGGCAACTCATGAGTGACTTGAAAATTCTTGAGTTAAAATTTTAACAATATTTTATTTAATTTGTAGTTATATTCAACATTCACTTCTATGCACATAAAATTAGTGGGGAGTTGGTTAAGGTGTGGCATTGTTATTTTGGAGGTATTAGGAGCAAATCGTACAAGTTGACTCTACGAGTTAGTCGATTTGTTATTGAGTCAAAATCAACAGTGAGTTTTAGAGCTATAAGTAGTTGACAATCCTAAGCATTTGATCGTCAAGGCAGTAAGCACTTTCACATTTGAGGAGATCCTGGATTACTCAAAAGTTGATATTAAATGCTCATGGAAGTGGAGCAGGATTTAGTGGGCCAAATGGGGTGTTAGCTTATGCTTTTGCACCCATTGGATGATGGTTCCACATGATGCATATGAGAATTGCTGTGTCACCCAATCAATGGATAAAATAGATGTTGAATCTTTTACCCTTCATGTGATTGGTCATTTGTTTGTATTGTGCCACTCTTCCTAAAGTGGTATGTGTTTCCAAAAACAGCAGCAACCAACCTCCTCCAAAGTAGTACCTACTTCTCTTTTATAAGAGAAATTATTTCCTTTGTCCATGAAAAATCTTGGATGTTAACTAAAAAACTCTCTTGATTAGAAAGCACTTGCCTAGCAAGCATTTCTAATTCTATTTTTCTTTTCCTCTTTCTAATTATTTTCCTTTCCTAAGAAATGTCCAAAAACAGTTAAAACATTGTTAAAAAAATTCCAAAAATTGGACACTTTTGACTAGTCAAAGTTTCCTTCTTTTATTATGAATGTGGAACTTAAAAAAAACTCGCTCATTTAAGAAGTTTCAGGTTAGGAATATCTTCAATTAAGAAAGTAATAGTTAGAAGGAAACTTTCCTAATGAGAAAATAAAATGTTCCTAATTAGAAAGATTCTTAATTAAGAAAGTAGGAGAAATTTTTGTTCTAGAGAGTCTCACATAACTAGATCTCTATTGTCTAATTGATTAGCCTTTCAATACTTGTAAAACTTTAAAATTGCATAGTTAAATATTGATCAAATAGATAAGATTAATCATGTAATAAAAATACATAAATTAGCTATATTAAGGCCCAAACTCAAGCATCATATTCCTATATTAATTAATTCTAATTTCTAACAAAGTAAAGTACTTAAATTCTTAATCTGACTAGAAAATAAAGTAAATAGGAACAAATTTGATAGATAAATCATACTCATCACTTAAATGATAACACTCATTCAACTTAAAGAAGGCCATGTATTCCGACCACAAATTTTATTAAATAATTTCATGCAATTTTTTAAAGTGGGTTGCATTTAACAATGTAGACAATTGGGGGACACCTAATCTTACATTATAATTAAAAATCAATGTAGTGGACAATAAGAAAACTTGAATCACTGTACAAAGTTGGACAAGTTACCCTAATTTTCAATCAATGCCCTAATTGCATAATGGGGAACGACAAACCTTTCAAATTGTTTATAGGTACCAATTTTCACAAACAATAAACAATATAAGTCAAGGAAGTGTTCTTCCTTCATGTGACTAAAACTATTGATTGAAGTGAACACCGAACAAAGACTTTATTAGCCACGGTTGTTCTATAAATCTTACTCTAAGGTTGTAGCAAAGCTCCAAGATGATGATTATGCCAATTTTACATAGAGTATTCGAAGAGGAACCCAACATAAAGGAGTATAGTTTTTCTAAAGGGATGGGAAGAAAAAGGATTTGTTAAGGAGTAATGGAAATAGGGAAATAATCTTTAAATTTTGTTTTTACATTGTCTGAAAATGGTAAAATGCCATGTTGAAAAGTCAACACCAACTAAACAAAAAGCCAAGCCTACTAGCCATGTAACATTGTTGCTAGCATTGTAGAGGAAATTAATGATAGAGGGCAAAAAAACCTAAGAAGTCATGTTTTTTGGAAAAAAATAATAATTTTAGGATCTAAATGAAAAAACAATCAAAGTTCAAGCTTTTAAAAATATTTTTTAATATACCCAAATTGAAGATTGCATGTTTTCATCTTATTAATTAAAATTAAAATGTCTAGCTACACTGAGAAAGAATAAAAATGATTTACCTCAGTATGAGTATTACATTGGAAAGTATAGAATAATTTTAAAGTTTACAGTTAGTAGTTTCAAGTCATATTATACTACTCATCTTTGATTTATTTTATTCATGTTACTTGCATGTTGATCTTGTTTTTGTTTTTATTTTTTTTAGAAGAGGAGCCTTGGTGCAATGGTAAAGTTGTCATCATGTGACTTAGAAGTAATATATTTGAGGCATGGAAATGGCCTCTTACAAAAATGTAAGGTAAAGCTACATACTATAGACCCTATATGGACTGCCTCTTCCCTAGACCTCGCATATGTGGGAGACACTTATTTTTAATGGCATAGACATAGATTTTGTAACATATAAGCAATTAGTTCATCTGTTTTGACTTCTCTTAAATTACCCACACATCAAAAATCTCAATAAATCTCTTAGAATATGTTTATTGGGTTGAAAGTTATAACCATTAATGCTTTAAAATGAGAAACTAATGTCTACAATCATCTGATTAATGTGATTTTACATAGGAAGCCTAAACTAGGAGGGCAAACAACATGAATGGCTTAGATCGAGAAAAGAAAAATCCTATGTTGACATCTCCTGTGGCGACTCCTTTTGAATGTCTCTAAATATCATCTTTATCTTTGTATATCATTCCAACGTAGTTGGGTTACTACTATTGTGTGGGAGTTCTTGTCAATATTTTCACAAGTTTTACTTATTGAAAGTCATGATTGTAATTATTTTGGTGGACAAGCTTTGAAATATCTAAAAAAAAGACCATGGATGGATTGACAAGCTCTAATATACTTTATGGGGAAGTGATATAAGGAGATTTTTTACCTAGGCCTCAAAGTGAGGTTCCCTCTTAAGAAGACACATGTGCCATTTAACCAAGTAAATGATTAGTGCATTTTACCAATCAAAAGGCAGGGGATCAGAGTCTGAGGCTAAATTGGATGTGTGGAGTGCTAAGAGGGAGCCTTACTTTGAGACTTAATTAAAGAGACTTAATTTATCATTTCCTACTTTATATATCTAAATGAAACCCCTTAGTTTAACCATAGATTAACGACTTGGGGATGTCATCAATGCACATAGCTTTTCATGTATCTAAAAATAATTTATCCTTAGTAAATACAAGTAAAGGTGTATTTGTGCAAACCCTAAAGAAATAAAGTAAAAAAAAATGTGCAAACAAAGTGTAATATTCTTATATTTTTAAGAAAAAGAAAATGGAAGGTGGAAATGGAATGTACGTGAAAAATCAGACTCAAAGGTGTAAAAATCACAAAAAACGGAGCACCTAGGGTCGCCGGCGATGGCGAACCAGTCCGGTCGTCGTCTTCGGCAACGGCAACCGGAATGGGGGGAAAATGCAAAGACAAGGGAGTGCCACGCGGCATGACTAGCGCGCCATGCAGTGTGGCTAGAATGCGTGACGCGCGGCTCTCCAAACTCGTGCCATGCGCGCTATTATGTCCCCCACGCGTAGAGCGCGTCCACAGACGCGCCCGTTACCCTGCGCGGGTTCTGACGCGCCAGCCACGCACAATGTGCGTGCGTGCAGACGGCATGCGCCGTGCGTGCGGCATGCCCAATTTCTAGATTTTGGTCTTTTTTGACACTTTATTCCTTTAAACCTTGATTTTTGGAGTTACAAAGGTCCAAATCACGATCCGAAAAAGGCGTTGTGATTGTCTCAACAAGGTGGACCTATATTTAAGACAAAAATCTAGTTTGGAGTAACTTTTTAATAGCAAAAGTACTAAATGCTATTAGATGATTCAGATCAAGCTGATCAGTAGATGATCAGGCTTTAGATTTTAGTTATATGCATTAACCATGACATGATTTATGGCATGACAGGTACATCAGGGCATACACCTTGATATCGTTTGCACGGTTGTTGGGATAGTGCGATACCGAGGTAGGTGATTTCATTCACAAATTTTTCATGATTCTCAAATGGTGATTTGAGTTTTTGAGGCATGTGATTTATGCCTTACCATATGCTTGAGATTGATTTCAGCATATAGCTTCTCATGTGCGTGGTATTTTTCTGGTGGTTATTGCATGCACTATTTTTTATATCTTTCGTGATATTTACTTGATTGTGGTCTTTTTGACATGTGGGAGTCGCTCTGACTTGATATTTGAGACTATTGATCATGTGGTAGGATGCGATTTTTCACCCCGTGAGTGCTTGAGTGCCCGTGAGGGTGAAAGGGTAAAAGCGGGTGTGCAATGTGACTTTTCGTGAGTGCTTGAGTACCTGTGAGGGTGAAAGGGTAAAAGCGAAAGTAGTACGCGTTGTTCCCATGAGTGCTTGAGTGCCCGTGAGGGTGTAAGGGTGAAAGCGGATGGTACAGAGAGCTGACCCCACATTGCCGTGAGTGTATATGAGACACTCACAGGGCTTGACTGTGTATGATGTTTGATACTTTTGACATGCATTCATGTGTTTTTAGATTTTCTTGGATTATGCATGTCCTGATATTATGGTTGATGATATCTTATTTATTGTAAGGACTTGGTATGCCCTTCATCGTGTGATTTAAGGCTTTATATTATGTTTGAGCATTTTATGATCTTTATGCCCTGCAACATGTGATTTGTTTTTATTGAGTTACTTTGAATGTATATCACCTGCACAAGCATGGCTTGCTGAGGCATTGAGGACAGATACTGTCAGATACAGAGATAGAGTTGTGTACTTTTGTTGTACTGGTATTGAGTTTTTGGCATTCTCCTTAGTCTTTGTATATATTGATAGATTATACCCTAATCACTATTTAGTGGTTATATGTTTATACATGGATGACATGGTGATTTTGGACAGACCCTGGAGCTTTGGAACTTTCACTATTATGTATCTTTGCAGTTGTAAAAATGTCACCGTGGTTTTAATTTGTAAGCATGCTCAAAATGTTTACTTTTGATTCTATTCTTCGGTGTGGTTTTGAGGTGAAATGACTCTCGGGGTTTTCTAAATGGTATTTGCTTGACGCTACGAAAAGCTTTAAATCATGAGTTTTAAGTTCTCGAATCCCATCTATTTTCTAGCAATAAACTATTATTATTTGCGTATAAATATGGGAAACAATTTGTTAAAAACCCAGGGTGTCACACAAAGCCCCTCTCAAGAAGACACCGGTGCCATTTAGACAAGTAGATGGTTAGTGCATTTTACCAATCAAAAGGCAATGAACAAGAGTCTGAGGTTAAATTGAACAAGTGAAGTGCTGAGAGGGAGCCTCACTTTGAGACCCAGTTAAAGAACCTTAATTTACCATTTCCTAGTTTATATATCTAATTGAAACTCCTTAGTTTAACCATAGTTTAACTACTTATGGAAGTCACCAATGCATAGAGCTTTTCCTGTATCTAAAGATAATTTATCCTTAGTAAATACATTCAAAGGTGTATTTGTGTAAAACATAAAGGACTAAAGTAAAAAATAAAATAAAATAAAATAAATAAAAAATGCAAAGAAAGCCCCTCACCTCACCTCCCCTCCCCCCAACATGCACTCTCTCTCTCTCTCTCTCTCTCTCTCTCTCTCTACAAAAAATAAACTAGAATGAAGACAGATTCAATCACGAGTTTGTTATAGTATAAATGTCTATTATTTGGAGAGATAGTCCTAGAACAAAAGAAAAGGTATTTCATCCCTAACATAAGAAAGGCATGTTATTGAAATTAAAAAATATTCAAGTAAAATGAAAAATAAAGAAGGAAAAAATGAGAGATGTGTCAAGGCATGTATTTTCCCTACTACATTTACTCCATAAAATCTGTCTCTCTCTCTAGGAAATACGTGGTTCTAGAAAAAATATTAGAGATCTTATGTCAAGCAGAGATAAAAAGAGTAGCGACCCACTTTTTTTGTTGTTGTCTTTTTTCCTAAATCTAAATCATTTATCTAATTTAGCCTCATTCAATTGGCTTTGTAATCCTCACATGGTCTTCTTTATTGGGCCCCTTGTGGGGGAGAGAGTGAGAGAGTATTTCTTTTTTTAGGTCGCTACTTTAGAGGTCACCCTTTAGATTAGAGGTTTGGTACCCAAGCCATCTAAATCAGCCAAAATTAGATGAATAGTTTAGATGTAGGAAAAATGAAAAAAGAAAAAGAAAAAAAAAAAGGTGTATACTTTGTTTTGGAGGCTAGGATTTAAATGAAAGAATTGTTAAGAAAAATTGGATTTGAAATCAGGTGAAGCAATATTAAGCAACTAAATAAAATTAAGACATAAAAGATTTACATGGAAAACTCTCAATGTAAATTGAAAGAAAAAGCATGACAATAATAGAAGGATTTTCATTATGAGAGAAAACTTTACAACTTCTCTCTCTATACAACAAACACAATCTTTCTTGAAATATGAGAAATACAACTCTATTACTATTTTACAACGAAAGAAGAATTTTCAAAGGAAATTTTATTTCTTCAAATGGGATTTCACTCACTTAGTGTTTGCCATTCTCTTCTGAGCTTTTCTTCATTTACAGAGAAGGGTTGCTTGACTAGTTAGAAATGGTGGGTTTGATTGGTCAACAATGGTGGGCTTGACTAGTCAAGTTTGCAATGATGGCTTAACCAGTAAATTCAACTTCAATGAGCTTGAAAAAATAACTTTTAATATTGATATTCTCCCACTTAAAGTCACTTTTCATATTTATATCCTTATAACCCTTGCCAATTGCATGCATGTTACATTTTTAGATTGGAGTTTGGAGAATGGGATTCAGGGACAAGGATTGAACCCAAATTTCGAGATTAGAATTCATGGAGAAGGATTAACCATTCATTTGGTTGATTGTGGTTTAGGGTTTATATAGTTTTGATGATTATGCCTTTTATATCCGACAGTTTACTTTTAGTGACAAAAGTTAAAATATGATTACCAGCTCAGTTGCAAATTTTGATACGTCGCTCATCCATTGCAGGACATATAACATAGACGTCGTAGATCATCGAGGAAAATAGGAGCTAGTTTTGGTTGCATATTACATGCATGCCCATCCATGGTATAGTAGATTTAGTTTTTGATGATCACATGAGGATACCGCCGGCCACCGTGGACCTCGATCATCCCAGCAGTCAATGATCCCAATTTGTTTATTTGTAGGCTCCGCCAGCCCAATGAGCCAACTGTATTGAGAGATCTTAACCGTTTATCTCGCGTCGATGGACGATTTTGTTTAATTAAAATATTATTTACACTAAGTTCACCAGGTACCCATGCATATGTTAACAGGCCGTGGGCATGGCTTTAGTTTTATATAGTAAGATGGCACAATACCTTGCTCGTTTTATTTATTTGGATCACGAAGTAACTTGGCCGTATTATACATTTTTTCTCTTTCTTCAGGCAAACACCATTTATAGTTTGTAAAATAATAATAGTAATAAAGAAGAAACTCCAAAGATAGCATCGAAACACTACATATTAGTTTAAAACTATGGAAAAAAAAAAGTGTATAATCCTACCTCATCCAAGACTAACACATCATCCTTGATCGACAAACATAATAAATGACAATGTGCTATATTATTATGGAACAAAGAAGAAAAATAGGTAAAGAATAGGATGAAAGAAGGGGAAGAAAAAGGAGGCGTGATTAGAATCTACCACTTCGTTAGATGGTTTCTACAAAGAAAAAAGGGAGTTGATTTGTTTATATACCTTGCCAAACCGTTCTCCAATTAAGCTTTTCTAGGCATTAAGGAGTAGGAGGAAATGGAGTGAGAGACACGTATGCTAGAGATGGTAGTTTTGGCAACCATCTAAAAGTGAGGAAAGAGAATTCTATTTGAAATCATTTACATATAGACACATAAGGACTGCTAAACCAAAGCCTTTGCCAGCACTTGAGTCAAAGTGCTCCAATTCTTTTGTATTATGGGATTTGCCTATAAATGATCTACCTAATTCATCTTATTGCTTTCGCTTTGGATGTCTCCTGATCCAAAAGTTGTAATATTCTTATATTTTTAAGAAAAAGAAATAAATAAATAAATAATATAATATATATAATATAATATAATAAAACAAAAAATGAAATAAAAATATAAGGTAAGGAGAAGAGAGAGAGTGCTCAAAACGCACTCTCCTCTCTCAAATTGTCTCTGCCTTCACGTGAACAATCATGTACTGGGGAGGCGGATTTCTCCACCCTTGAATAGCCGGGAACGAGGTAGGATCACTCTGCCCTTCTCTTTTGTGTTAATTTCAATGTTTATTTACCTGTAAACACCGAAAAACGACATGAAAATGTAGGTTTTTGTAAAAATCTGTGCTTACTGATTTGCCTAAAAAATTTGGATGAGACAGTGTTGGATTTATATTTGGACCGTTCATATTGTGTATAATGAGAGAGGAAAGAACCCACAAAATTTCATGATGATCGGACGGCTAGGGACGCCGGAAAACACAAAAAACAGTAGTATGGGAGTTTTTGAAAATGAAACAAAAAGCATGAAAAAAAGATAGATTTAGGAAGGATTTGGGAAAATGGATGGTGGAAATGGAATGTACGTGAAAAACCGGACACAGGGGTGTAAAAATCACAAAAAACGGAGCACCTAGGGTTGCTGGTGACAGCGAATCAGTCCGGTCATCGTCTCTGGTGACGGCGACGGAAACACATGGATGAGGGAGCGCCACGTGGCGCGATGAGGGCGCGCCACGCACAGGGGCACGTGGTGCGACTCGTGAGCGCCACGTGTAGAGGCTAGAACGCGCCACGCGCGTTGTTCCGTCCCTCACGCGCAAAGCGCTTCCACAAAAGCGCCCACTACCCAGCGCGGGTTCTAATGCGAGGCGTTGCCACAGAAGCGCCACGTGTGCGGCGGGCCCCATTTGCTAGATTTTGGTCTTTTTTAACCCTTTTTGTCTTTAAACCTTGATTCTATGAGCTACAGAGGTCCAAATCACAATCCAAAAGAGGCGTTATGATCGTCTCGTCAAGGCGGACCTAGATTTAGGATAAAAATCTAGTTTGGAATAACTTTTTAGTAGCGAAACTACGAAATGCTATTAGATGATTTAGATCGAGCTGATCAATAGATGATCAGGCTTTAGATTTTGGTTATATGTGTTAACCATAATATGATTTATGGCATAACAGGTACATCAAGGCATACCCCTTGATATTGGTTACGTATTGTTTGGGGATATTGCGATACTGAGATAGGTGATTTCATTCATAATTTTTCCATGATTCTCAAATAGTGATTTGATGATTTGAGTCCTTGAGGTATATGATTTATGCCTTATCATATGTATGAGATTGACTTCAGCATGTAGCTTCGCATGTGCGTGCTATCTTTATGGTGGTTATTGTATGCACTGTTTTTGATATCTTTCGTGATATCCACTTGATTTTTTGTCTTCTTGACATGTGGGAGTCGCTCTGACTTGATATTTGAGACTATTGATCCTATGGTAGGATGCGATTTTCACCCCGTGAGTGCCTGAGTGCCCGTGAGGGTGAAAGGGTGAAAGCAAAAGTGGTTTGCGTAGTTCCCGTGAGTGCTTGAGTACCCGTGAGGGTGCAAGGGTGAAAGCGGATGGAACAGAGAGCTGACCCCACATTGCCATGAGTGTATGTGAGACACTCATAGTGTAATATCCTTAATTTTTAAGATAAAAATAGGAAATTATTAAATAAATTAAAATAAAAATTTATGGATGAAATTATTTCCTGAAAACATAATAATTAGAAAGTGTTCGTCGATACGAATCCAACGCCACCAAGAACGCGAGAAACGGAGCTCAAACGAGGGAGTTATGAGCCGTCAAAGTTGGAAGGGCAAATTAGTCATTTGATAGAGACGTATTGACAGACGGGGTCCAAATTGATACGGCACCCCCGTCTTCCACACGTACTGTACCCAGATCCGGCAAAATCGCCGGAGAAAGCCATGGGAAGAGGCGTGAATGGAAGAGGTTCTCCTCCCACGGGACTCACAGGCTATGTCTACCCTCCCCGGGTTGCGAAACGCTCCACTTGGAGCGTTTTCTCTAAAATATTTACGCTAAACCCTAGATCTCGTAAAAACTTGAATTTTCCGTAGTGGAGCCAGGCAACCACGAGCAACTCGGCAGTGCAAGGTAAGCCTCAAAACCTATGTTTTTACGTATTTATTAATTAGGAAATTAATTAGGGAAAACGTTTAAAAATTTTGGAAAAAAATCAGATTTTTAGGAACTTTGTGCACGCTTTGTTGGAGTGTGATTTCACGGATCAAACCTTGTCCGTTTGAAAATCGCACCGTCCAACTAGTGCCTGAGAGACCCAAGACATACCCTTTAAATTTGGGAGTGATCCAACGGTGGAATTGCCCCAGAAAACTCAAAACCGGTACTGAGAGGTTTTAGGAACTTGGGAAAAATCGTTTAAAAACCATGGTTTGAGAAAATTAGTGAAAAAGGAGGGCATAAATGGATTCTAGAGAGAATTGAAGAAAATGGCGCAAAATCACGCAAAACGGAGCTGCAGCCCAGCTCGCCGGGGCAGGAATCCGGTCGTCTTCTCGGCGTGCGTCCGCGGCGTCGGCGCCTGCTGGCCCCGGCCAAGACGCACTCACGACGCCGGGACGACGTCACATGGCGTCGTGTCGCCGCACGCGTGCGGCACCGCGCGCGTGCGGAGCGTGCGTGGTTGGGCATCGCGGTGGGGCCAGGGACGCGGTGCGTCCGTGCGGCGTCTGCGGCGCCGTGCGTCCTCGTGCGCCCGGTGTACGCCGGTGTAAACCGGCGGAAAGAAAAACGCCGCCGGTTTAAACCACCTTATGGTGGTCGAGCCCCATTTTAGCTTATTTTCACTAAAACTTGATTTTGGGGGCTAGAGAGGTCCAAATCACGATTCGGAAGAGGCGTTGTGGCCAGAGTATTGACAGCCACGGACCTAGTTTTAACTTAAAAACTTAGAAATGACCACTTTTTATTTAGAAAAATTTTAAAATAGTGATGTGACATGTACGGGTGCACTTGAATATACCAATTAAAGGGAGTTATTAGCAAGCTAGTGATCTCACACTTGAGGTAGGTGGCAATGACAACCAATGTTTTGACTTGATTTTAAACCATGTTTAAACATAGCATCATGTGTGATTGTGTTTTAAATTGCGATTTTTATTTACCATGGATTTCATGCGACATTGCGTACTGAGGATGGTTATTCCAAATTGAAATCTTTTCTTGAATAAACTTATTTCAAATGCTTTTACAAGCATGATGTTAATTTGTTATGCTTACTTAGAGACTTATTTCTTATTATATATATAGAAAATGCATGGATTTACATGGAAATGAGAATAGAGGCTTATTAGGCTGGTCCTTTGATAGGCTAACCCCGGGATGAGGGCATGTCTTGGGGATTGCAATTTGTAAGTGCTCTTGAGTTTTAGCATATACATATGATTTCCGTGTTTTATATTTGATGACGGGTGCTCTCGCCGGTGGGGCGTCATCTTAGGAGGGATAGGCGGCCACCCACCTTAGGATTATGATGTGATGAGTTTGTGATATGATAGACACCTGCCCATAGATGGCATTCGGTAGGGGTTTGGTAACATGGATAGTCCACACTACCGGTCCGAGCCTTTCCATGGGGACGGACGTTAAGTCTCCGTTATGGTGTCGACGGAGCGGCGGTGGTTGATACCCATGGAGGGTTGCCCTTTGTGACATGATGGCCCATATTCTTGTTATGTGTGCATGTATGATGAGCATGATTATGGATGGTATGCACTGGGTGTGACACTCGAGGTTGACTATGTGTATTCACGATCGGGGATGTTAGATGCGATGTGGTGGGACCCATTACCTTAGGGTGCCCTTATTCTTGTTGTATGCTCCATTTATTGATTCATGTCATGTTTTAACTCCGTGAATTTCATGTTTTAGCATATGGAATAAATTGGCATTTATTTGAATATGGCATTATGATATCACTATTTCCATAAATGTTAGACTTTTCATCAATCTTTGTTCATTATTTACGCATTTATTACATTAATTGTCTATGTACCTACACAAGCAATAGCTTCTTTGAGGCATTACTTTGTTTTGCAATGCCTTAGATCTTGACGCGACAGGAAAGGAAAAGCGGTTGATAAACCTTGAAAGTAGTTTCCCTATAGTTTTAGAAAGTAATGTGAGTCATTAGAGTGGATTATCATTGAATTTTATTATGGACTGCATACTTTATATTTGGATGTGATTTAGATCTTTGGATATATATTGGACATTTATATGGGATGTTATGATGGATAGACCCTGGGCCATATTATTATTGTCTTTTGGATGTTTATTTGATTTAAAATAAAGGCGCCTATTTATTTGACGTTGATTTATACGCGGATCATTTATTTATGTTTAAATTACGTATACGTCATTTTGAGAAAGGAAAAATTAACACCCGGAGTTTTAAGATAGGTTTAGTAAAATGTTAAATAAATCTTTTCTCATGGGATCCCAAATGTTCTTATTTAAATTGCCATTAAAAAAAAAATTGTCTTAAAAATCCGGGGTGTTACACATAGGGCTTGACTGTGTATGAGTTTTGATACTTTTGACATGCATTCATATGTTTCTAGATTTTCTCGGATTGTGCATGTCCTGATATCATGGTTGATGATATCTTATTTATTGCATGGACATGGTATGTACTTCATCATGTGATTTAAGACTTTATATATTATTGATCATCTTTCGATATTTATGCCTTGCGCTATATGCTTTATTTTATTGAGTTATTTCGAATGTATATCACCTGCACAAGCATGGCTTGCTGAGACATTGCTTTGTTTTGCAACGCCTCAGAATCAGAGCACGACAGTCAAAAAGGAAAGAAGGTGGACTAGCGTGGAGTTGGAAGGAGGCTTGAGGACAGAGACTGTCAGATACTGACAGAGTGGTCTACTTTTGGTTGGACTAGTATTGGCTTTTTGGCATTCTCCTTAGTCATTGTATATATTGATAGATTAGACCTATATCACTGTATAGTGGTTATATGTTTATTCATGGATGATGTGGTGATCTTGGACAGACCTTGGAGCTTTGGAACTTCACTATTACGTGTCTTTGCAGTTACAAAATTTCATCGTGGTTTTAATTTGTGAGCATACTCAAAATGGTTACTTTTCGTTCTATTTTTTTCAGTATGGTTTTGAGGAGAAGTGACCCTTGGGGTTTTCTTAAATGGTATTTGCTTGACGCTGCGAAAAATTTTAAATTATGAGTTTTAAGTTCTAGAATCCCATATATTTTCTATAAATAAATTATTATTATTATTTGAGTATAAATATGGAAAACAGATTGATAAAACCCGGGGTGTCACAAAAATAATGGTGATTAGCATGTTACAAGATATTGTTTTTTGTTTTTAAATATAGCTTGTTGTTTACAAAGTTTCCATCCATCCATGAAATTAAGAGTTCTTTAAATATTAGAATCATCTAGTTTGATTTTTGGAGTTAGATTATCAATAGGTGGACTCCATCATGCAAAATTTTGGAGCACTTCGACTCCAAGCGCTTGCAAGTGCTTTTATTTAGCATTCCTCGTGTGCATAATTATGATAACATTTAAAAGATAATTAAATATAAAGTAAATACAATTTAAGATAAAGTAAGTTACATGCAGGTAGTATTCTCTTAGTATAATGGTATAGACAATTAATCATATAATTATTGCTACTGGCAGATATGAACCTCCTCTAAATTATGTGGAAATACCACCAGAAGTCAATTGTCCTATCAAACATGTATATTTATAGATCAAACTAGCAAGGGCCTAGGTGATGCCTAAAATAATATATAGCTAAGATTTATTATTCTCCATTTTTCAATATTGTTTCTATTTTACTTCTTTGAGAGACAAAGAGAGACAATAAGAATTGACATGCAGCTAAAAATGGGAGGTTGTATAAGGCAAATCCTTTCGGATCTCATGCATCCAATTAATGATATTGGTTAAAAATAAACAAATACTAACAAGATGAAAGAAAAAATAGGACATGGACGGCTAAGGTCATTGAAAAGTTTGAGCCCTAGAAGATGAACAATTTTGATTATTTATTTGAAAAGAAAACCATATAAATAGATTAAGTAAAAATTGGAAGATTTAGGGATTAGCCTTGTGGTTGAAGGAAAAATAAGAAAGGCTACAGAAAAAAAGGGATTAAAATAGAAAAAAGATTATATGAGAGAGAGAGAGAGAGAGAGAGAGAGAGAGAGAGAGAGAGAGAGAGAGAGAGAGAGAGAGAGAGAGAGAGAGAGAGAGAGAGAGAGAGAGAGAGAGAGAGAGTTTAGGAATTGACATGTGGTTAAAATACTTAATTAATTGTATAATATTATATAGTAGAGGAACATCAAATTTATAAGAAGATAAACAAATTAGTTTACAGAGAAATACATATTCTAGAGATTGAAGTGGGATCAACTTATGTGAAAAATAAGCATTAGACCTTAATATTATAAGATGAGGATAAGGAAAAGGAAAAGAAAATAGGTAGAAAAGGTTAGAGAGAAAGATTTTAGATTTTTGTGGTAGATAAAAAAGAGACAAAAAACCTTTAAGAACTCAAAAAAAGGAGGATAAAGATAAATGCCAAGAGGGCCTTGTAGGAAAATAACAAAGAGTTAGGTGAAAAACTGTATTGCTTTAGTATATAATAGATTTTCAAGTCCTCTAACCCAATGAGTCACTTTTTATCTCATATGTTATGCTATAGATGAGTCCTATGCCAAAGTTTGGACCCTTTTGAGTACTATGAGCCTTTGAGTTTTGTCCTCACATGGAGAGTTGTAAAATCGAAAGGTAATGGAGCATTTTAAACTTGAAATCCTTGACACATATAAGGCTTAGAAATTTCTCACAATTGAAAATTCTTATTTATGAAACATTCAAGAAGAGCTCCACCAGATAGATGGTTTGGATCAATGTGATGGTGGGTCACAATCCTAAGATCGCCGCTACTGTATTTCAAGAGAAAATATGGGCATATAGTGCCATGTAAGAACTCTTTTCATAGCAAAAGGTTGGGGAGTTTCCCTATAAAAAGGGGTTGTGTGCTAAGTGGGACGGTTGCTCTTGATATAGGAATGCTAGGTGAAGGCCGTAAAATGATCTTGTCAAGAAGTGCCTCACATTTGACATTAACAGGGCTCACCTTTAGTTAATGTGACTGATTCATCTCATTGCACTAGCCTTAAATAATTAGTAAACAAAAAATTATGATAATTGAATGATTCTAGCATCTTAAGTCATGTTTTTTAGTTGAATTTTACGCCCTTACTTATATAGAGTTTCTAACCGCAAGGCTTCGTGTAACAAAAAGTACACTTCTTGAGATGCTAAAATTATCCGATTTGCATACTGAATAAACTAAGAGTTATCGAGAGCTGGGGCAAAGAGATAAAGGGGTGCGATCGACTAAATGTAAGCCCTATTTATACAAATGTAGGGCGTTTCTAGATAAGGTCCTTTTAAAGCCTTCTGCTATTCCTCTCCTTAATAAACGCGTATCCAAATATTTGGATACGCCTGTGCTTTCGTAGCACATCTTTTTTCATTTGTATATGGTCGAGTCTGTTTAAGTGAGCTTCAGCGTAAGACCAATGAGACAAACGGGAGGCATCATCTGATAATGGGTCCGATGTTTTCTTAGGGTTTGGGCGTAGCATTCGCTGGAAGAATTACTAAAATGGCGGGATTGTCGGATGCCCAGACCATTCATTCTTGGGACTTTGACATTAGGCCTTGGATAAAAATCCTAACTCATGGAACGATTCTCAATATCGGCTTCTTAATGATACTAGCATGAGTGATTTTTGTTGGCTTTGGAGAGTTACAGTAAGATACCTATGACATGAAGAGTTACACAATAGGGCAAGCGTCATAGTAAGTTACAGTGACCCAAGCAGCTTTTTATGATGAACTCCATGTTTAGTTGATCTGGTCCACTTACTGATCTGCACTTCTAAGTCACGCCCAACAATAGCTTCCCTCAAAAGATATGAATTGTTAATTTCAGATGTAAATTTGAATAGTTAATTAGAAGGCAGATTAAGGATGATTGGCTGTCTGGTATGAGTTCATAGCCATAAACAAATCATAATAAGTGCATATATGATTTCTCTACGATAAATCTAAACTAAACGGTCATCCCTATATACTTGTCGTTGGCCCTACACACTTGTTCATTGAATTGCCTTCTTGTGACATTCCTGCACCGTGGTCCTTAGATTATGAAAAGCTAATCTCAGTTGAATCCATAAAGCTTAGCGCGTGGAGACCTGGTGAAATCTCCAGGCATAAAAAGAATGTACAGGTTCCTGTCCTTAATTAAACAAGCTTCTAAGTTGGTCTGGCTTACCCCTCTCAAGCAAATACCTTTGTTTATCAATGCAGTTAGAGAGAGAGAGAGAGAGAGAGAGAGAGAGAGAGAGAGAGAGAGAGAGAGAGAGAGAGAGAGAGAGAGAGAGAGAGAGAGAGAGTCATGGTTTAATACCCATCTGGTAGAAAGAGTCAAGATCTTATACGCACTGAGCTCGTAGGATTAGCCTATATAAATAGGCATTACCATTTCACTCATTGAAGAACACCACCCCGGCTTGTATCTCCATCTCACTTTAGCTTAGGCAGAGAACGACAATGGCATCTACAAACTTTCTCTTTTAGCAGGCTTGTTTTTCTTCTTCTCTCCTTTCATGATCGAATCCCATCCTATTCACCCCTCAAAACAGCCCTTCCAATTTCTCAGAAAGCTAGAAGGATGCCACAAAGGAGAGGGTGTGAAGGGCCTGAGCCAACTTAAACAATACCTCCATAGGTTTGTATACCTCCCCAATTACAACAAAAGCAACAGCAATTTCCCCGACGCATAGACGATGACTACTTCGACGATCTCCTGGAGAAGGCGATTACTACGTACCAATTGAATTACCATCTGAATGCAACTGGGACCCTCGATTCTCAAACAGTTCAACAGATGATGATGCCTCCATGTGGGGTCCCCGATCTTGTAAACGGCATGACTTCATTGAGATCCGGAAAGAAGTGGCATATTCGTGGCCTTGGCACTCTGCACGCTGTGTCCCATTTTGAATTCTTCAGAGGTAACCCAAAATGGCCACCTTCCAAGAGCCATCTTACCTATGGCTTCATCCCTGAACCCCAAGTAATTATCAACTCCCGGACCTTTAGGTCCATTATTTGTCAGGCTTTCAGTAGATGGTCAAATGTAAGCCACTTCACATTTGAGAAAATTCGGGATTACTCATCGGCCGATGTCAAGATCGGCTTCTCTAATGGAGATCGTGGAGATGGAAGAACATTTGATGGACCTGGAGGGATCCTTGCCCATTCTTTTGCACCCACAAGAGGATTGTTCCACTTCGATGCGGATGAAGATTGGAGTGTTAGTCTGTCTAATGATACATTCTATATTGAATCTATTGCAGTACATGAGATTGGGCATTTACTTGGTCTTCAACACTCTTCTGTTCAAGATGCCATTATGTTTTCTAGTATTGTTAGTGGAACCAGGAAGGTAAATCTGCATGGGGATGATGTGGAGGGTATTCGTGCTTTATACTCTACTTGAAGATTCTGCAGCGAAATGAAGATTATTAACCAAATTGTGACTGTTGACATCTGAAGGGCTCAGATATAGGGTTCATATTTGTGATATTTTGCAAAGTTCGTCTTTGAATTTTTTCTTACGTTATTGAAGTATAAATTTTAGAAAACCAGTTCCTTTCTTTCTGAAGTCCACTTGAATGCATAGTCACAAATTTTGGGTTCAGGAATAAATTAGCATGGCAATCGGCAATCATTCGTGCAAAATTCAAAAAAAAGAAGAAGAGTAAAATCAATTTGTAAGTGAATTTAAGTTTTAATCTAAAATTTTTACTAGAATTCCAATAATAATTGAGAATGTGGCAAATTATTGTGAAATTTGAGTTGTACAAGGTAAATTCATGTTAATTACCTAAAATTTGTTTTGAATTTGAAAACAGTAAGAACTTTTGAAATGTTTAGGGAAAAATTAGAAGCATAAAAAAATTAAGATTTTTTTCAAAAAAAATAACTATTAGCAAAAATTTGTGACTATATATGCTTGAATGAACTTGAAACAGAGATGTTCCAACTATTTTTAAGGAATATTTTAGTGGTAAGCATTTTACCATGCAGTGTTCACTTCTTCAATGATCTAAACCACTAAATTATTTGTTAGGACTTGGTAAATTAGGCTGTATGTGAAACCATGGAACATAATATCGGCTTTATAACCGATATAGAGGGAAAGTTGAACAACTGATATCATATTTTAGAGACTTTAACGTTTAAACCAATTTCTCAGGAAAATTAGTATGGTTAGAGGGAGATACTGGAAATATCGATCAAGGTATCGGACATATCAAGGGATAATATATGATACTATGTCCAATTGTTGTCTGCTTTGTATGTGTTTTTTTTTTTTTTTGACACACATGACCCAAATAATGGAATTTGGCTGTTTCCATGTGTGTGGTGACCCAAACCATTTATCTCATGTCCTCATCTTAGAGAAGCCATGCCCAAGATCTACTCCATAGGATGATCCTATTCCTCTTCATTAAAAGACCTAGTAAAATGGATGGCAAAGTTCAAACATAATAGAATATGCAAAACTTTGACAAGTAATGCTTTTGAGGACCAAGCCATTAATCAAATTGAGCGCCTCATTCTTTTTACTTCTTTTTTTGTTGGAAGTGTCACCTCATCCACAAGATAGCTCCTTCGATGATCATTATGGTCTACTTCATTCATGTCGTAGTTCATGTTGAAGTGACATAAAGAAACTAAAAGCTTAGGAACATTCAACTTTGAACAATTTGTGCTTGACTTATCTATAGCGAGATCTACTAGATAAATGGTTTGGATCATTTGAAAAGCTTGGCCTCATCTTTTAACTACAACATGAGTAATTTACTTCTAAATTAATGAGGCTTTGTTTGAGAATTTGCATATAAATGGTAATAGACAGCTGACCAGTATAGTTGATAGAATAGTTTAAAAGCCAATAATTCACATTAGAATAACACTAAACTTTAGGCAAAAATAAATACATGATTTTGCATGTAAAACATGCCTAGCAAGAAATATAATATTATAATATAAAATATCACTCCATTTTTGTAGTCATGTGATTTCGTAAAGGAAAATCTACACCAATACCCATTGCAATTAGTACAACCCCTTGATATGGCCAATTTACAAAGGTTTTAGCTTTGACTATTATGATGTCTGATACCACTATTTGGTTCTATATATGAAACTTCTCCTCTATGTATTAGACAAGCTAATCATTTACTTTCTTGAGGGTTAAATGGATGCAAAGATTAGTTCTTTGTTATTACTCTTACTGCAAAGGCTACAATGGCACTCAAATAACTGAAAATGGACTTTGGTGTGCAGATCATCATACCCTTACCTTGGAAATTAAATGGTTTGGATCATCAAAAGAATGGCTCCCAACTACGCTTACTGCAAATAAAACATAAGCTAGTATGGCCCAGAGGAAACTCTCCCATAAGTGGGTCACATCCCCCAATGTAGTGCATTGCATTGCTTTAGGGGATGTAGGGAGCTTGGATGTTGAGGAGGCTATCCCCTAGATATGTTTACAAGGATGTACATTGAGAGGGTCGGTGCTGCGGGGATATATATATATATATATATATATATATATATATATATATATATATAAGGCCTATGGATTGTGTCAATTACCAGTTCAAAAAATGAAGAAAAAGATAACCTATACTTATTGCAATATCATTTCTTATCTTTCTACCTCAAAACTACTAGCACCCTACATAAACATAGCATCTCTAATAGCTTGGAGACAAGATATAATTTTTGAAATTGAACCACCTAAGTTCATAAATATTTCATATGATTTTGATTTTCTACAATTGATTACTTTCTTGGGCCTCTTTGATACATTGAGAGAGTTTAGACTAGATTAACAAAAATTTATGTGTTATGGCATAGATGTTATTTCATTCCAAATTGATATATGGTAAAAAAGCTTCACTTTAGTGAATGCACTGCTTTCCACAGTGTAGCTTGTCTTTATTATGGCTCCAACTTTTTCTCTTGGAGTTCCAAAAAGCAGCCTACTTTTGCCAATTAGGCATGTAGATTGACTACAAAGCTCTCACAACTTTAGTAGAGACATGAGCTCTTGAAAGACAATGACATCTACAAGAGATTGTTAGATCTTTTCTAAATTAATATCATAATGTGGTCCACAATACCATCATGTTTGTATTTTAGAAGTTTACTTTATTTGAAAACATTTTAGATCACAATGAGAGATTGAAGTAAAATATTCCTACTGGTCCTAATTATAATGGTGACATTAAGTGGAATACTTTTTCTTAAAGTTTCTCAAACTCTCCAACCACAACTTATATTGCTTGATGCTACATATATATAAAAACAAAAAAATATATAGGAAAAGCCATGGATTTGCAAAGAAACTAGAGTTTAGATTTTCATTATCCTTTTCATTAGGATTTAATGACAGGCTAAAAGGTTTCTCCACAAAAACATGAAGATTGGGAGTTTGACATCAATATACTATCATGAATAGAAAAAACTCTAAGTTATAGTACAAGGCCATGAGAGAAGAGGATAATCCATAGAGTACTCATGTCTGAGATATCAATGAAATATATAATGAGTCAAGGTATTGGCTATAAATGAGTCTATTAGGTAAAAGAAACTCATTTAGCATAGTAGAAGATTTAAGTCTAGAATTATAATTAAAAGATTCACTTAAAATAAGGAATTGACTATTAGAATACCTTGTATCTATTATCTAAAGTTACATTAGTATGTATAAAAATAACCTTATACCAAATTGTAATATAGAAAAAGTCTACATGATGTAACCAAAGTTTTTGTCAAATAGATGAAGAACTAGTTGTAGATTAAGGAAATTCATATATATACTTAAGCAAATTAACTTCTTATTAATGATTCTTCATTTGGTTTCATGGAAAATAAGTTTATCAATGTAAAGTACTTCAAGCATAAAGGAATGTTTATAATCATCTAGTATCTGTTACGCACAAAAGGATATAACTAATGATATTTGATCTCATGACCTGAGGGCTTCTATATAAATTGTTTAGAGGGCACTTAGATCATATAAAATTTCATTAGTCAACATTTTCTTTAAAGTTGTTGTTTGAGCATTTAAACACCATGAGTTTTAAATATTACAATATTTCAATTATATGATGATTCATTAGTTAACTTCTTTGTTTTTTTTACGTAAGGCACATATATAACATATTGTTAAATGTGACAATTGAGACTAAAACTCAAATATGGGTATTTGTTAGATCATTATAAAGAATAATGTCACTTAAAATACTCACATAAAGGAAAATAATTGCACAACAATACATGAAAAGAATTTTTTCAGATTAGAGTAACTAACACCATGATTCCCACAACGAAGTTATTTTATTTGATTAAAGTTTTGTTGATAGGTGAACAAGGTTGCTTCATTTTCAAATGTGTAGCCATACATTAGTTTATTTTCATTACTAAGTCTTTGAGAGAAATTTTTTCATTTCAATGTGAGCCAAGTGAGAGAATGTTAGATTTTTTAAATCAATCGTGCACCACATTATATTTGTACTTTCAAAGTTTATTTAGAAAACCTAAAGTAGGAACGAGAGAATAAAGTGATTAAAGTAACATATTCCTATCCAAGTTAGAATGGTAACATCATATTGAAGACTTTTCTCTCATGTTCTCGAAGTCTCCCACTTCACCATACATATTTGTTTGATGGTAGCATGTATAGAAAGATAAAAACCTTTGAAAAAAGCCTTGGCTAATAAGGAATTGGAGTTTAGAGTTCTATCATTAGTTTTATGATGATTTACTAAACGGCTAGAAGCTTTCTTCGTCCAAACATGAAGACAGGATATTTAAGTACAATATCAACGTATTACCATGGTTAGAGTCATGTAGTTTATCTCATATTTTAACTATTAAGTGAATTAAACAAGTTTTACAGAGACAACCTCTAATTCTTGTATGTGACAATAGAGGAGCCACTTGCCTAGCAGCATCCTCTATTTCATGCTAGAACGCTAAAATTTCTACAATAGGACTTCTCGCCAAACAGTTTCTTCAGTTTTGCGTCAAGCTCACCATTGTGAATAACCGTCTGCAGCATCGGCAGCTTAATAAGATGATATGTTACAACTAAAGGAGATAATATGGCAAGATGAAATTTCTGTCTTTTCCTTATTATCGAAGTCACTAAAACGAACTATTAAAGCAGAAATGTTCATCCTAGTCTGAAGGAAACTTTTTCAGGAAAAATACATGACCGTGTAGAAGTACAAGTAGGGCACTTTTATTCAATGATCTAAACTGATTATCATTAACTTGATAGGGGTGTCCCTACTTGGAATTTTTTTCCTCATCGGACGATTCAAACAATTTATTATTTTAAAGCTTGATGAAGAGCAGGGTGTCGGTTTTTTATTTGCTAGTCATTCTTTAAGTGGCCACAAACTGGAGCTCATGTTTAGTGTGACGAAGATGAATTTTGGTGCATGACTGGTCGTATCAAGGGCTCGCAGCGGAAGAGGCAAGATTAATGCCTATTTTTGAGTGAAGTTGTGTAGGGTCGGAACCAGCAACCCGTAGGCTGCTTGATGCTACCTTTGTCTCTCGCCAGGTACTGCACTCTGGCAGATAAATGGTGCGGTTCATTAAATAGTGGCACCGGTATACTTCTGATTTCCAACATGTGGGCATGCACCCACAGTATGACTACATTCCCTGGTAGCTCTTGGAAATGCAGATAAATGTTTATGTTTCACCATCTAAGCTCCGGAATCATTTCCATGGTCGACGCTCTGAAATTTGATTTCTTTCTCGAACTTCATAATTTAAGGCGATTGAGAGCACTCAGAGCCTTTTGACCTAGACTTAACTGTGTTATAGACGAGATGCTATCTCTTTCCGAATCAATATATGGTGCAAAACTTAATTTGAACTTGTTCCTGTACAGAACCAGCTTTTGGAAAGAACTTGGAGACGCTCTTTGCAGGTAAAAGTTTACATGGATTTATGCTCTAACCTGTTGGGGATTTTAGTCCCCGCCCAAGATCATACACACAAAAACGCAGAGTTTAACGTGGTTCGGCCAATAAGCCTACGTCCACGGGAGAGAATGATTTCACTATGAAAACGGGGGTTTTACACAGAGGTATACACGGGAATTTTTACTGAGGAATGGGTTGTTTCCTTGCCCTCTTCGTATCCCTATTTATAGGGAATTTTAGGGCCTGTTTTTCAACACATTTTACACAAAGTCAGTGGCCGACGGCGGTGCCTGCCACCGTTGAATACAGTGGCCGACTGAAAATGGGCCTGGACCAACAAATCTCCCCCTTTAGGCCCATTAACTGAAGGAGGTTTCTTCACGTATGGACTTTTAGCAAAAGCCCATCCTGGCCAATTCTCTGCAACTCTCGAACTTGCTCCGAGGTAATGCTTTTGTCATCATATCTGAACTATTATCGTCAGTATGAATCTTCTCAAGCTCTAACGACTTCGAGTCCAAAATATCACGTATCCAATGATACCGAACATCAATGTGCTTTGACCTTCTATGAAAAGTAGAATTCTTGCTAAGGTGTATTGCACTTTGACTGTCGCAAAATAACGCATACCTCTTCTGCATAAAGCCAAGTTCGTTCACGAACTTCTTCATCTACAATAACTCTTTGCATGCTTCTATCACAGCAATAAACTCAGCCTCTGTCGTAAATAAGGCAACACACTTCTTTAGCTTTGATTGCCATGACACAGCTCCCCCTGCAAAAGTAATCAAGTAGCCTGAAGTAGACTTCCTCGTGTCAATATCATCAGCCATATCTGAATTAGTGTAGCCCTCAAGCACGGGCTTGCCAGTGCCAAATCCTTAACGCAACTTAGAAGTACCACGTAGATATCTCAATATCCACTTCACTGCATTCCAATGTTCTTTTCCTGGATTTGATAGAAAACGGCTCACTATACCAACTGCATATGTAATGCCTGGTCTAGTGCATACCATGGCATACATAAGACTGCCAACAGCTGAAGCATAAGGAACATCTTGCATTTATTCCTTCTCAGCATCACTTGTTGGAACTTGATTCTTACTAAGCTTAAAATGAGTAGCAAAAGGTATACTAACTACTTTAGCTTTATCCATGTGAAATCGTTGAAGTACCTTTTCTATGTACTTCTCCTGAGACAGCCATAACTGCTTATTCCTCCTGTTACGAATGATAGAAATCCCGAGAATCTGTCTCGCGGATCCTAAGTCTTTCATAGCAAAGACTTTGTTTAGCTCCTTCTTTAGTTGACTGATCCTTGAAGAGCTTCTTCCAACAATAAGCATATCGTCAACATAGAGTAGCAAGATGACGAAATCATCTTCTGAGAATCTCTGCACAAACACACAGTGATCTGAAGTAGTCTTTCGATAACCCTGTTGGGTCATGAACTGCTCGAACTTCCTGTACCACTATCTGGGAGCCTGCTTTAAGCCATACAGACTCTTCTTCAGCTTGCAGACTTCCTATCTTTGCCTTTAGCAACAAACCCTTCTAGCTGCTCCATATATATCTCCTCCTCTAAGTCACCGTGGAGGAACGCTGTCTTCACATCCATCTGCTCAACCTCCAAATCAAGGTTTGTGGCCAAACCCAATGCAACTCTGATTGAAGACATTTTAACAACAGGAGAAAATATCTTCTCGAAATCGACACCTTTTCTTTGACCAAAGCCTTTCACGACAAGTCTAGCTTTGTATCGTGGTGGTGAAGTGTCACCTTCGTACTTCACCCTGTATATCCACCAATTCTTCAAAGCTTGTCTGCCCTTAGGTAATCTTACCAGCTCAAAAGTGTGGTTGTCTTGTAAGGATTTCATCTCATCCTTCATAGATGCAATCCAGTCTGCATTCTCTTCACTTTCAGCTGCCTCTGTATAGCTCTCAGGCTCTCCCCCGTCAGTGAGGAGCACGTACTCATCTGATGAATATCGAGTGGAGGGTTGACGATCTCTCGAACTCCGTCTCAATGAAACTGCTGGTTCCTCAGTAGGAACCTCCTGCTGAATATCATCAGCCTTTGACGAAACATCCATGTCTTCAGCAGCTTCATGTTCTCCCTCAGCCTGATTATCTTGAACATCAACTGGAGCACCACCATGGTCATTGGTGCCATCTACACTTGGCGTATGTGAAACAGGAACTGGATCTAAATCTGTCAGAGTATCAGAACTCTGAGTTTCTGAAACTTTGGCTTTGTCGCTTGTTCAATGGTTTGGTCTTCCATAAAGACCACATCATGACTTCTTACCAGCTTCTTTGCAACAGGATCATATAGCCTGTAGCCAAACTCATCCTGCCCATAGCCGATGAAAATGCATTGTTTGGTCTTGACGTCTAACTTGGACCTCTCATCCTTGGGTATATGTACAAACGCTTTGCACCCAAATACCTGCAAATGATCGTAAGAGACATCTTTTCCATACCATAGCCTGTCAGGAACATTTGCATTCAAGGCAACTATTGGAGATAGGTTAATAACATAAGTTGCTGTGTATAGCACCTCACCCTAGAAGGAACCGGGCAGCTTTGCTTTAGAAAGCAAGCATCTGACCCTCTCGATCAATGTCCTGTTCATCCTCTCTGCTAAACCATTTAGCTGAGGAGTCTTCGGAGGAGTTCTTTGATGTCTGATCCTTGTTTCTTACAATAAGCATCGAAAGGTCCACAGTACTCGCCACCGTTGTCTGTGCGAATACATTTCAGCTTCTTCCCCGTTTGCCGCTCAACAGAAGCTTGAAATTCTTTAAACTTGTCAAGCACCTGATCCTTAGTTTTCAAAACATAGACCAAGAGTTTCTTGGAATAATCATCAATAAATGTGACAAAATATAATGCACCACCAAATGTGCGTACCTTCATAGGACCGCATACATCTAAATGTACCAATTCAAGCACGCCTGGCTTTCTGGAAGAATGATGGTTTTTGAAGGAAACTCATTGCTGCTTCCCGGCAAGACAATGAGCACATTTGCTCACCTTTGTAGCTTTGAGTCCTGAAAGCAAATTCTTCTTTACTAGGCAACCTAGTCCTTTCTCACTCATGTGACTGAGCCGCTTGTGCCGCAACTCTAAAGAACCAGCAACATCAACTGCGTTCACAGAGTTAATAGGAATCGAAGCTTGCATCACATACAAGCTAGATGATTTCTTTCCTCTGGCAACCACAAGCGCTCCCTTAAAGAGCTTCCACTGTCCATCGCAAAAGGTATTATAGTACCCATCATCATCAAGCTTTCCGGCTGATATTAAGTTCAACCGGATATCTGGTACATGTCGAACGTCCTTGAGAATCAAACTTGTTCCGTTGTTGGTGTCCAAACAGACGGATCCGATACCAACAACCTTTGACAACCCATCATTACCCATCTTCAACACTCCAAAGTCACCAGGAGTGTACGAGGTGAAAAACTCCCTCCTCGAGGTAACGTGAAAAGAAGCACCACTGTCAACAACCCATCCAATCTCATTGGAGGCTAAGTTGATTTCATTTTCATCACAGACCACAACAAGGCCTGAAGTAGTGGCAGCTACACGATCATTCCCCTCATCATTTCTTCTCTCCTGCTTGGCATTCTCTGTTTTGTTCTTGGCTTTCCACTTGTAACACTGCCTTTTAATGTGACCCTTCTTGCCACAATAATTGCATTCCAGATTCTTGTATCTGGACTTAGATTTACTCCTGCTTATATTATTCTTCTCTTGTCCTTTGATCTTGCTTCTCCCTCGATTTTCTGAGATCAAAATCTCAGATTGTGATGTGGTGACAACTTGAGCTTGTCACCTCATTTCTTCATTTAGAATGCGCTTCTCGCAGATTCCCATGTCACAGCACCACCTGGAGCAGAATTAGCTAGAGAAACACAAAAATTTTCCCATGAGTCAGGCAAAGTATTTAAAAGCCATAAACCCATGATATCATGGTCAAACCTGACGCCAACATCGGATAGTTGCTAAAAGCATCCGGTCAACTCGTTCAAGTGGTCGGAAATAGAACTCCCTTCCTTGTATCTCAGGTGCATCGCTTGATTAAGTAGGAATAACTTATTATTCCCAGTTCTCGATGCGTACAAGGTTTCTAATTTGATCCATAGAGTTCTAGCATGTATTTCATTTTGAATATGATTCAAAACATTATCTTTTACCCATTGTCGAATAAAACCACATACCTGTTCGTGTTCAAAAGCCCACTCTTCTTCGGACTTATCCTCCGGTTTTTGAGTAGCAAAAACAGGTAGATGTAATTTCTTCACAAAAAGAAGATCTTTCATTTTTCCCTTCCACTTGTGATAGTTAGTACCATTTAAGCAAATCATTTTGCTCATGTTTGCCTCCATAAGTAAAGAAAGAGTACTTACAGCAATTTCAGGAGAAAATCTTACAAATATGAGAACACCACTGCGTTTGCCAAGAACTGGTCTATCCCCCTTGAAAACCTGCCAAAAATAGGTCTACTCCAATCGAATCACTGTTGCAACTCGTTACTATTGTAACTCAGCTACGGTTGCACTCGAACTGTTGCAACCTGGTACTGTTGTAATGCGCTACTGTTTCCACTCAGCTACTTTGCAAATACGCTACTATTTGCAGTCATACTGTTACAACTCTGTACTGTTGTAACTCCGTATCTGTTGAAACTTGAACTGTTGGAATCCGCCTGGGGGTACTGTGCCAACTCAGTACTGTAGCTATCACTGTAGTCGACAGTAATGATGATGCTTTTACTGTAGCAACATGATAACGTGCTTTTCACTGTAGCAGCAATGATGATTACTGTAGCAGGAACAATTTTCTTCCTCCTCTCGACCGCCGATGTTGCAAATCTGTTTTTCTGCCTCTGTTTCACGGCAGAACCTCGCTTTGATACCACTTGTTGGGGATTTTAGTCCCCGCCCAAGATCATACACACAAAAACGCAGAGTTTAACGTGGTTCGGCCAATAAGCCTACGTCCACGGGAGAGAATGATTTCACTATGAAAACGGGGGTTTTACACAGAGGTATACACGGGAATTTTTACAGAAGAATGGGTTGTTTTCTTGCCCTCTTCGTATCCCTATTTATAGGGAATTTTAGGGCCTGTTTTTCAACACATTTTACACAAAGTCAGTGGCCGGTGACGGTGGCCGACGGCGGCGCCCACCGCTGTTGAAGTCAGCAGTTGGTGGCTGACTGCTGCGCTCGCCACCGTTGAATACGGTGGCCGACTGAAAATGGGCCTGGACCAACATAACCCTGACTACGTTCTCTTTCTGTTTGCCATGATAGGCCTAGTCATTATATGGAGAAACTCATTGTGACTATCCAGGGAGAAGCACAAACTTCGTCACCCAATTGAGATTGGCACCTCTTTGTTTGTGACGGCTCCTCCAAATGGGTCAAATCTAGTTGGTCTATTTTGGAGATTTCTTTCAATTCTAAGAGCCCAAATTGCAAGGCTTACATAATCCGGTCCATCGGATTATGCCGGTCCCTTTTATTTTTTATTTTTTTCTGACCCAGCTGAGTTTCAGGATTGACTCTTGAACCCTACCTAGCAAATCTTCATCTTTGAATGATCTGACAGGATTATCTTGTTCAGCATCCCTTATTTACGCTATGAATAAAAAAATCATGCCTATTCAATGCTCCTAGTTATTATAAATTTTTCAGTTAAAAAATCCAATTGTCAGTTTTAAGAGCTCAAAATAGCATAACAAAAATATCCAACAGTCATGAGCTCTACCGCCTGGCCAATCTAACGGACACCAAACAAGAAATGCAATCTAGATTGAGCTTTCTGAACTAAAGTTTATGACCCCTCTATGAAAACTTTACCTTTGGATGATTTTATCCATTCATCTTCGTCATAATGTCCTAAATAGGCTACTTGCAAAAACTCATGTCCATTGATTACTTCTAGCTACTACTTTTTTGTAGTTTCATTAGTTGAAAAGTCTAATTATTATGATTAAAATGCTTGTCAGCTGGGAAAACTAATAGATAGAAGTATTAAGTGGATATGAATTTTTGCAGCGGGGCCAGATTGAGAAAGTAAAAGAGGAATGGATCAGATCATCGAGAGTAAGGCCTCCAGGAAGAGGGTCAGCTCAGCCCCTGAACTCAGTCCCTGTAGCATTGTTCTATATTCAATCCACTTTATTGGCGATAGAAGACGAGCATGGGAAGCGCATGAGAAATCTAACGTAATTCCATCGAATTAAACCTGATCTGACTTGTCTATTATCATAGAAATGATGTTACAAGAAACCCCGCTTTTTACAAAATCTCAAATCCTAACAATCCAATCAACGATTAAGGCAAAATGTTCAAGGGTCCACATCTATGAAAGGTTAGACGTAAGAAAAGTTCAGTGTCTTCCATGTGATATTTTTATCAGAAGAATGATAAGTGGACTGCCTTATCAGCGGTGGCATTGAAGCAATACTGGAGGCCGCCTTCGCATGATTTAACTCATTACTCCAGGTTCGGATGTCTAGTAAGTAAAAAATAGTGTCCCATTCATCCAATTGAGAAGTAGAACTTAGACTGGTGTTTACCAAAGTTTCTAACTTATTCATTTCCATATCTTCTAGACCCCTGAACCAACCAATCCGTATACTTTGTAACTTACATATCATCAAAAGCCAGAGCAATTAGTTTAACAAGTTGGATCATGCAAACATGGGCTCCAGCACTTTTGATAGCTTGGATGTGTCCCATACAGCAGTCAATTTGGCATTCCTCATATTATTGGATTGATTATTCAACTATGGGGCGTAGCTAGCAGGGTTTTGGAGTCAGTCCTGTTAGCATTCTTTAAGATATTAGGATATTGACCTGATAGACAACTACCATGTGTTACAGTAATTGGTATAGCAGTCTTCTCACCCTATTCCTTCCTTTATTAGAGGGAAGAGGGGTAGCGTCTAAGTAGTGAGCTAAAGGTGCTGAAAAACACTAGCACGAGCACATTACTATTAGGGTTAATCCCGGATAATTGTAGTGAACGCTGCTGCATGAAAGCACCTCTAAGTCCTATTTTGATATTATTGACACAATCAAATTGAAACAATAACAATTCATGTGTCCATTATTTGAGCACGATGTGGTCTGGTAGCTGCATTAAAACCCCAAAGTAGTACCATCAGCCCCCAAAAGTTCTTTCTGTCTCCAGCCAAAGGAACGGGGGATCTCATGGTTGTCCTACTTTCACGACCGAGAGGACCGGCCGGTGCCAATATATGGATGCCACCCCCAGTAGTGGTCTGAGCTTCATCTGTCGGCCATCGCGTGTGAACGGATGGCTACCGATATTAGAAGCCGAAAGTTGGTCACTGGTTTGCCCAACGAAGCTCCACGAAATTTGCTCTGCCAGAAGTGGAGCTTGCAATTGCTAAGGAAAGAACTGAAGTATCAGGAACTAAATTCTAATTGTTGTAGATTTACAATCGAAGGAAACTGAAGTCCGAGTGAAATTCAGTCCTCATCATATAATTTACAATGGTTAGTAAATGTCAGAATTGGATTCTCACTTATTTGACTTGGTAATTAGCTTGAATTCTCACCCAGTTTCACTTTCGCAATGGCACAAGAATTAGATTTCAGGTGCAAGGAATTCGACGGAATTCATTTCCAAGGGCACAACATATCAAGTATAACATGCCATTGAGAAAAAGTATAATGTATATAAAGTATAATAAACTAAATGGAAAGGAACAAAAGCAGGCAAGCTCTGTAATCAATGGTCCCGTCATACAGCACCAGATCACGGCGCATAAGACAATCATCCAACAATTGCTATGAAAGTTTATTTACAACAATAACAGTCCCGTAATCCCAATCACAAGACCCGCAGACCACCGTAATACGGGGCCCATCTCTCCACCATCGTTCGATTCACCCTGACTTGAAGGCGATGTATTTGTGGTGCCATTGTAGTTCGGATTGCTTCCATACAGTGTCTGGATTCCCTGTACGTCATCGCTCTGAAGATCCACTTTCCTCGTCCCCGATGAAATCGTCGGAAACATAATCGCTTCCTCCACTGACGAATGCCCCAACCCCAACAAATGCCCGATTTCATGAACAGCCACAGATTCCAGATCAATCGCTGCAGGAAGCGACGACCTCTCCACGTCTCCTTCTCCCACCCACTCCTCATCAGCATCTAGATGAAATCGACCATCTGTCGGGGAAAACGCATGGGCCAGCGTGCCCAGAACCCCATCGAACGGCTCTCCATCCCCGTGGTCCCCTGAAAAGAACCCAATTCTGAGATCTGCTTGTTGGAAGTCGTCTGTTTCGGTGAACGTTAACGGAATAACCTCGGCCCACCGAGAAAAAGCGCGGTTGAAAATGGTTCTGAGGACTTGGGAATTGAAGACTTGCACCGAAGCAGGATAGAAGGCGTATCTTAGCTCGGTCATAGAAGAAGGCCACTGGGGCCTACCGGGAAAGAAAGCGAAGTGGGCCACGTTGTGGAGTTTCTGATCAGTGGTGGAAGAGGCAGCTTCGCCGGAGTTCATCGTGCTAGAGCCGTTGACGATGTCAGCTACGCCACATCTGGGCCGGACAATCTGCGTGATTGTTTGATTGTCGAGGGAACCGGTTATGTTTAGATTGAAGTTTTTCTGGTATGTTTTGATGGCATTTTGGAGTGCGTCATCGAAGTCGTCGGAAAAATTCGCCGACGGTGGAGGGATGTAGCCGAATCGCTCGAACCATAGCTTTACTTTGGCGAGTCCTTCCCGGCTTTGGCCGTATTGGCAACCGGCGAATTGTTTGAAGGGTTGCCAAGGGCCCTGCGGGGGATTGGTATTGTTGCCGTTGGTGTTGTTCTTCTCGTTTAGAAGGGGAATTGGGAAGCTGGAAACGGAGGTGAAGGTGAAGGTGAGGAAAAGCAGAACCGCTGCCACGAAGAAGTGGGTGGAATTCATTTCCTTCCTTTACTTTCCCTGCGAAACGTTCCTCTTCGTCTTTGTTATCTGACAGAAGGAATGGGTGTCGTGAAATCATGAAATGGAAGGATTTTGGTTGGTATTTCAACGAATCTGAAGTCGGGAATTGATTTGGCTTTCGTGTTGGGGACAAAAACGGACGGCAAGTTCGTCGTCTTGAGTTTTCAACGAAGCCAAGCTCTTAGCCGGATTGGGAGTCCGTTCACTAGTCAAAATCGTTAGTATTTAGAAAGCAGAATTGGTATAGCCACCCCTTTGAAAGACATTTCCACTGTGACTAAATGGTGTTTGCGCGTGTTAACCAATTGCAAAAGCATAACATGACGTCAGTCGTTCTTGATATGAAATGAGTTGTTGTGATATGAGATGAGAAAAGATATGGCTAGAGATGACTTATGTTAGCTCGAGACGATCAAGTTTGACATGAGATGACTGAAATTTCAACTTAAGCTGGGTTGAGATGCGTTGGAGGAGATGAAATGAGATAAAATAGAGAAGATGTGAAGACTTGGAGGAAACGGGCTTAAATTATGTGATTTGAAAATTATATGATCCTAATTAACTAGGTGGAGAAATAAAATTAGTAACCTGCAATAATTTTATCCATGTACGCCCAAATATCACAGCAGTAAGAGGTAACATTATTATACCTTGATATGGACGATTAAAAGCTCTCCAGAAGCAATTGTTTCCATTTGACAAACTAAAACATGTTTTGCTGAAAGTGAATAGCTTTATTTTGGAATAATTTTTGGATCATGAGATATTCAAAGTAAAAAGTGTAATGGGCATACTAATGCCACTAATCGAACGGCCAGTATAGTCTATGCACATGGGGCCCATGTAATGGGCATCTGATCGTATCAAGGGTTGCATAATACCACAGTGGCCCCTAGAATCAAGATAAATTATCAGTGGCTGTGATTACTTGCGGATGAGCCTACTGCATAAGCCACTGAGAATCCAGGGAGCACGGTCCTATTGAGGATCATAGAATTGATAAGTGATCTATATTTTTTTAATCCGATGGCGTGGATCATCAGATATTAAGCAGCATTGCCTTGGATGGTTGAGGACCAGGTGCAGCGCGTGCGACTCGTGTAGGCAGAATGGGGATATTATATACTTGATAGTCGAGCGGAGGCTCTAAGTCGAGCTAGTTCATCCATCCATGTCCATGCATCTCATACGAGCTTTGAATATTTCAAGTTATTGTAAAGAAAGGGAGAAGGAAGTCAATCAACCAGGACTAGTAAGACAAATACTACTTTGAAAACTTTCTAGACTCAGCCCATTGTCAAATGGACGATCTCGGTTTCAGCTGACGCGGTTCTCCAAGAACTAGAAGAATGTTATGATTTAGGAGATCAGAGAGAGTTGGCGGAGAGTTTGTGTCCGGATCTGCTATGTAACGATCCATAACGTTGTACTAACTACAGAACGTAGATTATCATCGTCAAGAACTTATCTCAGATTAGAATCGGTCATACGACTCTTGTTCTTTCATTTGTCATGGCTTTATTTACTTTTAAAATTTTTAAATATTTTCAGACTACTTCCCATCCACTTTCTTTTGGGCTTTTTCCTTACTTTTTACTCTTTTTAATCTATGCTTCTTCTTTTTTTTTTCGTTAAACATGTTCAAATCATCTAAGTCTAATCTCACTCATCTTATTGTGTATTCATATTCCTCTTAAGTTTTCTCTAATGTTTTCAGCTATAATTCTATACTTTTTTTATCTTATCACTTGTCTATCTCAACATCTGCAGTTCTGTGACGCTCATCTCATGTACATATGATTTTTTATTTACATGGGCAAGATATTATCCAATTAATATGGCTTCTTAAATAAAGTGTCTAGGATCATCCCATCAAGATACAATCATCAAACACTAGGATGTCTTGTAAAGACCTTCCCCGTAAGCGCTGATATTTGGCATGAGGGGGCCTACCTTATGGGTGATCCGTCCTAGTAGTGCAAACAACGTGAGTATCGAATGATTATAGCATCTGAAAAACTATTAGCCTTTCTCACGAGAATGGATGGTTAGAAAATTTAATAAACAACGTATTAAATTCAACTCTGAAAAGCATGGTTGTTGGGATGTTAGAATTATTCAATTATCTTGATTTTTTTTCTTCTAAAGATATTCAAAGGTGAAGCAATTGAGATGATAGGTTGGATCATAAGGTAGGCCTCCTTTATGCTAAAATATATCTTTTTTCTTTTAGAAATGCTAAAATAACCTAAATATAGAGATGCGAGCATGATCATATATTCTAGTGCACACTTCTGCAAGATTTAATCTATTCATCTTATTGCGCCGGCTTTAGATGTCTAAGTAGATAACATGGTCTTCTGTACTTTCTGAAAATGCTGTCGTTTAACTGCACCTCTTATACTTTCTGAAACCCTAATTTTCTTTTTCCTTTTTTTTTTTTTTTCAATATCACAGCAAGGTTGTCCCACCCCACTTTGGAGTTGTGCCAATGCCTGCTAATGCATGCTGTCAACGAACCACTACGCTTCAGGGTAAGTCTGGGGAAGGGATTTGAAGTTTGATCCGTGGTAACAACACATGACGCCAACCAACGAGAAGCCCTTGTGAATATGCAGCATGTCCGCTCACAGACCTCACAGATAAGAGTAAGTCCGAAGTTATAACTTGAATTTGGTCTGGGTAGCAAATCCTGACACGAACCAACTCGCGGCAGTCCCTTTGGGTTAAACAATATTGTAGGCCTCTTTAGAGCAGGAAGAACATTTCCTTTAAAAAAAAAATTTCATCTTTCGTTTATCTATTTTTCAATTGAAGCTTAGACAGGTGACGGAGAGAAACTTTCTTGTTTGACTTATAAGCTTTTATGCCGCCATTGTTTCCTTCTCTATGGAATTTTCGCTAAAAGGCACAAAACGAATCCTTATAACGAGTCCTGCCAGCTCAAGATCGGGAATCATAGCCAGTTTAGGAAGATTAAAGGCTTCTCTTGAAGCTTTATTTAATGCCTATGTTTGTTGCTTCTGAATACTGGAATTTATCCCATTTCTTGTGTGCTTTTGGTAGAAGACTAGTTTGCTTAAAACCAGGTGAGCCAACAGTGATACTTTATCCTTCATTCTCAAAGTTGTAGACTGCTGATAGGTAGAGGCCAATTGCATTTAAGATGCTAACACAGAGAAGCAACGACAAATTAAGCTTTAATAGTATCAAACGAGAGGGCAGAGGAAGGAAATGGCGATGCTAACTAGAACGGAAACTCAGCGGAAAGCTAGTTCCTTCCGGTGGAAATGAAGCTGTCAATCGATGTAGACAGTTTGATGAATCTTAAACATCCAATCCGATTAAAACAAGGTCATGATCTGTTAGCTATGGATGAAACAAAATCTTGGAATCCGGATTTTTGTTAGAACTAATTTGTAAATAATCACGAATTCGCATGATCTAAATTCGTTTAGGATGCAAAAATTACAAAAATGTTCTTAAAGTATTTTATATACAACGAAACCTTCTTAAATTATAGGTTCAATTTCAACAAAAACTTACAGTGTATTGTGATTTATCTTGAATCATCACTTTTTTTGCATGAAAATGCTATCCTGATTGAGTTTTCCCAACTGATTTTCATGACATCACATCTATACCCTACCTATGCATGATCTAACCTAGTCCTTTTTTTTTTCTTTTCATTTTTTTGGTAGAAGTGGGTTTCTATAAATAATCCCCAAGCCAACGAGCAACTTGAACGTGTAACCAACTTCCTTTGCACAGAAGTTCATGGCTGTAGGATGATGTTATATCTATGCCATTTTGAGTTTTTGAATCATGACCATTAGGTTTTTCAAACAAAAAAATTAGTAGTTAAATGTAATGACCCATCCTTTGGACATGCCTTACCTAAGTATGGACATGTACATGTCTTTATATTAAGAACTATCTATATGAGATGCATCCTTCCCACACCATCACTATCACCGTCACAATTCACGTAAGCCATTCAAGAACACTCAAAACATAAAAAATGCAATTTAGTATTATTACACAAAAATCATACAATTTTAAGTTCATTAAAGAAGTATCACTTTACTCAGTAAATCATAGTTTGATTTTCAAAACCAATAAACCGTCGTCCACTCAAGAGAACAAGTTCTAGAAATAAACACTCAGCATTTCATTATACATTCAATTCCAGATCAGAACAGATGCATTCAAATTCTTAACCCCATGCCATGGTATGCTTATGAAGATGAACGTTGAAGATGCCCACTTGCATAAGATATCAAGGCTCGTTGGTCATATATATATATAAGTGCTGAAGAGGTGTGTCGACTTTGATCACCTAGAGGAGGGGGAGAGGAGTGAGGTTTTTGGTAAAAATGCTTAGTAAAAAGATTCTTTGAACAAGAGAATGTAGAAACACCAAAAAGAGCCAAGAAAATATACTTCAATATAAGATTTATAATAGAATTAAATGTTTCAAATCTCATGAAAAGTTAACTACCATGAAAATGTCCAACAAGAAAGAGAGCTTAATAATTCGTCAGATCATGAAAACTAATTCAAGTAAAAGTATATATCTACAAGAATCAACGCTACCATCATCTCACTATTCCTACACATCTAAATGCACAATATAGTATCCTTCAAAATGTCAATACATTCTGCACTTGTAATAGTTCTGGCTCTAATCCTAAGAGTCCAAGAACATACTCCTATCATGCATGAGATACATGTAGTGTCGTTATTACCATTATCACCATATCAACCTGTTGATCTTATCATCAATACAACTTACACAACATCACACTCATCCACTAAATGCTATAGATATAATAATAGTAACACAAAACTCCCAATCAATCATAGTCACACATATAGTGATAACAATGCATCAAGTAACCATCCTTAAATTCGTCGCATTCACAAGGAATATAAGTACTTCTATAATGGTTACATATTCAACTAAGTAATTACCTTAACATAGCACCATTGTCATTCTAATGTCAATAAATACTTTTCACCTAACTTGGATAGTTTGGCAAACAAAATCATGGATAAGGTAGTCCAACTTAAAATGAGTTATCCAATCGCTTTCAAAATTAAGAATAAGACTGTTTAACCACATTCAAGATCATGGATAAGACTATCCAACCACATTTGAGATCTTAGATAAAATTATCTAACTATATTCAAAATCATGAATTAGATTATCCAACTACATTCATGACCATAGATAAGACTATCTAATCACCTTCAAGATCATAAATAAGATTATCCAACCACATTCAAGATCATAGATAAGATTATCTAACTATAGTTAGGGTCATGTGTAAGACTATTCAACCACTTTCAAGATCTTGGATAAGACTATCTAATCATATTCGAGATCATATATAAGATTATCCAATTACTTTCAAAGTCACAGATATGATTGCCCAACCACATTTAAGATCATGGATACGACTATTCAACCACATGCAAGATTATGGTAAAAAGATTCATATACATTCAATGCCATCGTCTGACCTTGAGGTCATAGGTCCAAAATAGGGAAACAACCTCTTATAAAATGCAAGGTAAAGATGTGTACTATTGACGCTTGTGGTCTGCCCCTTCCCCGGACCCTGCTTATGTGGGAACTTCGTGCACTAGGCTGCCCTTTTTTATACATTTGGTGGCACATATATTGTTTCAAGAACAAGAAAAACCTTAAGGTCTCACAAATGTCTTAATTGACTAATTATGATCGAATATTTAATAATCAAGTTCCTTGAATGCATAAGCTCTTTGACAATAGGGAAAAAATTGTCGAGCCTACTTGACGGTGACAAAAGAAGATACACATAATGAAATTCTATCAAATTCCTATTTCATGGTAAAATAAACACCCAAGAACTTATTTGCAAGAAATACAAAAATAAAGTGGAGTTCATAAGCATACAAGAGTGCAACATGTAATGCTCTAAAATCATGTAAAAGTGAAGTCTTCCTAGACCATTGTTTATGTCAAATCGAACACATAGATACTTACTCTTTGCTTGAAAATGGAGCATTTTTCAGGTTGCACTTATCTAGGAACCGAAGTGAAGGGTTCCCAATGAGAAAATTCATGTTTCAAAATTCAACAACATACAAATCTATCATCATCTTGAGCCATTACACATGTCCTTCTTTGAAAATACATTGAACTCTAAAAGAATGTTAAATTCGAACCTCAACTAGTACTATTTCAAATTGTAATTTTAACCCAAATGAGGCTCCATCAAGAGTAAAATTTGGAAGCATGTGAAGTGTAAATTACCTATTTCCTAGCATTTATCTCATAAATAACAATAAAATCAACAACATTAGATGAGTAATTCATGATGATAGCTCTCTAAAATTGTTTTTTCGAACACCCATTATCTCTCTAATCCACATTATTTCTATGCATAAACACACCAAAACATGATCTATCATACATAAATCCCTGGCCAAAATAGTAAAAAGCAAGGCATAATAAATCATGAAATCTCTAGCCTCTAAAAACCATCATCTAGTCCCATTTAGACACATGCAAGATAATAGAGAATTTGGAGAAAAATAGGAGTGATTTTGACACTAGAAGCATCACCTAAATGTATAAGGTCGAAAAGATGATTATGTTAGATCAACCATATGTAGGGCTAGCCAGAGGGGCCACCAAGTCAGTTTATATAGCATTTCTCAAGGGTATTGATAGACGTACCCTTGTTTTTCTCGTGATGTCCATGCTAAAAGACATAAATGACTATAAATTTAAGTCCGCTCAGAGTTTTTAAGATCCAAGTCATTCACAATCTTCCTCTTCACATACATAGCCATGCTGTGAAATTTTCACACATTACATGATCCTATCATTTGTTGCTTTTAGTTGGAAAACGGTTTGTAAAACTATTAAATTGAATGCTTGAAACGTCAGCTCCCTGGAACAAAACAATGCAATATTACTTGAATTCTAAAATGTTTGCTCACAAAAGAAGAACCGACACTTCCTGTTGCCACCGACATTATCAGCACATCCATGTATTTATTGGTTTCATTCTTTACCTCGGTCCATAAAACTCAGTGTAGGACAAAGCCTCAAAATCAAGAAATAGGTGGAGAGGAAAGGCACCAAAGCAAGTGGATGAGTCTGTCTGTAATTTGTGACTGGGAATTGGCAAAAGCCACATGCACCATGGTAATCTACAACCTTGAAGATATGTGTGTGTCTGTGTGATTTAGTGATCCTAGGCCGAAGTTGGGCTTAAAGTACTATACTAGAAGGCCTGTGGCCTGTCGCTGCAAGCCCACTCTAGTATATAGTTGACCAGATTGCATATATCTCTACAAGATTTGTGTGTTCTATTTATATGATTACAAAAGTTGACCTTATGTATATCAATAGTAGAAAAGTTGACCAATGATTGACTTTAGTTTCTATAAATATGTATGCATTATTGGATAACCAAAGTTGATCATATTTGAGTAGCTTTTGGTACCATAAAATTTTATGGATACTATGAAGGTAATAAATAACAGATCAGGAAAATATTGATTGTAAGATCTACATGTAAAAGTCTTTGAAATTAATGAAGAAGTTAGAGATTCTGCAGCTGCAATAATATAGGTGTGATGGCCCATCCTTTGGAGTGATTCCACAGAGAAATGCCAATGATGTGACTCAAACGATCTTTGTTGTCATTATGGATGAAGGGAATGAATTACCCTTGGTCGTATTGTTCATCGAATTTCTGGTCCTAAAAATTGGAGACGTTAGCGTCGCCAGGATTTATTGGATTACCAAATGATGGCTCATTGAGGCAACAATTCTGATCGCAGGTGCCCAGACATGCTCGTCTTACGAAGGGTGAAAGTAACCCTTTTCGTCAGCCAAGATGATGTGCCCATTTTTCTTTGTTATGAAACGCGTGACTAAATTGATAATGTGCCCAGTTAGTCGGATTGAAGAGACAACAGAACACGACTGAAAAGAGAATGGTAGAAACAAACGGGTTGCGAGTTCTTTCCCCAGGGATTTGCTCTATTATTCAAACTCTAGGCCTTGACATGGAAGAGTCATGTACCGAGGTTCAATCGTACGGAGCAAATACTTTTGCTAAAGCCTTCTCCCGCCGTTGCCTTTCACACTAGCAGAAAATAAAGGACAACCGCCAGGAGAAAAATGGGATGCCCCATGTACATCTTCTAGGTTACATTCTTCTCGTGATATACAACAGTCCTTGCGCATGAGCTACTTCAGTATTACAGAATGCTTAACCAAAGTGACAAAGCGATCCACTTTTGCTTTAAGAAGACCCAGCTTTGGATGATCCAAATTATTCATCTAATTGCTCTTGCTTTGAACATCTACCGGTTAAGAAAGACTTGCTTATTGGATGATTTTAGCATCTGAGAAAATTTCTACGTTCAATCCGATCAGGACAAAATGAGGTTTTGAGATGCAAGAATTGCCCAAAGCTCATGATTCTTTTGATTAAGAAATATCTACAACAAGAGCAATCACATACATGAGTCAAATTGTTCAAAGGTAAGGTTCTTCATGCAAAAGTAGGGCACTTGGGTTTACCATTCCTCTTATTATTAGGTTAGTGATATATGCTCCCCTTGTTTTTCCTTATGAGCCCCTCAATAAAATGATTCAAATACCTATAAACTTATATGGGCCAATATTTCTTAAAAATCTAAAGTGTTCACAATGTTGCCCTTGTCTTAGATGGGTGATGCTCCAAAATTCTCATCCATTGGATGATCCTAGCAACTGTTAATTCTATTAGTAAAATAAACAGTAAAACTTTTTGCTATCCATTTTTTGGATCGTCAAATAAATGAGAATTTCATAGAATGACTCATCTAAGGCAAGGAAAACATTGTCAATAGTTTGGATATTCATACATCTTGGTCTACATGAAGTTGAATCCATTTATACAATTTATTGAGGGGCTTATGAGGAAAAACAAGGGGCACATATAAAAGGCAGCCCCGGTGCACAAAGTTCCTATGCATGTGGGGTCTGGGGAAGGGGAACATATATAAATAATATATTATTAAGTTATTTTATAAGTATAAATCTGCTCATTAATCCATTTCTTTAAAGGTGTTCCATATCGTGGGTGTTAGTGGTGCTTGAGATGAGATGATGATAGGTGTCATATCACTACTAGTGGCGCATGAGCTGACATGAGATGAGGAAAGATGAGGTAATATTTCCTCATCTCATTGTTAGTAGTCCTTGGCATGAGGTGAAAGCTATCTCATTCCAACTCACAATTAGTAGTGTCGAGATGAGATGAAAATAATCTCATCTCAACTCATTGTTAGTGGTGCTTAGGATGAGATGAGATATCCAAATCTCATCTAAGCTCACTGTCAGTGGTTTGCATATCACTGCCATCTCAAGTCATCATCTCATTCCTAGTATAAAAGAGAGCCATTTCTTTTGATCCCAAAATTTGGCCCCACTAATGAGATGAAAATGAGCCTCATCATATGTTACCTCAACCATCTCTTCTGATACAACTCAACCAATCTGCTTGAACTCATCTCAATCCATCCTCTCTACCATAGCTTAATTGATATTTTCAGTTATCTCATTTCATCTCACGCCAAATTTAGGTCATTTTAAGTCTTAAGCTAGCTCAAATCATCTCAGGTCAGCTTATCTAATCTCTAGGTAAGCTTCTTTCTCCCAGCTAATATGCACAGGATTCTTTTCTCAACTTGCAAAATAGAAACACGGGAAAAGTCTAGCAGAAGCATCGCATGAATCATGTGACTTTCTTAGTATCATTTCTTTATTCTTTTGTACATATGGTTGGTACATACAGAATTGGGTTGGTTTCACAGCAACGACTACGTGATTGGTCGCCTGCCCATCAACACGTGGTTTGGCATCGATATTTGCACGCTTAGCTGATTAAAGCCGCTCATCTAGTGTGCCCTTCTCACGTCTAATAAATGGTTGGTCCCTGTTCCAGACTTTCGGCTTGTGCAAATGAATGGTTCACTTACGACCTCTCAAAGGTGCGACTTTCGACGAGTACCAGATTCCCGGATGGCACCTCAAGATGAGCAATTGTTCACCATCAATAATTGTCTAAAAACCCCTTAACTCAATGCCCGGCTCTCCCCAAATGACTTGTGCCTGTGGTTTCTTTATACTTTGGGTCCCAGTTTTGTCTAAAAACTCCTTAGTCAATGCCCGGCTCTCCCAAATACCTTCTGCCTGTGGCCTCTTTTATACTTTGTGTCCCAGTTTTGCCCCGCCAAATTAATCAGCATTTTACGTTAGGGAAAGTGAATTGGCCAATTCATTCCAATTATTGAGGCTGAATTGAGTGGTGCCCTCCTTTTGCCTACATGCACCTGCTTCTTTGACTCCTAACCCACTTCCAAAGACTCCCATCTGAGGTTTGGGTTAAGTACCCCGCCGGAGGGTTTTGGGGTTAAATTGACTCACCATCAATCTACGCATTATGGATGTGAATAGCAAAAAAGGGCTTGGCTATAGGAAATCTCATGTACTAGAAAGGAAAAAGAAAAACAAGAAACATGGTTATAGGTGTGCCATGAGTCTGGTGGAGAGAACCATAATTTTCAATAGACCAGGCAGAGATAAGAATTTAATACCGGTCATTGGAATTGTCTAGAGTATCACATGTTCTGTCATTGGGTTGTCCATATTCTTTTCAGTATCTGGAACTATTTTGAAAATCTACATGCTCGGAAACTTCTTTTGCGGGTCGCTGTAGACTCTATGCTGATGGGCTGGATATGGCTGAATTGAATGAAAAGAAAGGATGTTTGATCCATATTACGTAAACAAAGGCGTGCTACATAGGATAGGAATTGGAAAGATGCTTCTGGAGAGGCGACTTCAAGCTGCGGCCAGAGTTCTCAAAGGTTCTACTCACCCCTCACGAGTCAAAACTGAATCTCTTCAAATGTCCAAGATGCCGTGCAAAACCTTTATTTCACAAGAATAAAATAACCCCTTTTTTTTGGGTAAGAAACTACCCACTTTCTCAATGACGCCCATGTTCTTTATATCTTAAAGTAAAATAAATAATTAAGAATTTTAGATAAAGGTTTATTAGTTGCCTTTTGCTTTTCTCATCTCCGAAGGGGTAAGAACTAATCCATAAAAGAGAATAGGTTTAAGATCAGCCTCTTTAACGTGTAGTACTATATGCTAGATCGAATCATTATAAAAGTTTGCATGTAGGTAAAATTTCATCCAACTCAGTGTTGTGTGATCTAGACTACTCATCTTCTGTTTCACTCTTGTTAAAACTTGATCAGTTTCTTCAAAACTCGCTTTGTGAAACTTTGAGTATTCAGAGATGTCCTGTAACTCTCAATGAGATGGCTCAATAATAGTTTGCTTCTTCCAAAGCATGCTCTTTTCATTCCTCTTTTGCCACAAGTTCTCTGGGTATATAAGCATTAGCATTCCATCTCATGAAACCAACACTTTTGATGTGATTTAATGTACAATCTTTTTATGCCTATTATGGATCTGCAACCAGAGTTGACAAACAACTTACTAACCAAAGATTTCCGACTTCCTGTTGTGGTCACCATGCACCACAAATCATCTCCATCTGGTTAAAGATCATCCTATGGAAACATTGTAATTTGGGGCATCTTCTATCCACATTTGACCAAAAGATGAACAGATTTAGGTCACCGACCATCTAGGCCCCTCATGTACTCTTAGAGTTGTGTGGACACACATTTCGCCATCCCACAATTTATTAATCTGATAGTCTTACCGTATGTAGAGTCTAGAATCTAGATCGTTCAAGGTCACCTGCTTAAATTATAAAAAAAACATAGGACTTTTTCTTGTTTTCGACTTTTATAAGTTTTCATGAAAAGAAAAGTAAAAGCTAAAAAAAACAAGTGATCTAGAAGATCTCTAAATTCTAATACCACGTGATTTAGTATGGACACCCATTATTTGTTCCTTTATTCCTCGCTATAAATATCTCTTCTGGTGCCTCTCCCCACCTATCTGATATTCCCGTAACAAATCTCTCTCTTCCTCCCCACTCTCAAGCAATCTTTCAAGAAATATCCCTTTTTCTCTCTCCTCTCTCGAGCAACCTTCAAAGAAGTCTCTCAAGAACGTGGTAGCCATCCAAGGTCTCTCCAATGGAACGGAATGGCTCGTACGGAGCTTCATGGGCCGATCAATGGGATCCTAACCCGGTCGAAGTTTACCCGGTGAAGAAAGAAAGTGCCACTACCAAATATACCAAGAAAGTCGGAAATGGGTTTGAGAAAACAAAGGCTGTGGCTTCTACAGGCATGAAGAAGGTGAAGGAAGGAGCAACTACGGGCTTCCACTGGGTCAAAGAGAAGTATCAGAAGAGGACCCAGAAGCGCTAGGATGGTTTCATGGCGATACATACTCATTTGGAAAAATTCTCTTTGTTCTTTTCTTCTCTTGTTTCTGTTTCTTTGTTGTGTAGGATATGATTTCATTGTATTTTCTGATGTATAATTGATTCTTTTGTGTACTTCTGTGAAAAATTAGATGGGTTAAAGAGGATTTTGTTGTTCTTTAGCAGGTGAATTTGGGTCTCTTTTTCTTCTTCTTTCACTTTTGAGGGATCCCCTTATCTTCCTATTGCCAGTTCTCTCTTCTTGAATGTAGACGAGGTTTCAAAAGAGAGGTTTGGAAAGTCATAGAACAAAAGATTAAGAAAGATCTAGATTCTTGGGAAGTCTTGATATGACCTTGAGAGTAGGAAATGGTCAATCTTGGCCTAACATGATGTAAATTGCTGGGATTTGACGGCTTCTATGATATAATATCTAAGAACATGGTCGTCAAATGATCATCGTTGTCCGTTTATGCGCACATTATCCATGAGAGACCAATTCCAGCTTCTTCTCATTGAGAATGATCCTGTCAAAGTAAGGTTATCCCGACAAGTAATTCATTTTCAGCTAATCCTCGAGAAAGGATGTAGCGGCAATAGAAATATGATGTGAGGAGGTTGTTCATTTTCATTTGAGAAACAGGGAATTTTATTGATAGAGGAAGGCAAAGACAGGCATGTACGATCGAGATGATCAAATACAACTAAAAAGAGCATTATCGGTTACAATTAAAAGTACGTAGGTTCAAGGATTGGCTGAGGGCCATATAACTGTATTTATGGAAAATAAAACACCCTCCCTTGCCAAATTATCCACTCCCTTATGTGCGAGCGATAGATCTGGCCAGAGCGAATCTTTGCATTAGATGCTACTTCCTTGATCCTGTTAAGGATGTGCCAGAAACGCCAACGTGGTTGACATTTGCCGCGTAACCAAAGCTATGACATTTCTTGAATCTCCCTCAACCATCAGAGGAGAGAGAAGTTTCAGGCCATACTTCCAGCCCAAGGAGAACAGAACTTATTTCAGCTACGTTTGAGTATGCATGGCTAATTGATCCCGCTAATCAAAGAGGGCTTTTTGCCTGATCATTCTTGAGAACTCCACCTATACCTGAAGGCCCCGGATTTCTGAAGTGATCGCTATCGGTATTAAGTTTGAATATTAGTGAATACCATCTCTGTTTTGGCTTCTCTATTGACTTCCTAATGCAAATTGTTTTAGACCACTTTCTAGCGATTTCAGCTTGTGTGTAGTTTTTTTATATCAGACAAGTGAGGCCCAGATAGGGATGCTTCTGATGATAGCTTCTTCCAATGCAAGCATGAGGATTGCCTCTAAAGTATAGATCTAACCATATATGCCATATTGCCGTGTTTTGCTGCTAGCGTTCTGTTTTGGGGCAAACCATTGGATCGTGAAATCTTCAAAGGATTGTGGCAGCAACCAGCAAAGCTCGAACCTATTTAATATTGTGTTACGAGCTCTTTGGGTTCTTTTCATAAGCTTGTTGAAACGCCAAAGTGAAGCCACCATATATTTTAATCCTTAAGCCCAAGAGTTTAGTAATGTTTAAGAACATATTTCTTTGATTTCCCAATAATCCGTTCATATATAGTCTGCAATCTTGACATATTGTTGTCATGTTAAAATACAGGTCTCTTTTAACATGTTGCAGAAGGCTCATGTGGGGGTCTAGTATATGTTGATTCAATTACTCATTTTCTTGACCGAAACATTTTCATCCCCTAATCCTAGCCATTATTACTCTGTAGTAGAAAGTGGACGGTTTAGGAAGTCCATCAAAAAATGATGATAGAAACAGCTTAACCAATAGTAGGCAAAAGATCATCCGATGAGAAGGATTGTTTGGCACTAAAGTGTCTGGCTTAGACGCTGTCTTGGGAGATGAACAATGTGGATCACCTATCATCTGACACCAGATGCCCGTTTTCAGCGGGTAGAGCTGTATACTGATTTGCAGGCTAAGATAAGAGCTCACACAAGCTTGGATGGGGGAGGGTACTTGAATTTTTTAGGACAATGAAAAAATATAAAATATATAAAAACTTTCGAAGATATTTTGTAATTCATTACTAAATATCAGGTTAGGTTTAGTTATCAACTGAGAGGCTATTAATTTGGGGGTCCTTCCCACTGATTGACATTGATCTTAATAATAATTCATAGTTATCAGTAACAGGGACGCGATTGTGCAATTGTAGAGAAAAAATTGGGAAAATAGGCACCTGTATCGAAGAGAAGATGTGACAAAGAAAAGACTTTTTTCCCAAGAAAGGTAAATTTTATTGCTTGGCGGACAAGAGTTCTCCTATGTCCGTACACTAAAGATCGAGATGATCACATGTACATGGCGATAAAGTTAGCAAAGATTTACCATGAATGCCCAGCTAAAACATACAAAAACACGAAAATCACCACTCATTTAGCCCACTAATCCAGACAAATCAAAAGTGTCTGTTTCTTAGCTCTTGGAGCTCAACTCCCTCTTTTGCTTGTCTATCATTTCGTTAGGAGATCGGATGTAGGCGTGAAGAATGTCTGGGCTTGTAATGTCAAATTGAGAATGTCGTCTGTTATGTGCCAGCATCTCTAAGGCGTTGCTTTCATCCTAGGTACGAGGTTTGATGAATCTCTTTCGACTATAAGTGGAGATAATTGATTTCCATATTTTAATACCTCTAGAAGAGAACTTACCTCGGCTTCATGTGAGTATGTGAAGCCAATATGTCCTGGATAGTTAAAGATGATTTCGTCTGCCGCGTTTCTTAGAATCCCACCAATTCCAGCTGGGCCTGGGTTATTGAAGCTGGCTTTGTCAAAATTTAATTTAAAGCAATTTGGTTGTGGAGGTTTCCATCTTGAAGTGGCTTTATCTTTGTGCCTCTTGCAACCATTTCACTCCACTTTCTTGTGATTTTACTGCTAGAAATACCCTTAAATTCTACTATTACTGATGCCCATCTTGCTGTGCCCAGCTTAAGATGATGTCTATTGGGGACGGTTCGGAACTTGGTAGTTGCCTCTTTGCTTTGCCTTGGAATGCCATTGGCCTCTCTCTTTTTAGGTTTGTTAGCAATGTGTTCTTTGATTGTTGGAGGTTTAGGATGAATTGATTATAGTTCATCCTCTATTGATAAAATTATAGTCATCACCTAGGAAAAAAACTCTAAGACCTAAATATCCAGAGATTAGGTTTGTAGCTTGGTTATGGGGCTGGAAGTTTTTAGGCATCAACCCCACCCGGTTCAAAAATCTATCTCTACTAAATAGAATGGTTAGATTATCATGGGTTAAGAAGAAGAAGATAGTTAACTCAATTATTTCAAGTATGAGAATATTTGAAATAAGTTGCTCTATAGGGGCCTTCCTTGGTATAAAAGAAAAGTAGCTTCCTCAATGAGCTAGTAAACTTCTAGTCAAATGCATGCATAAAGTATATTGTCTTGAGAGGTTCTTCCTACTATAAGAGTAGGAGAGTCCTATTGAATAGGCTAGCAAAGAACTATACCAAAGTAAATGATCCTCTTTTGCTTTGTGTTAGGAAGATCTTGGAGATCTCCTAACCAAGCTGGGAGGGTTCCTAGGAGAAAAGGGAGCCTGACTCCTCTCCTTGCCTTCTCCTTTGGAGGAGACTCTACTCTACTTTGAGAAGTTGTTCTATAAAGCAAAAAAAATTGAATTTAAAAAGTAAAAAAAAAAAAAGAAATTAAACTTAAATGCTTATTTGGTATGCAAAGCTATTCTAAATGCAAGGAAACAAAGATTTAGATAGAAAAAGGAAAGAAATTATACCTAACTAGGCAGAGAAATAGAGGTTAGAAGACTTGAAAACTAGAAACCAATATAGGAAAATTCTAAGCTCCAGAATAAGCTTCAAATAAAACTGTTGATTGTTTAACCGCAAGTGCACGGGCTATTATAGTGTAGCTTATGCAAGTATGGGTCGATCCCATGAAGACTTAATTTAAAATGATGGAGTTTTCAATAAAATTCAATTAATAAAATAATAAAAACAAAGAATATACTAGAAATAAACTAACAATAAAATATAATCCAAATTTATTCAACTGTTGCAATGTACACAATTATTTATTCCAAAAAAACAGAAAATAAAACTAAATAAGCAGTCCTAGATAAGCCTGTCCCCGGATAGTCAGAATGTGAATAAGGAAAAACCAGAATAATCAGGGACACAGATGGAATTTCAGACAAAAGATAGAGTTGGAATTCCTCAGATCTGCCAAGGGCAAATTTGTAATTTTCTAGGGTTCTGGTTTTAAACGAAAATCAGGAAAACGTGGGGAAGCAGGAAGAAGGAGGGAGGAAGGAGAGAAAGGAAAAGAGGGAAAGGGAGAGGAGAAGAGGATATGGGAGAAAACCCGTTTTGGGTTTTCTTCCCCAAGACCGTCCGATGCGTGGCAGGGAAGCAGAGGAAGAGAAACTGGTCGGAGAGGAAGAGGGAAAGGAGGAGGGAAAGAGAGGAGGAAGGAAAAGAGATGGGACGGAGGAGGAAACCTAGTTCGGGTTTCTGTCTCCCGAATGTCTGGTGAAAAGAAAAATGCCCAACAACGACGCCTGGGCCAGTCGGATAGATGGGCAATCTGGGCTGTGTAGAAATGATGCTGTACGGTTAGGGAATTGGGTAGAGAAGGTAAAAGAGTTGAAGAAAGATAGGGAAAGAGAGATGGGAGCTGGGAAGAAGAGAGGGTCAGTGCTGGTTTTGGGTTGTGGTGATAGAGAGAAAGAGAAGTAGTGCTGAGTTTGTGCGGCTAGGAAGAGAGAGAGAGAGAGAGAGAGAGAGAGAGAGAGAGAGAGAGAGAGAGAGAGAGAGAGAGAGAGAGAGAGAGAGAGAGAGAGAGAGAGAGTTGGGGATGATGCTAGGCTTGTGGTGTGTCACACACCTATGGCCGGCTAGTGGGGAAAGGAATGATAATCAGCCAGCCTACAGTGGAGATGCAGGGAGAAATAGAGAGTAGGAGAAGGAGGGGAGAGAAGAGATTGGAGAGGAGAGGAGAGGAGACTTGAAGAGGGATACGAGGGAGAGAAAGGGAAGGAGAACTAAGAGGTGTTTGTGCGTGAGAGAGAGAGTGGAGAATAGAAAGATGGGAGAGAGGTTGGAGAGAAAGGAGGGAAAGAAAGGGAGAGAGGGTTTGGGCGTGGATAGAGAAGAAGAAGTGATAAAGTAGGAAGTGAGGGAAAGAGAGGAGAGGGGGAAAGTCAGCTAGCCCAGCCTCCCAAAAGGGAAAACCGTCTAGAAGAGAGAGGGGAAAGGGAATTAAAAGGAAGAGAGAGATGTGTAGAGAGGGAGAGATAGATGTGTAGGAGAGAGGGAGATAAGAGAGAAAGAGAAAAGAGAGGAGAGAGGAGAGAGGAGAGAGAGATAAGAGTGATAGGATAGAGAGATAGAGAGGGGTGGGGTCCACTAGCATCCCAGTCTTGGTAGAACTCTGGAGTCTTCAAATTTCTTCTGTTTTCAGGAACCTTAATTATCCTCATCTGATTTCTGTGATTTGATCTGGATCGTTCACGCTTGAGTCAATTGATTTGCAATGCACAAGAACCAATTATAATAATCTAAACCATTCATTTTTTCATCTAATTAGCTTTGATGATCATCTAACCATTAATTTTGCAATTTAACGGTTGAATCCAATTAAAGCTAAAATAAAATATTTTATATAAAATCTTGAAATTAATGGCCTAAATGCTCTAATTAAATACTAAATTAGGGGTATTTTGACCAAAATTGAACACTTAACAAAAACTCCTTACAAGAAGCTTGAATTAAAACTCCCCTTAAGGTAATATAGCAAGGTATAACACTCCCCTTTAATAGGGTTTTCTTGGCCTTCTTGAGTTATGAAAAATCCTTATAAGAGATATTTTCAAGAATGAAGCAACATTATTAAAAGCATGGCATGCCTCTTCCAACATTACTTCCATATTGGAGGCATTACCTACTTTTACTCTTGGAAGACACTCCTCATATAGGCTTCCAAGGGATATAGTTCGAGCCAATAGGATTGCAATATTTTCTTTTTTTGCTAGTTGTCTAGATCAAATTCCATCACATGACTTTATGTCATGCGATGAGCCCAGGTCATCCAATCGCATGGACACATCATCATTATCTTCAATTGCATGGACACATCATATTTTTAAATACTTCCATCATCTTCAAGAGGGAAGCATGTTCCATGCCTTTGGGTCTTGCAGTCACATGACTACTTTTGAAGTCATGTGGATGTAACATGGACTATTTTATAAGGGGACACCTTTCCACAGTTGAGACTCGCAAAAGGGTCATGCGCTTGCTTGAACTATTGTAATGTGGCTGCATGCTCTTTCTTCTTTTGTTAAATATCTTTCATGCTTTTGATATTACAGATCCTTCAAGCTGAATTTTCTTCGGAATTCTAAATAAATGAAGCGTCCAGAAGTAAATGTAGATCATCATTGGAAACTTTTGGTTTTGAGCTATGTGATTAAGGTGGAAGAACCACTGATCCATTAAAGATTCCAAGGAGCTCAACAAGACCCACTTTAGGTTGAACCATACAAAAATAGCTAACCATATCTGCTATGTTCGAGGGCATTGGAAAATCAACTAGACTTTATTCTCAACTTCTTTGAGGCATAAGTAGCATCTATGTGGACTTTTTTAGATGTTGCAATCTTCTATATAGGAGCTTATCAAAGATCAATAATTTGTCTTGCGTAGCCAGCAATGCAAGAATAGAGATCTTGGGCAGAATGTAAGGCCTCTAGAAAAATTAGTGTGTTTCCATGTCTCCACTTGTGACTTCAGCAAGAAAAACGGTGACTTTACAAATAAAATTTGTAGTTCTAGTCTAGATTGCTCTATCTTTTTCTATTAAGTTTAATATTGTTGATTGTTTAACCGCAAGTGCACGGGCTATTGTAGTGTAGCTTATTCAAGTACGGGTCGATCCCACGAGGACTTGATTTAAAATTATGGAGTTTTAAATAAAATTCAACTAAAAGAATAAAAACAAAGAATATACTAGAAATAAACTAAAATCCATATTTATTCAATTGTTCCAATGTTCACAATTATTTATTCCAAGGAAAACAGAAAATAAAGCTAAAAGGCGTCCTGGATAAGTTTGTCCTTGGATTGCACTGTCCCTGAATTGTATTGTCTCTGAATTGCACTGCCCTGGATTGCACTGTCCCTGAATAGTCAGAATGAAGATAAGGTAAAATCAGAATAGCACAGGGATACAGTTGGAATTAAATCAGGGACTCAGTTGGAAATAAACTAGGGACATAGACGGTATTTCTGAAAAAGGACAGAGTTGGTATTAAAATGGGGACTTGTTGGTAATTCCTGAGATCTTTCAGGGGCAGAATCGAAATTTTCCCTGGGTTCTGGTTTTTCATGAAAAAACCAGGAAAACGATGATGGAAACCGGAAGAGGGCAATAAGGGAGAAGAAGGAAGAAAGGAGGGAGGAAGGAGAAGGAAAGGAGGAGAGGAACGCGGGAGGAAACCCGATTTGGGTTTTCTCCCCCTGAGCCGTGCGATGATGCAGAGAAACCCGCTGGAGCTGGGAGACGGGGAAGAAGATGGGAGAAAAGAGGGATGAGAACGTGGGTGAGAAAACCTGTTCTGGGTTTTCTTCCCCAGTTTGTACGGTGAAGGAGAAGGAGAGCAGAGGTGGTGAAGGCCAGCTGGCAAAGGCTGAGGGCGGTGGAGTCGTGGAAGATGGGAGGAGAAGAGGGAGATAGAGCCAGGCCGGTGTTGGGATCTCTGGGCAGTCTGGTGCTGGGATCTCTGTGTAAAAAAAATGACGCCCCTTCTGGGCATCGTCTGGCAGTGGGAAAGATGGGCAGAGAGAGAGAGAGAGAGAGAGAGAGAGAGAGAGAGAGAGAGAGAGAGAGAGAGAGAGAGAGAGAGAGAGAGAGAGAGAGAGAGAGGTTTAGGCCAATAGAGAGAAGATGGGATTGAGAGCAGAGAAGGAGAAAAGGCCAGGCCTTCTTGGTGTGTCACGCACCAATGGCCGGCCAAGAGAAGAGGGACAAGACTTGAGGAAGAGAAGATAGTGGGTGCGTGAGAGAGATAATAGAGAGATGGAGATCAATGGAGAAGGGCTGATTGATAGTGGAGGAAGGTGGGAGATGTGATGGGCTGGATTGTAGCAAGGTGGACAGAGAAGGGGCTAGAAGAGATGAAGAAGAACGAGAGAGAGAGAGAGAGAGAGAGAGAGAGAGAGAGAGAGAGAGAGAGAGAGAGAGAGAGAGAGAGAGAGAGAGAGAGAGAGAGAGAGAGAGAGGTAGGGGGTTTGGTACGGTTGAAGAAGAGGGAGTTAGAGAGATGGAAAAAAAACATTTTTGGAGAGAGAGAGAGAGAAGAAGGGGAATAAAAAGGAGAGGGAGAGAGAGAGAGAGAGAGAGAGAGAGAGAGAGAGAGAGAGAGAGAGAGAGAGAGAGAGAGAGAGAGAGAAGAAAGAGAGGGATAAGAGAATGGGGATAGAAAGATAGAGTTAGGTAGGGTCCACTAGCTTTTCTGGTCTTGTTAAAACTTTGAAAGTCTTCAAATTTGTTCTGTCTTAGGACTCTTCAAAATCCTCTTTTTTTCCATGAAACTTCATCTGATCTCCAACTAATATCCTTGATTTGATCTGGAGCGTCCACGCCTGAGTTGACCGATCTGCAATGCACAGGACCCAATTAGTGCAATCTAAACCGTTCATTAGCTTTAATGATCATCTGACCATTAATTTTGCAATTTAACGGTTGGATGGCCAATTAAAGCTAAAACAGAATATTTTATATAAAATCTTGAAATTAATGGTCTAGATGCTGTAATCAAATACTAAATTAGGGGTATTTTGACCAAAATTGAACACTTAACAAATATCACTGAATGAAGGCTTCCTTTTGAGTTCTTCTACTTACTTCTATTCTAATCCTTTTGGAGAACTGCATAGTTGGATGTTTCAACCTTGAGCTCGTTGATCAAGAGAGAAAATCTCACTTACTTTACTATTTGGTTTAAGAGTGGCTTAGAAAAGATATGGGTAGGAGTTTTTGATGGGTTCATTGCCAAACCATACGTTTGACTAGAAGAAATTCTGTTACCATTACCAACATATGAAAAAATTTGAGAATGTCAAGCCACATTCAAGAGCCACTTAAACACTCCACCCATCATAAATGCCTAAGACAGTAGCGAATAGCTATCAATTATCTCAAGAAAAACTTTTCATCTTGAGTGTATCTCCACAGTACTTGCAGAGAAGCACTCCATTAACTTCTCTTAAACTTCTAATTTTGAGCTCGCCTTCTTTTTTATGTTTGCAAATGGTGTTCCATGCCACTAGGTGGATTTTGCTTTTCTTCTCTCCACCTTTCCTCATGCCTTAGTAATCTTCATTTATTCTTATGTATAAGTGATTTCTGATTTGCAGATTGGTCAATGCATGTTGTAGCTTCATATAGCTAAGAATTATGTCACTGTAACTACACTGTATGAGGCATTTTCTATCATGTTGCATGGTGGTTGATGCATCCACACACTAAGCATGTGTGCATTATTGTTGCCCTCCAACCAGATGCCCCCTACCATTTCCTATAGAAGCTGATGATATCCATATTGTTGGGGATGCAATTGGATATCATATAGCTTAGCAGAGAGGTATATCAAATCAATGATTTCCAAGGTATCTATATGGTATCACAACATCATACTCAACAATAACTTTAATGAGTGAGCTAAATTTTTAAATACTATTTGCAGTCTAATGTTAACCAGAAGAAGCACAAGGCGCCATTGAGGTTGACCTCCTCCCTGGTAACAAATTATGGCATACCAAATGTCTCATCCTAGGTATTTATGTATATTTTTAGTATAAAATCGAATCTCTTCAACTCTCTCCACACACACACACACACACACACACACACATATTCTTTACTAATTTTTGAAAAATTACATCTATAGTGTAGGGATGATGTGTAGGTTCCACCCAACATGCCTTCGTTTGTGAGGGGACTATACAGACTGATTAACGAAGATATCAAAATCAGCTCTGTAAGGATAGAGGCCAATGTGCCTATACACAACACTATTGAGGTTCCAATCATAAAAAAGGACCTTTTAGTTATATGTAATATGACTCAGCTGGAATACACACACATCATTGTCTATATTGGGTATGCCTTGTATTTACTCTATTAAGAATCAAATTGGCATTACTTATTAACATGACAAGATAAGTATTTGAGATTAAATTTATGCAGAACTTTGCATGAAAAATTGTAAAGATTAGAGGTCAAGGACATTTACAAATTCCTTGACCCTAGTCTCTGGCCCAAAGGAGTATTTGCCCAAGGAGAAACAAATAGAAGATATCATACCTAGGTTCTTAAGTTATGACAAGGACATGTCTTACTGATTTCATACACTAATGAGTAAGTTATTACATGTCTTGCTACCATTCCACAAAAAATTGAATATGTATATAAGTTTAAGTTTTTCAAGTTTCAATCGATTGATTATGTATATAGGTCTTATTAGATGCTACTAGCTTTGGATGTGCATGAAGGAATTGCAATGTTTTTTTATTCTTGTGGAGTGCATATTCGAGGCCTGTTGATGGAATTGATCAATAAGTAAGTTTGACTTTTATTTCACTTATTATAATAGTTAGATAACAGATAAATATCCTCTTTATTCGTATATAATGCTTTTACTTATATATGTACAGTTCATGATATAAATGGGCTGAGATTAAAAATATTAGCCATCTAATAAAACTGACTTAGAAAAGGGTCAAGGTAAGGTTTACTACTTCTTTAATATAACCCTATAACATATAGACTTATAATTACATATGATATTTGAATCTTATGATCTATTGATTTTATTGTGCAATGCCTCAAACAACAATCTAATTGGGAGTGTGGATATTATGTTCTCAAATATGAGAACTCTCATTCGATTTATGATCTTCCAATTAAGAAATGTTCAATTAATTGACTAACGATTTCTTAAATGACTCCAACAATAATGTCTCAATTGATGTAATAATTGTTGTCTTGCAGGTTGATTTGGATAGTAAGTTACTCTTAGTTAGACATAGATGACATCAGAATGGAATGGAGTGAATATGTTTTGACTTTAATTTATAGATATTTGATGTTATTGAACATAAAATAATTTTATGACATAAATATAATTTACAATTGCACTAATTGGATGCATGCATTCCTTATTTTAATTTAAGTATGTGTATGTTTTCTTTATTTCACTAAGAAGTGTGTATGGAGAAGTTCAACATGGAATCTTGGAAATATTGAATGTGTATGAATGTATTTTGTAAAATGATTTGTAGTATCTAGAAATAAACTGTTGAACTTTAAAAACTGCAACAACAATGTATAAACAAAAACCAACAAATGAGTACATAATTCGTGAAGAAAGTATAAGCAATATAGGATGATTTTTGAAAAACTATCCTATATTTATCAAAAAATATAGGATGGTTCTCCAAAAATCGTCCTATATACTAATCAATATAGGACGATTATTGAAAAATCATCCTATATTTCTCAAAAAATATAGAACAGTTTCTCAAAAACCATCATATATACTAATCAATATAGGACGATTATTGAAAAATTATCCTATATTTCTTAGAAAATGTAGGACAGTTTTTTAAAAACCATCCTACATACTAATAAATATAGGATGATTTTTCAAAAACCATCCTATATATGGATCAATATATGATGGTTTTTCAAAAACCATCTTATATTAGACATAATTATAAGACGGTTATATAAAAATCGTCCTATATTTCATAGTATTACACACACTTATAGGACAGTTTGTGAAAAATCGTCCTATATTTTTTTTTCATATTTATAAGACTGGTTTTTGGAAACCGCCTTATATAAGTTAAGCTATATAAGATAGTTATTCAAAACCATCTTACAATATCTTTAAAATAATACGGTTTTAGAAACCATCTTATATTGGTTTTCATTTTATAAGACGGTTTTGTAACTGTCTTTTATAGTAGTTTTTAACCGTCTTATAAACCCTTTGTTGTAGTAGTGTGGACAAGTTTGCTAAAGATACCTTAATTAGGTTAGTCATCTACCTCTTGATAAAATGGATCTTTTCTAATTTGCTAACCTTTTTTTGAAATCTTTGAATTACATGCTCCCATAAACTTGCACTTGGCCTCCAATTATGACGAGCAATCCAAAATATTAGAACCTAAGTGTGGCTGGCTTACAACTTTGCTCATTAGTCAATTGTCCAATTCTTCATTATCAATGTTTGCTTCAAAATTTTCAGTGTTTTCCAAGTTGATTTTTGGCAAGGTATAAGCTTGCATGCCTGGAAATGGCATTCGTCTTACGACCAATGCTCTCTTCAAATTCGCGACCATTAGAGTATCGTCAGCGTAGTATAGATGAGATGTAACAAGGTCAAATTTGGGACTCCCAAACCTTTGTATAAAATGAAGTGAACTGCTCTTCTCATCATTTTGTTGAAGATTTTCGCTACTAACAAGAAGATATATGGATCTCCTTGGAGCCCGAGCTAATGCATCTTTGAATGTACTCTCGCCATTTGTTACTAAAGTTCATCCTTTCTAGGACAGTATTGATAATCCGCCATTTGATTCGATCGAAGGCTTTCTCCATATCTATATTGCTCATGAAGCCTTGGATATGATGTTTGTGCATTAGATCGAGACTTTCATTGGACATGAAAGCACGATCTGCAATGTTTCTATCAGACGAGAATGTGGACGGGCTTGGAGAGAGTATCAACCAGCATTTTTCTAAGAAGGGTAGCAAGGTTTTTAGGGAGAATCCTGTAACGCAGCCCACCTAAATGGATGGAACGAAAGTCTCTAAGCAAGTCAGGTCCTTGATTTTTCAGAATAAGAACTACAAATGAAGCACCAATGTGCCGTTAATAAAATCGATAATATCATTCTTTATGAAAGACCAGCATACCTGAAAAAAAAAGGCAGGTAGAAACCTTCCAGTTCGATACTGCAATCTCCCTCGAAAGAGAAGATATCATCTTCAATTTTAGAGAATGGAGCCTCAAGCAGGACCTGCGATTCATCTCTGATTTGTCAGAAATAGAGATTCTCTTGGTGAGTAAAGATTTCAGCAGAAATTCATGATTTCGTCACAGAGAGCATCCTTATCATTGATTTTTTGGCCATTAATCATTAGTGAGGACATGCGATTATGCCACTTGTGTTAACCTGACGTAGCATAAAAGAAACGGTTGTTACGATCTCCTGCTTGAAGCCATTTAAATCTGAAGCATTGTTTCGACTTCAACTCTTCCAGGTTTTCCATGGCCGCGATTGGTTCTTCCACAACAAATTTGTGTCAATCTCTTCTGGGGAGAGGGTGATGCTTCCTCTTTAAGATTGAGATAACATAGATCAGATTGAAGATTATCTAGTTTAGTTCTGTGTTATGTGCGCCG